>CAMTDV010000019.1:36811197-37411197 GCA_947069175.1 Scalesia atractyloides | reverse complement strand
CAGTTTTGATTACTGTTTTGAGCTATTAATTTACTAAACAAGAGATAGCAAGGAGGTTTAGATGATTATACCGGTTTGGAGAACTACGGTTTTCTGGTTTAGAAATTCCGGCGATATTCCGGCGAGTGCGAAAATCTCCGGCGACGTGCTTTGAAAGGAATAAAGCTTCTGGAAAAGAGTGCGGTTCTGAGCGAAATGTTTATAAGGAGTTTGAGTGGGTATTTATAAGGGGGACAGGCCGATTGGTTTCGAATTAGGGGCCAAGATTCGCGGTCAATGATTTCAATTCTCATAGGAAACGGTTTTGACTAAATTGAGTGTTAAGCAACGGTTATAGCTGATGTCGAAATCAGTTTACGCGTTTCAGTCAAGGGAAAGTAGCAACGGTTGCGGAATCTTCGTTCTTGCCGGCGATTTCGGGTTCTGGGGTCTCTGATTTACAGGTTTTAATATTTTTGTTTTACCTTAAGTGATATTTGTTTAAGTATTAAACACAAAAGATGTGTGTGGCGGAGTGGTGTGATGTGTGTGTGTTTACGCGGTAGACCCGGGTTCGAGACCCGGCTACCCTGTTTTGTTCTTTTATTTAATTTTATTATTATTATTTATTAATTATGGTTTTTAAACTCTAAAATATTTATTAATTATGTATTATTTAAAATAACCGGCACAATAAATACGCAACGAACTTATAACTGATCATTTGATTATAAAACGGAGCGGGTTTCGAAACCCGTTTTACGACGAATGTTACAGTATCCCCTACTTTTAGAAATTTCGTCCCGAAATTTAAGCAGTAGTGGTGACCGGAAAAAGATGCGGGTATTTTTCGTGCATTGAGTCTTCACGTTCCTAAGTAAACTCGGGTCCTCGTTTTGACTTCCAACGTACCCTGACAATTGGAATACGACTTCGTCTCAAACGCTTCTCTTCGAAATCCATGATTTCTACTGGTCTTTCAACGAAGTGCATCGATTCATCGACTTGAATGTCTTCTAGAGGAATATGGAGGTTTTCATCGGCAAGGCACTTTTTCAAGTTTGATACGTGGAATGTGGGATGAATTCTGTTGAGCTCTTCTGGTAGGTCAAGCGTGTATGCTACAGGACCTACTCTTTCGAGTATCTTGAAAGGTCCTACGTAGCGTGGTGCTAGCTTGCCCTTCTGGCCAAAACGAACCACTCCCTTCCACAGTGATACTTTTAAAAGTACTTGATCACCAATGTCAAACTCCAAGGGCTTTCGTCGTTTGTCAGCATAACTCTTTTGACGACTTTGAGCCGCTAGAAGATTGTTTCGAATTTGAAGGATCTTGTCGGTTGTTTCTTGAATAATTCTGGTCCGGTGATTTGCGCTTCCCCAATTTCGTGCCAACATACTGGAGATCGGCACTTACGACCATATAAAGCTTCGAAAGGAGCCATGCCGATACTTGAATGATAGCTATTGTTGTACGAAAATTCAACTAATGGTAGGTGAGCGTCCCAGTTCCCTTTGAAGTCTATGACACATGCTCGCAGCATGTCTTCAAGGGTCTGGATGGTGCGTTCAGATTGACCATCAGTTTGAGGATGAAAAGCGATACTGAGGTCTAATCGTGTACCCAAAGCGGTTTGTACGGCTCGCCATGTTCGTGAAGTGAAACGACCATCACGGTCTGAAATGATGCTTAATGGTACACCATGACGGCTTACGATCTCGCTGATGTAGATACGAGCTAACTTCTCGTTCTTAAAGTCCTCGCGAATCGGAATGAAATGAGATGACTTTGTAAGACGATCGATTATTACCCATATGGTGTCATACCCACTGGAGGTGCGAGGTAACCCAGTAATGAAATCCATGGTTATGTTTTCCCACTTCCATACAGGTATTTCGGGTTGGACTAGAAGTCCTGAAGGTATTTGATGTTCAGCTTTTACTTTGGAACAGGTAAGGAACTTGGAAACAAAAACAGCGATATCCTTTTTCATGCCAGGCCACCAGTAGGTGTATCGTAGGTCTTGATACATCTTGTCGGCTCCTGGGTGTACAGAGTATCGTGTTTTGTGCGCCTCATTCATGAGGAAATCACGAAGTTATCCCGATCAGGAATCCATATGCGGTTTAAATAGTATAGGATACCGTCGGATTTGGTTCCGATTTTTAGTTCAGCTCCACATGACAGCTCATCGCGTACGTCATTTTCTGTTATAGAAACATGTTGAGCTGCCCGGATTCGATCTTTGATGTCGGTTATGATTTGCGAACATAGAAGACGAATGGAGTTCGCATAACCTTTTCGACTGAGTGCATTGGCCACCACGTTTGCCTTGCCAGGATGATACCGAATTTCACAGTCGTAGTCGTTGAGAAGTTCGACCCATCTTCGTTGCCTCATATTCAACTCTTTCTGGTTGAAGATATGTTGGAGACTCTTGTGGTCAGTGTATATTTCACACTTGGTACCGTAGAGGTAATGTCTCCATATCTTGAGAGCGAACACAACGGCCCCAAGTTCCAGGTCGTGGGTTGTGTAATTTTTCTCATGAACTTTGAGTTGCCTAGAGGCATAGGCTATCACTTTTCCTCTTTGTATCAATACACAGCCTAGCCCTTGCCCTGATGCGTCGCAATATACCACAAAGTCATCGCAACCCTCAGGGAGTGTGAGGATAGGTGCGTCACAAAGTTTTTGCTTTAGAGTTTGGAAGGCCTCCTCTTGCTTAGGTCCCCATATGAAGGGTTTTCCTTTATGAGTCAAGGCCGTGAGTGGTACAGCAATACGGGAAAAATTGGCAATGAAGCGTCGATAGTAACCAGCCAAACCAAGAAATGACCTAACTTCGGTAGGGGTACGTGGCGCTTGCCATTCCTGTACTGCCTTGATTTTTGAAGGATCGACATGAATTCCCTTGTCATTGACGACATGTCCAAGGAATTGTACTTCTCCTTGCCAGAATTCGAATTTTGAGAACTTAGCGTAAAGCTTTTCAGTCCTTAAGAGTGTAAGGATGAGTAGAAGGTGTCGCTCATGATCGGATTTAGACTTGGAGTAGATAAGGATGTCGTCGATGAAGACTATGACGAAACGGTCGAGGTAGGGTTTGCATACCCTATTCATTAAATCCATGAAGACAGCGGGGGCGTTGGTTAAACCGAAAGGCATGACCATGAACTCGTAATGACCATAACGAGTCCGGATGGCGGTTTTTGGGATATCTTCTTCGTGCACTCTGAGCTGATGATAACCAGAACGAAGGTCGATTTTTGAAAAGCAGGTGGCGCCTTGAAGTTGGTCTAGGAGGTCATCAATGCGAGGCTGTGGATAGCGATTTTTAACCGTTAACTTGTTGAGTTCTCTATAATCAATGCACATGCGAAACGTTCCATCTTTCTTCTTCACAAAAAGAACAGGTGCACCCCAAGGCGATTAGCTAGGACGTATGAATCCTTTGTCAGTCAGCTCTTGCAGTTGACTGGCCAGCTCTTGCATTTCAGATGGGGCTAACCTATAAGGAGATTTTGCGACTGGTGTAGCGCCAGGTACAAGATCGATGCGAAATTCGACTTCTCTCACAGGAGGAAGTCCTGAAATGTCGTCGGGAAAGACTTGTGGGAATTCCTTCACAATTGGGATATCTTCGAGTTTCCACTCCTTGTTTTCCTTCTTGACGACGTGAGTTAGGAATGCGACATAGTTCTTGCGGAGATATCTTTGGGCTTGAAGGCAGGACATTAATTTGAGTCCTTTCGAAGGGGTTTCCCCAAAAATACATAGTGTCTGACCGTCTGCAAGAGGAATGCGAATGAATTTTTCGTGGCACCCCACTTCAGCGTGATGCTGGCTGAGCCAGTCCATACCGATTATAACATCGAAACTTCCCAACTTCATGGGAATAAGGTCAATTGGAAAATCGTGATCGTTTAGGGTGAGAATACAATTGCGTATAATAGAATTTAATGAAACGGGTTTTCCGTCAGCAACTTCCACCGTTAGAGATTCGATGAGATTAACACGAGGTTGGTCGAGGATAGGTTCAAATTCTAAGGACACAAAGCTCTTATCCGCACCAGTATCGAATAATATGGATGCATAACTACCATTGATGAGAAACGTACCGTTGACCACGTTGTTGTCAGCCCTGGCTTGGTTGGCATTGATATTGAAAGTTCTCCCTCTGGCAGGTGGGGGAGCTTGGTTAGCTTGGTTTACCGGGTTTGCGTGAGCTTGGGCATGGATGATGTTCACTAGGCGTGGACATGTGTTCCTGAAGTGGTTTGGGTCCCCACAGTTGAAACAAGCTCGCATGGGTTGCATCATGGGGTAGTTGGGTTGGTAGTAAGGTTGGGCTGCGTGTTGTGAATGTGGTAGAAGTAAGGGTTGTTGGGTTTGGCCCACTATCTGATTTAGAGTTTGGGTTGGAGGTTGATTGCGGTTCATTCATTGAAGGGTACGGCAGGTTTGGATGGTGTGACCTGCACAGCCACAGCTTGTGCAATGTTGGCAGGGGTTTTCGGGAGGGTGATGGTATTGACAGCGGTTGCACTTTGGGTGTGGGCCAGTGTATGGCTTTTTGAATGGTGCAGCTGGAGGAGCAATTTGGGTGATTGGTGCAGCAGTGATAGGAGGGTTGGTTTGAGTGACAACAAAATTCTTGCCATTTCGCTTCCTCTTACCAGCAAACTTTGAGGATGAGACTGGGTGGTTTGGAGTTGGGGTCTCAATGGGTGCTTTCTTCTTCTCATCTTTGAACGCCGTTTCGAATGCGATTTTCAGTGAGTTCTGTAGCTAACTCCATTGCGGCTTCAAGTGTTGCAGGCGAAGTGCATAAAACCGAATCTTGAATTTTCGAGGGGAGGCCTCGAATGTAGTGTTCAACTAAGCGGTACAAGGGGGTGAACAAATTTGGGATCATCTGGTTCAACTCGAGAAATCTCTTATTATATGAAGTGTGGTCTCCTTCCTTTTATTTCAGTGCGTGGAATTCGTCTTCCAGCTTTTTGATTTCGCTTCTTGGACAGAAGCGTCTTGTCATGAGTTCCCTTAACTCTTCCCATGTTAAGGCCATGGCATCTTCAACTCCTCGCTTACCCGTTTCCGTGTTCCACCAGGTAAGGGCTACCCCAAACAGTCTTCCAGTCGCGTAACGTACCTTACGGTCCTCGGGACAATCGCAATTGAGGAAAGTGTTTTCAATTTCTTAAAACCAGTGAAGGAGGGCGGTAACACCTTCGGTACCTTCATATTTTGGGGGATCGCATGATTTGAAGCGTTTGTAGGTGCACTTGGGGGTTTTGGAAGGAGGGTTGGCGACGCTCTGGTCTTCTTGGTTGGGAGGGTTGATGGGATTAGCGGTGAGAGCTTGTTGAACTTGAAGCACGATGTCAGGAAGTACTGCGGCCATTTGTTTAGCAATTTGTGTGGCCAAGCGTTCGCTTGACTTTCCTGACTTTCTACCTCCACGTAGTTGCCTAGCCGACATCTACAGGAACATATATAGGAAGATTGTGAGTTTAAGAATTTTCTAGGTGTCATGTGTCGTAAAAAGAATGAAAAACAACATAACTGACAATAATTTAACTACATCCATAGGATGTCTTGGGTTTGCTCATGTTTGGGCCTCCAAATGTCCCCCATACCATTGCCTGTGTAGTCATGTGGGCCCCCATGACTATTGGGCTTGGTAGTATTCACATTGGTGTCGGCGGGTTAACACTCGCACCACCAGAATGAAAATCGTAAAATATGATTGCGAGATGTATGGTAGGAGGGTGTCCAGGTGTAGACACAATGACAACTCAAAGTGGGGTTAGTTCACACGACGTTTGGTATAGCATGCTTTGGCCTAACAGGTCCTTCGTACTCTCATCGTTAGTCCCCAGGTAGGCAAACTGGTCTTTTTTTTGGATTTATACGAATGCCAAGCCTAGACAGGACGTTCCGACTACCGGTACTCGTACCCTTCCAGTTACTACATGCCCGTCGTGAGAACTCACTTTGATGTGATTTGAAAAATACAAAATCATTGCAAAAATCATGGAAATCGTGAGGTGTGTGCTCTCATAGATATGATATGTTATGAGGATATGAATTATGATGAGCATTGCATAATAACATGTATTTGTGAGCGTGCTTGCATAATATTGGGTGTGAAAATAAACATGAAACATATAAACATCATGAATTTTGCATGTAACGCATAAACAATTAAAATTTAATCAACTATAGTATAGGCTCTAAGGGTCTAATAACCTATCCTATATCCCTAAAGTCATAAGCTCTGATACCAATCTGTCACACCCCGACCCGCAGCGGAAAAAAAGTCGGGGCATAATTGGGTTATCACCAAAGCTCGTGATATTTACTAAGATGTTTCATATTTAGTAAATTCAAATTACAAACTTAAATATCCAAAAACAAAATTCATACAATTAGAAAGGAAAATGAAACTATATATTTATTACAAAGCATAAACTTGTTTATTCTTCTAGGCCATCCTAAGTGTTTCCTGTCTCGGCTGGATCACCTGTATCATGTGTAAAACGGGGGAGATTTTGGTTCAACAAAAGTTGGCGAGTGAACCTTGATAAAAACATTTTAACTAATTTCTTGTTTTATTTATTAAAGAAAATTCGTGCATTAATCACATGTGAGCAAACATATATATGTAAACAATCACAAACCACTTTGGATGAGTATATGACATGAATGATGATGTATTTGAGATCAAGGCTCAATCAAACGGAACTGATCTAATAAGGCTCCTGATGCTCAACCCGTATCCCACGGGGAACTGATGAGCCTAATGAAATGCGTGCACTGAAATGATAAATTTAATCTACATATAATTCACACAACAATCAATACACATTTGATCACGGATATGATGTATGCACAAGTGTTTAAATAAAATAAAAGAATAGTACGACACATGATACACCCCAAAACATGATTAAAACGGGGAATTGGTAGAGACTCACTCACAGTGGATGCGTTTCTTTATGACGATGAATACGCACGAATTCATGATTCAACCGACGAGGGAAAACTAACCTAAATAAAAACGAAATGATTCGATAAATAAATAAATTTTATTTGAGATTAATATTTTTAATTAGTGCTCTTAATGAGATTTTTAGATTTATTTTTGTGAGGTTAATGCAAATTTTTAACCTTCAAAATCTTTATTTTTAAGTATTTTTAAATAATTTTTCAATTTAATACAAAAAAATAAGAAAACAAAAATTAAAGAAAAGGGTTGACTTTGTCAGGTCTGACCGGGTCTGATCGGTCAGATAGAATGAATTTCAGGCGGCGAGTGAGGTTCGAACCCGTGACCTCCCATATACGTGCACGCAGCTCTACCAACTGAGCTACGTGTCTAACCCGAAATATTCTCTGTTTTAATTATATATATATACTAACTAATTTTAACCTTATTTAGTTTTTATTAAAAAGGTTTTAATATGGCCGAAACTGATTACAGAACCCGGAC
This sequence comes from Scalesia atractyloides, assembly GCA_947069175.1. Classification (NCBI taxonomy): domain Eukaryota; kingdom Viridiplantae; phylum Streptophyta; class Magnoliopsida; order Asterales; family Asteraceae; genus Scalesia; species Scalesia atractyloides. Next base: position 37,403,719 of record CAMTDV010000019.1, on the reverse strand, counting down.
TCGAACTCGGGATCCATGGGTCGAGTGCACACAGCCCAACCAGTTGGGCTGTGTGTCTAATCTGCTTAAATACTGAATTATATTCCTTTTATATATATACTATGAATTGATTGGAATAAGTTTAAAAAGTGTTGGCTTTATTTCAGAAAATCAGAAATATGTGCGATTCGAACTCGGGACGTGTGCTTTGTAATTGCACACAGTCCACCGCTGGACTGTGTGTCTAACCTGGTTAAATACCCGTTTTTATTTATGTTTAAACACTAACTCAACTTCATCGTTTTCACCATTCAAAATCCCGACAATGATTCCGACTGAATAAACTGATTAAACAGTTTTGATTACTGTTTTGAGCTATTAATTTACTAAACAAGAGATAGCAAGGAGGTTTAGATGATTATACCAGTTTGGAGAACTACGGTTTTCTGGTTTAGAAATTCTGGTGATATTCCGGCGAGTGCGAAAATCTCCGGCGACATGCGTTGAAAGGAATAAAGCTTCAGGAAAAAAGTGCGGTTCTGAGCGAAATGTTTACAAGGAGTTTGAGTGGATATTTATAAGGGGGACAAGCCGATTGGTTTCGAATTAGGGGCCAAGATTCGCGGTCAATGATTTCAATTTTCATAGGAAACGGTTTTGACAAAAGTGAGTGTTAAGCAACGGTTATAACTGATGTCGAAATCAGTTTACGCGTTTCAGTCAAGGGAAAGTAGCAACGGTTGCGGAATCTTCGTTCTTGCCGGCGATTTCGGGTTCTGGGGTCTCTGATTTACAGGTTTTGATTTTCTTGTTTTACCTTAAGTGATATTTGTTTAAGTATTAAACACAAAAGATGTGTGTGGCGGAGTGGTGTGATGTGTGTGTGTTTACGCGGTAGACCCGGGTTCGAGACCCGGCTACCCTGTTTTGTTCTTTTATTTAATTTTATTATTATTATTTATTAATTATGGTTTTTAAACTCTAAAATATTTATTAATTATGTACTATTTAAAATAACCGGCGCAATAAATACACAAAGAACTTATAACTGATCATTTGATTATAAAACGAAGCTGGTTTCGAAACCCGTTTTACGACAAATGTTACACCGGAACCGCCATGGTTTTCCGGTTTCATCTTCGAAACTAAGCAATAACCCTTTTTGTTGGTCAACACTCGAGAGTGGGAAGTACTTCTCGGCGTGTTGTTTTGGAATGACAAGACGGTTGAGTTTGCCAACATCACTTGGAGTTAAGGGTTTCTCGAACATGGATTGTTTAGAGAGTAATTGGTGTGTGGAATCTTGGTCGGTGGGGGAGGAAAGGGGAGTTTGAGGGGATGAGTCCATAACAGGGTATGGGTGGTGATGTGTCCATCAGGGTGTGTTTGGTAGGTGAGTTAGGGACATGTGTGTGTTTGTGTAGGTGTGTGTGGGGGACAATGGGAAAGGAAGAGAAGTGAGGAATATTGTGTTTTTGATGTGGAAACTATTTGAGATATGTATATGTAGCTAAGTTTTGAGAGTGGGGTGGTCTTCTTTTTTTATTTTATTTGGTTATGATATTTTTCTCTCATTCTTGAAGGGGTGGGTAAGGATAGAGGCAAGGGAGTTTATATATATATATATATATATATATATATATATGTCGGATTTGTTTCAAATAAGAACTATCACGAGTTGCGAGAACTGTGAGAATTAGATCATTCAAAAGAATTTTTTTTAAATTTCTCAAAAGTCGTAAAAACAATCACTTGTTTCAGAAAAAAAAATTGAAACAAAATGTCGCATACCCACATTTATATGAGGCATAAAAAAATATTTATTCTCTTTCAAAATTTATGTTAAAAAAATATTTATCCTCTTTCAAAATTTATGTCTGCCGTAAAAAAAAATTTGTATCAGTCAAAACTAACGACTTGATAATTTTCTTTTTACTTTTTTTTACAGATGTGTTTATAATTTTTTTATCTATGTTTGTGCAAAAAAAATTGACCCAACTTGCACCGGATCAAAAAGTTCATCACCAAAGCATTCTTTCGATAGATGCTGACGTGTTCGTTGAACCGCTTAAGGTCAGTGTTATTTAGATCAAAGTTCTGTGGTAACAAACTTGGTATCCAGGTGTGTTGAGAGATAGAATCCCACGATGACAATAGTATAAACAGAAGGATTAACTTCTTGCTCAAGAGAGACAGAAGGCCGGAGAAATTCGATGAAGAGTACATTTTTATTGCCGACGTGGAGAGAAGAAAAGAGATATGGTCCGTAAAGAGCCTTGATACAATAAATGTCGAGCGTTATCATGATATTAGTTTTCTTTATATGCTTCTACTATTTTTAACCATGTTCACAAATTGTGCTTTAAATACGTAGAAATATAGTGTTTCGCAATCATATTATCCGTCTGAACTTTGCATCTTAAATTCATTTCCCACTTTACAAAACTTTAAGTTATGTACACACTAGATTATTATATAATGCCAATGAGTTGAAATAATAATAATAATATAATAATAATAGCCTAATAGCAAACAATAAGAGAAAGAGATGTAGGGAGAAAGAGATTGATATTCCATTGATAGGTATGTCTTTTACAAAGAATTACAATGAATATATATATATATATACATATATATATATATACATATATATATATATATACATATATACATATATATATATATATGGTAAGGTTTATGCGAGAATCGCCTTTATTGTGAGAACCGCGAGAACCACCTTTATTGCAAAATAAAATCTAAAAGAATAAAAAAAACATTCAAAATTTTTTAATATTTTTTGATAAAAATCGTTATATTTCGTTACAAAAAAAACTTTTTTTGTCGAATAACAGTTATCCATGCACATATGCATATGTATCATAACTTCGACAAATTTAGTAATACGTTATCACTAGTAGACAATTGCACTTTAATTTACAACGTTATCCATAATACACTCAATTTTACATTAAATGCCATCTGCATCATTATGTATAACAATTATATACCGTGTTTTGTTATAAAAAGTTTGTGATTTTGAATGATGTAGTAGGCTCATATGTATGTTTTTTTGGTTAGTTATATCTGTGGTTGATGGGTTCATTATAGTTGTCACTTTATAATGTAATATGTTGATTGGATGGTATAAACGGTGTCGATATACATGTAATAAAGTGAAAATATTGGTATTGGTATTGTATTATAAATGGTAGGAGGTAATGGTATTGTATCACGGATGGTAGGAGGTAATGGAAGTGTATTATGGATGGTATGATAGATGAAAGAGAAAATGTATTCAAAGTAGTGTACCAAAACACCTTATATCATGTTGATACATATAGATGCACATGTGCATTTCTTATATTGGTAACGTAAAAAGTAGTGTATTACACATGGTAGTGTAAATGAAAGTACAATTGTCTAATGTTTGTAATGTTTTACGGAATTTGTCAAAGAAATGATGAAAATGTACATGTGCATGGTAGTGTATTATGGATGGTATGATAGATGAAAGAGAAAATATATTCAAATTAGTGTACCAAAACACCTTATTTCATGTTGATATATATATAGATACACATGTGCATTGCTAATATTGGTAACGTAAAAAGTAGTGTGTTACACATGATAGTGCAAATGAAAGTACAATTGTCTAATGTTTGTAATGTATTATGGAATTTGTCAAAGAAATGACAAAAATGCACATGTGCATGGATAGTTGGTACTCAAATTTTTTTTTTGAAATTTTATTTACTGTTTAGTAAATATAGCGACTTTTTCAAAAAAATAATAAAAAAAATTGAATTTTTTTTTGGATTTTTTAGGTATTACTGTTTGTGTTCACATTGGTTCTCGCGGTTCTCGCAAAAAAGGGTGGTTCCTAACGGATCCTTGTCCTATATATATATATTATATATATATATATATATATAGGGGTAGGTTCATCAGGAAACACTAAAAAATTGGGGAACAGTGGGGAACTGACTCAAACGAACTCCGATTGGACTCATTCCAGCGGCGTTGGAACCGGCTTGTCGAACCCTAACTAGGATCTCTTAACCCTAAATCCTAACCCATAAACCCTAAACCCTAAAGCTAAAAAATAAGGCTAAAACCTAAACTAAATTGTAAAATCTAAGCTATAAACCCTAAAAGCTAAACCCTAAAGGCTAAACCCTAAAACCCTAAACCCTAAAGCTAAACCCTAATTACTAATGATTAACCTTAAAACTAAACCCTAAGGCTAAACCCTAATATAAGACCCTAAATCCAAACCCTAATATATTTAGGGTTTAGGGGTTAGGATTTAGGGTTTAGGGTTAAAGATCCTAGTTAGGGTTCGACGAGCCGGTTCCAACGCCACTGGAAGGAGTCCAATCGGAGTTCGTTTGAGTCAGTTCCCCACTTTTTTTAGTGTTCCCCAATGAACCTCACACACACACACACACACTATATATATATATATATGTATAAGATATAATCTTGAGAACAAGCCAATCTATTTAAGGAGTTGATAACCACATAATATAATATTTTTATAACACTCCCCCTTGGTTATCAATTTTATACGCTTTAAGATGCTGCCTCGTTATAAACTTTGCTAAGAAAACCCAGTGGGACAAAACCTAGGCTAAGGGAAAAAGAGTGCAGTGCGTATTTTCTTCTCCTGACACTTCTAGATTCTGTATGTTGCCTCGTTAAAATCTTACTAAGAAAACCTAAATGGGACAAAACTTAGTGAGGGAAAAAGAGTGCAACTTGTATAATACTTCTTCCCCTCATTTTGACATGTATTCTTTAAATGACTAGTGCAGATCTTCTAAGTTGATGAGAACTTTTGTAGAATTACTTTTCGCTTTATGCCTTAAAGAGGAATCCTTCATGTTGAGTAATGTTGTAAAATCTTCTTGTGAGACTTCTAGTACTTCCTCTTGCTAATAAATACCATAAGATCCATTGCTATGTTGTGTGACATTCTTTACATCTATAAGACTAACGAAACTAGTTTTTATGGGTTAGGAAAATATAGATACAGATCATTCTAACCTTTAGAGTATCCACATATCTGCTTTATCATTTGAATGTCTCATCATTGAACATGTGTTATATCATGTTGATAAATTCAAATAAAAGATATATATATATATATATATATATATATATATATATATATATATAGTCATGCGTAGCTAGAAACAAATATTAATGCACAATTGCACTTTATCCATGGTGCTTTTGGAATAAGAATCCCTACTTTGGTAGGAGATGATGATAGTCATTTCTTATATAAAGTGTCTTAACAACCTTCAAGATATGTTAAAGTTGAGCTTTGTCCATACTAAAATATCCCAGCATCTTCTGGATGTAGTTTGATTGATGGATAAAATACGACAACAAATATACTCGAATTGCAGGTCGAGTAATAATTAGACTGTGCCAGGGTCAATAAAAAATTCCCCCTCTAAAAGTTCGATAGTTTCTCTCGATGATGTCTAGACATCATCATTGTAAACTACGATTATAATGAACTCTTAGGAGAGGGCTTTAATAAAGACGGATAATATTATCAAACTCATATTGCTCTTTTCTGAATATCTCATGAGTTGTACAACACCTAACCCGACTATTTTATCCATACTACCTTTTTAAGTTTATGAAGATACATTCATGAGGTTTTGAAATCTATGCTTTAGGCATTTACAATCATTCACTTACTTCTTTGCACTTTGAAAAACAATGTATGTGCATATACTCTTTTAGGAGTTTTCTTACTTAAACCTCCTCATTGATTTCTATTTCATATGCCAGGATGTCTTGAACACTTGCTTTATTTGTAAAATCCATATTGTTGTACCATGCTTGTACATTATACATTGAGATGCCATAATCATCAGGTACAAGTTTTCTATTTATGTTTATCAGTGCACAAGAATTAAATCCATAAGATGTTTCAATTAACCTTTTTAAGCATTCAAATTCTTTAGGATACTCATATGGAGTTCCATTTATATTGAACTTGATAACATATACAACAAACATAATGTTCTCGAGAACTTACTTTACACAGTTTTGACAATTTAATCATTCCAGGACTTTGATGTAAACTTTAGTATCAAGTGATACATAAATTTCATAAGACGCATATTAATTCTCTCTTTATATTACCAGACTAATAATGCAACAACTCGAAATTCGATCGTTATCTCTTCTTTTGTTGTCTGTTTATCTATCCTTTTGTAATCCCGAGATTCGGTTAATAATAAAGTTTATGTTAATTACTTATGGTGTTTGACGTTATTACCACATCTAATCGCTTATTAAATCGCATCGCTAATCTCATGGCATCACAAATCGCAGTTATTTATCTGGTTTTTATGTTATTTATGTGTTATGCGTGTTTGTGGTGATATTTACAATCGCTATAGCATCGCTCTCGCACTCTCGAATCGTTAAATCGCACTATTATATCAATTAAAACGCTTAATATAACAATCTAATGTAAACCAAATAACCAAACAAACCCTTAACGCGAAATCAGCAAACGAAACTTGGTCATCAGGCCAAGTTCGGCCGAACTAGACTACCACAAGTTCGCCCGAACTTGCCTGGCAACCAGGAACCCCTTTGTTTTATCAAGTTTGCGCGAACTTGCATGAGTATATGCATGTTCGGCCGAACTTACTCATAATCTTCCCAAAATCCATCAAGTTCGCGCGAACTTGCATGAATTTCATGCAAGTTCGGCCGAACATGCCTCCACCAGCTCTCCTCCTATAAACACCAAGCTCATTTCTCTCATTTGAACTTGCTGTAAGTTCGGCCAGAGCTCTCAAAACCCGAAACCTTCATTTTCTAAGTAAGAATCGACCCGATTTCGACTACAACACGCTTTATCAACGATCTACAAAGGTTTATAACGATTTTGGCACAAGGCGTAGCCTTCGTTTTCATCAAAACCCATTCTTTTATGAAAATCTTCATCTTTTTCTTCAAAAACTTCTATTTCAAACTTAGTTCTACACAATACGAGTTCGTTTGGTGATAGTAGAGACTTCCCAAACACGAGATCTGCAAGATCTTGGCTTGTAAGTGACGGATCTGAGAAAAACCTTTGAAAAACATCGATTTCTACACAAGATACGGACTTTTGATGGTGTTTTGTTCATTTTCTGATATGAAACGAAGCATCTATCATTCAAGATCCTAGATTTGGAAGCACACGGACGTTTGTGACAGTTTACACAAGCCGGACTAACCCGAACGAACCCTGAGTTCGTCTGGATTAGCCCACACTTTTGTAAAACGGCTAAAACTGCTCTAAAAAGACCTCTCTGATCTAAGTTCGCTCAGTAGCACAGGGTCGGAGGGATGAACACTCGATTTACTCAGCAAACGACGCGAAAATGCAAGATTTTGGACTCGGAAACACCAAGTTCGCTCAAGATTTCAGTAGCTTCTGGTCATGTTCGACCGAACTTGTACCCAAATGGGTCAAGTTCGACCGAACTTAGGCTAAAATTCATCAAATTCCTACCAAGTTCGACCAAACTTGCTTAGTTTCTTAAGAAACTACACAAGTTCGTCCGAACTTGGCTACTGCCCAACCAAGATTTAACCGTTTCAGCTTTTCGGAGACTGATGCACTTCCGTTCGCGTATGCAGGCTGATCCGGTGCTCTTCTCGACTCCTCGCAGAATCTCAAACCTAACAAAACGCACCCACAGTGAGTATACTTGACCCATATTCGCTTTAACGCACTTTTTGGGTGTTACATACGTTCCTATATCAAAATCACAACACAAATCAAAACTGTTTTATCACACGAATGATCTGATTGTATATGCTCGAATACGTGATACTAGAAACATGTGACTAGGACTTGTTTTCATTAACTTGCCTCCTTAGCTAGTATGGTACTATAGTGTGGCTTACACCCGACGGGGTCTAGTTAGGTTGGACGCGTAAGCCTTCTCACGGTAGTTAGCATGAGAAATGAGTATATGTTATGTTAAGTGTTTTGGTGTATCATGATATGTAATTAGATTGTTTCGCAAACGCTTTTCTCGACTATGCTAGTATTATTCAAACTCGTATGCTCACATTTACTTAATTGTATTGACTTGTATTTTAACGTTTGTAACAGGTTGAGGATTTTAGCTATGGATGCTTGGATGTTGCATGCTTAGCGTAGTTTTGTTTTGACTTTATTTTGTTTAGTTTCCAAGTGTAATAAATCTAGGGGATATCGAACCTTGTTGTTTTTGTGGGAGAACTTAGATTCTGTAATTATTGTTTAAAATGTTATGTTAATGGTATGGGACGTTAATGTTTGAATGATATTGTTAAATGATTGTTATGTAATTCTCACGAGATAATCTGGTCGCCTAGTGCCACTAACCCTGGTGATTCCGCCATCGGTCGGGGTGTGACAGATTGGTATGAGAGCTAATTCCTTAGGATAATAGGTAGAATTGCCATGTTTGACCTAGTAGCATGTTTAAGTACCCGATTGACCAATATTTGAATTAAATGCTAATCTACTTGCCATAAATGCTTAAATGTGCCTTTCCTAAGGCTAATTCAATAATACACGTTTGGAAACGCTCGCATCACACCAAACGAGTGATCAAGTCAAGAATAGGTGTGAAAACCAAGAACTCTCGACAAGATCATTCGCTCCGCGCATTCTCTCGCACGAGATACCTTCGTTGAGTTAGGAGTGACATCCAAACCTCAACGAAAATCGCCACTTCTATCTAGGAATAAAGTTGTTAACTTAGGGGTGAAACCCACATCTTAGTAACTAGTTCCGCAATTCGATTTTCAATCTCACCAAAGTCTCGGTTACGCTGATGGTTTGGAACACGTATTAACTGGAAGGGTAAACGTCGTTAGCCGCTTGCGGTGAGAACGTTTACCTATTAGGCCAAAGCGTGGGTCCAAATGCAAAGGGTAGTTGAATCACTTTGGCATGTCAAATGTCTCAAAACCCTAGACACTCCCAATTGATTTAAGCCTATATCATCGATTTACGCATCATCGAGTTTATTACTATTTACGTGTTTAAAATTTTGAGAATTTTCGCTTTATTCGATTTTTCGCTTTGATGATTTATCATATCATCGATTTCTCGATTTATCGCATTTACGCTCCATCGAATGTATGCACAACTCGCACAACCCTCGTAATCTAAAACGCTAAATTAATACACCAACCAAACTAATCGCTTAACTCGCTTATGCCTATGAGGACGTGTGCCTCATACGCGGTATTATCTCGCTTATCTCGCTATTATATATCGCATATATCTCGCTATTACTATCTAGCATCTCAAATCGCGCTACACATGATTTATGAAGTTAAAGGTGAATATGTGCAAAATATGTGCTTATGTGACTATGTGCTTACGTGCTTATGTGCTTACGTGTTTAAGTGCTTATGTGTTTTGTGCTTGCTTGAATAATAATAATAAATATTTAAACATAACTCTATTATAATCGAATCTCATCTAATCTAAATCCTTTATGTAGATGGCATCAATAGGATCTCACACTCGCCGCACCTCTCAGCGCAACAATGCTGACAAACGCATCACCTCTCTCGTAGCCAAGGAAATGGCTAAGGTGATCCCGTAAATTGTTAGTGAAATTTAAGAGGTTAGCAGCAACTCGTCTGTTGACTCCAAGAGTGATGCTCCGAAATCCCGCTTCAGCTTCAAGCAGTTCAAGGCTTGCGCACCTCTAACTTTCTCTGCCACCGAAGGACCGAGTGCCATGTTCCATTTGTTTGATTCGATTGAGGTTACCTTCCGCCAAAGCGGATGCCCCGAGGCACTACGCACTATCAACGCCACCGGCGTGTTTCAGTCGAGGGCTCTCGATTGGTGGACAGCCGAGCACAACAGGCGCGGAAACGATGAAGCCTATGGGCTCTCATGGGAGGAACTTAAGGAAATCATGATTAAGGAGTTCTGTCCTCCGTATGAAATTCAGAAATTGGAGAGCGAGTTCTGGAACATCAAACAAGACGGTCCTGACAATGCCGGTCTTACCGCTCGTTTCAAGTAGTTGAGCATCATTTGTCCCGGTCAGGTTGACACGACCGAGAAAGCAATCAAGAAGTACCTCAATGCTCTCCCCGATTGCGTCGCTGACTTTGTGCAAGCAGCACGCCCTGCTACCATCGAGGAGACTTATCAGTTAGCAGCCGAAATCAACGACAAGCATGTTCAGTCTGGTTACTTCAAGAACACCAAGGTCGCAAATCAAGCAGTTACCGAATCAGCAGCTCTTCCTACCGATCAGCCTCGCGAGTCAAAGAACAGTCGCCGTGGTCGCAAGCGTGAGGACTCCAGCAAGAACTTCGCCCTCGCAGCTCTAGCGAACCCGCAGCCACTCCAATCTGTAGCACATAACGCACCTCCTGCCAAGCGTGCGTATACTGGTCCTCATCCGATGTGCCCTAAGTGCACATATCATCATGTAGTGGGTGGCAACTGCCCTTTTTGCACAAATTGCAATATCTACGGCCATTTCAAAGTGAGCTGCTGTACCAGCCCTCGTCAGCCAGCTCCTAAGGCTCCAGCAGCTCCAGCTTTACCTGCTCCTCCTCAAGCCAACCCGTAGCAAGCTCCAAAGGCACGAGTGTGCTTTGTGTGTGGTGATCCGAACCAATTTGCTAATGTTTGCCCAAACCGCACCGTGAAACAACGGCCGCAGCAGCAGCAGCCACCACCGCAGCCTCAGCAGCAACACCAAGCTGCGTGTGGAAGAGCCTTCAACCTCAATCACCGCCAGGCTCAGAATCACAACAATGTTGTCAATGGTACGTTTCTCGTCAATGGTATTTATGCTTCATGTTTATTTGATACTGGTGCCGATAATTGTTTTGTATCGTTAGAATTCGAAAATGTTTTAAAATGTAAGCGCGCCAAACTCCCAAAGACTTTTGATGTGGAAGTCGCCACCGGAAGAATCGTTACCGTGAATTCCGTCTTACGTTGTTGTAATCTCGATCTCAACAACCATGTCTTCTCGATCAATCTCATACCTATGCAGTTAGGTAGTTTCGATATCATAGTAGGCATGGATTTTCTTTGTGAAAATCATGCTGAAGTTGTATGCTTCGATAAAATGATTCGCTTCCCCCTTCCTAACGGTGATCAACTCCATGTTTATGCTGAAACTCCCTCAAAGAAGTTGATGCTTTTGTCATGTACTCGAGCACACAAATGTTTGCAAAAGCGATGTGTTGCTTTCCTCGCTCATATCGTGAACCCGGAGAATAAAAAGAAGACTTATAAAGATGTTCCCGTTGTTTGTGAATTTCCTAAGGTCTTTCCCAACGATTTACCCGGTTTACCCCCTACTCCAGATGTTGAATTTCGTACCGATTTAGTTCCCGGAGCTACTCCCGTTGCTAAAGCTCCATATCGTCCCGCACCATCCGAAATGTGCGAGTTATCGAGCCAACTTCAAGAGCTTCTTGATAAAGGTTTCATGCTCCCGAGCACTTCGCCATGGGGCTCTCTTGTCCTTTTCGTGAAAAAGAAGGATGGCTCGTTCCGTATGTGCACGATTATCGTGAACTTAAGAAACTCACCATAAAGAATCGCTATCCTCTTCCTCGTATCGACGACTTGTTTGATCAGCTTCAAGGCGCTACTTGTTTTTTCCAAGATCGATCTTCGTTCCGGCTATCATCAGTTACGAGTGTTGGAAGAAGACATTCCGAAAACTGCCTTCCGTACTCGCTATGGCCATTTCGAATTCGTGGTCATGCCTTTTAGTCTTACCAATGCACCCGCGGTTTTCATGGATTTGATGAACCGTGTGTGTAAAGCTTTCTTAGATCATCTCGTCATTGTTTTCATTGATGATATCCTTATCTATTCGAAGTCGAGAGACGAACACGCGCGCCATCTCCGTTTAGTCCTCGAACTTCTTCAAGGAAATTGCCTTTATGCTAAGTTCTCTAAATGTGAATTCTGGCTCGAAGAAGTCCAATTTCTCGGCCACATCGTTAATAGTCAAGGAATCCATGTCGACCCTACAAAGATTGAAGCCGTCAAGAGTTGGATTACACCAAAGAATGCATCCGAAATCCGTTCATTTCTTGGATTGGCGGGTTACTACCGTCGATTCATCGCGACTTCTCGAAAATCGCCGTTCCGCTTACCGCTTTAACTCATAAAGATAAACCTTTTGTTTGGGATTCCAAGCAAGAGGAAGCTTTTCAAACTCTCAAGCGTATGCTATGCAACGCTCCTATCCTCGCTTTACCTGACGGAAACGACGATTTCCTTGTTTAATGTGATGCCTCGAACCTTGGTCTTGGTTGTGTTCTCATGCAACGAGACAAGGTTATCGCGTATGCGTCTCGTCAACTCAAGATCCACGAGAAGAATTACACAACCCACGATCTCGAACTCGGTGTAGTTGTTTTTGCATTAAAGATATGGCGACACTACCTTTACGGTACAAAGTGTACGATCTTCACCGACCATAAGAGCCTACAACATATCTTTAACCAAAAAGAACTAAACATGCGACAACGTCGATGGGTTGAACTTCTCAACGATTACGATTGCGAGATACGCTACCATCCTGGCAAAGCGAACGTCGTCGTCGATGCTCTCAGTCAACGAAGCTATGTATATAGTATTCGTGACTCTCAAACTTGTGCTAAACTTGAAACCCTCATCCGTGCCGCTAAACACGCATGTTTTAACGAGAATACCCTTCAAGACGAAATGAAATGTGGTGCCGAAACTTAGCTTGTATCTAAATCTGATGGTTTTTATTACTATCTCAATCGCATTTGGATTCCAGTCGTGATAATCTTCGTAAGTTGCTAATGGACGAAGCTCATAAATCTTGATACTCCATTCACCCCGGTGCCGACAAGATGTACCAGGACCTTCGTCCTAAGTACTGGTGGTCGGGCATGAAAAAGGATATCGCCTTGTACGTCTCAAAGTGCTTAACTTGTTCGAAGGTTAAAGCCGAACATCAAAGGCCCTCTGGTTTACTCGAACAACCCGAAATCCCGATGTGGAAGTGGGAGAGTATAGCTATGGACTTCGTTACTAAACTCCTGCGTACTTCATCCGATCACGATAGCATTTGGGTTATCGTTGATCGTCTCACCAAATCTGCACACTTTATTGCTATACGAGAAGACTTTAAGGTCGAACGGTTAGCCCGAATCTATATTGACGAAGTTATATGTTGACACGGGACGCCTCGTGACATCATCTCTGACCGAGACAGTCGTTTTACCTCACGTCTCTGGGAGACATTTCAATCCGCTCTCAGTACTACTCTCTATCTCAGTACCGCCTTTTACCCTCAAACCGACGGTTAGACTGAGCGAACGATCCGCACCCTCGAAGACATGCTTCATGCGTGCATCATAGATTTCGGTGGTAAATGGGATACACATTTACCTTTAATTGAATTCTCGTACAATAATAGTTATCATACCAACATTCAAATGGCTCATTTTGAGGCACTGTATGGAAGAAAATGTCGATCGCCTATTGCATGGCACGAGATCGGAGAAGCACAAATCACCGGTCCCGAGCTAATTCAAGAAACGACAGACAAAATCCTCCAGATCAGGGACAATCTCTTGAAAGCTCGGAGTCGTCAAAAGAGTTATGCCGATAAACGCCGCAAGCCCCTGCAATTCAAAGTGGGAGACCACGTTCTCCTAAAGGTTGCACCTTGGAAGGGAGTGGTCCGCTTCGGGAAGAAAGGAAAGCTAGCACCTCGATACGTTGGTCCCTTCAATATTCTGGAATGAATCGGTAGGGTAGCCTATCGTCTCGAATTACCGAAAGAACTTAATAATGTACATCCGACTTTCCACGTGTTTAATCTCAAAAAGTGCTTAGCCGAAGAAAATCTGCATGTCCTTCTCGAAGATCTGCAAATCAACGAGACTCTCCATTTCATGGAAAAGCCAGTGGAAATCATGGACCGAGAGTCTAAGAAACTACGACGCTCCCGCATCCCTATCGTGAAGGTCCGATGGGAAGGCAAACGCGGCGCCGAGTTTACTTGGGAATTGGAAAGTGATATGAAGGCCAAGTACCCGCATCTCTTTGTTACAACCACTACCTAATTTCGGGATGAAATTCCCTAAAGTAGGGGAGACTGTAACAACTCGAAAATTCGATCGTTATCTCTTCTTTTGTTCTCTATTTATCTATCCTTTTGTAATCCCGAGATTCGGTTAATAATAAAGTTTAAGTTAATTACTTATGGTATTTTACGTTATTACCGCATCTAATCGCTTATTAAATCGCATCGCTAATCTCATCGCATCGCAAATCGCAGTTGTTTATGTGGTTATTATGTTATTTTGTGTTATGCGTGTTTGTGGTGATATTTACAATCGCTATCGCATCGCTCTCGCACTCTCGAATTGCTAAATCGCACTATTATATCAATTAAAATGCTTAATATAACTATCTAATGTAAACCAAATAACCAAACGAACCCTTAACGCGAAATCAGCAAACGGAACTTGGTCACCAGGCCAAGTTCGGCCGTACTTGACTAGCACAAGTTCGCCCGAACTTGTCTGGCAACCAGGAACCCCTTTGTTTTATCAAGTTCGCGCGAACTTGCATGAGTATATGCAAGTTCGGGCAAACTTACTCATAATTTTTCCCAAAATCCATCAAGTTCGCGCGAGCTTGCATGAATTTCATGCAAGTTCGGCCGAATGCTTCCACCAGCTCTCCTCCTATAAATACCAAGCTCATTTATCTCATTTGAACTTGCTGTAAGTTCGCCCAGAGCTCTCAAAACCCGAAACCTTCATGTTCTAAGTAAGAATCGACCCGATTTCGACTACAACAACGTTTATCAACGATCTACAAAGGTTTACAACTATTTTGGCACAAGGCGTAGCCTTCGTTTTCATGAAAACCCATTCTTTTAGGAAAATCTTCATCTTTTTCTTCAAAAACTTTTGTTTTAAACTTAGATCTACACAATACGAGTTCGTTTGGGGATAGTAGAGACTTCCCAAACACAAGATCTGCAAGATCTTGGCTTGTAAGTGACAGATCTGAGAAAAAACTTTGAAAAACATCGATTTCTACACAAGATACGGACTTTTGATGGTGTTTTGTTCATTTTCTGATTTGAAACAAAGCATCTTTCATTCAAGATCCCAGATCTGGAAGCACACGGACGTTTGTGACGGTTTACACAAGCCGGAATAACCCGAAAGAACCCCGAGTTCGTCCGGATTAGCCCATGCTTTTGTAAAACGGCTAAAACTGCTCTGAAAAGACCTCTCTGACCTAAGTTCGCTCAGTAGCACAGGGTCGGAGGGATGAACACTCGATTTACTCAGCAAACAAAGCGAAAACGTAAGATTTTGGACTCGGAAACACCAAGTTCACTTAAGATTTCAGCAGCTTCTTGTCATGTTCGACCGAACTTGTACCCAAATGGGTCAAGTTCGACCGAACTTAGGCTAAAATTCATCGAATTCCTACTAAGTTCGACCGAACTTGCTTAGTTTCTTAAGAAACTACACAAGTTCTCCCGAACTTGTCACCTTAGTAAGGTTTTCATACAAGTTCGACCGAACTTTGCTATAAACTCACCAAATTCATACAAGTTCGCTCGAACTTGTGTGTTTACACATAAGTTCGCCCGAACTTGGCTACTGCCCAGCCAAGACTTAACCGTTTCAGCTTTTCGGAGACTGATGCACTTCCGTTCGCGTATGCAGGCTGATCCGGCGCTCTTCTCGACTCCTCGCAGAATCTCAAACCTAACAAAACGCACCCACAGTGAGTATACTTGACCCATTTTCGCTTTGACGCACTTTTTGGGTGTTACATACGTTCCTATATCAAAATCACAACACAAATCAAAACTGTTTTATCACGCGAATGATCTGATTGTATATGCTCGAATACGTGATACTAGAAACATGTGACTAGGACTTGTTTTCGTTAACTTGTCTCCTTAGCTAGTATGGTACTATAGTGTGGCTTACACCCGACGGGGTCTAGTTAGGATGGACGCGCAAGCCTTCTCACGGTAGTTAGCATGAGAAATGAGCATATGTTATGTTAAGTGTTTTGGTGTATCATGATATGTAGTTAGATTGTTTCGCAAACACTTTTCTCGACTATGCTAGTATTATTGAAACTCGTATGCTCACCTTTACTTAATTATATTGACTTGTATTTTAACGTATGTAACAGGTTGAGGATTTTAGCTATGGATGCTTGGATGTTGCATGCTTAGCGTAGTTTTGTTTAGTTTCCAGGTGTAATAAATCTAGGGGATATCGAACCTTGTTGTTTTTGTGGGAGAACTTAGATTCTGTAATGATTGTTTAAAATGTTATGTTAATGGTATGGGACGTTAATGTTTGAATGATTGTTAAATGATTATTATGGAATTCTCACGAGACAATCTGGTCGCCTAGTGCCACTAACCCCGGTGATTCCGCCATCGGTCGGGGTGTGACAAATAATATATTGGAAAGTCAATACATCCACAATTGGAGGATACATCTCCCCATAACTAGTCATATGCCTTTGCAAAAATTCTCATGCCACCAATTTTTCCTTATGTCATTCACATAAGATACCCATTTGTATCCAACATATTTTACAACTTCAGTTGTATGGACTGCTGATCCATAAACTTTCCATGTCATTAGAGAATTCAACTCTTCCTTATTTGCGTCTTTACATGTTGGCCAATCATTTCTATGTTTACGTTCATAGGCAGATCTCATATCTTGATCCTCGTCATTTAATCATTTTAAGCGATATATTATATACCAAAGTATAACGACGTCGATTTTATTTTGATTCCATGTACTTTTAGACATGATACAATTTAATGAGATATCTTTACTTTCAGGTACCTGAGGTTCTTCTTGAACCTTCTTGTCTAATGTCTCTTCAGGAGGCCCTTTTACATACCTCGACTTGACCATCTTTATTACTTGCTCCTTTTCTCAAGGATTTTTATTTTGGAATCAACTAGTCTACCACGCTCCAGGCGTGCCACAAATTCATTACCAATTTATGTTGTCCTTTTGAGACAATTATCTTAATTGGAGCATTAGTAGTTGACATATATGACTTAGCTAGTCATTCTTCTTAGGTCAGTGAATGCGTCTGCTAATTGATTAACTAATCTATATGTCTGAATTATCCTTTGAACTTCCTATTCATAATATTTAGTATGAGGATCAATGATTATTCATTCTAACTCATTTCTATTTCAATAGCCTTTAATCTCCCCCTCATGTTGGGAATGTTGATCCATTAAAATGGATATACATTAACTGAGTCATAAGTAAATCCATCTTTAATGACTCAAAGAGTTTAACTATAGATAGTTTTTCATACCCAACATGTATTTCCTTATCTCCTTTAAGGCCCCATCTATGTACGTTGTGGTGGATCATTAACAATGCATATTGCATAAACAAAAACATTAGATGAGAAATATTTGGTTCCTGACCAAAAACCAAGTGTAATGGGGAGGAAGTATTATAACTTGTTGGCTTGTTGTGAAATAATGGTGTACATGTAAAATCACATTTAGCCAAATACATATATGAGTGTTGCTCTTACAATCATTGGCTTTGTAATCAATTGCGAGTGTTAAGTGATTGTCTCAACAAAGCACTTCATGTATGAACATAAACTACATTAAGTGCAATACTTATTCCAAAGGTCATTAATAACCCGGGAAATAAATATATGCAATCTGGAAAATTGCGCTTGCTATCCCATTAGCTAAGCCATATGTCACAGAAACTACAAGTTGTGGAGTCGATAACCATTTAGACGATGGATCGATTTAAAAACACTAAATGGTATCATGTGTGGATACACCTTTATTCCTTCCAGACTATTTAGGAATTCATACCCTACTTTGGTTGGTAAATACTTAAGTTCCCTTGAAAGCAAACATGACATTTTTAATCATCAAGAAGAATCTTCTGGTTCTTCAATAAATTTCACATCATCAATACACTGTGTGGTCTAACCGTTATGCCAATTAATCAATTAATTCACAATCTTCTGGTTTATAATTGTATATGCATTGCTTGCACTTATGATAGTACAAGATTTAAAACACAAGAGAATTATTTATATAATTAGAAACTATCATGTTATATCACCATCATTATTTCCACGTATTATACGCATATTATCACTCCCTTATATTGCCACTTCTAGTGGTCGATCTTTTCATGCCTATCATTACAATATTAATAGTCGATCTCACTATTAACTTGTCTATCTTACATTTTCTAATAGCTCAACCACATTAAAAGTTTCTCACAACATTTCCAATGATAGTTATATAATGACATTCACTTCAATGAATGGAGTAGAACCTATTGGGATTGAATCCTTTCAAAAGGAAGAGATGATACAAAAGCCAAAATCACATCACCTATTTGTTTATTATTTCTTTATTCAATGTAACAGTGCTTATGCACTGATCAGTGGTTAGGCCATCAGAGTTTAGTGTTAGTTAGTTTTGTAATTTGTCACTATCAACCCTAACGTCATCAAAGATGCTCAGAGGTTAGACATGTTAGTATAAATAGTTGACTCATTGTACTGTTTTATCTATCTATTGAAAAGATCATTCACCTATCATCTTCTCTGCATTTCTGTACTATTCAAACATTCTTATTGGGCTAAGGGGGAGTTTGTGATTCACATGCAAAAACTATAAGTTTGAGAGAATGATGATCAAAACAAATGACCATTAATTGTGATAAAACTTTTCCATGTATTTCCGCTGCATTTAACTTTGATTTCTACCTTCACTTTCTATTTTTGAAAGAAAAATCACAACTAATTCAAACTTAGATCCTATCAATTGGTATCAGAGCTTGGTCAATCAAAATTTGATTTAACTATCAATTTGATTTGAAAGATCAGCTCTCCCTGCTAATTTATTTGATAGTTTTCTTTGGGAAACAGAGTTTTATTACGTTAAAAGTTTTTAAAACAAAAATCTGTTGAAAACCGTTCAGAAATGTCTCAAAACACACCTGATTCCAACATTGGATCGATGTTTAAACCACCGATGCTGAAAAGAAATGAATATTTCATATGGAAGTGTCTGATCCGTTGTATTTGGACCACACGTACCAATGGTTCCAAGTACAGAGGATCCCAACACTCAAGTGCCAAAAAATCCTGATTTATACTCCGAACAGGATTTCCAGAAAATAGAGTTGGACGCTAAGGTGTTAAGCGTTGTTGCTTCTGCCTTACCCAATGAAATCTATGCTGGACTGCTCCACTGCAATAGTGCAAAGGAGTTGTGGGATGCACTAAAAGAGCAATTTAGTGGTACTGAGGAAGTGATGGAAAACAATAGAGAAGTTCTGAATCAACCGTACGAAACCTTTGGTCATGTCAAAGGAGAGTCTCTAACCCCAACAGTTCAAACGTTTTAGTTGTCTCATAAGTGAACTCAAGCTGGTGAACGTAGAATTTCCTAATTCGACTATCAATAGTCGTTTCCTTAGATCGTGACCAGAGAAATGGGAGACTGCAGCCTACGTTACACGAACATTTGTTGGTTTTAAAGAAATGACATTCACACAACTTCATGGTCGACTTCTCACTTATGAGAGAGATTTGAACTAGAAAAAGAAGTTGCAAGAATCTAGTAAAATGGCTGATGATAACACTTTGGGTAACACAGCTCTTTTTGGTCAAGAAGAGGGTTCTGGCAGTGGAAAGGATCAGGGTTATGATCATTTTACTGATATAACTTCTGGAGGAAACTTTAGTTCTGATTCTTACTCACCCAACTATGCATTTACTGCTAGTGGGGAAAGCCAAACCTCTGACAATCTCTCTTTTGAGTTAAATGATTTACGACACTTTGAACCAACTGATTTGGAAGAGATGGACATTTTGCACCATCTGGCTCTATTAAGTGTTAGAGCTAGTAAATTTTACAAAAGAACAGGTAGAAAATTCCCTGGGTTGCATGGGGGGTTGAAGGTTAGGCTAGATAAATCGTAAATCAAGTGCTATAAGTGCAATATGTTAGGACACTTTACCATAGAATGCGGATCTCAAACTTCAGGACCAATTGTGACACATCCTGGCCCTAGACCTCAGCACGCACAAAGCACTGCCTAGTATTCCCAATATACCCCTGCTCATCAAATGCAAAACACTGCTCACTATGCACACCCTGCTACCACTATTCCAGTGCATTATGTTCAAACCACTATTTTACAAATTCAATATGTCCAAGCACCACCACCTCAAGTGCATGTGCAACAAGCACCTCATGTCACTCAAACTACTCAAACCACTTCTCCAGCAGAGGTTAACCAGCAAAGCTTTTTCACTCAAGGCTTTGTTGACTGGAGTAGTTTGCCAGAGGAATTAACTGATGAAAACTTTGCTCTTATGGCCAAAAATGATTTTGAAAATGAAAAATTTTCTTATTGGCCTTAGAGACAATTGTTGAGGGTGATGAGTCTGTGGAACAAGTGTCTAAGTCTGATGAATTTCAATGTTGTGATGAAGCAGTGGTTTCAAAAGATACTGTTGATGAAGAAAAGAACATTCTATCTGATCCATGGGATACCAAGGTGTGTGAAGATGATTGTGACTATGCTCTCATGGCTGCTTCTAAGGTATCACCCCAGATCCTCAAAGATCTATGTTCTGAAAAATGCATCATAGCTTTTTCAAACATAAAAAAGGGTAAATGAAAACCTTAGAAACAAAATTTTGGAAGATGAACTAAATTTTGAAAACTCACAAAAGATTTGAAAACGAAGTTGGCTAACAAAGATTCTGAAATCAACAGCCTCAAGCATGAGGCAAGCATAATCAAAGACCAACTCCAAACTATGGTAGAGAAATACCAAGTTTGCAAAAAGGAGTTATAATCTACCTAAATCACATGTGAAAAACGGGTAGAGTCTTGCAACGGTTATGAAATCTTGTTGGAAAATTAGATCAAGAGTGTAACATCTGTCAAAAACGGATTTACCAAACCCGCTCCGTTTATCAACCGAACAGTTAGTTAAAATTTTCGTTGCGAATTAAATGCCCAAAATAATTTTAAACGATACATAATCAATTATTATACGGGAATATATAATTAGCTTTTGAAAAACTGGTAAAAATCGCAAAATAAAAATGTTTTGTTCCTGCCGGGTTTCGAACCCGGGTCAGTCGCCGAGTCATTGTACGCACAGACTTAACACATGACACTTGAACCACTGCGCCACGGATGTTGTTTGTTAAATATTAGAATCATTTAATTGATATCATGACGTTACGAATTCAAAACCGGCGCCCAAAAGTTCAGTCGTCGGAATCCCGGCAATCTCGCGAGTATTTAACGAATCCTTCCGTTATAACGTAAACTTTAAACCTATATCGGTTATAACCGACGTTTGAGTCCGCGACCAAAGTCATAACCGCCGGAGAAATTCAAACCAACGAATCAAGTCGGAAATCGGGCCAAATACATCGACGAATTGCCCTATAAAAACCACCTCGAACCTCTTCAAACACTTTCGCTCAAAACCACACCCTTTCTCGGCGAAAACTCTCTCGCCGGAATTTTTCTGTTTGTCGCCGGAAAACCGGGTTCTCCATTTCCGAGCCTTATTGAACCCCCTAAGCTTATACCGAAGTCACCCATACCTTTTTCAAGCTTTCTGGAGACTCGCTGCTGCAAGACACTCGTCGCCGGAGCCTATTGCTGTCGCCGGAGTTCTGCCGGAAAACAGAGGAAGACAGTCGGTATACCTCTTCGCCTAATATCTTTTTCTTTTCACTCATATCTCACCGTAATGAACTGTAAGACGCTAAAGAAACCTGAATAAAATTCGAACCAGTCAGACATTATCTCTGGATATATCTCAACGAAGAAGACGATTTAACTGTAACACATAAGTATAATTAAAAGCAAGAAATTACTCGGGTTAGACACACAGTCCAGCGGTGGACTGTGTGCACATTAATCATACAAACGTCTCGAGTTCGAATCCTGTTTCACACGCTGCCTTAATAAAAATTTCTTTTTTTTTGTTAACCGAACCGGAAGTCACACTGTTATATGTTAAGTATATTAATAACCGGAATAATAACCAAGTTAGACACACAGTCCAGTGGTGGACTGTGTGTATGTTTATATCACAGGTCACGAGTTCGAGTCCGGGCTACTGCACCGACTCGGACAATTATCTATTTTTTTAAAAAATAAGACAGAAAAGGAAATAACTAATTTGTGTTTAAGTATAATAAAAATCGGATTATATAACATGTTAAACACACAGTCCAGCGGTGGACTGTGTGTTAGTTTAAGCCACAGGTCCCGGGTTCGAGACCTGTGGAGCGCACCGTCTGATTCAAATTAAAGTGTTTTTAAAATAAAAGAATTTTCTGTTTAACATAATTAATATATATATATAATTAAAAACAGATTTATAACGGGTTAGACACGTAGCTCAGTTGGTAGAGCTGCGTGCACGCGTACGGGAGGTCTCGGGTTCGAGCCTCACTCAGCGCACTTATATTCCGACTCGAACCGGTCAACGGTCAGGTCAACGGTCAACGTTCAAGTCAACGGTCAGAAAAAGTCAAATTTTTTTATTATTTTTATTTAATTATTTTAATTAAAAATCAATTTAAAATACTTAAAAATATCATTTTTAAGGTTAGAAAATAGCCTCAAACTCACAAAAATACACCCAACAATCCTACTAAAATAGATTAATAAAATCCGTTTACTTACCGAACCATAATGATATTTATCTAGGTTAATCTCACTCGTGGTTAAAACCACTTCGCGTGCATTCAACATCATCAACCGAACGCACCCACTGTGAGTGAATCTTACAACTCCCCCTTTTAATTACACGTTTTGGGGTGTGTCATGTGTCATAAAATAATAAACTTGTTTATTTAAACTCGTGCCATACCATGTCATGATCTAAACTTAGATTGTTTATATTGTTGTGATTCCTTATTTCATTTGTCAAATTATATGAAATTCATTTCATTAAGCCCAACAGTTCCTCGTGGGAGACGAGTTGAACAACGCGTGCCTCAAATCAAATTCATTATTGTTCATGTGTGTATCGTTGAGTTTATATTGGTTGTAGTGGTGTCATTCATATTATCATGTTATGCAATTCATTCATTAGGCCCCTCAGTTCCTCGTGAGAGACGAGTTGAGCATCGCGTGCCTCTAAATGTTCCATTATTGTTCATGTGTGTTTCATTTAATATCTTATGATTGTTGAATAAGTTTACATCTATTTTTACTCATGTTTGGTTGTGCACATATTTCATAATCAATATAAATAAACTTGTTCAAATGTTTTTCATAGGATTCACTCGCCAACTTTATGTTGATCCAAAACCTTTTTACACATGATACAGGTGAACAGGTTGAAGCAAAGAAAACATAGGAAATGCCTTAGAAGAGACTAAAGAAGCTTAGATTGATAGTTAGAACATGTTGTAACATTTATTGTAAATTTCCATTAAATTGTATTAATGAATATGAAACGCATAATAAATGTCATGAGCTTTGATGATAACCCAATCATGCCCCGATCACCTTTTCCGCTGCGGGTCGGGGTGTGACAGATTGGTATCAGAGCCATGACTATAGGGATATAGGATAGGTTATTAGACCCTTAGAGCCTATACTATAGTCTGCCTAAATTTTAATTGATTAGGTGGTTACATACAACCTTGTGATATTTATTTGTTTCATATTTGTTTACATTTACAGTCAAACATACATGCTTATATACATATTCATTATACATATATCGATGTTCATGTATTCAATTTATTTTCATACTCTCATTATCCAAAGATTTTGTGCAATTTTCAAATCTCATCAAAGTAAGTTCTGCGACGGGCATGTAGTAACTGGAAGGGTACAAGTACCGGTAGTCGGAACGTCCTGTCTAGGCTGGCATTCGTATAAATCCAATATAACGGACCAGTTTGCCTACCTGGGGACTAACGATGAGAGTACGAAGGACCTATTAGGCCAAAGCATGCCACACCAAACGTCGTTCGAACTAACCCTACTTTGAGGTGTCACCGTGTCTACACCTGGACACATTCCGAAAATCACACGTTGTATACATATTTCTCGATTTTCTCCGGGTTTTTGTGTACGCAACCTGGCAAACCCGTGCGAACCATATGAAAAACCGGTATTCATGGGGGCCCACATGATTACACAGGTAAAGTATGGCGGCATGTAGGGCCTAATAGCGAGCAAAGCCCAAGACATCCTATGGATGTAGTAGATTTATTTTTCTATGATTATTTTATGAATGTTCATTCCTAATGCGACCCATGAACCCAAATCGCTCAACAAATGGCTGCCGTAATACCCAACATTGTAATCCAAGTACATTAAGCACTCACCGATAATCCTGTCAATCAAGCAAACCAAAACATTATCAACTCTCCCCCAAATACCACTAAATGCACCTACAAGCATTTCAAATCATGCGACCCTCCAAAATACAAAGGGACTGAAGGTGTCACCGCTCTCCTCCATTGGTTTGAAGAAATGGAGAACACTTTTCTAAATTGCGATTGCCCTGACGATCGCATAGTGCGTTATGCTACCGGTCGACTATATGGGATAGCACTTACTTGGTGGAATACAGAGAAGTCCAAACGAGGTGTTGAAGATGCTATGGCTTTAACTTGGAACGAACTGAAGGAAATCATGACCAGACGATTTTGCCCAAGGAGCGAAATCAAGAAATTAGAAGATGAATTTTACTCATTGAAGCAAAAGGAAGGAGACCACACCACATACAACAAAAGATTCCTCGAGTTATATCAAATGGTTCCCAACATGTTCACTCCCCTCTACCGTTTGATCGAGCACTACATTCGTGGTCTTCTGCCAAAGATTCAAGACCCTGTAATTAGTACCAAGCCTGCAACTTTGGAAGCAGCAATGGAGCTAGCAACAGAGCTCACTGAGAATCGAATCCGAAACAAAGACTTCAAGGAGGAGAAGAAGAAGGATAAAGAATCGACTGAAACCTCCGACTACACCCAAACCGAATCCCCTTCTCAACCCAATCCTAAGAGAAGAAGAGACGGGCAACTTTTTGCTGCTACCCAACGAAATCAACCAGTTTTACACGCCATACCCATTCAAGCTATCCCAATCACTCAAGTGGCACCCAACTCAACTTACCCAAATAAGAAACCCTATCTTGGACCTTACCCTCGATGCAACAACTGTTTTTATCACCATCCCCATACCTACCTTGACGTCTATGTTCAGCTTGTGGACGCTATGGTCATTTGGGCAAGGTTTGCCGCACTTTCAAAACCAAACCTTTTCCCCTACTCAAAACATGGCCCAAACTTATCATCAACCCCAATACCCCGTGTTCCCATATGCTCGAGCTTGTTTCAATTGTGGCGACCCTACCCACTTTAGAAACACATGCCCTCAATTGGTTAACGTCATCAACACTCAAGCCCAATCAAACCCAGTTAACCAAGTAAGCCAAGAAAACCCAACCACTAGGCCACCAGCAAGAGGAAGAGTCTTCAACATCAACGCCAATCCTGTCGAAGATAATGACGGCCCAAACGAAGATACCCAACTAGTCCTATTCACCGAAGATCCAGATTCAACTCCTATCGTTTAGTTTTATGTTTTTCTTTATCACATCAAACCAATCATAACTTAAGGATAAAGCCAATGAAACTTTGACAAGAATACGGTGGATACGCCGCTGGTACTTCCTATATATAAGTATTCTTGTCAAAGGATCAGAAGCATTATCTGGCGGTTATGAGAGGTTCCATGTGTAGACTGTTAGAGTAATTATTATTTATTGTTTTCAGTATATGCATTTGCCGAGGCCGCAGCTCCCTATCCATGAGGTTGAGCTTGATCCCCATTTTATTATGCGGTTGATCTGTGGCGTGCCTGCACGATCGGCTCCGTTTGATTGAGCCTTGATCGGTCATTTCATTTTACATTTCAATACATGTAATACGCTCGGCTCCGTTTGATTGAGCCTTGAGCGCACAGTTCAATTTACATTTCCAGTTCATGCAATACGCTCGGCTCCGTTTGATTGAGCCTTGAGCGCACAGTTCAATTTACATTTCTAGTTCATGCAATACGTTCGGCTCCGTTTGATTGAGCCTTGAGCGCACATACATTTTCATTATCAGTATCTTGTGGTTGTGGTGTTTGTAGTAGAGTCGCATAGAACTAATCATAACTTGCGGATAAAGTCAATGAGAATTTGACAAGAATATGGTGGATACGCCGCTGGTACTTCCTATATATAAGTATTCTTGTCAAATGATCGGAGGCATTATCAGGCGGTTATGAGAGGTTCCATGCATAGGCTGTTTGTGTGATTGTTGTTTAGATTAAGATGTTCATTTTCAGTACATGCAATACGTTCGGCTCCGTTTGATTGAGCCTTGAGCGCACAGACAATTTCATTATCAGTATCTTGTGGTTGTTGTGTTTGTTGTAGAGTCGCATAGAACTAATCATAACTTGCGGATAAAGTCAATGAGAATTTGACAAGAATATGGTGGATAAGCCGCTGGTACTTCCTATATATAAGTATTCTTGTCAAATGATCGGAGGCATTATCAGGCGGTTATGAGAGGTTCCATGCATAGGCTGTTTGTGTGATTAAGTTATTCATTTTCAGTACATGCAATACGCTCGGCTCCGTTTGATTGAGCCTTGAGCACACAGACAATTTCATTTTCAGTACATTGAATACGTTCGGCTCCGTTTGATTGAGCCTTGAGCGCACAGACATTTCATTTTCAGTACATGCAATACGATCGGCTCCGTTTGATTGAGCCTTGATCTCACAGATATATATCATTTCAGTATTTTATGTTTGTTGTGTTGGTTGTAGAGTTATAGGACTAATCATAATTCACTGATAAAACCAATGAAAATTTGACAAGAATATGGTGGATACGCCGCTGGTACTTCCTATATATAAGTATTCTTGTCAAAGGATCAGAGGCATTGTCGGACGGTTATGAGAAGTTCTATGTAGGATTTATTAGTTTCTTGGTAATTAATCATAACTTGTGGATAAAACCAATGAAAATTTGGCAAGAATATGGTGGATACGCCGCTGGTACTTCCTATATATAAGTATTCTTGCCAAAGGATCAAAGGCATTATCAGGCGGTTATGAGAAGTTCCATGTAGGATTTAGTATTGCCTTGGTTGGAATTTGTGTTACATTTATATCATCTTGCTATTTAAAGAGATTGGATTGTGTTCCATTTCTACATAAACTAACCTCTCCATCATAACAAACAAGAGAGGAACTTCCACCATTCAAACATATATGCAATCAGAATGTGGATTCAAATATTAGCTATTGTGTTTATTTATGTTCAAATATCAGCTGTTGTGTTTATTTATGTCCCATGTAGGTTGTAGTGTCAGAAGTTTTGCCTTAGGATATAACCATATTTTTTTTCAAACGTATCCAAACTCTTATGCATGATATCATTTTTAGCAAATCATTTCTGCTTATCAATACTTATACAGTAGGCAACAAAAAGCGATTCCTGAATAGGGTACTTAACCTTTACAAGGAACGTTACCGCCTCGAACAAAAACTTAAACCCTTATTTTTCTAAGCATATAACTGTCAAACTAAACACCATCATTCTTTTAGTCAAATATATATCACAATTTAAATTTCGGGACGAAATTTCTAAAAAGCAGGGGATACTGTAACATCCGTCAAAAACGGATTTACCAAACCCGCTCCGTTTATCAACCGAACAGTCAGTTAAAATTTTCGTTGCGAATTAAATGCCCAAAATAATTTTAAACGATACATAATCAATTATTATACGGGAATATATAATTAGTTTTTGAAAAACTGTTAAAAATCGCAAAATAAAAATGTTTTGTTCCTGCCGGGTTTCGAACCCGGGTCAGTCGCCGAGTCACTGTACGCACAGTCTTAACACATGACACTTGAACCACTGCGCCACGGATGTTGTTTGTTAAATATTAGAATCATTTAATTGATATCATGACGTTACGAATTCAAAACCGGCGCCCAAAAGTTCAGTCGTCGGAATCCCGGAAATCTCGCGAGTATTTAACGAATCCTTCCGTTATAACGTAAACTTTAAACCTATATCGGTTATAACCGACGTTTGAGTCCACGACCAAAGTCATAACCGCCGGAGAAATTCAAACCAACGAATCAAGTCGGAAATCGGGCCAAATACATCGACGAATTGCCCTATAAAAACCACCTCGAACCTCTTCAAACACTTTCGCTCAAAACCACACACTTTCGCTCAAAACCACACCCTTAATAATGGTTACCTGCCGGCTGGTTCTGCACACCCGCTAATGCTGCGTTCACATGCTTCTGGATCATGGCAGCTAGCTCTTCGGGCGTCAAGTTAAGGTTTCCACGTCTTCCAGTCGCCATTTAGATCTTCGAAACACAACACAAACACACCCCGATAAGTTTATATGTCCAATATAGTTATCCTACTTCGTACTTTAAAAATTATTTAGTTATTGTCAACTCAATATGTTAAATAGTTGAAAGAAATACTTGATTAACTGAAATCTCAACGTCTTACAAAGGTGCAAATCAAACATACGAATTTACTATAAAGTCTCAAGTTTAAATACAAGTGGAAAATAATAAACTGAAGGAAAACAAATAATATAAACGAGACGTGTCAGTCGTCTACATCTCCATCCCCCAAGTCACTGTCGTTGCCGTTATCCTGTGCGGCATTTCCAGCTTCCTCAGCTGGGTCCTCCTCCGGATCCTCTTCAGGATCCTCCTCTGGATCCTCTTCTGGATCCTCCTCTACTGGCACTGGAGGGGCAGGTGCTGGTTCAAGTGCTTGATTTTGCAGTTCCTGAATGTTCCAACTGTTTTCCAGGACTCTGTCCTCAAGCCAGTCAGCTCTTATCTGCTCCGCACGCAGATCTCTAGCTATGGTGTTACGAGCTATCTTACTCGTACGATGCTCTTCCTCGAGCGAGTCTGTCTTTCCTGTAAGGTGTCGGATCATCCATCCTTGTGCTAAGATGGTTTCCTGCATTCTTTCTAACTGTTTTTGTTGTGTATGTACCAGGATTCTAAGCATGTCAAGTCCTATTTCTACAGGATTAACTGGTTCAACCGGTACAGCAATAGTTGGGCGCAACGACGACTCCTCCCCCAGAGCGAGCCTTTTCCTCGCTGCTGAGCGTGTCTCCACGCCATAAGGTGGTATGGGTTCCACCATTGGTGCCTTTCCTGATGCTCTTGGTGGCGTAAGTCTGTCGGACGATGATGACGATGAGGATGATGACATTGCCTGTTAGGTCGTGTAGTTAGTTACGAGTTGTTTTCATTTCTTATTATGAAGGTATAACCTACCAAACACGTTTGTAGCATATTGCATAACAAGATATAATAATTCGGTGCCAAACTAAGTCTAGTGTCGTGATATCAGCTATAGTTTAGGTCTACTTCTAATGCAAACCTGGTTCTCTATAGCTAGTGGCTCTGATACCAATCTGTCACACCCTCAATTTCCACTTACGGAGTTTTACCGCGAGACGTGTGAACAAACCAGAATCTAAAACACTAGTACGTTGAACGACTCTACATGATTTGATTATACGTTTTCCAAAATCATTTGTTGTCGATTTTATATTACCAATATTTAGCATGAGTATCAGTTTTTAAAGTTTGAGCGGAAGCAAAAATAAGTAATGATGCGGGCGCCAACACAAACGTCAAAACAACTTGAAAAATCCCAAAACAATATTAATAAATAAGACTCTATAATGATGTCTTGTTCAATGCCTGTGCGTGCACCTAGAGCTCCTAGCGTCCTGAGAAACATGTAAAGAAACAAGTGTCAACATTTAAGATGAGTGAGTTCACAGGTTTTCATAAAATCGTTTGTTCGGTTATAGTTTGTTACTCCGTTATCCCCAACCCGGGATAACTAATCAGTTCCATTATTCCAATCCCGGAATAATAAGTTGTTGCTTCCAATATTCCCAAACCGGAATATTAAGTTGTTGTTTCCATTATCCCCAACCCGGGATAATAAGTTGATGTTCCAATATTCCAAACCCGGAATATTAAGTTGTTCCGTAATTAAGTTCAATATTAATGTATATAGGTAGCTAGCCTAAAGTCATGTCACTAAGTGTTCGCGATCGAAGCTGACTGTGTGCCTCCATTTTGCCAGGCCTATCACATGACCATGGCGGTGTTAGGCCAATCATACATCCGTTGACCATACCCGGTCGGCTAGCGCGACTAGCTCGGATGGGGCTCGTCAGACCCAGTAGTACTACTTATAATTCCCCCGCTATTTAACCCAAATACTAACGATCCGAGGAGATTGTCGAGGACTTAAGTGATAAAGCTGCTTAGTGCCCATAACATTACATTAACATTAACTTAGTTACCGTATAGTTGCGTGACGTTAAATTCGTATAACGTAAAGAGATTGAGTTTGAGAGTGTATACATGTTTCTCCCCCTGTTGTTTAAAAACCGGATAAAGTTAGGGGCCGTGAACTCACCTTTGTTTGCTCGGTTAGTGTAGCAAAGATGTTATAAGAGATGGGACCGCTAGTTGCGTCCTAACAAACCAATTAATTCCACGTCAGTGTGAAATCACACCAATGCAAATTCCACACGCAATTTACTCACAAAGTGATACACACAAACAACATATCTAACACTCAATCATGCATGCAAGTATTCTCATATGATCATAGTAATCAAACAACTTATCGTGAACACATTCCTAATCCATGCAACACTTTAATGCATAAAATCACAAGTTAACAACTTTCTGCTTAACACTCAATTATTCAGCTGTTTTCTAGGATTTTTATAAAATAGTTCCAGCATTCTAAAAATTCCCATATTTTTACAGTAGGTGACATTTATACCATAGAAATTTATATAATTTTTCCAAGTCCTAAATCTTTACTAATTAGCCATAAATATTAATTCATTAAGCTGCAGTCAGATTTACCGCTTTCTGACTGCAGTCCACGGAAGAATTTATTTAAAAATCACTGATTGTCCGATTAACAAAATTCCAATTGGAGATGCCCGGAAATTTCTATACCTAGTTGCTGTACAAAAATCATGACTCGACTCTCTACTGATTTTAAAATCTAGCTTGATAAACAACCAACAAAATTCCAGAATTTTAACAGCTTTACCTACTGAACTTGTTTAGCCCTTTAAAAATATCAAACAATTTCAGAAAATTATGAATCCAGTGCCAATAGATTCCTTATTCAAATCTCTACGTTCTAGACATCATAAAATCCGTTTTTCGACAACTAACGACCAAGTTACAGCCAGATGAAGTCGGCTGTAACTAGTATTCAGCAGGCTGTTTCAGCATTGTTATTATTACAACTTACCTACATCGTTCCTATTGATCGACCTAATCCGGCAAAGACCGATTTTTGATCCTAGTTTACTACTAACTACTTATCCATGCAAACCCTACTCAATAACTATAATCTTTATAAACAAATCATAGTTGTAAGCTATTGATTCCGAAAACAGTCATGTATACCCACACTATCAATTCAGCCGATTACTTGAAAGCACACATGATCCGAAGACAATACAATCAATTCATTCAAGCACTTAGGGTTTCCGCAAACAATTATTCACAAGCACATGATCAAAACAGCCTATTACTTATCCAACACATAAGACCCGAAACAACTAGACATTCAAACATGCATATTTATCCGAAACAACTAGACATTCAATTCGGTTTAAACACTCCGAAATCATACAATCATCTAACGCAAACACCATTAACAATTCAGCTAGTCTAACATTCGTTCAATCATGCTTGGCAAGCTTATATCTTCCGAAAACAACCCTACTTGTAACTATGATACATAAGCCGATTACAACATGTATATTCCGAAAACTACACCATTGTTTCATTAAATCAATCACTCCGGAACAAGCAACCAAAATCAACACACATATAACCGGACATTATCTTGTAACATATGTTGAATTCTCACCTTTGATCACTAGGTAAACAAGCCGAGATTGCGGACAAGAGTAACCCGGCTGTTCCAGCAAACCGCGATTGAAAGGACTGAAAAGAAAGGCTGTTCGGGATCGACAAGGAGTGCAAGGGCTGTTTGCGGTCAGGACAAGGATGACGATGGCTGCTGCTGCTGCGACCGAGAGGGTGGAGAGGGTAAGGCAGCCGACGGCAGCTTTTCTTGTTAGGGTTTGTGTTTGTGTTTGACACATGCATGGGTATGTGTATATATATAGCGCCAAGAGGTGAGGGTTTTGGTTTTGGTTAGTACGTGTGGCCGAGGGACTTGGGTTGGGTTGGTTTGGGTTTTGCGGTCAAGGGATAGGGTTGGGTTTGTGTATTGTGGCCGAGAATTTTGAGTTGTTTGGTTTGGGTCTTGCGGCCGAGAGATTAAGGTTACGGTTGGGCTTGTGTATTGTGGCCGAATAGTTAGAGTGCCGAGAGACTAGGGTGAGTTAATTTGATTTGGGTTTTGATCTTGTGGTTTCGAGTTTGATCTTGCGGCCAAGTATTGGAATGAGTTTTAAGTTTAGGTTTGATCTTTGATTCTTGTTCTCTTTTGGCCGAAGACTTGGGTTCCAAGTTTCCTAGTTTCACAAAGGGTTCGGTTCAGTTTGTGCACCTATCAAATCTAATTATTCAATCACTTAAGACAATCACACAACACACAACACGTCTTTAATCCATGCACGTTTAATACTTAGCACACACCTTATTCGACAAGTGTCACGTGTAAGTTATCTGAAAAACCCGGGATATCACAAGTTTCCCCCGTTATCCCTAACCCGGGATAACGATATAGTTCCATTATTCCTAACCCGGAATAATAATGTTGGTTCCATTATTCCTAACCAGGAATAATAATGTTGGTTCATAATTAAGTTCAATGTTAACATGTAGGTAGCGAGCCTAAAGTTACGTCACATAAGAGTTCGCGATCGAAGCTGACTGTTGTGCCTCAGTGTTGCCAGGCCTATCACTGACCATGGCGAAAGTTAGGCCAAATTAATCACCCGTTGACCATACCCGGTCGGCTAGCGCGACTAGCTCGGGTGGGGCTTGTCGGGCCCAGTAGTACTACTTATAATTTCCCGCTATCTAACCCAATACTAACGATCCGAGAGTTTGTTGAGGACTTCCGTGATATAGCTGCTTAGTGACCATAACGTACAATAACATTAATTTAGTTACCAAGTAGTTTAACGATGTTAATTTCGCATAACGTAAAAGATATAGTTATAGAGTGTATACATGTTTCTCCACCTGTTGTTTAAAACCGGATAAAATAGGGGCCGTGAACTCATCTTTAATTGCTCGGTTAAAGTAACACAAAAGTAGCAAATGATGGGACCGCTAATCACGTCCTAACATGTTAACCGATTTAAAGTTAGTGTGTGAACACACTGATACAAAACCCTACGATTAACTAACACACAGTGCGGCACACGCAATAACCAATTCGAAAACACAATCATGCATGCAAAGTATCATCATACCAAAATAATGATCAAACCAACTTGTCATAAACACAGATTAACTAATACAACACTTTGGTACACACAAACGCAAATTATCAAGTTTCAGCTTGTACGCTCATAACTGGGCTGTTTTCGAGGATTTTTATAAAATAGTTCCAACATTCCAAAACTCCCAATTTTTTTACAGGAGGTGTCAACTAAACTGTAGAATCTTATGTAAACTTTTCAAGTCTTAACGCTTTATCAGTTATTTATAAACATTTATATACTAGGCTGCAGTCAGATTCTTCGCTTTCTGACTGCAGTCCACGGGAAAAATTATTTAAAAATCATCGTTTGTCCAATTAATAAAATTCCAGTGGGAGTTTTCCGGAAATTCCAGTCTCCAGTTCCTGTACAAATTTCGTGACCCAACCCTCTACAGACTATGAGATCCGACTCGATAAACAACTAGCAAATTTTGCAGAATTTACGCAGCTTCAGCTGCTGCACTAAATGACCACTTAAAAATAGCAAATGACCTCAGAAAAATATGAATCCAGCGCCATTAGAAGAGTTTTTCAAAATACACGTTTTAGGCTTCAGAAAATCCACTTTTCGATAAATAATGATCAGGTTACAGCCAACTGAAGTTGGCTGTAAATGCCATTCAGCAACTTGTTTTCGACTTTTATCGCATTAGAACATGCTTAAACGATCAAGACACTTAATAATAATGATCAAGAACAGGTTTATTTGTCAAATATCATCATGTATATCAATATTCATGCAAACCTTAATCATATAACATGATCTTTATCGCTAAAACACAGCCTATGATTTTTGTATTCATCATAACATCACAATCGCAAAAACTCGCACAATTATCCGCACTAATCATAAATCATAACACTTTTCAAACCAATGATCCTACCATTACCATAATCATGATCAAGATTACACAAACCTCAATGTGATTTGCAAAACAATTAAACCCTAACCTTGAAACGATGATGATTAGCGAACCGGGACAAGATTGGAATCAATCCGGAAGGTTGGAGGCTTGTGCTACCGTGGGGGGGGGGGGGGCTGCCGTCGGCTCTCTTAGGGACTAGGGTTTCTTGTTTTTTTTTTTTAAACACAACTCATGTATACATGCAAATATATAGCACAAGGGAAAAGAAGGGGAAAGGGGGTGGGGGGCGACCGCAAGGGGGGGGGGGGGTTTGGGTAAGTAGCTTGGGCCTCAACTTTAGGTTAGTTCCTTGGGCCGCAAGGAGGTGAGGTCGACACGTTTCGCGGCTCGGTTCGGTTCGGCTATTTATTTATTATTTATTTATTTTTTTTATAAGTAATAATCGCGAAATCAAAGCGTGATATAATAATCCACCAAATCTACAAACGTTTAATAACACATAGCACGTAATTCACCCAATGAATTCACAAAGTTAGCGTAGTTATTGCGAGCGTGTAATTTAATTCTCCGAATTAAATTAGCGTAGGAATGAATAACCGTGAAGTAGCGCGTTTAAGATACCTGAAAAGCCGGGATGTCACATTGTGAAATAATGGTGCACATGTAAAATCACATTTAGCAAATACATATATGAGTGTTGATCTTACACTCGTTGGCTTTGTAATCAATTGCGAGTGTTAAGTGATCGTCTCAACAAAGCACTTCATGTATGAACATAAACTACATTAAGTGCAATACTTATTCTAATGGTCATTAATAACCCGGGAAATAAATATATGCAATTTGGAAAATTACGCTTGCTATCCCATTAGGTATGCCATAAGTCACAAAAACTACAAGTTGTGGATTCGATAACCATTTAGACGATGCATCGATTTAAAAACACTAAAGGGTATCATGTGTGGATACATATATCCTTTATTCATTCCAGACTATTTAGGAATTCACACCCTACTTTGGTAGGTAAATACTTAAGTTCCTTTGAAAGCTAATATGACATTTTTGATCGTCAAGAAGAATCTTCTGGTTCTTCAATAAATTTCACATCATCAATACACGGTGTGGTCTAACCGTTCTGCCAACTAATCAAATAATCCACAATCTTCTGGTTTATAATCGTATATGTATTGCTTGCACTTATGATAGTACAAAGATGTAAAACACAAGAGAATTAGAAACTATCATGTTATATTAGCATCATTATTTCCACGTATTATATGCATATTATCACTCCCTTATATTGCCACTTCTAGTGGTCGATCTTTTCATGCCTGTCAGAACAATATTAGTAGTCGACTCACTATTAACTTGGCTATCTTACATTTTCTAATAGTTCAAATACATTACAAGTTTCTCACAACATTTTCAATGATAGTTATACAATCACATTCACTTCAGTGAATGGAGTAGAACCTGTTGGGATTGAATCCTTTTAAAAGGAACAGATGATACAAAAGCCAAAATCACATCACCAATTTGATCCTGATAACAGAGGTTACAAACTCTGTTCAAGGATTGCTGATTGACCTAAGCGCTGCCTTCTACCATCTGCTGGAACTAAACGACAAATGATCAAAGGTCTGTTGAAGACTATCAGAGTTTATCCAACAATGTTTTATTTATTATTTCTTTATTCAATGTAACAGTGCTTATGCACTGATCAGTGGTTAGGCCATCAGAGTTTAGTGTTAGTTAGTTTTGTAATATGTAACTATCAACCCTGATGTCATCAAAGAGGCTCAGAGGTTAAACGTGTTAGTATAAATAGTTGACTCATTGTACTGTTTATCTATCTATTGAAAAGATCCACCTATCTTTTTCTCTGCATTTCAGTACTATTCAAACATTCTTATTGGGCTAAGGGGGAGTTTGTGATTCACATGCAAAAACAATAAGTTTGAGAGCATGATGATCAAAACAAACGACCATTAGTTGTGATAAAAGTTTTCCATATATTTCCGCTGCATTTAACTTTGATTTCTACCTTCACTTTCCATTTTTGAAACAAAAATCACAACTAATTCAAACTTAGATCCTATAAATTGGTGTCTTGGTCAAGCAAAATTTGATTTAACTATCAATTTGGTTTGAAAGATCAGCTCTCCTTGCTAATTCGTTTGATAGTTTTCTTTAGGAAACAGAGTTTTATTACGTTTAAAGTTTTTAAAACAAAAAACAGTTGAAAACCATTCAGAAATGTCTCAAAACACACTTGATTCCAACATTGGATCGATGTTTAAACCACTGATGCTGAAAAGAAATGAATATTTCATATAGAAGTGTCGGATGGGTCACATTTTTGCTCAGCAAAACACCGGATGTTGGCGATCCGTTGTATTTGGACCACGCGTACCAATGGTTCCAAGTACAAAGGATCCCAACACTCAAGTGCCAAAAAATCCTGATCTATACTCCGAGCAGGATTTCCAGAAAATAGAGTTGGATGCTAAGGCGTGAAGCGTTGTTGCTTCTGCCTTACTCAACGAAATCTATGCTGGACTGCTCCACTGCAATAGTGCAAAGGAGTTGTGGGATGCACTAAAAGAGCAATTCGGTGGTACTGAGGAAGTGATTGAAAACAATAGAATAGTTCTGAATCAACAGTACGGAACCTTTTGTCACGTCAAAGGAGAGTCTCTAACCCCAATAGTTCGAATGTTTTAGTTGTCTCATAAGTGAACTCAAGCTGGTGAACGTAGAATTTCTGAATTCGACTATCAATAGTCGTTTCCTTAGATCGTGACCAGAGAAATGGGAGACTATAGCTTACGTTACACGAACATCTGTTGGTTTTAAAGAAATGACACTCACGCAACTTCATGGTTGACTTCTCACTTATGAGAGAGTTGAACCAGAAAAAGAAGTTGCAAGAGTCTGGTAAAATGGCTGATGATAACACTTTGGGTAACACAACTCTTTTTGGTCAAGAAGAGGGTTCTGGCAGTGGAAAGGATCAGGGTTATGATCATTTTATTGATATAACTTCTGGAGGAAACTTTAGTTCTGATTCTTACTCACCCAACTATGCATTTACCGCTAGTGGGGAAAGCCAAACTTCTGACAATCTCTCTTTTGAGTTAAATGATTTACAACACATTGAACCATCTAATTTGGAAGAGACGGAAATTTTGCACCAACTAGCTCTATTAAGTGTTAGAGCTAGTAAATTTTACAAAAGAACAGGTAGAAAATTCCCTGGGTTGCATGGGGGGTTGAAGGTTGGGCTAGATAAATCTTAAATCAAGTGCTATAAGTGCAATAGGTTAGGACACTTTGCCATAGAATGCAGATCTCAAACTTCAGGACCAATTGTGACACATCCTGGCCCTAGACCTCAGCACACACAAAGCACTGCCTAGTATTCCTAATATACCCCTGCTCATCAAATGCGAAACACTGCTCACTATGCACACCCTGCTACCACTGTTCTAGTGCATTATGTTCAAACACTATTCCACAAATTCAATATGTCCAAGCACCACCACCTCAAGTGCATGTGCAACAAGCACCTCATGCCACTCAAACTACTCAAACCACTGCTCTGGCAGAGGTTAACCAGCAAAGCTTTTTCACTCAAGGCTTTGTTGACTGGAGTAGTTTGCAAGAGGAATTAAATGATGAAAACTTTGCTCTTATGGCCAAAAATGATTTTGAAAATGAAAATTTTTGCTTAATGGCCTTAGAGACAATTGTTGAAGGTGATGAGTTTCAATGTTCTGATGCAGCAGTGGTTTCAAAAAATACAGTTGATGAAGAAAAGAACACTCTATCTGATCCATGGGATACCAAGGTGTGTGAAGAAGATTGTGACTGTGCTCTCATGGCTGCTTCTAAGGTATCACCCGAGATCCTCAAAGATCTATGTTTCGAAAAATGCTATATAGCTTTTGCAAACATAAAAAGGGTAAATGAAAACCTTAGAAACAAAATTTTGGAAGATGAACTAAATTTTGAAAAACTCACAAAAGAGTTGAAAACAAAGTTGGTTAACAAAGATTCTGAAATCAACAGCCTGAAGCATGAGGCAAGCATAACCAAAGACCAACTCCAAACTATGGTAGAGAAATACCAAGTTTGCAAAAAGGAGTTAGAATCTACCCAAATCACATGTGAAAAATGAGTAGAGTCTTGCAAAGTTTATGAAATCTTGTTGGAAAATCAGATCAAGAGCAACATAAAATGTTGGCATTGGTTTTAACAAAAATGATCAAGTTTCTGAAAATGTTGTGAAAATTGATTCTGAGATGGTTGAAGTTGTCCCCAAAAACTTGGCTTATGAAGAAATAAAAGTAACAGATAAAAATGAACAAAATCATTTTGGAAAAACCATAGGGTTCCTCAAATTTTAAAGAAGTTGAGAAATATCAATTCAAACCCACATGGTCAGATGAGTGTGATATCTTAGAAAACTTCAAGCCATTGGACTTCACAACCGCTGATGGTGTTAAAGCACCAAAAACAAGAGTCATTCCTATTAAGGATCTTCTAGCAGATGTCACAACGTCTGCTGAAAAGAAGTCTGAAAAAGGAAAAAAAGTAAGGAAAAGGTTAAGAACTTGCTTTGTAACTTTTGTGACAAAAGAAATCATGTCACTGAAAACTGTTTTCTGTTAAGAGCTTATGACATAAACAAAACTTGTGGATCCTAAATTCCTCAAAATGTATCATCTGTGATAAGACAAATCATAAGACTTATGAGTGTGTTTATCTTAAAACCTATGATGAAAAGGTAAAGAGATCAAAACAAAACCTATGGAATATCAAAGTTCAAGCTCTGCTAGAAATAAATCTAAGCAGACCTTTGAACCTGTTGAAAGATATGTTATTAAAGCACTGACCAAAACCTTTGTTCCCAGAGAGCTACAAGTGACAGATCACCACAGGCAAACAAGTATCTAAGAGGATTTGGCCAACGTATTTATCAAAAGGTTTCTTTTAGCTATGAGAGTTACAAAAATCCCTCAAAGCCAAAAGTCAATAGGCATCCTCATGACTACCAACATCTGATAGGAAATGGTTCACAACAGTGGTTACAAAGACCAATCCAAACCATTGACCATTCTCCTGAATTCGAGATTGGACAATCTGTGACCCCATCCAAAGCCTTTTTGGCTTTGGAAACCCACCTGAACTAATTATTTACTTGTGTGCAGGGAGCTTCTACTTGCCTTAATAGTTTATGGGGAGTAGATAGTGGAGGCTCCAGGCACATGATAGGATGTAAAGCCCTTCTCAAAGATTTCATGGCTCATGGTGGGGGTGATATATCCTTCGGTAATAATTCAAAAGGGAGGTGTTGGGATCAGGGTGTGTTCAAGCTAGAAAACTCAAATTTGAAAATGTTAATCTCATTGACAATCTATAGATAGTTTTTCATAATCAACACATGCAGGTATATCACAATCAACACATCAAGATCAAGGATATGACTGTGTCCTTCCAAACTTCAAAGTCAGTCATGCTACCAGAGGAGCAGATGTTAGTAACAATGGTGAAAGCTCTGCTGGCTCAACATTTGTTGATCCACAAACCTCTGCTATTTCTCAAAATCAAACCACTGCTGATAAAAGTCCACACAATGTGAACAAAAGTTAACACAATCCCACATCCATACCTCCTACACCTCCACCACCATTCTAACCAGAGGCTGGACCTTCAAATTCATCAGCAGAGGTTAGCTCAATTGATACACATTTGCAGCCTTCACTTCAAAATGCAATTATCCCATACCAGGGTGAATTGATTTTCCTCAAAAGTCATCCATTGGATCAAGTTATTGGCAACATAAATGAGGGTGTGCTCACAAGAAGCCAATCCTAAAACATTTGCCTCTTTGCTGGCTTTCTATCACTCACACAACCTGTCAAGTACCATGATGCTTTAAAGACAATAGTTAGGTAGAAGCTATGCAAGAGGAGCTCCTTCAGTTCAAAAGACAACAAGTTTGGGAACTTGTACCATTGCCTAAGAATGTATGTCCAATTGGCACAAAATGGGTCTTCAAGAACAAAACTGATGAAAGGTGTATTGTTGTCAAGAACAAGGCAAAGCTCGTGGTTCAAGGCTACAGACAGGATGAAGGCATTGACTATGATGAAACCTTTACTCCTGTAGCAAGGTTAGAAGCCATCAGACTGTTCTTAGCTTTTACTGCTAACCATAACATTAAAGTGTTTCAAATGGACATCAAAAGAGCATTCATGTATGGAAAGATCAAGGAAGAAGTGTATGTGTGTCAACCTCTTGGATTTGAAGATGCATTATATCCCGATCATGTGTACAAGCTCAGCAAAGCACTGTATGGTCTAAAACAAGCACCCGGAGCCTGGTATGAAACTCTATCCACTTTTCTCTTTTCCATTGGATTTTCAAGAGGTAAAATTAACAAAACTTTATTTTTGAAATGGAGAGGAAAAGATTTGATGCTTGACCAAATTTATGTGGATGACATCATATTTGGATCCACATGCACTGCCATGTGTGAAGAGTTTAGATAACTCATGGAAGCTGAGTTTGAATTGAGTGCAATGGGTGAGTTACAATGTTTTCTTGGTCTTCAAGTTAAACAAAAGCACAATGGCACTTTCATTCATCAAAATAAGTATGTCAAATAACTAAACAAATTTGATACGAATGACTGTAAACCTTGTAGCACACCCATGGCAACCTCAAAGCTTGTCACTGTTGAGGACAAAGATAACTTGGTTGATCAAACTCTCTATAGAAGTATGATTGGGTCTTTATTATACCTAACTGCTTTTAGGCCAGATATCATGTTTGCAACATCTGTTTGTGCCAAATCCCAGTCAGCACCTAGAGAGTCAAACTTAATTGTTGTG
The DNA here is from genome assembly GCA_947069175.1 of Scalesia atractyloides. NCBI lineage: Eukaryota > Viridiplantae > Streptophyta > Magnoliopsida > Asterales > Asteraceae > Scalesia > Scalesia atractyloides. Next base: position 37,362,311 of record CAMTDV010000019.1, on the reverse strand, counting down.
AAAAGGATATTCAGATACATAAAAGGTGCTCCCACACTTGGTATCTGGTATCCTGCTAATGGAAACATTGAGCTTTCATGTTACTCAGATATTGATTTTGCTGGTTGCCACACCACAAGGAAGCCAACATCAAGAGGAGTTCAATTCCTAGGTGATTGCCTAGTGTCTTGGCAAAGCAAAAAGCAAGTTGCAGTTTCCACATCCACTGTTGAGGCAGAATACATTTCTGCTACAAGTTGCACTGCACAACTTTTGTGGCTTCAGAACCAACTGCTGGATTTTGGTGTAACTGCTTTAAAGACTCCTTTCAAGATAGATAGTCAAGCAACTGAAAATATCATTAAAAATCCTATTTCACACTCCCCAACAAAGCAAATTGACATCAGACATCACTTTGTGAGAGATTGCTATGAAAAATGTTTGATTTCTTTACAACATGTCCAGACTAAAGATCAACTGGTAGATGTTCTAACCAAAGCATTAGATACATCCACCTTTGAAAGTCTGATCTCTAGGATTGGAATGCTAAACATGGATTGAAAGCAAATCTTTGTGTTCCATGTGTAAATAGCAATAAAATCTTTTCAGAAAATAAAAAATCTGTCCTTAAAAATAGTCAAAATTGAAAGCTTTCAATAAATCTCAAATGTTTGTTCTATCCACTGTTCTTTCAAAACACTGATAGGCTTGAAAATCTATCCACTGGAAAAAGTGTATTCTCTGATGTGTGACCCTATCCATTGATAAGCTATCCACTGATAGTGTAAAATCAAAACACTGCTTTCCAACCACTGTTGACACACAACAATGTTTACCATAACAACTGTCTTCCATACACTATCAGAGGATACACGTGGACAGATGATAGCCGACAGATCTTTGCCCACCATCATCACTTTTTCACTTTATAAAACCCTGTTCTATTCCAATCAGTGGTTTTAACTCTGCCGTATCGAATACAAAATTCTAAAAGCGGTTTTTCTCTCAAATTTTCTTCATTTTCACAACTGTTCTTCATCATCTACAATCATGTCGAATCTCATTTTCAAAACCCCACATAATTACACCACAATCTTCAAAGAAATTGACTCAAATAAACGATATCATCCAATGATCAAAGTTTTGAAAAAGTCAAAATACAAAGACCTTATGGAAATCACTGCCCCCATTTATCGTCAATTTTTAAGAGAGTTTTTGGCAAATACCACGGTTCATTACACGTAGAAAGTAGCTTATGCTATTATTACAACGGTGGGAAAAACACTGGTGGATGTAACTCTTGTTTCTATTACAGAGGTTTTTTGGTTGAATGACCTAGATCATGCCACTACATTTCCAATCTCTGAGTTACACAACGAGTTCATCGAAAGAGGGTATGTTGGTTAACTTAAAGGTAAAACTATCTATAAACCCCAATTTCCTTCTGAAATGAAATTTTTCTTCCACACATTGTTGACATGTTTGTCTGCCAAGTCAACAACTTTTAATGAGATACCTTTGAACATGCAATACTGGGTATGCAATTTTAACAAAATCTGATCTTAACTTTTCCCCAATGACTTGGTGGCAAATCTTGACAACATTAAAAAGGGTCGCTCACCTTTTTTGATGCATCCAAGATTTTTAAGTGTTTATCTTCAAAAGAAGATTGGTGATGCTATTAAACAAGGTGCTGTGACATCACATGGCAACCTAACTCATGAAACTTTTACTCGCATTACCAATCAGTCAAAATAAAAAACACAAGTGGATGGGGATGAGCAAATTTTAGAACCCACATCACAAGCTCAGCCCTCTGCTACTGAGCCCACTACTCCTAGTGATCAAAGCACTAAATCCAGTGCTTTGAAACCCACACCATCAATTTCCAAAAAGATACCACAGAAAAAATCCAAAAAGCCCACCAAACCAAGAACCAAAAAGGAACTTCTGGAAGATGAGATCCTAGAAATTAACCCTGTGACAACACAAAAGTCACCAGAAAACACTGCTGCTACTTCTTCACAGCAAATGTTAGAAAGATCTCAACTTGTTTACCAAACTCCTCCTTCATCCTCACAAAAGGATAAGGTTGTAAACACAGGGACACCAGTAAGTACCGTAAACGTGGATCCCTTCAATGATATCAAACTTGATCTTATGTAAGTGCGGAAAACAAACACAAGATGATTCAAGAATAGACTAAACCAAAACAAATCAAGTAGTAATATTAAAAGAAACTTGCATTCACCCAAAAGATGACTGATACAAGATCACAAAGCTAGGTTTTGGCTGACTCTCCAAACACACAAAACTGATCAACCCTTAAGACAATAGCAAGGCTTGATTACATACTAACCAACTCGGGCCTAAAGCCCTTAACCAAGCCCAACCGATACTTTGAAGACCCATCTATGTTTCAACCCAAAATACTATAGAACCTAATTACAAGACAACTCATAACCACAACTATCAACTCACTATGTATAAACCTTCAGGTTCCAACAATCTCCTCCTAGGTTTATAGCATAGTGTGATAAAAATCTTCAACTGCTTCCGCTGCCTCCTACATTGTCTCGATACCCTCCAAAACCCTTCTTCCTGACATGCAATGCCCCAGCAACAGCTGACATCCACTGCTTTGATGTGCCTTCATACTTTTTAGTAGATCTGATCTCATTTTGAGCAAGCATCTCAAGATCTTCCAAGCTCCGATTCAGCAAATCTACAGGATCGCCCAATCGAAACTGCCCATCATCACAAACAATTAACGCTTAGCCCAAAGTCTTATCATAGGCCCAAAAATGTAGTGTTTTCAAGCTTCCATCTGGTATCTTCTTTACCAACGGTATTGTCCTCTCTTTATCAGTTGGCGGCCAAATAACAGTCTTCATTCTCTTGTGAGTTCGAGGATAACGTATATTAGGAGCAGGTTTCAAAAGGACTCTGCAGTGTGCATAGATGGAAATCCTCTAGCAACCTCTTGTTTTAGTCTCTCAAAAAACATATAACCTCTACCATTTGGCTTGTCATCCGTGTATGGTGCATTCGAAAGTATAGTTAAATCAACTTTCGTAAATGTCTGGAACTGAGCAGGCCTCGAGTACCACTCTACTGGACCAATCTTCCTCTTAATCCACCACATCTTTCGGTCATGATCAAAACCCCAACTTACGACCCCTGACTTGTTACCAATTCGATCATAATAGCTCTCTCCAACATCCATCAAATGATGAGTAGCTTGAAAATTTGGATCAGTAGGATTCAAATTCTTGTTCTTAATAACCACAAGCTCTCTTTTCTTTTTCAACCTCTTTGCCTTTTCAGCATTCTTCTTCTTGTCAGTAGAGGTTCTAAAATATAAATCCATTGTAGCAGCACGTTCTTCTTCATTTTGAGCAATAGCTTGAGCTTGATGTTCAGTAGCCTTTCTTATACTTTTGCAAATCATTCTATCAGCAAATTCCTGACCAAACTTCCTTTCTAACTTCCCTCTGATATCATAAACCATAGTAAACAACAACCCAACATCACTTTGCAGTTGATCAATCTGTTGATCCTTTTGAGCAATAATATCTTCAAGTTGAACAATCTTCGCATCTTTGTGAACTGAATCCTATTTAAGTACCATAATACGCTTCTTCAAATCTCGCATGCTAATAAACTCATCATTGTCACTTGAATCATCAATAAAAGGCAACTTATGTCTTTCTTCACTCCTAACACCACTGGAACTACATGGTTCATCATGTACAGCAACGGACGAACTTCCAACAACGGTCGTTTCAAGTGGTATTGTAGCAGTAACTGGAATTTCGGGTAAATCAGACACGCTAACCGGAGTCTCTAAACAAACTGAAGTCTCTGGAGCACACGTAGATTCCAGATTCATGCCTGTTGTAGTAGTCTCAGACTCAATCAGCGTCTTAGTAGAAGCAGTAGCGTCTTCAAAGTCAAAAGCACTTTCTGTCGTCGCTGGAGCAGTCTCGAAATAAAAATCATACAAGCCAACTACATCATCACTCATAGGTTGATCTTGTAGCTGTTCAATGAACACCCCAGGTCGAGGATCCCTCTTTCTTCGCTTTATAGGCTGTGAATCAGAATCCTGTGGGTCTTTGTCACTTAGTGTGTTTGTAGCGAAGATTCAGGTGGAGGATTCCCAGTCTTCTGGCTAATGTCTTTAAAATTAGAGCCAATCTTTCAGCAGTAATCACCGGTGGAACAACACTAGAAACACTTGTACTAACTTCAGCTTCAAGAGGAATCTCCTCATCATCACCATCTTAATCAACCAACACTTCATCAACATCAGAATCTAAATCATGAATCTCGGTTTCTGGTTCTACGTGAGCAACAACTTGAACCTCATGTTCTTCAGCAACAATTGCATTAACTGGAACATCCGCTGGTATAACTTCTGCTTGTGCAATCACTGGTTGTGCAATCACTTCCGTCTCCTCGAACTGACCAAATTTCTCTAACTCAATTCTCCCGACAAACTTGCTAGTTGTATTTTTCTTTGGCATGAGCGCACTAAAACATGTAGGTCCCATTGGCTTCAGATCCAATGTATCTCCAGTTCTATCCAACTCTGGGTAGTGCACATTTAGGATCATCTGCAGAAATCTTGGATACATGAGAAACTTGTCTTTGCGCACCCCATTGATATTCCTTTTCATCCCTTCAAACACATATTTAGAATAGTTATAAGCTTCATTAGTGATTAAGCAAATGAATGTAGCAGACTGAGTAATGTTCAACGGATCTGTTCGTCCTCTGTTTCCGGTCATGCACATCATGAACATGTGCATTAATAGACAATAGTATGGATGTACAAACTTTTTCATCAGCGGAGGGAACGATCCTTCATAACTCAAGCGCGATAGCAGAGCTTCAACAGTGCCAGCTGGAAGATCAATTGGATCTGACTCTTGGTCATTAAACTGTAAGACCTCCCGGATAGTCTGTTCGGTCACAATAATGTTTTTCTTTTGAATCGTAGCTTCAGTTGATCCCTTACCATTTCCTCCTAGTGCTTTGAATCGTGTCGTCTTCCAAAAGTCTTGAATAAGGCTCTAAAAAACAATCGGATTTTCTCGAAGAGCATGAGCAATTTGGCAATTGTTTAGTCCTTTAATCAACGATGCATACAACTGTCTACACTTCTCAGGAGAAGGTGCAGATACCCCGCTTGATTATGTCTAGGAATGAACTTTAAATCCATATCCTATACAAACACGCAAAGCATAGGTATAGGGTTTTGTTAAATTCAACTATGAAACAAAATTTATTTTCATTAACTTTGAAAAACAAACACTGGCAAGTAGGATTTCCTATTGAAACTGATAACCAACTCAGATTTCGATTGAAAATAATAATATTTTAAGATAAGACACCAGGTTTCGAGTCGAAAATATAAGGTCTCGAGTCGAGACCAATAGATTTCGAGTTGAAATCACGTTCGAGATAAGGAGATCTCGAGTCGAAATCTCTGTCGAGAACATGAGAACTCAACATATGTCCAGAGTCCGAACCAGGGAGGTTGCGAATCGAAACAGGAGATCTCGAGTTCTGATGTCTTCACTCACAACTTGAGTCGGAACCATTTAAACATCTTTGACTTGGTCAAACTTTGGATCAAACTTCAAAAACACTCATTAATTTTGATGAAGACCAAGTTATGTTCTTAATTAAGGTTCATAACATTCATCATATATTCTACCAGTTCTTCAAACCTCCTGCAAAACATCAAACAAACACCATCATTTAATCCTAAATACCTTCAACAGTGGTTGTTAGTGAGTCGAGATCGGAGAAAATGATGTCAAAATCGGAGAAAGTCGCCGGAAAATGAGAGAGAATCAGTGGAAAGGTTTCGAGTGAAATGAGAGGGTCTCGACTCAAAAACCTTTTATATGTCACAACCATCATGGGCCAGACCCTTGACTTGTGGGCCTGGTCCAATGATCTCGACTCGAGTCCCATTTAGATTGTGGATTTTAAAATGAGTTTCAATTTAATTATCCAAAATCAATTTAAATCTTTGTTCTTCATTAAATAACCCTTTAACCTCCTGAGCACGTTTTACGAAATTAAAAACTATAAACATAACATTAAATAATATCAACAGTTATTTAAAAAAATAAAATAGGAAAATGTCGTATTTGCTCAGGGATCAAATCATGAGGTTTTGCTCTTGACTTCACTTATCAACACTGATCTACTACTGAATGATCAGAACAATTGTCAGTATATTTGTCCATCTAAACTCACCTCCCTAGGCCTTTTCCATATGATTGCCTGTATTCAATTTTTTTATCATGTTTTGGCATATTCAACAATAAAACACCCAAAGAAATACTAATCAAATCCTGGAGTATTTGTCTGCACACACTATCATGCAAGCAGTTTCCCCACCACATATTTCAACAAGTCTGTTCTAAATTTCTGAAACTTGACTGGGACTAGATTGAGAAGAGAACATAATAGATCAAGAGCAGTGATGATATAATATACAAATCAAATGAGCTTTCTCAGTTTGATATAGGTTTCTTTTGGGCACTAGAGGGCCTCTTTCGAGTGTAAAGTGATCTATAAAGAGACAAACGTGTAGCTAGGTCTTTGCTCACTCAAAACAAAAGCTAACGTTCCCTTGCACCTCCAGGTCTTTGCTCACGCAAAACATAGGAGATACACGACTTTTTTCAGAAAAGATTTCAGAACTAGACCAAAATTGTGTGTATCGGGACATCACACTAGCATTCAAATAGAAATAAGCTAATTCCAAGTGACGTTCTTTCTTGAGGTCATGTACCAGTTTAAATTCCAAACAAGCAACCACTGTTTCCAGCCTTAAAGATAGAGCCTACCAACATATCATTCTAGAGTCAAACTATTTCGATACTGGTTTTACATGAGTCAGCCCTATAACTAAAATGAAATTTCATTTCATTTCCCATGTCATGCAGTGATTCTTTTTGTCTTTCTCAGAATTTTTTTCGATGTTTTTGATTTTTTTTAAGTTTTCAATCTTTTCCTATTTTTCAAAAAATCTCTCCCCCTAAATTTGGGCATAAATAAAAAAGTACCTAAGAATAAAAAAATTTATGTAAAAATATACATACGAAAACATGCTCAATCAGTGTATCGGATCATTTTTAGAAAATTCACAAGCCCCTGAAATTTCGAACTGCTGACAGGGTTTGTGAACAAATCGGCAACATTTGAATCTGCGTCGATTTGTTCCAGTTTAATTAGACCTTTGTCAAAACAGTTGTGTATAGAATGAACTTTTATATCAATGTGCTTGGTTTTTGAGTGAAAGACAGGATTTTTCACAATTTGAATAGCAACATCATTATCATAGTAAATGGTAGTATTAAGATAAGTCAAACCGTAATCCTGTAATTGATGTTGCATCCACACCACTCGAGAGCAAGACCCAGAAGCTGCAACGTATTCAACTTCACCTGTGGAAATTGCCATCGTTTGCTGTTTCTTGCATTGCCAAGAAATGAGCCTGTCACCCAAAAACTGACAACCAGCTGATGTGGATTTCCTGTCACTGTTCGTGCCTCCGAAATTGCGAAAGATTCGTTTAACAACAGTAAGATGAGAAGATTTATGATTAGCCTGATATCGCGCGCAGTTGCAAACAACAAACATAATGTCTGGACGGCTTGCAGTCAAATACCTCAGCGATCCAATAATAGACCTATAACCACGTTGATCAACAGGGGATCCTTCTACATCTTCAGTCAACAACGGTCTTTCTGCCATAAGTGTTTTAACCGATATTGCGTCAGAGAATTTAAATTTTGCCAGCACGTCATCCACGTATTTCCCATGATGAATGAGAATGCCTATAGAATCCCGTCGAACTTGGAGACCCAAGAACATGGTCATTTCCCCGAGAGCACTCATCTTGAACTTCTTCTTTATTAACCCCTCAAATTCCTTGCACAGATCCTCACTTGTTGATCCGAAAAAATGTCGTCCACATAAATTTGAACCAAGATCTGATCCTTGCCCACTCTCTTGATAAACAACGTCTGATCAATTGTGCCACGAGTGTATCCATAACTACAAGATGCTCAGTCAGGGTTGCATACCAAGCCCTTGGTGCTTGGTGCAATCCATACAATGCCTTGTCAAGTTTGTAAGCATAATCTGGATGATCTGGACTAATAAAACCCGGTGGTTGCTCAACAAAAATCGCTTCCTTCACATCTCCATATAGAAATGCAGTCTTGACGTCCGTCTGATAAACAGTGAACCCCATGTAGGAAGCATAAGCTAAGAAGATTCGAATAGTTTTAAGTCGAGCAACAAGAGCATAAACTTCATCATAATCCAGACCCTCAATTTGTCTGAATCCTTGTACCACCAATCTTGCTTTATTTCGTATAATAACTCAAGCAGAATCTTGTTTGTTTCTACACACCTATCGAGTTCTAAGTTTGCGTTTCCCTTTTGGCAACTCAACAAGCTTCCATACTCCTAGCTTCTCAAACTGGTTCAGCTCCTCATACATAGCATCTACCCAGCCTGGTTCCTACAAAGCTACATCAATAGTTTTAGGCTCTATTTGAGAAATGTAGCAAGAGAATAAGCAAGTATTTATGGTTCCAAATTGGCTCCTAGTTTGAACTCCGTCATTAACAGGAGCAATCACATTTGTAATGGGATGATCTCTTTGAACACTTGTTGGAATAGTCACTTCAAGTACGGTCTCGTCATGAGTTGAATTGGTGTTGCTTGACTCCCCCTCATTAGATGCAGTAGTATTGTGAACTACAGAAGTAGTAACCGTACAGTCTTCAGGGATGGGATCATCAAACAGTCCAGATCCTGAACCATTATAAAGGACACCACCTGATGAAGCAACTTCGGGGAATTGATGGGACAATTGTTGAGTCGTAGAGTGCTCAGTAAAAACCATTCCTTGTGGGTCTATGGTATGCTTCTTTTAGCTGCCTTCATCCTGTTCCTCTTCTTCAGTATCACTGAATGAAATTGGTTGTTTCAAAGTGGACACACCTGCATATGTGGGAACACTAGACAGAATGTTAAAGGATTTAAATAAATCAGAATAGTCATACAGCCAATCTGGACCGACACTAGCATCCATAGCGTTCTCTTCGAGCCATTCGATGTTGCACGACTCGACGACTTTCATAGTTACTTAATTGTATACTCTATAGGATGACCCTTTAGCATATCTAATAAAGAAACACTCGCCCCCCTTAACCTCAAACTTCCCATTTGAGGCCATGAGTAATAGTACACATGGAAAACCAAAAATAAGGAAGTCTGAGACCATAAGGTTTTTTCATATGACGTTTGTTTACTAAAGCATGTTTCTGGAAGTAACAAGCCATGCTGACAGCTTCAGCCCAAAAGAAACTAGGAAGCTTCGAGTTGGCTAGCATGGTTCGAGCTGCCTCAATAAGAGTGTGATTTCTTCTCCAGCTACTCCATTCTGTTGTGGAGTTCGAGGTGCACTATACTGTCGATAGATTCCTTTTGCAGCGCAGAATATATCTGTTGGTGCATAATGTCTATGTCTTAGTCTTATATCGAGTCTGTATAGAATAGAGCTGAATAGGCTAGCTGTATGAAGTATTTATGTTATATACAGTCAAGTTCGCCCATGGTTGTCATGTAATGACAAGTTCGGCCGAACTTGTTCATCGAACTTGTTAGTCAAGTTCGGCCAACTTGTGCTAAAAAGTTACTTTTCAAGTGAATTTTTACCAAGTTCGCTTGAACTTGAGGTATTTTTGTTGAAATTTGGCGACGTTCGCTCGAACTTATAAAAAATTCATTGATATTTTATCAAGTTCGACCGAACTTGATAATAATCAAGAAAATCTTAGCTAAGTTCGCCCGTACTTGACAGATCTTACAAGAATTCTTACAACAAGTTCGACCGAAGTTCAAGTTGCATTTTCAAAACAGAAACCACAAGTTCGACCGAACTTGTGATAGAAAAATCTGAATTCTTCATTACACTACAAGTTTGACCGAACTTGTAGTAAAGCTAATTGTTTTCAAAAGTTTTGAATTGTTTTCAGTGTACACGTCTCGTTATTCACGATTGATGATATTCAAAGAGCATATATGACAGCAGTGGATTCGTCAAATGCCAACGTAATTCAACAAGTCAACCTTGACAACGAGATGGGCACGACCGTTAAATAGCCAAAGCTAATGAGCATGGACGAGTATGAAGGATAGAAGGAGAAGTTTACATATTGGGTTCAAGCCATGCACTTCCTAGGCTGGGTGTCGATCGAGCGAGGTTATACAGTTCCGTTGGACGAAAATCAGCAAGTTCTGGAGAAGTGCAAGTACTCCACAATACAAAAAGATGAGTACATTGCTGAGAAAAAGATGATAAGCCTCATTCAACAATCTATTAAAGAAGATATTCTCTTCTTGCTACCGGAATACACGACTGCAAGAGAACTCTGGCTATCGCTTCAAAAGAAGTATCAAGGAAGCGCGGAGATGATCAAGAGCAAGAAAGCTCTCATTATGAAAGAGTTCGATATTTTGAACATGCTGAAGGGAGAAACCATGAAACAAATGATTGAGCGTTTCTATCATCTAAAAGTCCAAATGAGAAGACACGGTCTTGAGAAGATGGAACAAGAATACATCGACAAGCTTGCAGATGCGTTACCTGACGGAGAGTGGACTACTTACTTGATGGTTCTGAAAGAAAGTGCAAATTGGGAATTCTTAAAGTTGTCTACATTTATTGACAAACTCGAAGGCCATGAAATCGAACTTCTAAAGATCGCAAAATCTAAAAATGCGAATGTTGTTCAAGATGTTGGTCTGTATTACAAAACAGGAATGCAAGACAACATTTCAAGTCCAAAGATTCAGGGAGCATTCAGTGCAAACATGAATTATTCTCCACAAAATCAGAGCCAATCATATCCACAATATGATCAAAGTCCACAAAGCTCTTCGTTCTCAAGCACAGGGTCAAATGCTTCTTATTAGAGTCAAGCAAATCAGAATCAACAAACGAATTCTGATCTGAATGTGTACAAGTGTAACATTGCTGTGCATTTAAACAATGTTGTTTCTGAGCAAGTTGCAAAACAACACATGTGACTTCTTGCCACTGTTCTCGAATCATACGAAAGTCTTGTAGCTGGAAAGATCAACAATACCGAGATGACCGCCGAAGACTATGATCAGGTGGACGAAGAAGAGCTTGAGCTGATGGATATCAAGTGGTCACTAGCTTCTATCCTTCAAAGATGGACAAAGTTTGTTGCACTCACTGGTTGAGATATCGGAAATTTAAGCAACAAGCTAGGGTTCGACAAATCGAAGGTCACATTTTTGAGATGCCGATAGAAAGGGCATTTTAAAAGAGAATGCAAGAATTCTGAAGCCAAAGGAAATCAGAGTCCATTTGGAGGGGGCAACGAATATTACAAGAAGTCACTTCAGTATAAGCCTTTCCCAAAGAAGACGCAAGTTGAGATTAAAGAAAAGCCAAACAGCAGTAACACTGATAAAGCAATGGTTGCTTCGAACGAAGAGGATGGCTTCGATTGGAATTTTTATATCGGTAAAAAGAACGGAGTTGCATTGATGACTGAAATTGTTGAAGATACATCTGCCGAAGAAGCAGCAGCTCTAGAGAATATCTTATTGGAACAGTATCTGCAACAACAACAGGAAAAAGAGGAGTATATTCACATGCAGAATCAAGGCATTTTATCTCCTAACTCATTTGATAGTTTTGCAGGTCACTTTGATGGAAATTCTCAGGAGCAAGTTGCCGAGGAGAAATCTATTACTGAAGAAGTCATTGATGTTACTCAAGAAATGAATGCTGAAAACCTCAAGGACATTGCTGATAAAGCTTTGATGGCAAACCTTGCAAAGGTAGGTTCATAGGTAAAGTAAGTTCTCAAAGTACAAGTTGTGGAGGTTGTAAAACCTTGCACAAAATGTACCGAGCCATGTGATAAATGCGCCAAAAAATCACAAATCATCACTGAACTCAATGTACATAACGAACATTTCAAATACGATTGTCGTACAATGAAGGAAGCATATGACAAAATGAAAGATGATTATGGTAGGCTCGATAGAAATAATATTGAACAACATGATACCATAAGGATGTTGAAAGGTACAGTAATGGATAAACAAAAAGCAATAAACATCTATATTAACAACATTACTGAAACTAAACAACAACTCCAGGACATAAAAATTGAAACAAAAATTGTTCAACAACTTTTAAGAAGTTATTCAACTAACACATATTTCATTGATCACATTCTTCCACAATTCCATCGGAAGAAAAACCTAAAAAGAAAATTGGTAAAGAATACAACAATGTTCCTCCACCCCTATGCGAGAAGTATTGTCGCAAAACAGTTGATGGGATGGATAAGGCACTCAACATTGAGTTGTTATCTGAAAAGAAAAATGAGTTGCCAGAGAACATTGATGTAGTCTATACTAAATCAGATGATGACAATGCGGTAGTGAAAAAGGTGGTTGAAAATGTTCTGAACGATTCTGATGATGGCAGCTTTGATAGCGCCACCTCGAGTTTTCTAAAATGACGAGACATCATCGGAAGACGATCTATGTGATGATCCTAACATTGTCATGTACAAGGTTAAGGAATCTGATAGATTATACTTTGATGATAGTTTCCGATTCGGAATGTCAAAGAAGATCAATTGGATAAACTGTTTAAACTGGTTGAAGTCACATCAGATAACCTGGAGAAAATGAAAAGAAATTCTATTCTAAACCCAAAAGAAATTACAATAACTATCGGAGAAAGGGTGGTGATCATCCAAAAAACCAGAGAGCTGGGTTGGGTCTAGATGAGGAAGAAGAACCGGTTAAGAAAAAGTCACCGTTTGATGAGTACAAAGATAAAAACATGAAATTTGTTTATGGGACAAGCACGGTTCACGAGGAGAGTTTAATTGGGAAGCAATCAAATGATGAATTTAAGAAATAGAAAGAACTTCGAGATACGGTGAAAGCCACAAGTGGTGTAAAATCCACTAGTGGACATTCACATGATAATCAGATTTGCTTCAAGTGCAAGGAAGTTGGTCATATTGCACGGAAGTGTCTGAAATCTAACTGGCTTATCTTCGAAGGAAAGAAAGTTCAGATGTTGAAAAAGCAAAGCAACCAGATGTTGGGCAAATAAGAATCTTAAAAAGAAATGTTGATAAAGAAGAAATGAAACAAATTTTTTGAAAAGAAATTCGAAAACTCAACATTCTAAAAAGGTGAATCTTCAAAATCAACTGATACAAAGTTTTATATCAAAAAGGCTAATATCAAATCACAGGCCTGGGTTGCTAAGAAGAGGTCAACAACATCTGAAATCACAAAGTCTAAGCCGGTTAAGACTAGTGATAGCATGAAAGAATCAAAATCTGAAATCAAGTCTGAAACTGTCAAAACTACAAGTGGTAACAGTTTGAAAGATAAAAAGAAAGTGAAGTTTTCAAACATAAACATCGAATAAAATTCAGATGATGAATTTGAATTTGATTATGCTGTCGAGTGTGAATTTGATTACGATGATGGTTATCCAATTCAACCCAAGACCAAGAAGGCTTGGGTCCGCTGTTTAACTAATTGTTGAAATGTGTAGGGGCTCCAGAGATCCGTACTTTCCAAGTGGATTCTGGATAGTGGAGCTTCCAGACATATGATGGGAATGAAAGCGCTCTTGTTCGACATAAAGCTATAATTGGAGGATATGTTGGATTTGTTGGATTTGCTGGAAAACAAGATGGAAAGATTGTCGCCGAGGGAAAGCTCTCAAACGGAGTTGTTTCTTTTGATTAAGTGAACTACATTGCGGAGCTTGAAAACAACCTTCTGAGTATTTCTCAAATTTGTGATAAAAAGTTTACCGTCCACTTCAACGATAAAGAATGCATGATAATCAAACCGGGTTTCAAAATAACAGACGAGTGGATACTCATGCGTGCACCAAGAGAGAATGATTTGTTTGTTCTTGACATGGGAAATGCTACTACTTCTTCAAAAACGGCACAATGTTTTGTTTCGAAAGCTACTGAGAAGGAGTCAATCTTATGGCAAAGAAATATGGGCCACATTCACCTAAGAAAGATGAATCATTTGGTGCATAACGATTTGGTAGAAGGTGTAAATCCGAAAACTTTTCATATGTTAGATAATTGCCTCGAGTGTAAAAAGGGAAAGCAGATCAAGAAATCTCATCCGAAAAAGATTCTCAATTCGATAAAGTTGCCTCTCGAAAGACTTCACATGGATCTCTTTGGTCCAGTAAATGTCAGAAGCATCTTTGGAGATCTCTACTACTTGGTAGTTACAGACGATTATTCCCGATACTCGTGGGTATTCTTCCAAGAATCAAAAGATGAGACGTTTGAAAATTTGGTGATTCTTTTAAAGAAACTTGAGAACATGTACCATCTTCCGGTGAGACGCATTAGAAGTGACAACGGTACTGAGTTTAAAAACACCAAAATGAAGGAATTCTGCAATGCTAAAGGGATTTTGCACGATTTTAGTGCACCCTACACTCCGCAGCAAAACGGTGTCGCTGAACGGAAGAATATAACGCTTATAGAAACTGCAAGAACCATGCTTGCAGACTCAAAACTTCCAATCAGCTTCTGGAGTGAAGCAGTTGCAACGGCTTGTTACACACTCAATAGAGTCTTAACAGTAAAACCAACAAAGAAGACCTGTTTTGAGATGATCAACCGAGGAAACCGAATTTGAAGTTCTTAGAACCATTTGGAGCGCCATGTACTGTAATCGATCAAGATGGCAAATTTGGAGCTAAAACACTCGAAGGTTTCTTTGTCGGATATGCAAGTCCATTGCGAAGAGTTTACATTCCTTCATTGAGAAGAGTCATTGAAGCGCAGCATGTTGATTGTTCTAACTATACGAATCCTATTCAGAGAAAAGGTGATGCATGGTTATTCAACTATCAAGACTTGTGGAAATCATTTGATTTGCCTGAAGAACCATCTGATGAAGAAATTGCAGCGTTATATTATCTTCATCAATCAGCAAATCAAGAGCAAATCGTCAGACCGATTGTGGTTAATCAACCCACGTTGGGATCATCTTCTTCTGATGCTAGTTCAAGTAATAGCGGTGGTCAAGAGTATTAAATAAATCAAGTGACACCGACTACAGAACCAATCAATACTACCGTGAATCCTAATCTTTCTGAAGCACAGAGTTCAGACTCGGATGATGCTCCAACATTCGATGCCGATAGAGAATCTTCTTCAGATGAAGAAGCAGAGCAGATTACAAGTTTATTGAATGAATCTGCAAGCCCGAGTAGTGCTTCTGAAGTTGAAGTAGTGGTAGATCAACAAATCACAAATCAGAGAATATTGTGGTTGTACTAGGCGAAGTGATGCCAAGATCATATTCTTATCATCCGTCAAATTCTATTATAGGTGAATTACAAGCTGGTATGAGAACACGGAGTCAATTAAACAAAGCTTTGAGTTGTTTCTACACTCATGTTGCTCCAATACAATAGTATTGCTACTATTCATGTTTCATATCCCAGATGGAGCCAAAAAGTGTTTCTGAAGCTCTAGGCGATGAAAACTGGGTACAAGCAATGCAAGAGGAACTGTTACAGTTTGAGAAGTTAGGAGTGTGGAAGCTTGTAGACCTACCTGAAAATCAGAAAGTGATTGATACGAAATGGGTCTTTAAATGCAAGCGAGACGATCGAGGGGTTATACTTCGAAACAAAGCTCGGCTTGTTGTCAAGGGATTTCACTAGCAGGAAGGGATAGACTGCAAGGAAGTCTACGTACCAGTAGCTCGCTTAGAATCTATTCGAATATTCCTTGCTTTCGCAACATGGAAAGGATTTAAAGTCTATCAACTTTTCTGTACGGAAAATTACATGAGAACGTGTACGTCAGACAACCATCGGGGTTTGTCGATTCACTCAACAAAAAGAAAGCATATCTTCTTGATAAAGCTCTTTACGGTTTACACCAAGCCTCGAGAGCTGGTACGAGACATTATCACAACATTTCGTGGGAAACGGCTTTGTCAGAGGAACTGTGGATAGTACTCTCTTCACCAGAGAAGTTGGTAATCATCTAATTATCGTTCAAATCTATGTGGATGACATCATCTTTGGATCAACGAATGATAGTCTTTGCAAGGAGTTTAGGGCATCATGAAGAAGAAGTTTGAAATGTCTTTGATGGGCGAAATGAAATTCTTCCTCGGATT
Source organism: Scalesia atractyloides (assembly GCA_947069175.1). Lineage (NCBI taxonomy): Eukaryota > Viridiplantae > Streptophyta > Magnoliopsida > Asterales > Asteraceae > Scalesia > Scalesia atractyloides. The sequence continues at coordinate 37,346,036 of CAMTDV010000019.1, read as the reverse complement.
GCAAGTAGATCAACTTCCAGACGGTATTTTCATTCATCAGACCAAGTATGTGCATGAAATCTTGAAGAAGTTTGATATGGAAAGCTCAAAGTCGTTATCTACTCCTCTTGCTCTTAATCACGGGATTTGCATTGACGAAACTGGAACCAAAGTTGATGAGACGCTCTACAGATCAATGATAGGATCGTTGATGTATCTGACGGCATCGCTCCCAGATATCATCTATCCTACCTGTCTATGCGCCAGATATCAGTCAAGCCCAAGAATTTCACACATGAAGATCGTGAAGCGATTCTTCAGATACCTGAAGGGATGCCCAAGCACCGGCTTGTGGTACCCGAAGAATGATAATTTCGATCTTACAGGATACGCTGATTCTGATTTTGGTGTAGATAAGTTGAATTCAAAATCGACTACAGCGGGATGCCAGTTCTTCGGAACAAGAATGGTAACCTGGCAGTGTGTAGGATCAATCCTTGATGCTAAGGAACCTAAATTTGATATCTAACGTCCATAATAGCGGAAATATTACGTCGTGTTTACCAAAAAACAAGATTTAATTAGTTAATCGTCAGTTTTATTGATCAAACGTTCTGGTTACAAACTGACAGAGCTTCGCCTCCAAAATGCCAAAGTTACAAATGAGGATCACAAGCTAGGTATTTATAGGCAAACAAGTTCGGTCATGAGATACCTAAGTTCGCCCGAACTTGCCTTAGCAAGTTCGGCCGAACTTGGCTGTACATGATAACACGGGCGAACTTGGCCTTCTACTACATAAATACAGCATTCACCTAGCCTATTAAGCTCTATACTATACAGAGTCGATATAAGACTAAGACATAGACATTATGCACCAGCAGACTCCCCCTTGGATATCGTCTTCGTCTTGTGTCAGTCTTCAAAACTCTGTCTTCATATAAACGTTAACGCACACGATCGAAGAAGTTCTTGAATGGCTTCCTTCGTTGTTTTTGCTTTGGATCAGGCGTTTGATCAGTTGGCGGTGGTCTTTTAAAATTAGCCATTCTTAGAGAACTTTTCGTTACCGCTTTTTCCATTCTTTCTTTAATCGCCTCATTTCTTTTTTCCTCGTTTAAAAACTCAACTCTTTCTAACTCTCTCCACTTCGTTTGCCACATTTTTCAAGAATTGACTTCGCACGCATAGCAAATATTCACAACTTTCTGAAATTGCATAGCTTGTACCTTTTCACGTTCTTCAAATACTATCTTGTTGTAGAACAAGGTTTCGATATCTTCTCACGAGCAGTTCACAATTTTCGTAATAAGTTCGGGCGAACTTATGCTCTACACATTTCAGAATTCCAAAACCTAAGTTCGGTCGAAGATGTCATTAAATGAATTTTTATTAACAAGACTTTAATGCAAGTTCGGTTGAACTTGACAACAAGTTCGGCCGAACTTGTCGTCTTCCCCAAATTCAACCTGTTAACATGCAAGTGTCCATTACAATTCAATCAAAATTAATTACACTGTCGATTTTATGTGTAGATGAGAATTTTAAGTTCAATTTTGATCACAAACACCTAGAACTATCAGATTTTTAAGTTTCAGATTATCATGTTCAAAAACAGATCAAATCTCGGTTCATGTGTCAAATTTATACATCAGCCATTGTTATTAGTGTGCCAATCACTAAAAATAATCGAAAATTGGGCAGTATAACGACTCAAAAGTGTCAAAGTCACAAGATCGCTCAGAGGTTGACAACTGATGAAATGAGTTCAGCCGAACTTGATTGGTATTTATACCTAGTCAAGTTCGGGCGAACTTGTTAAGCCCAACAAACAAGCCCAACTAAGTTCGACCGGACTTAGCCTTTAATCAACACAGCCATCTGCAAGTTCAGTCGAACTTGCTGTTTGTTAATACTTGATATTGTTTAGCAAGTTCGGCCGAACTTGCCAAACCTAACTTCAATTTTTTCAAAATTTTCATTTTTAACCCCTGAACTTTTCAACTTTTTACCAGTTATGAAAATCCACTCAGTTGACCAAGTCCAAGTTAATGACCTTGGTTAACCGATTTGTCTGCCGAGTCCAAGTTGATGACCCCGGTTTGACTCGTTACGAACAAACTGTTGATATTTTCAAAATCAAAGTTTCAAATTAATGAACTTTTTATCATTTTGTCTTTTCAGAGTTTAGAGATAAGCTCCCAGCCTGTTGTCAAAGAGATTCCCACTAGTTCTAGCATCTTACCAGACTTCGAAGACTCGTTCTCCAACATTGGTTTGCTGAAAACAATGTAGAAATAAAATATTTTTGAATTTTCTTGTAAGTTTATACCAAAACACACTGAAAATCTTTTTGATTTTAATCTGTAAACCTGATAAACTATGTACAGGACTATGTAAACTATGTACAAACATATTTACATACATATTTTTGTGAATTTTGTATCTAAGGATCATATCATTTGATTGAGACATATCACCAGTACCGTTGACCTTTTAGATGACTTTAAGCTTTAAACTTGTTTACCTAGATTGTCTATATGTTTGTCCACTTAAATTTTACCACATTTCTCAACTGTTTCAAGATATGTTTAAGGTAAGATTCATGAAACTTGACTTATCTGTAGTTCCAACTTCTTGAATATACTCCCATATCCAGATTCCCTAGATTTCATCTCACAGGTGAATATAGCGTAATTGATATCTGTATCTGGGTTATGCGAGACCTTGATAGCTCAGGTTAGTACTACCATACAGGCAAAGAGAAGAAGGCTCGTCTTTAACGTGTGCTCCACTTAAGGAATCTTTTCAGCACTGCAGATGATTATATCTTTTGATACTTTTCAAGTTTTGCATGCAGTTTGGGGTTTATAGCGAAAGCATTATAAAATTTCTAGGCTATTGCTTTCGCAAAATCAGAAAACTTGTATAATACCCCAGATATCAACTATCTATAAAGACCTCGTATCTCAGAATCAGGCAATCTTTCAAACGAAATTTCGGGTACTAAGTCCATATATCCAAGATATGTTAATCCAGAAGAATAAGCAATTTCTAAATAGTTTATATCTCGAAAACAGTTTACTGAACGTGTTAAGCCTATTGACACATCCACAGTAAGACTCGTTTATCACTTTTAAACTTTCCATTTCTTTTACATACTGTGATAATCCACAGATGTACTATCATTTCCTAATATTACACTGAATTCTTTTTGTCTTTTTCAATGTTTTTGAACATTTTGAATTTTTTCAATGTTTTTGGATTTTAAAATTTTTTAACTGTTTTTGTATTTTCTCTAACATTTCTCCCCCTAAAATCAAAAACGTATTTTTGTATTTTAGTTTTAAACAATATTCTATACTAGAAAGATGTTTACAAACCAATGAGGATCACGTGAACTCATCGTCTGATCTGTATTCAACCTCAGTGTCCGCACCTGTCAGCAAATTTTTCATACCATTAATTCTCAACAAGTATTTAAACCGTGACAAAGAAAATGGTTTTGTATAAAAATCAGCCTTTTGTTTGTCGGTGTGGATTTTTCTATTCGCACCAATTTCTTTTCGTAGCAATAACGAATGAAATGATAACGAATTTCAATGTGTTTTGTGCGTGAGTGATGAACCGGATTTTTAGTTATATCTATGGCTGCCTTGTTATCAACAAACAGCGGAGTGTCTAGAAATTGCAGACCATAGTCTCTCATCTGCTGTTGAATCCACAGAATATGTGAACAACAGCTGGAGGCCGAGATATACTCAGCTTCACAGGTAGAGAGCGACCGTAGTCTGTTTCTTACACTGCCAGGTTACCATTCTTGTTCCGAAGAACTGGCATCCCGCTGTAGTTGATTTTGAATTCAACTTATCTACACCAAAAGCAAGCATAGCCTGTGAGGTCGAAATTGTCATTCTTCGGGTACCACAAGCTGGTGCTTGGGCATCCTTTCAGGTATCTGAAGATTCGCTTCACGATCTGCGTGTGTAAGATCCTCGGGCTTGACTGATATCTGGCGAGAGGCAGGTTGGATACATAATATCTGGGCGTGATGCCGTCAGATACATCAGCGATCCAATCATCGATCTGTATAACGTCTCGTCAACTTTGGCTCCAGTCTCGTCAACACAAATCCCGTGATTTAGAGCAAGAGGCGTAGATAGAGGCTTCAAGCTTTCCATACCCAACTTCTTCAAGATGTCGTGAACATACTTAGTCTGATGAATGAAATACCATTTGGAAGCTGATCTACTTGCAAACCAAGAAAGAACTTCATTTCGCCCATCGAGGACATTTCGAATTTCTTTTTCATGATTCCCTCAAACTCCTTGCAGAGACTATCGTTTGTAGACCCAAAGATGATGTCGTCGACATAGATTTGAACTATAATCAGATGACCATCAACTTATCTGGTGAAAAGAGTACTATCCACAGTTCCTCTAATAAAGCCGTTGCCGACAAGATGTTGCGATAACGTCTCGTACCAAGCTCTCAGGGCTTGGTGTAGACCATAAAGAGCTTTATCCAGTAGGTATGCTTTCTTCTTGTTGAGTGGATCGACAAACCCCGGTGGTTGTCCAACGTACACCTTCTCGCGTAATTTTCCATACAGAAAAGCCGATTTGACATCCAATTGATAGTGCTTAAATCCTTTCCATGATGCGAAAGCTAGAAAGATTCGAATAGATTCCAAGCGAGCTACTGGTGCATAAACTTCCGTGTAATATATCCCTTCCTACTGGTGAAATCCCTTGACAACAAGCCTAGCTTTGTTATGAATAATAACCCCTCTATCATCACGTTTACACTTAAAGACCCATTTTGTATCAATCGCTTTGTGATTTTCTTGTAGGTCTTCAAGCTTCCACACTCCCATCTTCTCAAACTGCAATAGTTCTTCTTGCATTGCTTGTACCCAGTTTTCATCGGCTAAAGCCTCATTAACTATCTTTGGCTCTATCTGAGAGATGAAACATGAATAGAAGCAATAGTTCTAGGTTGGAGCAACGCGGGTGTAGAAACAACTAAGTGCTTTGTTAATTTGACTTCGAGTTCTAACACCCGTTTGAAGTTCTCCGATAATATTTGTTGACGGATGATAGGAATATGATTGCGGCAATTCTTCACTTGGAACATCTATTGAGTTTTGCTGATTCGTGATGTTGAGATCAACGACCAATTCAACGTTTGGAGAGCTTGATGAAGCTTGATTTATGTTGCTCGGACCTGCAGATTGATTAAGAAGACTTGTTATTTGCTCCACTTCCTCGTCTAAAGAAGATGATTCCCCATCAGCATCAAATGTTGGTGCTTCATCTGAATCAGATACTGGGAGTAGTAGGTGTTGCTAATGTTTCAGAAACATTTTCAGCCGGAACACCACTATTACTTGAACGTGCGCAAGAAGAAGATGGATCTAACATGGGTTGATTAACCATAATTGGTCGAACAATTTGTTCTTGATTCGCTGACTGGTGAAGATAATAACGCTACAACTTCTTCATCAGACGGTTCTTCGGGCAAGTCAAATGACTTCCAAAGGTCTTGATAGTTAAACAGCCACGCGTCACCTCTCCTTTGGATAGGATCTGTATAGTTGAAACAATCCACGTGCTGTGCTTCAATAACTTTCTCAATGAAGGAACATATACTCTTCTCAACAGACTCGCATATCCGACAAAGAAACCTTCAAGAGATTTAGCTCCGAATTTGCCATCTTGATCAATTACAGTGCATGGCGCACCAAATGGTTCTAAGAAATTCAAAATTGGCTTCCGTCGGTTTATCATCTCAAAACATGTTTTCTTTGTTGGTTTGACAGTGAGAACTCTGTTTAGTGTGTAGCAAGCCGCAACAACTGCTTCACTCCAGAAGCTAATTGGAAGTTTAGAATCTGCAAGCATGGTTCTCGCAGTTTCAATCAAAGTTCTATTTTCCGTTCAGCTACTCTGTTTTGCAGTGGAGTATAGGGAGCACTAAACTCGTGCAAAATCCCTTTTGCGTTGCAGAATTCCTTCATTTTGTTATTCTTAAACTCTGTGCCGTTGTCACTTCTAATTCGTCTGACCAGTAGATGATAAAGATTCTCGAGTTTCTTGAATAGAATAGCCAAGTTCTCGAACGTTTCATCTTTTGATTCTTAAAAGAATACCCACGAATATCTTGAATAGTCATCCGTCACGACCAAGCAATATAAGTGTCCTTAGACGCTTCGAACATTCACAGGACCAAATAAATCCATGTGGAGACGTTCTAATGGCAACTTGATTGAGTTCAGAATTTTCTTCGGATGAGATTTCTTGATCTGCTTTCCCTTTTTGCATTCTAAGAAATGATCAGACATCTGAAAACTCCAAAGATTTACGCATTCTACAAGATCATTATGAACCAAGAAATTCATTTTTCTTAAATGAATATGCCCCATCTTGCGATGCCAAAGAATAGAATCCTTTTCAGTAGCCTTTGACACAAAACATTGTGCTGATTTTGATGAAGTGGTAGCGACACCCATATCAAGAACATATAGATCATTCTCCCGAGGTGCTCGCATTAGAATCCACTCATCTGGTATTTTGAATCCCGGCTTCAAGATAATACACTCTTTATCGTTGAAATGCACCATGAACTTCTTGTCACAAATCTGGATATGCTCAGAAATTGTTTTCCAACTCTGCAATATAGTTCACGCGATCGAATGAAACGACGCCATTTGAGAGTTTTCCCTCGGTGACTATCCTTCCACCTTGGTTTCCTGCAAATCCAACATATCCACCATTGATAGCTTTAATGTCGAATAGCAACGCTTTCATTCCCGTCATATGCCTGGACGCTCCACTATCCAAAATCCACTTAGAAGGTATGGATCTCTGGAGCCCCTACACATTTCAACAATCTATTTAAAAAGCGAGACCCAAGCCCTTTTGGTCTTGGGTTGAATTGTATAACCATCATCAAAATCAAACTCACACTCATCAGCATAATCGAATCCACACTCATCTGCATAATCATAATCATATTCATCATCTGGATTTTCTGACATGTTTATGTTTGAAAATTTCACTTTCTTTTTATCTTTTGAATTGTTACCACTTGTGGTTTTGACATTTTCAGAGGTGGTTTCAATTATGATTTTGGATATTGATTCTTTCATGCTATCACTAGTCTTAACAAGCTCAGACTTAGTGATCTCAGATGTTGTTGACCGTTTCTTTGCAATCCAGGCTTGAGATTTGATGTTAGCCTTCTTGATGTAAAAATTGTTTTCATTAGCCTTTGAAGTTTCACCTTTTTCGAAAATTGAAGTTTCAAACTTAGGTTTGACTTCAGCTTTTGATTCATTTCTTTTCAAAATCTTTACAGGTTTTACAAACACTAATTGCTTCAGTTTCACAACATTTGAACTTTCTTTCCTTCGAGGATAAGCCGGCTTTGATTTCGGACAGTAACATGCAATATGACCAATTTCGTTGCACTTGAAACAAGTCCGAGAATCATGTGGATGTCCTTTAGTGCGTTTTACACCACTTGTTTTGGCACCACTTTCAATTTTGGCTTTATCTCGAATTTCTTTTTGTTTCTTAAACTCATCGTTTGATTGTTTCCCGATCAAACTTTCCTCATGAACCGTGTTCGTCCCATATACAAAATTCATGTTTTTATTCTTGTATTCATGAAACGGTGACGGTTTCTTTTTAGGTTCATCTGATTCTTCAAATCCCAACCCAGCTCTCCGGTTTTCCAGATGATCACCACCATTCCTTCGGTAGTTGTTTCTTTTAGGTTTGGAATAGAATTTCTTTTCGTTAATCTCCAGATCATCTGATGTGACTTCCACGAGTTTAAAGAATTTGTCTAACAATTCTTCCTTCACATTCTGAATCGGAAAAATGTCATCAAAGTATAATCTATCAGATTCCTTTATCTTGTACATGAAAACATTAGGATCATCACATAGATCATTCTCCGATGATGTATCGTCATCTTTGGACTGTGAATCTAAATTCTTTGAGCTCGAGTAAGCGCTTTTAAAGTTGCCTTCATTAGAATCGTTCAAAACATTTTCAACAACTTTATCAACCACAACATTGTCATCATCTGTTTTAGTATAGATTACATCAATGTTCTCTGGCAACACAGTTATCTTTTCAGATAAAAACTCAATATTGAGTGCCTTATCCATCCCATCATCGGATTTGCGACAATACTTCTCGCAAAGGGGTGGAGGAACATTGCTGTATTCCTTACCAATTTTCTTTTTAGGTTTTTCTTCCGATGGAATTGTCGGAAGGATGTGATCAATGACATATGCATTACATGTGTAACTTCTCAAAAGTTGTTGAACACGTTCTGTTTCAATTGTCATGTCCTGGAGTTGTTGCTTAGTTTCAGTAATGGTTTTAATATACATATTAATCGATTTTTGCTTATCCATTGCTGTTCCTTTTAACATCCTTATTGTATCATGTTGTTCGATGTTATTTCTATCAAGCCTACCATAATCATTTTTCATTTTATCATACGTTTCCTTCATTGTGCGATAATCGTATTTCAAAAGTTCATTATGCACATTGTTTCAGCGATGACTTTTGATTTTTCGGCACACTCAGAACATGGTTCAGTACATTTTGTACAAGGTTTTTCAACCTGTACAATTTGTACTTTGACAACTTCATTTACCTCTGGACCTACCTTAGTAAGATTTGCCATTAAAGCTTTATCTGTCATGTCCTTGAGGTTTTCGGCATTCACATCTTGTGTAACATTGATGTTCTCTTCGTCAATTGTTTTCTCCTCAACCACTTGTTCTTTAGAGCTTCCATAAAAAAACTGCAAAACTATCACACGAGTTAGGAGATAAAATTCCTTGTTTCTACATGTGAATATATTCTTCTTCTTCTCGTTGTTGATGCAAGTATTGTTCTAGCAAAATCTGTTCTACAACCGCTGCTTCTACCGCTGCCACTGCTTCCTCTGCAGACGTATCTTCAACTATCTCAGCCATCAATGCAGCTCCGGTCTTCTTACTGATGTAGGAATTCCAGTCGTAACCATCATCTTCGTTTGATGCTACCATAGCTTTCTCATTGCTGCAGCTATTTGGTTTCTCTTGGATTTCAACCCGAGTCTTCTTTGGAAATGGCTTGTATTTAAGTGACTTCTTATAATACTTGTTGCCTCCTCTGAAAGGACTCTGATTTCCCGTTGCTTCAGGATTCTTGCACTCTCTCTTGAAATGTCCCTTTTAGCGACATCTGAAGCACGTCACTTTTGATTTGTTGAAGCCCAACTTGTTGCTTGAATTTCCGATATCTCGGCCAGTGAGAGCAACAAACTTTGTGACTCTTCGGATAATAGATGCTAAACACCACTTGATATCCATCAACTCGAGTTCTTCTTCATCCACTTGGTCATAATCTTCTGCCGTCATTTCGGGATTTTCAATTTTACCGGCTACAAGACTTTCTTATGACTCCATAACACTAGCGAGAAGAGACATATGTTGTTTAGCAACTTGTTCCGAATCAACATTGTTCAAATTCACTTCGATGTTGCACTTGTATACATTCGAATCAGAATTTGTTTGTTGATTCTGATTTTCTTGACTTTGATAAGATGAATTTGAACCAGTGCTTGAGTACGAACTCTGTGGACTCTGATCATAATGAGGTTGTGATTGACTCTGGTTCTGTGGAGAAGCATTCATGTTCGCACTAAACGCTGTCCCAATTTTCGTACTTAAAATGTTGTCTTGCATTCCACTTTTGTAGTACAACCCAACGTCTTGAACTACATTGGCGTTCTTTGACTTTGCAATCTTCAAGAGTTCCATTTCATGGCCTTCGAGTTTATCGATAAATGTTGACAGCTTGAACAAATCCCTTATCACTATTCTTCAGAACCATCAAATAAGTAGTCCATTCACCATCTGGTAATGCGTCAGCAAGCTTGTCGATGTATTCTTGTTCTGTCTTCTCGAGGCCGTGTCTTCGCATTTTAACTTTAAGATGACAGAAACGTTCAATCATCTGCTTCATTGTCTTATTCTTTAACATGGTGAATATATCAAACTCTTTCAGAATAAGTGCCTTTTTACTTTTGATCATTTCGGCACTGCCTTGATACTTCTTCTGTAATGACAACCAAAGATCTCTTGCAGTAGTATACTTTGGTAGCAAAATCAGGATATCTTCTTTGACAGACTGTTGGATGAGACTAATCATCTTTTTCTCAGCAATGTATTCATCTCTCTGTACTGTCGAGTAATTGTACTTTTCAAGGACTTGCTGATGTTCATCTACCGGAACAGTGTAGCCTCTTTCAATTGAAACACAGCCTGCGAAATGCATGGCTTGCACCCAATAGGTAAATTTCTCCTTCCATGCTTCATATTCGTCCATGCTTATCAGCTTGGGCGGTTTAACAGTCGTCCCCATCTCGTTATCAAGATTGACTTGATGAATCACGTTGGTATTCAACGAACTAGCTCCGGACATAAAAGCTCTTTGCATATCATCCATTGTGAATAACGAGACGTGTACACTGAAAATATTCAAAAACTTTTGAAAATGTTAGATCTACTACAAGTTCGGTCGAATATGTAGTTTTGAATGAAGAATTCTTGAATTTATCACAAGTTCGGTCGAACTTGTGATTTATGTTTTGAAAAATTATGCTTAATGAACTTACAACACAAACCAAACAGAAACTTCGAGCGAACTTGCTAATAGGACTTTGATGAAATGCTAGTAAGTTCGGGCGAACATACTTAAGATTCCTTGATATTACACAAGTTCGGTCGAACTTGCTATAAAATCAATGGAAAATCAGTAACTTCGAGCGAACTTAATCAAGATTTCTTCAAAAATTACATAAGTTCGAGCGAACTTGCTAAAACTTCACTTGAAAAGTGACTTTTTAAACCAAGTTCGGCCGAACTTGGCTAACAAGTTCGAAGTTGGTGGTTTTCCAAAACATGGTTTTTTCAAAATTTTGACATGAATTCAGTTGAATTTGGTCTCCAATCTTTCAAGGGTTTATCTTTGTTGTATTTTACATGACATACTCAAATTTGAAAAGATTTTGACCGTGAATTCTTCATTTTATGTTCAAAAGTTAAGAAAAATAGAAGAATGGAGATGAAATAGAAGTAATCTTGTCTTGATACTATCAAATCAGGCTGTTCTAGCTCTGATACCACTTGTAGGACTGATCCTCGATGCTAAGGAACCTAAATTTGATATCTAACGTCCATAATAGCGGAAATATTACGTCGTGTTTACCAATAGACAAGATCTAATCAGTTAATCGTCAGTTTTATTGATCAAACGTTCTGGTTACAAACTAACAGAGCTTCGCCTCCAAAATGCCAAAGTTACAAATGAGGATCGCAAGCGAGGTATTTATAGGCAAACAAGTTCGGTCATGAGATACCTAAGTTCGCCCGAACTTGCCTTAACAAGTTCGGCTGAACTTGGCTATACATGATAACATGGGCGAACTTGGCCTTCTACTACATAAATACATCATTCACCTAGCCTATTCAGCTCTATACTATACAAACTCGATATAGGACTAAGACATAGACATTATACATCAACACAGTGTAAGAAACAGACTACGGTCGCTCTCTCTACCTGTGAAGCTGAGTATATCTCGGCCTCCAGCTGTTGTTCACAGATTCTGTGGATACAACAGCAGATGAGAGACTATGGTCTGCAACTTCTTGACACTCCATTGTATGTTGATAATAAGGCAGCCATTGATATAACTAAAAATCCGGTTCATCACTCACGCACAAAACACATTGAAATTCGTTATCACTTCATTCGTGACTGCTACGAAAAGAAGTTGGTGCGAATAGAAAAAATCCACACTGACGAACAAAAGGCTGATTTTTACACCAAACCATTTTCTTTATCACGGTTTAAATACTTGTTAAGAATTAATGGTATGAAAAATTTGCTGACAGGTGCAGACGCTGAGGTTGAATGCGGATCGGATGACGAGTTCGCATGATCCACATTGGTTTGTTTATATCTTTCTAGTTTAGAATTTTATTAAAAAACTAAAATCCAAAAAGATGTTTTAATTTTAGGGGTAGAAATGTTAGAGAAAATACAAAAACATTTGAAAATTTTAAAAATCCAAAAACATTTGAAAAATGCGAAAAGTACAAAAATATTGTAAAAGACAAAAAGAATTCAGTGTCACAAAAAGGAAATGAAAGTACATCAGTGGACTGTCACAGTATGCTAAAGAAATGTAAAGTTTAAAATTAATAAACAAGTCTTACTATGGATGTGTCGAGAGGCTTAACACGTTCAGTAAAATGTTTTCGAGATATAAACTAAATTTTGCAACTGCTTAATCTTGTGGATTAACATATCTTGGATATATGGATTTAGTACTCTGAAATTTCGTTTGAGAGATTGCCTGATTCTGAGATACGAGGTCTTTATAGATAGTTGATATCTGGGGTATTATACAAGTTCTTCTGATTTTGCGGAAGCAATAGCCTAGAACTTCTATAATACTTTCGCAATAAACCCTTAAGCTGCATGCAATCTTGAAAAGTATCAAAAGATCTAATCTTTGCAGTGCTGAAAAGATTCCTTAAATGGAACACACCTTAAAGTCGAGCCGTCATCTCTTTGTCTGTACGGTAGTACTAACCTAAGCTATCAAGGTCTCGCATTACCCAGATACTGATATCAATTACGCTATATTCACCTGTAAGATGAAATCTAGGGAATCTTGATGCGGGAGTATATTCAAGAAATGGGAACCAAAGATAAGTCAAGTTTCATAAATCTAACCTTAACATATATTGAAACAGTTGAGAAATGTGGTAAAGTTTGAGTGGAAAAACATATCGACAATCTAGGTAAACGAGTTTAAACTTAAAGTTTTATAAAGGTCAACGGTACTGGTGATATGTCGCAAACAACTGTATGATCCTTTGAACAGGAATTCACAAAAATATGTATGTAAATATGTTTGTACAAAGTTTACATTGTCCTGTACATAGTTTATCAGCTTTACAGATTAAAACCAAAAAGATTTTCAGTGTGTTTTAGCATAAACTTACAAAAATACAAAAAGATTTTGTTTCTACATTGTTTTCAGCAAACCAATATTGGAGAACGGGTCTTCGAAGTCTGGTAAGGTGCTAGAACTGGTGGGAATCTCTTTGACAACGGGCTGGGAGCTAATCTGTAAAATCTGAAAAGCCAAAACGATAAAAAGTTCATTAATTTGAAACTTTGTTTTCTAAAATATCAACAGTTTGTTTGTAACGGGTCAAACCGGGGTCATTAACTTGGACTCGGCAGACAAATCAGTTAACAATGTCATTAGCTTGGACTTGGTCAACTGAGTGGATTTTCATAACTGGTAAAAGTTGGAAAGTTCAGGGGTTAAATTGTAAAATTTGAAAAAAATTTGTTTTTGAGTTTGGCAAGTTCGGCCGAACTTGCTAAACTGAATCAAGTTTAACACTTAAGCAAGTTTTACCGAACTTGCAGTGATGACTGATTGTTTAAACATAAGTTAGCCCGGACTTGAATGGGCCTGTGTTCTGGGCTTACAAGTTCGCCCGAACTTGCAATGGTATAAATACCGTGCAAGTTCTACCGAACTCTTTCATAAGCAACCAAAAACTCTCTGAGCGAACTTGAGAGTTTGAGCAATATGAGTGAAATTGACAAATTTGCGTCGTTATTCTGCCCAAATTTGGATTGATTTTGGTGATTAGCACACCATCTTCAATGGCCGATTTAATGAATCGAGTTGTGAACCATAAATTGGACCTTAATTGATAGAATCATATCTGAAAAACTTAAAACATGATAGATCTAGGATTTTTTAGACAAAATTGATCATAAAATCTTGATCTAAAACATTAATCAATCATGGATTCATGACAAATTTGATTATAATGGTTATGATAGGTTTAGGCAGGTTATTGTTTGAAGGAGATGACAAGTTCGGCCGAACTTGTTATCAAGTTCGACTGAACTTGCTTATCAAAAAACTTAATAAAACTTTCTCAAAATGCAAGTTCGACCGAACTTCTGTGGATTTGAATCTGAAAATTATCTAAGAAATTCGACCGAACTTAGTGATAAAAAAATTAATCATATGGATCATAAGTTCGCCCGAACTTATACTTGAAGGATGAACATGTTGTGAAAGGCATGTTCGGGCGAACTTGATCAAATCAGTTTTCTCACACACACATCATGTTCGCCCGAACTTGATGAAAATGTTGAAAAAAATTTGTAAACTTTTCTCGTATTGCGTGCTAATTGTTTTGGGTCGTTTTTCAGGTTCAAGAACCAGCAAGGGTTATTTCTATGGATTTTCCAAGTTCCATAATACTTGCATCACACTCGACAAAACGATATGTCCGTCGCTGAAATATTACGACAGTATTCTGAAATTTCTAAAGGAGTGTCCGATACATCGAGCCATAACGGAGCGCACAGTGACGTATAGATCTCATATATACCATTTCTGGATGAACGCAGTGCTCATCGATGATAAGAAGTCTATTATCTCATCTGTTCAAGTCGGGAACAAAGTCAAACCAATTATTGTTACAGAGGAAGATATTCGAAGGACCTTACAGTTCAACGATGATAAAGACGATCCAATTTTCTTGGACGAAAATATGGTTCGTGGCTGTTTTTATCGAATGGGTTACAAGGGAAGCGTGAACAAGCCGACACTGAAGAAAGGGGAAGTGCCTAACCCCTACAAGCTCTTGATGCATGCAATTATACATACTTTTAGTCACCGCAAGGCATGTATAGATGATGTTCAGGATTACATGGCTTGTATGGCAACGACACTGATTTTGAAGAAGCCGTTCAACTACTCAAAGCTTGTGTTTACACATATGTCGAGAAATATGGATGATTCGAGACTATGTTTATATCCGAGATTCGTGCAAATGCTGATAGATGAGAAATTTACAAACATCGCACGTGATCCAAATGATGTGTTATATCTAAGTCATCTCGACGATACAACGGTGAAGAAGTTGTTAAAGTTTCAAAAGCAAGCATCAGCACCAGTTGCTAAACCAGTATTTGAAGCCATCAAAGATTCAAATTATATTGCGCCGCCTGACAATAAATGGAGAAAAGACGGTAGTGGTGATGAGAAAGAACTGAATAATGAGAAAGAATGGTTCAAAGGTTTCAAGCCGAAAGCTCGAAGCGATTGGTTTCTAAAGGCTGAAGTTGATAAGCCTAAGAAGAAACGAGCAGCAAAGAAAGTTGATACAATGCTGGTTGATGAAGATGAGCCAGAGAATGTTCAAGTTGAAGCTGGTTCGAGTGGTGCGGTAGTTGTTGAAAGTCAAGAGATTGAAAAGACAACACAAGATGATGTTATTTCTGCTACATCTGAAAATGATGATGATTCAGATGAAACTCCTGTGAAAGAACCAGAGAAATTAGAGGCTGAAATTAGAGCTGAAAAGGAGAAAGAAATGGATGTTGATTTTGATCCAAATCTCGAGGAAGAGTCTGATGAAGAAAGGCCCAAGAGAAAAGCTAAGCGAGTGAAATATGCTACTATGCCATCGACAAAGACCACAGGATCTCCACAGACAAAGGGAAAGAAGAAAAAGAAAGCCCAGAAACTAGTTAGTAAACGATACAAAAGTAAGCTGAAAAGCGCAGAAGTTACACAAGAACCTTCTAGCGCACAGGAGATAGGAGTTACACAAGAACCTCCTACACAAAAACCTCCTGTAATGGTTACAAGTGAAGCTGAACGTCCAGGAGTCACACAAGAACCTCCTGTGATTATCTCATCTGAAGCTGAAAGGCAAGGAGCCACACAAGAACCTCATGTGTCTGGTTTATTGGAAGTACCTATTATTCAGTCTCCTGTTGCTCCAACGACTTCACATTTTGAAAGTTCTACTCCAAAGAAGACTACACCACAGACTGCTACTCCAAAGCATACTCCAGGGCCTAATCTATTTCGTGATATGCATAATGATCCAATCAGTCTTCAAGATCTAAATGATTTTTTTCCAGAAACAAATGTTGAACTTCTTGAAAAGCGTGTGAAGGTGTTAGAATAAAAAGTTCAACAAAATGAAGCAAAAAAAGCAGAGTTGATAAAGAAAGTGAATCAAAGCTCTGTAAAAAAAGAGATGTTGGACGATAAAGTAAAGGTATTGGAAAATGAGCGTGAATATTTCAAAGCCCTAATTGAAAGTTTGCAAGACGCAAATGAGAAATTCAAACAGAGATTGCTGATTTGAAGACAATCCAAGCTCTAAATGATCGAAGATTCACCAGGATGCAGAAAGTTTTATCTAACACCCTGGGTATTGACTTCATCTCTGAATATGATCGTCTGGATCGTCGGGAAGCTAAAGAAAGATTTGAAAAAGAGTTAGCTGAAAGTGGCAAAGGTAAAGGTGTTGAGGGTGAAGCCTCTAAATCATCTAAAGCTGCAGAGAAGTCTGTTGATGATGTTGTGATAGCTTCTGAGTTCGATATTCCTAAGGTTGACGAATCTGTCAAGCCTTCTGATCCTATTATTGCTTCTGAAGAAAAGGACGATGAAGAAGCAGAGAAATAGGATAAAGATAATGATGAACAGAAAGATGATTATGAGTATGAAGATTGGAATGTTGCTGACAATGACGATGATGATGATCAGGGAGGAGTTGGTATTAGAATCAGTGAAGGAAAAGTTTATGATGACGTTGATTTTTCTTCTCTAATGGATGATGAATAGAATAAGATGGATGATCAGTTTCAGGGGGAGTCAGGGCAGACAGGGCCATCAGATGATGTTGATATGGCGAATGTTGATAGATTTGCAAAGCCTGTTGCTACGACAAAGCCTATGCTCTTGATGCTTGAACATAATGTGGAGGAAGGCGAGTATGTGCATAACTATACAAAGGAAGATCTGGCCAAGTTAATTGAAGTTGATCCTGAAGATCTATAGTTTGATTTTGAAGAAGATGTGTTGAATGTTAACACGTTTGAGCCAAATGATTATCAGTATGTTAGAAGATTTCAAGCTGATGAATACAACAGAGTGATTGTTGAAGATTGGTCTTCTGATGATGAAACAGATCAAAATGCGAAGTACGTCGGTCCTAATTAAGATAGTTTTCCTACATTTGAGGAGATGTACAAGCAACTAGATGATGATATGTCGAAAGAAAAGATTGAGGAATCAGTTCGAGAAGGTAAAGTACCAAAGCCGATGATGATAGAAGAGATAGCTCAAGCAAAGAAGTCTTGGTTAAAGATATGCCGCGTGAACGTAAGTTTCGACGTCCTCTAGCATTCTTTACCAGAGACAAAGATGTATCATTGGGGGATATTCTAAGTTGGGGTTGGTTCAAGGAGCTGAACGTATATGCAATCAAAAGGGAATTTGGATTGCAATACTTCAAATATCTTGCTGATTTCAAGGCTTTACCATATTGGGATGATGAGGAGCTGGTTCAGACTGTGAATGTTACATACCAGATGAAGTACATTGATCAGTTATTATGGAAGATGATCAAGTATGAAGCGGTAAAAGGATTTAACTATTGGAAGCCATTCATTCCTAGTCGTCGAATCAAACAAACAAGAAAACAGGGGAGAAAGACATAATGTTGATAATGAAGCGACCAAGAACCATGAGACATATGCCGTTGATGCCGATTGAGCAAAATTTCTATCTAGTGTTCAAGTGGTGGTAGATAGATCCAACTACTTGTGAAGCTATTATCGTGTTACGTTTTGAAGAACACTTGAATATTACAAAGGAAAGAGTTGAGATTTTAGGATTTCAGGGTATGAGGGGATTATGGAGAACGATCAGGATTCTAGATCCAATGTGGCTTGTTAACTGTTCTAGAGAAGATATCAAAACCTTGTTCTACAGCAAGATTGTATTCGAAGAACATGAAAAAGAACAAGCTATGCAGTATCAAAGAGTTGTGAATGTTTGCTATGCGCATGAAGTAAATTCAGGAAAGATGTGGTAGACAAGCTGGAGAGATCTGGAACGGGTTGAATTTTTAAAAGAGGAGAAGCGTCTTGAAGCTATTCATGAGAAAGGTAGAAAGGCAAGTGTTAGAAGATTTCAGTTTATGAACAAAGTGCCTCCTACAGACTAGGCGTCGAATCCTAAACAAGAACGACGAAAGAAGCCTTACAAGAACTTCTCGGTCGTGTGCGTTAATGTTTATTATGAAGACGGAGTTTTGAAGACTGATACAAGACGAATACAATATCCAAGGGGGAGTCTGTTGCTGCATAATGTCTATGTCTTAGTCTTATATCGAGTCTGTATAGAATAGAGCTGAATAGGCTAGCTGTATGAAGTATTTATGTTATATAGAGTCAATTTCGCCCATGGTTGTCATGTAATGACAAGTTCGGCCGAACTTGCTAAGGCAATTTCAGGCGAACTAATGTCACCTTCTGGTGAACTTGCACTACTATAAATACCTAGCTTGCCCCACTCATTTGTAACTTTGGCATTTTGGAGGCGAACTCTGTCAATCTGGATTCTTGACTGTTACATCAATAAAATTGACTATTAACTGATTAATTCTTGTTTTTGGCAAACACGTCATAATATTTCCGCTATTATGAACGTTTGATATCAAATTTAGGTTCCTTAGCATCGAGGATCGGTCCTACAAGCAGGGTGATATTCTTGAATTTTGTCCCATTGTCTGATCGAATAGCCTTCACCTTTGCGCTTGCCTGATTTTCAACCTGAGTGATAAACTTCTTGACGAAGCTTGTAGTCTCGTTCTTATGGCTAAGAAAATTAACCCAGGTGTAACATGAATAGTCATCAACTATCACGAGATTGTATGACTTCTTGCCAATGCTGAGCACATTCACAGGACCAAAGAGATCCATATGAAGCAACTCGAGCATGGCTTTGGTCGAGGGTGCAGGCTTGGATTTATGAGGCTTTCGATGTGCCTTTCCATTTGCACAGGCAACACATTTTTCTAGCAACATGAAATCTTTAATTGGCAGATCATGAACCAGTTGACCTTTTGCAAGTCGATTCAAATTCTTCATGTTCACATGCCCGAGGCAACGATGCCACAATTGACCATCATGTTCTGAAATCTTCGAGAAAAGACAAGTAATTTCCTCACATGGTTTCTTGTTCATGTCGATAACATACGCATTTCCTCTTCGCTCAGCAGACATCAAGAACCAGTCTTCAGGTATAACATCCTTTCTTTTTGAAATGGACCGAGTTTCCTCTATCACAGATCTGTGAAATGCTTAACAGATTGTGTTTCAATTCAGGGACGTAGTTCACATTTTCGAAGCTTAGTATGCCATTTCGCACTGTTCCTGTCAAGGTGATTCTACCAGATTCTCCTCCCGCAAAAGAGACATATCCACCATCCTGACAAGTTGGGACAAGTCACTTGTCCTGTGCCTGGAACAGCCACTATCCATGTACCAAAGTCTCACGGTAGTCCTCCATAGCTGTTCCTGCATGAATAACGCGATCAGTTAGATTTAGTAACCCAGCCCATGGTGGATCTGGGTTTTCCTTGAGTGTCAACGTATGTCACTTTTTGCCAAACTGGATTATCTATATTTAAAAACTTTGAAGATTTGTTGATGGCAGATTTTTGTTGAGATGTATGAGCTTGGGCAGCCATAGCCTTAGGTTTCCAATGTTTATGTGACCAATGATAATTATGATTACCAAAAGCTTTATATTGATTGTTTTGAAAACCATTTTGACAATTTTGATTTCTTCGCTTAGCTGCATTCCAATCTTGATAAGAAGGTTTAGCCTTGCGAAAATTATTCTTCACTGTCTCTGACTTTGCAGTCGTCTTCGACTCTGAACAACTTGATCGGTTAGGCTTGATCCTCTGATTTTGTTCATTCTTCGTCTTGTGATGCACACTTGGGAAATGAACACAGTTTCTTGCAATGTGTCCAGCAGTTCCACAATTGAAACAAAATTATCATTTCAATGTATGGAAATTTTGGTATTCCGTGCCAGAAACAGATCTGTGGGTCTTGAAGAATGAGCTTGCTTGGTTTTCTTTGATTGCTTGGCATGTGCCTTTTCTGAGCATTTAGGTACAAGCTGATCAGAACTAGCACAAGCATGAGAATTGGAAGGATGATGTTTTTCGTCTTTAGTTACTTTATCATATTTCCTTTCAAAAGCCAGTTCAGTTTTAATTTTCTTTTTAGAAACCTCGTCTGGCGACTTAAGATCTGATGGTATCACCTGTTCTTCTTGGAAAACATATTCAGTTTGAGTTTCAGAAAAAGTTGAAGTTTTATCAGCACAAGTTTCAGGTGTGTTTACTAATGATTCATATTCAACTTCCGTTTTCAGTGTGGTCCCACTAGATTCAACATTAGGGACTTCAACTGAGACCGTTTCAGAAGAAGAATCGGAACATTTGTGAACCTCTTGAGAAGAAGTTTCAGTGGTTTCACTGAATGCATCCTAAGGGACCTCCCCTGTCACACTGTCAGTAGCTATAGAAACAAAAGCATTACAATCACAATCATTAACAACTGAAAAACAACAATCATTAGACACATCATTCAAATGTTCATCACAAGCACCAACTGTTTTGCCCAAAACATGAGGCCCAAAAGACGACACATAACTATGAAACGAATTAAGAAAATTTTGTCCAAAAACACATTTAGAAACAGTTTCATTTATTGTGTTTTTAGAAAATCAGAATTCGACTCTGGTTCATCCCTAAGAACATCTTCACGCGTTACTTCAGTTACTTTATCTGCATAGGAAGACGAACCATTAACATCGAAAATACCCTTAGATACAAACGTCGTTTTTTGATTTTCGACTGGTTTACACTGGTTGATGACTCGTTAGTTTTTGGGCCATAAGTCATACATTCTGCCCTATCCAATTCCTCTATCGTCATTGGAAAAAAACGTGTAGTTACCATTAAACGGTGGAGGTACATTGTTGTAACCCAGACCACTACCCTTTTCTTTTTGTATTCTAACTGTTCGTTGTACATATCTTGGACCAATTTATTAGAAGTATCAAACGTTTTAATCTTTATTTCGTTTGTTTGAAATTTTTGTTTGATCTCTTCTAGTTCCTTGGTCAAGACACGTATGGTTTCTTTTGCATCATCATAAACACAACACTTAACACTTAGATCTTGTTGAAGTTTGGCGATATCTTTTCACTGAGCTTCAATCTTTTCTTTGTAAAATTTTTCGTTTTTCTTTAGAGTAGAATTACTTCTTCTCATATCATCATAATCTCAAATTATTTCAGCATTCTGTAAACGATATGACTCAACTTTACCACGACATTCAGGAGTACAGAAAGCGGAACTTACCTCATCAGCAGTGAGTCCGTGAACAGGAGCTGACAGAATCTGAGTCATAAATGCAAAGTTGTCTTCAAAAGTCGGATCCTCAGGATCTGAAGTCATGAAAGCAATGTTGTCAGAGGTAGTCTGATTCTCTAGAGCAGAAATATTCAGTCGTTGCATCTCTAAACTCCAATCAAATGAAGCGTCAAGCTGAACTACCAAGGCTAAAGCTGGAGTACTTCCACTAGCAGCATTTGTGGTATTAGTTGTAGTAACCATGGCTCTCTCAGGGTTAGGAGGAACAGGTTGTGCTGGTGTTTGATTCCTGTTGACTTGCGGCTTGGTGCAATTACGAGCCAAATGTCCGGGTTCATGACAGTTGTAGCAACGCATCTAAAATGGCATCTTAGTTGGTCCTGAAAAGGTGAGACCTTGCCACTTGTTTCTTCCAGTTTTCCTTACAAAATTCTTTGCCCTGAACGCCACCATAGCCATCTGCCATGTGACGTCCATTTCTTCTACATCTTCAGGATGAATTTGATCCAAATCATCCATAGAAAACTTTGGAGGCTCTAATTTACCTGCAGCAAAAGAATTCATACAATTTATAACAGATGCAGCTATGTCGAGATTTTCCTTGGACTGTTGAGAGAAGAAGGCAATCATATCGTTCTTGACAGTGGAATTTGAAGCAGCTGCATTAAAAGATGATGGAGCAGGCGTTGCTGAATAGAAAACATTTGCTGATGGAGTTTCTGATGTAGCTCTAACGGATGATGAACTTCCAAACATTTGAAATCCAGTTTGTGACATAAGAGCAGCATTGTTGGAAGCAGAAGGTGTTGTAGTGAACCTAGCAGCAAGAAGACTGTTTTTGTGATTCGTTTCTCTCTGTTTGTCATCCAGTTCACACGATTTGATGTGAGAGATCATCTTAGATAGACTGCATCTACCAAGATCTTTTGTTTTCTTGATCATAGCCACATGATGATCCCAACTCTTTGGTAATGCGTTCAAAAGTTGTTTGTTCACCAATGAACTGGATAGTGGCAGTTCAGCAATAGTCATCTGAGTGATTAGCTTTACGAACCTCTAAAGCTCATTTTCTATTGTTTCACCATAGATGTAATTGAAATTATTGAAATTCTGACTCAGCAAATTACGTCTACTCTCCTTCATATCTTCATTACCTTCATACACTTCATGTAATGAATCCCACAACTCTTTGGCCGATTTAGCAGTTCTGAAACCAATGGCAATGTCTGGTCCCAAAGCCATGGTCAAATAAGCCAATGCCTTCTCATCCTCTTCAACAATATCAAAATCTTCATCGGAGTATCGCTCAACAGATTTTTTAATCTTAGTATCAGGAGCATCTTCCCACTCATACGTAATTTCTCTTTGTCCATGCATGATGCTTCTCCATATCTTACCATCTTTTACCTTGACATGTTTTTCAAAACGCCATTTCCATTCCTGAAAGTCATCTCCCTCAAGCAGTCAAGGAATTCTAGTTGTGGTCCCAAATTTATGATCAAGTTCTTGGTGTATGTTCATGTTAGCCAGTTCAGCAATCTAATTTGTGGAAGTCATTTCTAAATTATTAATTTGAGTTATCATGTTAAAACAGTGTCGATTAAAGTCAACAAAGTTGTTTCGAGTGGAGACGGTAAGTCGAGACAACGGTTCAGACAGGGAGTCGAGATTGCGGTTGCGAGTCGAAACCAAGAACATCAATAACACAAATCTAAGTCGAGACCACAGTTGCGAGTCGAGATTGCGACTTGAGACCGTGATGTCTGGAAGCCAGAGAAGCACTATTGAGTCGAGACAAGTACAGTTGTGAGTCGAGACTATGTGATTACGAGTCGAGACCTGCAAAACAGATAGTAAGATAATAATTGACTCGTAATCCCTGTTTTTCAGCACCTTTCAAAAATTTAAAGATAGTGAGATCTTTGAATTTTTTATCCCCAACAAACTTCCAAATAATCAGTAAACAGATTCTGAATCAACAGAAACCAAAAATTAGTAATTTTGATGAACTTCGAATGAACAATTGAACTCCTTCAAATCAGTAATCATGTGGAGCACGAAACGCTTAAAAGAAACACTTAACAAACACGATCACTAAAACAAATATGACCTTCCCGAATCTGAATGATATCGAACCGAACCAAGAATTGGTTTCTTGGCTCTGATACTAATTGTAAGTCCCATAAACGCGGATCTTGAAATGATATTAAACTTGGTCTTATGTAAGTGCGGAAAACAAACACAAGATGATTCAAGAATAGACTAAACCAAAACAAATCAAGTAGTAATATTAAAAGAAACTTGCATTCACCGAAAAGATGACTGATACAAGATGACAAAGCTAGTTTTCGGCTGACTCTCCAAACACACAAAACTGATCAACCCTTAACACAATAGCAAGGCTTGATTATATACTAACTAACTCGGGCCTAAAGCCCTTAACCAAGCCCAGCCGAAACCTTGAAGACCCATCTATTGTTTCTACCCAAAATACTATAGAACCTAACTACAAGACAACCCATAACCACAACTATCAACTCACTATGTATAAACCTTCAGGTTCCAAAAACACCAAATTATGAAGCTCTAGATCCACTTGGCTCTATCTTTCGCAGCCCCTCTCCCAGGGCAATGTCTATTTCTTCTCCAAAGCCTTCTCCCATATCATTACCACCCATAATTTTACTTTTGTTGAATGCAATTGATTTGGAATAGATACTAACCAGTTCTTCTCACCAACCTATCACTAAGATTTACTTCTGAATGTGATTGGGTCTGATTCTTTAATCTCTGTTAACCCATCAACAAGTGAAGAGGCTACATCCCTTGGGTCGTAAGTAACCCTTGGTGATAGTTCAACAAGATCATCTACTACAATTACTGAACTCCCTTGTTCTCAATTGGACAGTAGTTACATATATAAGACTCTGTTGAAGGCAACAACTACTGAGGCTACCAAGGTATCCTCTGAAAAAGTCGGAAGTCCCTAGTACCAAGACAAAGGGGCATCTGTGTCTGAAGCAAGTTTTGAAACCTCTGCTCATGATAACACAGATAAAACTACCACAAGTGGTAGGAGTTCAGATAATCCTATTAAGTTAGGTGATGAGCTAAAATACAAGGATTTGATGGAGAGAGTTACAAAAATTCAAAATTCTGTGGATGAAATCAAGAATATGATGAAGCAGATGTTAGCACACTCCAAAAGTCAATCCACTTTCATACCCACTGCTGAGTTATGGCAACTCATGTATCCTCTGCTTCAACAACAAAGACAATAAGCTGACATCCAACATGAACACCACATGCAACAGTTCAGAATTTGGTTGATGCAAGGTATAATGACACAATTGCATATATCAAGGCTATAAAAGCTCACCTACTCGAAACCACTGGCACATATCCTTTGTTGGTGCATAATGTCTATGTCTTAGTCTTATATCGAGTGTGTATAGTATAGAGCTGAATAGGCTAGGTAAAAGACTTATTTGTGTAGTATGAGGACAAGTTCGCCCATGTATGTCATGTTAGGACATGATCGGTCGAACTTGCTAAGGCAAGTTCGAGCGAACTTGTGTCTCCCAGGGGCGAACTTGCATCTCTATATAAACCTAGCTAGTGATCCTCATTTGTAACTTTGGCATTTTGGAGGCGAACCTCTGTCAGTTTGAAATCTCAACGTTTAATCAATGAAACTGATGATTAACTGATTAATTCTGTCTATTGGTAACACGACGTAATATTTCTGCTATTATGGACGTTAGATATCAAATTTAGGTTCCTTAGCATCGAGGATCGGTCCTACAAGTGGTATCAGAGCTAGAACAGCCTGATTTGATAGTATCAAGACAAGAACACTTCTATTTCTACTCCATTCTTCTCTTGTTCATAACTTTTGAACATAAAATGAAGAATTCATGGTCAAAATCTTTTCAAATTTGAATATATTATGTAAAATACAACAAAGGTAAACCCTTGAAAGATTGGAGACCAAATTCAACCGAATTCATGTCAAAATTTTGAAAAAAACCACGTTTTCCAAAACCCCAATCATCGAACTTGAGTGGTTTTTGAGGAAATCTTGATCAAGTTCGCTCGAAGTTACTGAATTTTCACTGATTTTATAGCAAGTTCGACCGAACTTATGTAATTTCAAAGGAATTTTGAGTAAGTTCGCCCGAACTTGCTTGAGTTTCATCAAATTTCTGATTGCAAGTTCGCTCGAGGTTCTGGTTGTTTGTGTCTCAAGTTCGACCGAAGATCAAGTGAAAATTTTCAAATCAAAAGTCACAAGTTCGACCAAACTTGTGACAGTATCAAGAATTCTTCATTCCAACCTACAAGTTCGACCGAACTTGTAGTATTTCTAACATTTTTAAAAGTTTTTGAGTATTTTCAGCGTACACGTCTCGTTATTCACAATGGATGATATTCAAAGAACTTTTATGTCCGGAGCTAGTTCGTCAAATGCCAACGTGATTCATCCAGTCAATCTTGATAACGAAATGGGAACGACTGTTAAACCGCCCAAGCTAATGAGCATGGACGAGTATGAAGCATGGAAAGAGAAATTTACGTATTGGGTTCAAGCCATGCATTTTGCAGGTTGGGTGTTGATTGAAAGAGGTTATACTGTTCCAGTGGATGAACATCAGCAAGTTCTTGAGAAGTACAATTACTCAACGGTACAGAAAGAGGAATACATTGCTGAGAAAAAGATGATCAGTCTTATCCAACAATCCGTCAAAGAAGATATGCTCGTTTTGCTACCGGAATACACAACTGCAAGAGATCTCTGGCTCTCACTTCAAAAGAAGTATCAAGGAAGCGCGAAGATGATCAAAAGCAAGAAAGCTCTCATTATGAAAGAGTTCGATATCTTCAACATGCTGAAGGGTGAGACCATGAAGCAGATGATTAAACGCTTCTGTCATCTTAAAGTCCAAATGCGAAGACACGGTCTTGAGAAGACGGAACAAGAGTACATCGACAAGCTTGCAGACACTCTACAAGATGGAGAGTGGACTACTTATCTAATGGTTCTGAAGGAAAGCGATAAATGGGAATTCTTCAAGCTGTCAACATTTATCGATAAACTCGAAGGCCATGAAATGGAACTATTGAAGATTGCAAAGTCAAAGAACGCTAATGTAGTTCAAGACGTTGGGTTGTACTACAAAAGTGGAATGCAAGAAAACATTTCAAGTCCGAAAATTGGGACAGCTTTTAGTGCGAACATGAATGCTTCTCCACAAAACCAGAGTCAATCACAACCTCATTATGATCAGAGTCCATATAGTTCGTTTTCAAGCATTGGTTCAAATTTATCTTCTCAAAGTCAAGGAAATCAGAATCAACAATCAAATTCTGATTCAAATGTATACAAATGCAACATCACAGTGAATTTGAACAATGTTGTTTCAGAACAAGTCGCTAAACAGCATATGTCTCTTCTCGCCACTGTTCTGGAGTCATACGAAAGTCTTGTAGCCGGTAAAATTGGAAATCCTAAAATGACGGCAGAAGATTATGACCAAGTGGATGAAGAAGAACTCGAGTTGATGGATATCAAGTGGTGTTTGGCATCTATTATCCGAAGGGTCACAAAGTTCGTTGCTCTCACTAGCCGAGATATCGGAAATTCTAACAACAAGTTAAGCTTCGACAAGTCAAAGGTTACATGTTTTCGATGTCACCAAATGCAAAAATCCTGAAGCAACAGGAAATCAGAGTCCGCTCGGAGGAGGGAACGAGTATTACAAGATGTCACTTCAATACAAACCATTTCCGAAGAAGAATTAGGTTGAAATCCAAGAGAAACCAAATAGCAGCAGCAATGAGAAAGCTATGTTGCATCAAACGAAGATGATGGTTTTGACTGGAACTCATACATCGGTAAGAAGACCGGAGTTGCGTTGATGGCCGAAATTGTTGAAGATACATCTGCAGAAGAAGCAGCAGCTTTGGAGAATTTACTACTGGAACAATATTTGCAACAACAACGAGAAGAAGAGGAGTATATCCACATGCAGAAGCTAGGAATTTTATCTCCTAACTCTTGTGAAAGTTTGCAGGTCATTTTGATGGAAGTTCTAAGGAGCAAGTTCCCGAGAAGAAATCAACTGATAAAATGGTCATTGATGTTACTAAAGAAGTCAATGCTGAAAACCTCAAGGACATTGCCGACAATGCATTGATGGCAAATCTAACTAAGGTAGGTCCAGAGCTAAATGAAGTTGCAAAGTACAAGTTGTAGAGGTTGAGAAACCTTGTACAAAATGTACCGAACCATGTTCTGAGTGTGTCGAAAAATCAAAGATCATCGCTGAAAACAATGTGCATAATGAACTTTTGAAATACGATTAACGCACAATGAAGGAAGCGTATGATAAAATGAAAAATGATTATGGTAGGCTTGACAGAAATAACATCGAACAACATGATACAATAAGGATGTTAAAAGGAACAGTAATGGATAAGAAAAAAGCGATTAATATCTATATTAACACCATTGCTGGAACAAAGCAACAACTCCAGGACATGACAATTGAAACAGAGCGTGTTCAACAACTTTTGAGAAGTTACGCTTGTAACGCATATGTCATTGATCAATTCCATCCGACAATTCCATCGGAAGAGAAACATAAAAAGAAAATTGGTAAAGAATACAGCAATGTTCCTCCACCCCTATGCGAGAAGTATTGTCGCAAATCCGCTGATGGGATGGATAAAGCACTTAATATTGAGTTGTTATCTGAAAAGAAAACTGAGTTGCCAGAGAACATTGATGTATTCTATAATAAAAAAGATGATGACAATGCTGTAGTTAAAAAAGTTGTTGAAAATGTTTTGACGATTCTGATGAAGGCAGCTTTAAAAGCGCCAACTCGAGCTCAAAGAATTCTGATTCACAGTCCGAAGATGAGGACACATCATCGGAGAATGATCTATGTGATGATCCTAATGTTGTCATGTACAAGATTAAGGAATCTGATAGATTATACTTTGATGATAGTTTTCCTATTCAGAATGTGAAGGAAGAATTGTTAGATAAATTCTTTAAACTCGTGGAAGTCACATCAGATGATCTGTAGATTAATGAAAAGAAATTCTATTCCAAACCTAAAAGAAACAACTACCGACGGAATGGTGGTGATCATCCGGAAAACCGGAGAGCTGGGTTGGGTTTAGAAGAATCAGATGAACCTAAAAAGAAAGTGTCACCATTTCATGAATACAAGAATAAAAACATGAATTTTGTATATGGGACAAACACGGTTCATGAGCAAAGTTTGATTGGGAAACAATCAAACGATGAGTTTAAGAAACAAAAAGAACTTCGAGATAAAGCCAAAATTGCAAGTGGTGCCAAAACAAGTGGTATAAAACCCACTAAAGGACATCCACATGATTCTCGGACTTGTTTCAAGTGCAACGAAGTTGGTCATATTGCACGTTAGTGTCCGAAATCAAAGCCGGCTTATCTTCGAAGGAAAGAAAGTTCAAATGTTGTGAAACCAAAACAACCAGTGTTTGTAAAACCTGTAAAGATTTTAAAAAGAAATGAATCAAAAGCTGAAGTCAAACCAAAGTTTGAAAATTCAATTTTTGAAAAAAGTGAAACTTCAAAGGCTAATGAAAACAATTTTTACATCAAGAAGGCTAACATAAAATCTCAAGCCTGGATTGCAAAGAAACGGTCAACATCTGAGATCACTAAGTCTGAGTTTGTTAAGACTAGTGATAGCATGAAAGAATCAAAATCTGAAATCATAATTGAAACCACATCTGAAAATGTCAAAACTACAAGTGGTATCAGAGCAGGATTAGCCTAATTTGAAGACATTAGACATAGAACATCTCATCTTCTACTCATTTCTTCTATTTTTAACTTTTCTTGGACAACTCACGGACAAAATGGACTGATTTTCAAGTATAATACGTAAAATCCATAATAGTAAAACCCTTGAAAAGATCAGAGCTTAAAACAAACGAATTCATGTCGAAAAAATTAAAAAATCATGTTTTGTAACTCAAGTTCGCTCGAACATAGCATCAAGTTCGCTCGAACTTGATTGAAAAACTCACTTTTTCAGTGATTTTTCATCAAGTTCGCCCGAACTTGATCGGTTTTTTTCAGTGATTTTTTGTATAAGTTCGCTCGAACTTGTAATTTTTCATCAAAATTTAATCAAGTTCGCCCGAACTTGATCAAATTTTGTTAAAATCTACTACAAGCTCACCCGAACTTGCAATTTTTTCTTGAATCCAACATAAGTTCGCTCGAACTTAACCTCCAGGGAAATTTTCATAAAATCTATAACAAGTTCGACCGAACTTGTTAATAAGCTGATCTTCACAAGCTTTGACAAGTTCGCCCGAACTTGTCTAAGAGACTAAAAAAAGGCATGAAAATCCCGAAAAACGTCTCGGACATTATATATTGTTATATTCGTATTGATGAGATGAGTTTAAAGCTCTAATCTGGTGAAAAACAGTTTCTGAAAAATTTTAAACGTTTTTAGCAAACCGATACGTTAATATTTTCGATTAAAAAGTCAAATTTTTCTAAAAATTGTCTGTTTGCTAATCATTTTTCAAGTGTTTTGAACGACAGATTAGTTTGGAAAACGAAATGGGGTCTGTGTAGCCGCCAAAGTTGATGAGTATGAACGAGTGTGAAGTTTGGAAAGGAAAATTTGAGACAGATTATGTCGTTCCTAAAGATGAGAATCAGAAAATTCTGGAGAAGAGCAAATATTCTACTCAACAGAAAGATGATTATTTTGCTGAAAAGAAAAGGATTAATCTTATCCAGCAATCGGTTAAGGAAGACATCCTGATACTTTTACCAGAATACAAGACTGCGAAAGAATTATGGACATCTCTGAAGTATAAGTTTCAAGAGAGTGTAGTGGTTAAGAACTGTGAAGCTCTAGTTTCAAGTATATCCACAAATGAGTATTCAAGTTATAAACCAGTCTGCCCGGTCTATGATGTAGAAAATTATCAGGCAGATAATGCAAAACTCTTGAATAAGATTGAGAGTTTGACATTAGAAAATAAAAAGTTAAAAGAAAATGAAAAGAATTTTTAAAACAAAATAAAAATTTTAGAAAATGAAAAATTACAAATGGTAATAGATTTTTAAAATGAAATAAAAATGTTTAAAAATAAAAATATTGTTTTTGAAAAATTAAATATAGAAAATCAAAAGGCAATAAATTCTCATATTGAGAAAATTTCTCAACTTGAAAAAGAAGTTGAGACTGTTAAAAATAAAGCTGTTAATTCAGAAAAATTATTGAAAAGTTTTACAACTTCCTCTTTAAAGTTAGACCATATAATAACCAAAACCAATCAATAATAATAAAAAGGAAAATCCAATAAGTGACAATGTGACGATGTCATAATTGGGGTGATGATAATACCGATGATGAAAACGATAAAAAAGAAATATTTTTGAAACTAAAAGAAAATTTTCAAGAAAATGTTCTACAATCTGCTGAAAAAGGTGAATGTTCATCGCAAAAATCTTCAAAGCAGAATGGAGAACAAAAACAACATGAAAAACAAAATTCTAAAATTTTCAAAAACAAAAATAAAAGCTCATCGGTACGGTCATCCAATCATTATAAAAACTCACAAAAATTTGAGAATAAGTGGTGCAGGTCGGACCACAGTGCTTCAAAGTCAAATCAATTTTACAGAAGAAACATCAAAGATGACTACTACATGTCAAATCAATTTGCTGATTTGGGTGTTTGGTCTGAATGGAGAGATTGGTACGATAACAGAGTGTGCTACAACTGTGGATTTGGTGGACACATTGCTGTTAACTGCCTGAAAAAGAGATTTGATACGAGAAGATGCTACAAATGTCAAATCAAAGGTCATATTTCCAGGGATTGTCCTACTAATCTGAAAACAAGATCGGTTAAATCTCAGGGGAAGAAAAGACCAGAGGAGAAGAAAACAGAGAAGAAAAATGAGAAAACTGTAGAGAAGCTCAAAGAACAAAAAGTCAAGTTAACACAAGGACAAAAAGATAGATTGAGAAAAAAAGAGGAAAAAAGTTAGAGAGTATTTGGAAAAGATTTTGTCCTCGGATACGTCTAAAAAATCAGATAAAAGTTCTAATGAATCAGTTTACTCACAGTCAAGTAAAACGAATTCATCAGATATAAATCTGAGGACAAAAGAGATAGCAGTGGAGAAAATTTTGATAATTCAAATAGTTAAAAAATCAAAGAAAGTAAAATTTCAAATAAATTTTCTATAAAACTGTTTGAATATCAAAAAGAGTGTGAATGTTTGTTTACTTCAGATGTTAATGATTTTGGAAAACCTAAATCCAATTGGGTTCCAATTCAAAACTGATTAAAGTTTGTTTGAATGTGTAGGATAACCAAGCTTCAAGCCAAAGGTCATTTCGGAAGCAGTGGTTGTTCATACAGAGAGACAAGAGACAGGAGTGATATTCCACACAAACAAAATTGTAGTCTCGCATTTACATTCGTAAAAAGTCGTTAAATGGTTAAAATGGAAGATTCTTATTTTCGATTTTAATAAGATGTTTTTAATTTTAGGGGGAGAAAAAAATTTTAAAAAATTGTAAAAAAAATTCCTGTAAAATTGAAAAACATCATTTTAAAATGTTTCCAAAAACAATAGAAAATCTCAATAATATCAAAAACATTGAAAAATGAAAAATGAGATTATTTGTGCGCAAAAA
This sequence comes from Scalesia atractyloides, assembly GCA_947069175.1. Taxonomy (NCBI): domain Eukaryota; kingdom Viridiplantae; phylum Streptophyta; class Magnoliopsida; order Asterales; family Asteraceae; genus Scalesia; species Scalesia atractyloides. The sequence goes on along the minus strand of CAMTDV010000019.1, from coordinate 37,313,940 downwards.
GGAAATGATAGTACATCAGTGGACTATCACAGTACGCTAAATATTTGTAAAGTTTAAAAAGTTATAAACAAGTCTTCCTGTGGATGTGTCGATAGGCTTTACACGTTCAGTAAATTGTTTCCGGGATATAAACTGAATTTTACAACTGCTTAAACTTGTGGATTAACACATCTTGGATATATGGACTTAGTACTCCAGAATTTCGTTTGAGAGATTGCCTGATTCTGAAATACGAGGTCTTTATAGATAGTTGATATCTAGGGTATTATACAAGTTCTTCTGGTTTTACGGAAGCAATAGCCTAGAACTTCTATAATACTTTATGCTAAAAACCCCAAACTGCATGCAAACTTGAAAAGTATCGAAAGATCTAATCAATTGCAGTGATTAAAAGATTCCTTAATTGGAACACACCTCAAAGTCGAGCCTTCATCTCTTTGTATGTACGGTAGTACTAACCTGAGCTCTCAAGGTCTTGCACAACCCAGATACAGATATCAATTACGCTATATTCACTTGTAAGATGAAATATATAGAATTTTGATATGGGAGTATATTCAAGAAGTCAGAACCGCAGTTAAGTCAAGTTTCATAATTCTAACTAACATATCTTGGAACAATTGAGAAATGTGTTAAAGTTTAAGTGGACAAACATATAGACAATAAAGGTAAAGAAGTTTAAAACTTAAAGTCATTAAAAGGTCAACGGTACTGGTGATATGTCTCAAAAACTGATATGATCCTCTAGCACGTTTTCTCACAAAATACAAACTGTAAATATTACATTTTAGTATGTTTACATTTCTGCATTCAATATTAAAAACCAAAAAGATTTTCTCTGATATCTTCCATGGAAACCTAATAATGTTGAATGTGAGCCGGACCAGCGAGACTGTTAAGAAACTGTTTGTGTGTGGATACTTGTGATTGTTCTTAATCGTCAAATCTTAGAGATTCGGAGCATCATTTGAGGGGGAGCTAGATAAACATGTTGATTGAAGATAACAGAAAGCTTAAAGTAAGGGGGAGCATGGATGATGAAGTTATTAAAAAAATAAAGATCAAGAGAACATTAAAGACTCAGGAACTTATTTGAAGAATGATGACTACGGCAACATCCAAGGGGAGTCTGTTGATGCATATGTCTGTTGCCTACATCATCATATAACGTCGAGTCAGTATTTAGGAGCGAAATGTCAAAGTTTATGTATATAAAGGGTCAAGTTCGCTTAAAAATAGTATGTTGTAGTCAAGTTCAGCTGAACTTGACTAAGCAAGTTCGCTAGAACTTGCATCTCCACCAGCGAACTTGTTCTCCGATAAATAGGAGTCTTGACATTTCATTTGTAACTTTCAGAGATTTTGTCACGACAGAGGCGAAGCTCTGTCTAAGTGTTTCCAGGATCTGTAACGTTGAATATTAATGAAACGGTGATTAAATAGAAACAAATGAGTGTATTCAATGTCGCCTAAGCAAACGGATTTCACACGTTTACTTTAGGTTTTTCAGCTTAGTGTCCGAACGATCTGTACAACGAACCTACAAGTTATGTTCAAAACTTGTATAACAAAACTGAATAAATAAGAACTAAATCATGTTCGACCGAACTTCAAAAAGTTTTTGGTAAATCTAATGCATGTTCGCTCGAACTTGGACTATGAAAATATGAATGACGTTGATATAAGTTCGCCCGAACTTATTAAGAAAAAATTGTGAACATGTATTGATACATGTTCGGGCGAACTTGTTAAAAACAGAATGTTTAACACATAATCAAGTTCGCCCGAACTTGATAAAAGTGTTAGAACATTTTTGAAATTTTTTTCTCGATAAGCGTGCTAATTGTTTTGCATCGTTTTTCAGACACAAGTTCCAGAGCGTGTAATCTCAGTGGAATTTTCAAAGACGCACAACACATGTATTACGCTCGATAAGTCGATCTGTCCATCGTTAAAGGAATACGAGAGTATAATGAAGTTTTTAGAAGAAAGCCCTATTCACCGAGCGATCACAGAGCATACAGTTTCGTATAGATCACACATCTTTCACTTCTGGATGAACGCAAGCTTAAGTGATAATCAGAAGACAACTACTACAACCGTGAAAGTCGGCAATGAAGTCAAACCGATTACCGTAATGGAATATGATATTCGCAGAGTGCTACAATTGAACGATAAAGAAGACGATCCAATTTATCTCGATGAGAAGATGGTTCGTGGTTGTTTCTTTTGTATGGGTTATAAGGGAAGTGTGAACAAACCAACATTGAAGAAAGGGGAGGTGCCAAATCCCTAAAAGCTTCTGATGCATGCTATAATTCACACATTCAGCCATCGTAAGGTGGGTTTAGAGGACGTGCAAGATTATTTACCCTGTATGGCAACGACGCTTATTCTGAAGAAGCCGTTCAACTTCTCGAAGTTAGTTTTTACTCACATGTCCAAGAATACGGAGGATTCAAGACTATGTCTCTATCCGAGGTTTGTGCAAATGTTGATTGATGAAAAGTACACAAATATTGCACGAGATCCAAACGATGTGTTGTATCTAGTTCATCTTGATGAACAACAGTGAAGAAGCTCATAAAGTTTCAGAAGCAAGCTTCAGCTCCTATTGCAAAACCAGTTTTCGGAGCTATTAAATATTCTAACTACATTGCGCCACCAGACAATAAATGGAGGAAAGATGGTAGCGATGATGAGAAAGAGCTTAACACCGAGAAAGAATGGTTTAAGGAATTTAAACCGAAAGCAAGAAGCGAATGATTCTTAAAGGCAGAAGCTGATAAGCCTAAGAAGAAACGAGCTGCAAGGAAAATTGAAACTATGCTCGTAGACGAAGATGAACCAGAGAATTTGCAAATAGAAGCAGGTTCAAGTGCTGCAGTAGTGGTTGAGAGTAAAGAAACAGTGAAAACGACTCAAGAAGATGTTATTTCTGCTACTCTGAAAACGAAGATGATTCTGATAAAGAAATTCCAGTTAAAGAACCAGAGAAATCAGAGGCTGAGATTAGAGCCAAGAAAGAAAGAGAGGTGGATGTTGATTTCGATCCGAATCAGGAAAAAGAGTCTGATGAGGAAAGACCCAAGAAGAAATCTAAACGTGTTAAGTCTGCAACTGTTTTGTTGACAAAGACTACAGGGTCTCCTCAGACTAAAGGAAAGAGAAAATCAAAGAAAGAGCAAAAAGCAGTTAGCAAAAGGTACAAAAGATCGTTGAAAAGAACAGAAGTGACACAAGAACCTTCTGGCGCACATGAGAAAGGAGTTACACAAGAACCTCCTACACAAGAACCTCCTGTTATTAATATAAGTGAAGCTGAACGTCCAGGAGTCACACAAGAACCTCCTGTGATTGTTGCATCAGAAGCTGAAAGGCCAGGAGTAACCTCATGTGTCTAGTTTTGTGGAAGTACCGATTATTCAATCGCATGTTGCTCCAACGACTTTGAATCTTGAAAGTTCTACACCAAAGAAGTCTACACCAAAGGCTACGACTCCAAAGTCAATACCAAAAACTCCAAGAGGGCCTAATATTTTTGGTGATATGCATAGCGATCCGATAAGTCTGCATGATTTAAATGATTTCTTTCCAGAGACAAACGTTGAACTTCTGGAAAAGCATGTCAAGGCACTAGAAGACAAAGTGGCACAAAATGAAGTTGAAAAAGCAGAGCTTATTCAGAAGATGAATCAAAGTGCGGTTGAGAAAGAAATGTTGGACGACAAAGTGAAGGTGTTAGAGAATAAGCATGAGTACTTTAAAGCGTTGATTTTGCAGGATGCAAATGAAAGGATGCAAACTGAGATAGTTGATCTGAAGTCTATCCAAGCCCTAAATGATCGAAGATTCTCCAGGATACAGAAAGTGTTATCTAATGCACTGGGTATCGACTTCATCAAAGAATATGATCGTCTAGATCAATAGGAAGCTAAAGAACGTTCTGAGAAATAATTAGCTGCGAGCAGTAAAGGAAAGAATGTTGAAGGTGAAGCACCTACTTCTTCTGTAGCTGCAGAGAAGTCTATCGATGATATGATTCTAGCTTCTGAGTCTGATATTCCAAAGGTTGACGAATCTGTCAAGCCTTCAGATCCAAGAAAAAGACGATGAAGAAGCTGAGAAAGATGATAAAGAGGATGAAGAGGAAGGAGGTTATGAGGATTGGAATGTTGGTGATGATGACGATGATTATGATCAAGGTAGTACTGGCATTAAAGTTACTGAAGCCAAAGTCGCTGATGACTTTGATTTTACTGATCTTATGAATGATGAGTCGAATAAGATGGAAGATAAAGTTGAGGGGGAGTCAGGGAAGACAGGGCCTTCAGAGGATATAGATTTGTCAAAGGTTGATCAATCTGCAAAGCCAATTGCTGCAGTACCCACGAAGCCATTAATGTTGATGTTGGAACATAATGTGGAAGAAGGTGAGTGCGTGCACAATTACTCAAAAGAAGATTTGGCTAGATTGGTTGAAGTTGAAGTTGAAAATTTAGAGTTTGATTTTGAGGAAGTTTTGAACGTTAACACTTTTGAGCCAAATGATTATCAGTATACTAGAAGATTTGAGGCTGATAAGTATAACAGGGTGATCGTAGAGGATTGGTCTTCTGATTATGAAATGCATCATACTACGAAGTACGTCGGTATTAATTCTGAAAGTTGTCCTACTTTTGAGGAGATGTATAAGCAGCTACATGAAGACATGCTTAAGGAAAAGATAGAAGAATCTTTACGAGAGGGAAAAGTTCCTAAACCTTTGACTAAAGAAGAAATTGCTCAAGCGAAGAAGTCCTGGTTTAAAGAGATGCCTCACGAACGTAAGTTTCGACGTCCTCTAGCATTCTTTACTAGAGACAAAGATGTTTCTTTGGGGGATATTTTGAGTTGGGGTTGGTTTAAAGAGCTGAACTATATGCAATCAAAAGAGAATTTGGAGTTCAATACTTCAAGTATCTTTCTGATTTCAAGACTTTACCTTATTGGGATGTGGAAGAGTTGGTGCAGACTGTGAATGTTACATATCACATGAAGTATATTGATCAGTTATTGTGGAAAACGATCAAGTATGAAGCGGTGAAAGGATTCAACTACTGGAAGCCTTTCATTCCTGGCCGCTGAATCAAAACAAACAAGAAAACGGGGGGAAAGGACATAACTTTGATCATGAAACGTGCAAGAGCCATGAGGAATATGCCGCTAATGCCGATTGAACAAGACTTCAATCCTTTGTTCAAATGGTGGCAAATAGATTCAGCTACTTGTGAAGCAGTTATTGTTCTAAAGTTTGAAGAACATTTGGATATAACAAAGGAAAGGGTTGAGGTGATGGGTCATCAGGGCTTGAGGGATTTATGGAGGACGATTAGGATTCTAGATCCTATGTGGCTTGTGAGCTGCTCAAGAGAAGACATCAAAACCTTGTTCTATAGCAAGATTGTTATTGAAGAACGAGAAAAGGTACAAGCGATGCAGTTTCAGAGAGTTGTAAACGTTTGTTATGCACGCGAAGTCAATTCTGGAAAGATGTGGCAAACGAAGTGGAGAGATTTAGAAAGGGTTCAGTTTCTAAAGGAGGAGAAGCGTCTTGAAGCAATTAATGAAAGAACTAGAAAGGCAAGTGTTAAAAGATTTCAGCATTTGAACAAAGTGCCTCCTACAGATCAGACGCCAGACCCTAAGCAAGAACGACGAAGGAAGCCGTTCAAGAACTTCTTCGGTCAGGTGCGTTAATGTTTATATGAAGACAGAGTTTTGAAGACTGATACAAGACGAAGACTATATCCAAGGGGGAGTCTTTTGGTGCATAATGTCTATGTCTTAGTCTTATATCGAGTCTGTATAGTATAGAGCTGAATAGGCTAGGTAAAAGATGTATTCATGTAGTATGAGGACAAGTTCGCCCATGTATGTCATGTTAGGAGATGTTCGGCCGAACTTGCATCTCAATATAAACCTAGCTTGTGATCCTCATTTGTAACTTTGGCTTTTTGGAGGCGAAGCTCTGTCAGTTTGTAATCTCAATGTTTGATCAATGAAACTGATGATTAACTGATTAATTCTTTTCTATTGGTAAACACGACGTAATATTTCCGCTATTATGGACGTTAGATATCAAATTTAGGTTCCTTAGCATCGAGGATCGATCCTATAAGATGATGCCAAAAAGAGGGAGAAATTTAATGAAAGAGATGTGTTAAGGCTCAAAACAGTTCCATCTTCAAGACCAACAGTGGATATCCCAAGGCTAGATGGAACTAAGAAAATTGATGAAACTCAGAACATCTTGGCTAGGGAAAAGGAGAGAAACAAGCAGAGGGTAAGAGATGAGAGCAAAGCTTTGGTTGAACAAAAGTTGGCTCAACAAAAGGAAAAGGAAGAGATAGGTACTTCCGAACAAAAGAAGAGAGCTGCTAGAAAAGTAAGACAACCATCATCCACAACTTCCAGAATCACTGTTGTCCTTCCAACCACAACCTCTGCTTCCACAAAATCTCAATCTCTGCCATCTACAACTACACCAATCACTACCACAACCACAACAGAGGTTATAACTCTTGTTGTGTCAACAACCATTGATGCAGCAGTGGTTACAACTGATGTGAATTTAACCACTGCCATGATCACATTTCCTACCATCACTCAACCAATAGCCACACCCACCAGAATTCCCAACCAACCACCATCACCCAAACTAAGATTCAAAAGAAGTAAGAGCTCACAGGTCATAAATGATGATAATATTATTCCTTCACCACTTACATTGTCTTCACAACCTTTGACCTCAACAACAGCTGTCACTATTCCAATATCTTCTCAAACCACTGCAAGGAAAGTACTGCCTCTCACAACTTAATTTCCATTGGATCTACCAGTTGTTAAAGAAGAAATCAAATCATTCTTTTATGAGGAAGATCCAGACAAGGGAGAATTCCATCTTTGGAAGGATATCCTAAACCAAGGAACCTAGATGAATATCTGCAATTGAAAGCTAAACAAGCAGTGGATATCACCAAGAAATATACAAAGGGAAGACCAGACAGAGAAGTACAGAATTACATGCAGTACCAGCTAAGCAAAGTCAGAAGCTTAGAAGACTTTTCAAAAGACTTGTGCAAAAAGCTGTCAGAAAGAGAAGATGGTAGCTTGAGGAAAGATTATTTTGAGCACATCATGGATAACAAACCATACAAGGCTACCAGAGCACAACTCAAAGACTGGACTATGAGTGAGCTGAGAGAAGAAGTTGAAAGAATGCAAGAGATGTTGAAAGATCCTCTGAAAAAGCCCACTCTTCCAAATTGGAATAAGTATAAAAAGAATGTGCCAGACAGAGCTTTGAAGCTCAGGAAAATGAAGGAAGGGTTATTTGCAGCACATTATGGTGCTAAAAATCAAATTACAAGGTGGTCATAGGTTAAAGTGATAGAAACATACAAAAGGCTTGAAGAAAGAAGAAAGAAAGATCCCTCAATGCCAAAGAAGCCTGATTACACAATAGAGGTTACAGATCATCAGACCCAACCTACTCAAAAGTCATCTGCAACATCTAATCATTCCATCATGGCCTTAAATCAAAGAAAAAGGCAGAGAGAGAGAAAGAGAGAGAGATGTCAAAAGAAGATGAAAGAAGGTATGAGCTAGACCTCATTAAGCAAGGAATTAGGGATCAAGTTCAGTTCCACACTGATGATGCAAGTGATATGTTAAGAGAAATCTTATCAAAGATTGCACATCAACTTCCTCCATCCCTCTCAACAATAATAAGCCATCCTAGAAAGCCTTCTGATCCAAAATTCTAAAGTGGAAGGTCAACAAAGACACCTACGAATTGACTCTGCTCAAATCAGATGGCAAAGCTACCAAGATGAAAATGGAGGATGCATATGGGGTTAAGTGCAGAAGACCTCCAAGACTTGATGAACCTGGAGCTTGAAAAGAATGTGGATGATATAGAGTTTCTTAATTTTGAATTTCAATTCAAAGGTCAAATACGAGAACTCTTGCTGAGAAATAAAGATCAAGAATAAATGTGTTTTGGCATCATCTGTTCCAGGGGGAGATTGTTGGAATTGAACCCTTTCAAAAGGAACAGATGATACAAAAGCCAAAATCACATCACCTATTTGATCCTGATAATAGAGGTTACAAACTCTGTTCAAGAATTGCTGATTGACCTAAGCACTACCTTCTATCATCTGTTGGAACTAAACGACAAAAGATCAAAGGTCTGTTGAAGACTATCCGAGTTTATCCAGCAGGGTTTTGTTTATATTTCTTTATTCAATTTAACAGTGCTTATGCACTAATCAGTGGTTAGGCCATCAGAGTTTAGTGTTAGTTAGTTTTGTTATCTGTCACTATCAACCCTAACGTCATCAAAGATGCTCAGAGGTTAGAACTGTTAGTATAAATAATTGACTCATTGTACTGTTTTATCCATCTATTGAAAAGATCATTCACCTATCATCTTCTCTACATTTCTGTACTATTCAAACGTTCTTATTGGCTAAGGGGAGTTTGTGATTCACATGCAAAAACTACAAGTTTGAGAGCATGATGATCATAACAAACGACCATTAGTTGTGATAAAAGTTTTCCATATATTTCCACTGCATTTAACTTTGATTTCTACCTTCACTTTCTATTTTTGAAACAAAAATCACAACTAATTCAAATTTAGATCCTCTCAGAACCAACAAAGTTTCATGGTTCCATAATATTGCTACTTTAGCATATTTGAGATATGAAAAATGGAAATTGTTTGATCTGATCTTTCCTTGTAAATAGTCTTCTTTTTACATAACATGAATAGAGATGTAATTAAATGTTCGATTCATGTAAGATTCATCGACTAAATATCTTACGACCTTTTATAACTTTATAATGAGATTCAGGGCGTATGACACTTCATGTGTCATATCTAAGCATATTTATACACTTTTATTATAGTGATAATAACCAAGTGGATTGTGGTCTTCTATTTGTTTTATTCAGTAGTATCAATATAAATGATTTATAACACATATACCAAAAAAGATTAAATTATGAAATTTCCAACATTACATGCAATCACTTATAAGCAGACATATATGATTTATATTAACCTATCACGATATAACAAAACAACTGTATATTTTACATCCAAATACTAATATGAAACACATATAAGATATATCATCAACTATGTGCAATTATCATATCGAAAAAATCTCAATATGTTTTATCCTCACGTTAAAAGCCAACTCAAAATTTGAAGTAACACATAAAAGCATGCGCATAAATAATAATTGAAAAACATATAAGCTTGTTAACACTTTTTTTTTCGTTTGTTTTTCTCAACCACTGAAAAATGTGCCATTCGATACCTAGTCTTGCCCACATATAAAATTCTAGTAACAAAAAAGGAACTTATTATTATTATTATTATTTTTTAATTCCTTACTATGCAAGAAAAAATGTTTAGAACTGATCAAACCAAACTAGACTATGATCTTCGAAATAGGGGATTTGGACTTACCAGGTTACCATGTATTCAATTAAATATTACAACGAATCATAAACACTAATGCGTAATATGTTTTGTTGTCATAGGTTATAAAATGTATCAATATCACGCATAAACACATTATTTCAGATTTTCAGATAGCACTCATATATTTTCTAAATCCACAAGCAGCCAGAGATATCAATAATGCTATTCTACAAGACTATCTAAGAATGTTTACAAAGTAAATTAATATGCCAACAAAATGTTATTAATCCTACTAAACACTACAAAGATATATATAGCTTAATAGCAAATTGTCACACCCCAACCGATGGCGGAATCATCGGGGCGCGACACTAGGAGAACCAGATTGCTCAAGAGAATCCATAACAACTAATTAAGCGATAATATTTAAAAGGTCCGATTTCCCATATAGTCAAACACAAAATCCCCAATCAGTTATTACAAATATCAAATCTCTCAAACAAAACATAGTTCGAAAATCTAGAATTCTATTATGCGTTTCTAAGGATAAACCCTAAATCCATTTGCTGCAAGTAGAATCATCAACCTGTCACATACGTTAAAATAAAAGTCAATACATAAAGTAAAGGTGAGTACACAGGTTTAATAGTATAATAATAGCGAATAAGTGTTTACGCATAACCAGCATGTGACACGTAGATAAGCAAATCTAAGTATGCTAACAACAATGAATCAAGTTAACCAACACGACTGCGAGATGGAGTATGCATGATACGTGTTCAGAACAACGAACACGCACGTAAAGTTAATATGTGAGCCTTAACAACCCCCGAACCAATCGGGTGCTGAGTCCAAACTATAGTACTATCGTTGCTAAGGGTGGTCTGCAAGTCCTCATTATTGACTTATAGCAAACAAACATTCAGCGATTCACGTATAACATACAAGAGCGGTTAGCGTTTAAAAGAGTTTAGCGTTGTGTGTAGCGTGTTTTGATATAGAGAATGTATGTATACTCACAGCGGGTGCGTAAAAAGTAACTGAGAGCGGGGATCGATTTAGGAGAGTGTCGGGTCAGCCTGCGCGTAGAACAAAAGTGCATCAGTCTTCAAGAGTGTTGAACAGTCGGACGGAGAGTCGTGCAAAAATTTTCATGCGCAAATTTTCGTGCGAAAATTTCGGGCGGAAATTTTCGTCCGAAAATTTTCGTGCGGAAATTTCTGTTTTTGTGTCCAAAATCGAGTGTTTTCGCGTCTGTCTTCGGGAAATCGAGTGTTCATCCCTCCAACCTTAGGTTACTGATCAACCTAGCATCGGAGAGATCTTTTGAGCGAGTGAGTCTGTTGTATGAACTCGGACTGGACCGGGTGAACCAAGTATTGTTCACGCGAGCCAGTCCAGATCGCACAAGTGACTGTTCTTGCGTCTCGGTGCGTTCGGGCTGAGATTTCGTCTGAAATAGATGTATTTTCGAGTCCATTTCGTGACGCTTTCGACAATGCTTTGTCCCACAATTCAGTGGACGAAACCTTAGTCGGTTGTTGTCCGCTTTTGTGTAAAAATTGATTTATAAAACTTTTTTGTTAAGATAAACACTTGGTGAGCTCGAATCAACACGGTTTCAAATCTGAGAAGCGAAGGCTAATTGAAACATGCTTGGTTAAGTGTAGATCTTAGTAAAAATCAGAAAGTTTTAATGAAAAGATGAAGGATTTCGTAAACAGAGATGTTTAGATGAAACCGGAGATAATCTCGTGCAAAATCGTTGTAGAAATCGTTGTGATTCTCGTGAAAAACGTAGTCTTCTTACTTGAAACGGAGAAAACGGCTAGAGAGCGTTTTGGTGTGGAATGGCAGCAAGTTGCACTGAAAACAGAGGGTTGTATTTATAGGCGGAGAGGAATGGAGGTGGTTTGGTGAAATTTTCGTGCGGAAATCCATATTTTCATGCGAAAATGGTCATTTTCGCACCAAATGCGATTTTCGAACGAATATGACTTTTCGCATGCACATTGCCATTCGGAGCCAAAGAATGCAATATTTTCGCACAAAAATACAATTTTTGTACAAAAATATTTTTTTTTTGGATTCTAATGATTAAAACACGCACTTTTTACAAAAGGAACCTATGCTAGAAAAATTTCTAAAAATTATTAAAAATAAAATAGTGCGATAGAGCGAGCGAGAGCGCTACGAATGTTAAGCGATGAACTGCGTTTTAAATAAGAGATATAAATAAGCGCTAGAAATATGAATAAAAAAATAGATTAACCATTATATTTCTAATCCCGGATTACAACGGTTACAAAAGAAGATAACGACAGTACGGAACAACCAAGAAAAAGTCGGGTTGTTACAGTCACCCCTACTTTTGGAAATTTCGTCCTGAAATTTAAGTAGTAGAAGTAACAAAGAGATGTGGATATTTAGCCTTCATATAACTTTCGAGTTCCCAAGTGAACTCGGCGCCGCGTTTGCCTTCCCACCTGACCTTCACAATGGGAATGCGACTGCGTCGGATCTTTTTGGTTTCTCAGTCCATGATTTCTACTGGCTTTTCCACGAAGTGCAGAGTCTCGTTTATTTGCAAATCTTCAAGTGGCACATGAAGATTTCCTTCGGCTAGACACTTTTTGAGGTTTGAGACGTGGAAAGTCGGATGTACGTTGATGAGTTCTGTCGGTAATTCAAGACGGTAGGCCACTTTGCCAATTCTTTCCAGAATCTTAAAGGAACCCACGTATCGTGGCACTAGTTTCCCTTTCTTTCCAAATCGGATCACTCCTTTCCAAGGTGAAACCTTTAAGAGAACGTGATCTCCAACTTCGAATTGCAGGGGTTTGCGGCGTTTATCGGCATAACTCTTTTGACGACCACGAGCTTTCAGGAGATTGTCTCTGATTTGGAGAATCTTGTCTGCCGTTTCTTGTATTAACTCGGGACCAGTGATCTGAGCGTCTCCGATCTCGTGCCAAACAATAGGCGATCGACATTTTCTACCGTATAGTGCCTCAAATGGTGCCATTTGAATACTAGTATGATAACTGTTATTGTACGAGAATTATATTAAAGGTAAATGCGAATCACAATTACCACCGAAATCTATAACACACGATCGAAGCATGTCTTCAAGGGTGCCAATCGTACATTCGGTCTGACCGTCGGTCTAGGGATGGAACGCGGTACTGAGATTAAGAGTCGTACCGAGTGCGGATTGAAAAGTTTCCCAGAGACGTGAAGTAAAACGACCATCGCGATCAGAGATGATGTCACGAGGCGTCCCGTGTCGACAAATGACTTCGTCGGTGTAGATTCGTGCTAATCGTTCTACCTTAAAGTCTTCTCGTATGGCAATGAAATGAGCAGATTTCGTAAGACGATCAACGATAACCCAAATGCTATCGTGACAAGAGGAGGTGCGAGGGAGTTTTGTAACAAAATCCATAGCTATACTCTCCCATTTCCATATCGGGATATCGGTTGCTCGAGTAAGCCAGATGGTCGTTGATGTTCGGCTTTAACTTTCGCATAACTTAAGGGTTTCAAAACATATAGAGCGATATCCTTTTTCATGCCCGGCCACTAATACCTAGAACGAAGGTCCTGGTACATCTTGTCGACACCAGGATGGATGGAATATCGAGACTTGTGGGCCTCGGTCATTAGTAACTCTCGAAGGTTATTGCGGCTAGGGATCCAAATGCGATTAAGAAAATATTAGATCCCGTTGGACTTATTCTCCAACTGGTTTCGGCACCACATTTCATTTCCTCAAATAAGGTATGCTCAATGAAACATGTGTGTTGGGTTTCACGAATCAGGGTTTCGAGTCTATTCTGGGCCTGGACGTCGTGAACGCTATACACATAGCTTTGTCGACTTAGAGCATTGTCTACGACATTTGCTTTGCCGGGATGGTAGCGTATCTCACAATCATATTCGTTGAGAAGTTCAACCCATCTGCGTTGACGCACGTTTAGTTCTTTCTGGTTAAAGATGTGTTGTAAGCTTTTATCGTCGGTGAAACAACTGCACCGAGCTCGAGATCGTGAGTTGTGTAGTTCTTCTTGTGGATTTTGAGTTGTCGAGACGCATACGCGATAACCTTGTCTCGTTGCATGAGAACACAACCGAGACATAGGTTAAAGGCATCGCAATAAACAACGAAATCGTCGTCTCCGTCGGGAAGGGCGAGAACGGGAGCGCCGCAAAGCATATGCTTGAGAGTCTGAAAGGCTTCCTCCTGTTCGGAACCCTAAACAAAAGGTTTATCCTTATGAGTCAAAGAGATAAGAGGAACGACGATTTTCGAAAGGTCGGCGATGAATCGGTGGTAGTAACCCGCCAATCCGAGGAAAGAACAGATTTCGGACGGATTCTTCGGGGCATTCCAACTCTTTACAGCTTCGATTTTAGCGGGATCGACGTGGATTCCTTGGTCGTTGACGACGTGATCGAGAAATTGAACTTCATTTAGCCAAAATTCACACTTGGAGAACTTGGCGTAAAGTCGGTTTCCTCGGAGAAGTTCGAGAACTAAACGATGATGTCGCGCGTGTTCGGCTCTCGACTTCAAATAAATGAGGATATCATCGATAAAAACAATGACGAAAAAATCCAAAAAGGCTTTGCACACACGGTTCATCAAATCCATGAAGACCGCAGGTGCGTTTGTGAGACCAAAAGGTATGACCACGAATTCAAAATGGCCATAGCGAGTATGAAAGGCGGTTTTCAGAACGTCTTGCTCATGTACACGTAGCTGGTGGTATCCTAACGTAAATCAATCTTCAAAAAACAAGTAGCTCCTTGGAGTTGATCAAATAAATCATCAATTCGAGGAAGAGGGTATCGGTTCTTTATCGTGAGTTTGTTAAGTTCACGATAATCAATGTACATTCGGAACGTCCCATCTTTCTTTTTCACAAAAAGAACGGGTGCACCCCACGGCGAAGTGCTCAGGCGTATGAAGCCTTTGTCAAGTAATTCATGAAGTTGGCTAGATAGCTCGCGCATTTCGGATGGTGCGAGGCGATAGGGAGCTTTAGCGACAGGTGTAGCACCGGGGATGAGATCAATACGAAATTTGACATCACGAGTAAGGGGTAAACCGGGTAAATCGTCAGGAAAGACTTTAGGGAATTCACAAACAACGGGTACGTCGTTCAAGGTTCTCTTTTCCTTCTCCGGGTTCACAATGTGGGCTAGAAATGCAATGCATTGCTTGTGCAAATACTTGCTCGCTTGGGTACAGGACAAAAGTATCAACTTCTTTGAGGGAGTTTCACCGTAAACATGGAGCTGATCACCGTTAGGAAGGGGAAAACGAATCATTTTATCAAAACAAACAACTTCGGCACGGTTTTTAAGAAGGAAATCCATGCCTACTATGACATCAAAGCTACCTAATTGCATAGGTATGAGATTGATCGAGAAGCCGTGATTGTTGAGTTCGAGAGTACAATCACATAGAAGAGAGTTAACGGTAAGGGTTCTTCCGGTGGTGATTTCAACGTCGAAGGTCCTTGGGAGGTTAGCGCGTTTACATTTTAGAAGCTTTTCGAATTCTAACGATACAAAACAGTTATCAGCTCCAGTATCAAATAAGCAAGACGCATAAATACCATTAATGAGGAACGTACCATTGACAACATTGTTGTCGTTCTGAGCCTGGTGATGGTTGATGTTGAAAGCTCTCCCACGCACAACCTGTGGTTGTTGCTGCTGCTGGGGCTGTGTTGGCTGTTGCTGAGGCTGCTGCTGCGGTTCTTGTTTGATGGTACGGTTTGGGCAAGCATTGCTAAAATGATTTGGGTCACCACATATGTAACTTGCACGGGCCTGAATTGCTGGTGCTGGCGGTGCTTGGTTAACGGGAGCAGCATTGAGAGGAGCTGGCGGTGCTACGAGAGAGGAAGGAGCTTGTTGACGTGGACCAGTGCGGCAGTGCGCCGTGAAGTGCCCTTAGATGTTGCAGTTAGCACAAAAGTGGAAATTTCCTCCAACCGCATGATGATAAGTGCACTTAGAGCACAGAGGGTGAGGACCAGTATACGCATGCTTAGCAGCTGGTGCGTTGGGAGTACCAGCTTGGCGAGAATGGGAGTTCGGTGTTGGAACCATTGCGCAGTTCTTGTTGTTACCTTTTCGCTTACGATTCTGCTGATTTGGCTTGGATGCTTGAGATGGTGTGATGTCGGCGGTTGGCTCGGTAGTAGCTTGGTTAAGACTCTTGGTCGGGAGCTTGAAAGCTCCAGCCAAGACTCGCTTGTCGTTGATCTCAGCTGCGAGTTGGAAAGTCTCTTTAATGGTAGTTGGTCTTGCGGCGTGAACAAAGTCGGCTACACAGTCGGGGAGAGCGCGAATGTACTTCTTGATAGCCTTCTCGGTAGTATCTACCTGACTTGGGCAGATAAGGCTGAGCTGCTTGAAACGAGCGGTGAGACCAGCATTGCCACCACCATTTTGCTTGATATTCTCGAACTCGTTTTCCAGCTTTTGGATTTTGTGCGGTGGGCAGAACTCCTTAATCATGAGTTCCTTGAGTTCTTCCCACGCAAAAGAGAAAGCTTCGTCATTACCGCGTCTGTTGCGCTCGGCAGTCCACCAGTCAAGTGCCCTTGACTGAAAGACTCCAGTGTCGTTAACAGTGCAGAGATTTTCAGGGCATCCGCTTTGTCTGAAAGTGAATTCGATCGAGTTGAACCAATGAAACAACTAAGTTGGTCCGTCTTCGCCTGTGAATGCTGCTGGACCGTAGGCTTTGAACTGCTTGAAGCTGAAGCGAGATTTTGGAGCATCGTTGTTGGAATCAACAGAAGAGTTGCTATTGACCGCTTGAATTTCGCTGACAATTTGCGGGATCACCTTAGCCATTTCCTTGGCTACGAGAGAGGCGATGCGTTTGTCGGCGTTGTTGCGTTAAGCGGTACGGAGAGTGTGAGATCCCATGGATGCCATCTAAAGACAAAGATTAGATGAGATTCGATTATAATGGGTTTTGTTTAAAAAACTGTGTTTTACAACATATACTTATTGTTATTATTCACATAAGGCACATAATCATGTCAGCACATAATCACATAATCACGTAAGCACATAAGCACGTAAGCACATATTTTGCACGTATTCACCTTAAATCAAAATCATGCGTAGCGCGTATGAGATGCGAGTAGTATAAGCGATATAAGCAAGATAAGCGAGTAATACCGCGTATGAGGACATCCGCGTAAGTGATTTGAGCGTTTTAGTTTGGTTGGTGATTATTTAGCGTTTTAGATTTGCGAGAGCTATGTGAGTTGTGCGCATATTTGTAAAGCGAAAGGCGATAAAACGAGAAATCGATAAACCGTAAAATTTTCAAGTTTAAACACATAAACAATAATAAAACTCGATGATGCGTGAAATCGGCGATTGCAGGCTTAAAACAAATGGAGCGTCCTGGGTTTTGAGGCAGCGACTACCCAAAGTAGTTCGACCATTCCTTTGAGTTCGGTCACACGCTTTGGCCTAATAGGTGAATGCTCTCACCCCCTCGCGGCTAATGGCATTACCCTTCCGGTTACTACGTATCCCTAGTCATTGAAATAATCGAGACTTCGGTGAGTTTGAAAATCGAGGAGTGGAATTAGTTATTAAGGTGCGGGTTTCACCCCTAACTTAATAACTTCGTTCCATGTTTGTGGTTTTCACCGAACATGCCGGGAGTTCCACTGAAATAGAGGTGGAGATTTTCGTTAAGATACGGATATCACTCCTAACTTAACGAAAGAATCTCGTGCAGTAAATAGTACGCGGAGTGAGTGATCTTATCGAGAGTTCTTGGTTTTCACACCTAATCCCGACACAATCACTCGATTGTGTTATACGATCGTTTTCAAGCGTGTAAATTGTGTTAGCCTTAGGAAAGGCATGTAAGCATTTAAGATAAGTAGTTTAAGCATTTAAGTTGAAGATCGGTCAAATTGGGTACTTAAACTATAGACTAGGTCGAAGATGGCAATTCTACCTAATTCCCTATAGTTATGGATCTGATACCAATCTATCACACCCCAACCGATGGCGGAATCATCGGGGCGCGGCAATAGGTGAACCAGATTGCTCAAGAGAATCCATAACAACTAATTAAGCGATAATATTTAAAAGGTCCGATTTCCCATATAATCAAACACAAAATCCCCAATCAGTTATTACAAATATCAAATCTCTCAAACAAAACATAGTTCGAAAATCTAGAATTCTATTATGCGTTTCTAAGGATAAACCCTAAATCCATTTGCTGCAAGTAGAATCATCAACCTGTCACATACGTTAAAATAAAAGTCAATACATAAAGTAAAGGTGAGTACATAGGTTTAATAGTAAAATAATAGCGAATAAGCGTTTACGCATAACCAGCATGTGACACGTAGATAAGCAAATCTAAGTATGCTAACAACAATGAATCAAGTTAACCAACACGACTGCGAGATGGAGTATGCATGATACGTGTTCAGAACAGCGAACACGCACGTAAAGTTAATATGTGAGCCTTAACAACCCCCGAACCAATCGGGTGCTGAGTCCAAACTATAGTACTATCGTTGCTAAGGGTGGTCTGCAAGTCCTCATTATTGACTTATAGCAAACAAACATTCAGCGATTCACGTATAACATGCAAGAGCGGTTAGCGTTTAAAAGAGTTTAGCGTTGTGTGTAGCGTGTTTTGATATAGAGAACGTATGTAACACCCAAAAGTGCGTTTTAAGTGCAAAAGGGTTCAAGTATATTCACAGCGGGTGTATAAAAAGTAACTGAGAGCGACGATAGAGTGAGGAGAGTGCTGGGTCAGCCTGCGCGTAGAAACAGAAGTGCATCAGTCTTCCATAGTGTTGAACAGTCGAACGGAGAGTCGTGCGGGAACAGTCTATTTTCGCACAAAAATGGAATTTTCATCTGAATTAGATGTATTTTCGAGTCCATTTCGTGACGGTTTCGACAGTGCTTTGTCCCACTATTCAGTGGACGAAACCTTAGTCGGTTGTTGTCCGCTTTTGTGTAAAAATCGATTTATAAAATTGTTTTGTTAAGATAAACACTTGGTGAGCTCGAAAAAACACGGTTTCAGATCTGAGAAGCCAAGGCTAACTCAAGCATGCTCGGTTAAGTGTAGATCTTAGTAAAAATCAGAAAGTTTTCATGAAAAAGATGAAGGTTTTCGTAAACAGAGAAGTTTAGATGAAATCGGAGATAATCTCGTGCAAAATCGTTGTAGAAATCGTTGTGATTCTCGTGAAAAACGTAGTCTTCTTACTTAAAACAGAGAAAACAGGCTAGAGAGCGTTTTGGTGCGGAATGGCAGCAACTTGCACTGAAAACAGAGGGTTGTATTTATAGGCGGAGAGGAATGGAGGTGGTTTGATGAAATTTTCGTGCGGAAATCCATATTTTCGTGCGAAAATGGTCATTTTCGCACCAAATATGCGATTTTCGCACGAAATATGACTTTTTCGCATGAAAACTGCCATTCGGAGCCAAAGAATTGGAATTTTCGCACGAAAATTGGAATTTTCGTACAAAAATAAATTTTTTTTTTGGATTCTGATGATTAAAACACGCACTTTTTACAAAAGAAACCTATGCTAGAAAAATTTCTAAAAGTTATTAAAAATAAAACAGTGCGATAGAGCGAGCGAGAGCGTTGCGAGTGTTAAGCGATTAACTGTGTTTTAAATAAGCGATAGAAATATGAATAAAAAAATAGATTAACCATTATACTTTGAATCCCGGATTACAACGGTTACAAAAGAAGATAACGATAGTACGGAACAACCGAGAAAAAGTCGGGTTCTTACACAAATAATAAGAGAAGAGATGTAGGAAGAAAGAGATTGATAGGTATGTCTTTTACAAAGAATTACAACGAATATATATATATATGTGTGTGTATATATATATATATATATATATATATATATATATATATATATATATATATATATATATATATATATAAGAGATGTAATCTTGGAGAACAAGCCAATCTATTTAAGGAGTTGATAACCATATAATATAACAAATAGTCATTTAAAAAAAAAGAATTTAGTAGCCTTTAGGTATTTATGTAAAGTATCTTGTTCTCTAAATGGTTTTTATATTCTCCATTTTATACCATAAGAAACTTCATATTTTAAGGAAACACAAACAAACCTTAAGTTGTAGGTTGCCTTAAAACTTGATAGACCAATACGCGAGTCTTGGAAAATGATTAAAATAGCGTTTGGTATGAAGGAATAGAAGGTGGAATGGAATGGATCGTTGTGATAGAATGATAGAAACATGTTTTGTTATGGAATTTAGCATTACAAAGGAATGTAACTCCATCCAAATATAACAATTTTCATTCCTTAGTAAGGGGGTGTTTTTAATCATTCCTTCAAGGAATGTAAAGAAAGATATTATTATATTTATATTTATGTATATCAAAAAAATATTATTAATTTTTTTATCGTTAATCTATTATTATTATATTTTTGTCGTTTTTAATACAATTGTGTTTCGTTAATTCGTCTTTATTTTGTCTATCAAATTGTACAAAGTAATGATTAATTCTATTCACATATGAGTAACCAAACATCACAATGGAATGGAATCATCCATTTCATTCCGTTGTCCATTCCATTACCTCGTTCATTTCATTCTCTCATCCATTCTATTACCCCATAACAAACATACCCTAACAGAACCATGTTTCTTTGTTAATTATTAGGATACAACCTCCTATATTACACGGGTTACATAAATGTAATACATTAGGTTTGGTCTTATAACAGTGGCCTAACATTACAAAGGTGAAACTAAGTTGTTAAAATCTGACATTTGAAAGAATTGTGCGATTATAATGGTGAGTCCAAACCATTATAGCGATGCGTCTAAAACACTTATAACTTAATAGAAGCATATACCCCAGACTTAGAATAATTATTTGATTCTAATGAAAAAAAAACAATAATACAAGTATATATCAAATGGGAACCTTAAATTTCTAATTTACCATGATTTCAATCATCGAACTCCAAAGTATATATATCTACTCATAATACTCGGGATATAACTTTATGATTATATAAGAAACAAACGTTTATCCTTATCTATTTTTTTAAAATTTTTCATAGAAAAACAAATAATTATTTTTATCCAATTTTTTTCTTAAATTATTATTATTATTATTATTATTATTTAATATGAGAGATAAATAGAAAAATAAGGCGAGAAAGCATGAGGAAGTGACGTGTCTAAATATATTTGTATTTATTAGTATAGGAAGAATAGGAAGATTTAAGAATAAGTTTTTTTTATAAATAGATATTGGTTAATTAGATAGAGTTTTTTAATCCAAGAAATCTCAAAAGTTTTAACCATTCAGACTCAGTATAATGCTTAACCATTCAGAGGCAAATTCCTGACCAATTCAGATTAGAGGTCTTAACCATTCAGACTTAGTATAATGCTTAACCATTCAGAGGCAAATGTCTAAATCATTCAGACATTTGCTCGCGAAACAAACAGTCTGAACCATTAAGTCCTGAACCATTAAGATGTCTACATCATTAAGAGCCCCATTAAGAGGTAAACAAACAACCCCTTAATCATACTCAATAATTTTAAAGACAAGTTCATACAGATACTGATGCGGGCCCAAGTGTGGAGGAACGGGTCATCTTATATTTGGAGGCCCAAGATCGTGTGACAAATGAGGTTATACTAAAATGGCTCTAACTTGGGCTACGGGGGTCCGTTTTGGACGTGCGACTAGGCAAAACGATCGTGAGAGCAAAGCCCATTTTTTGCAAAGGCCAAAGGCAGTTTGGGTCCTCGTTCGGGCCCAAAAACACTTATTTCTATGAGCTATTTATCGTTTTAAGTTTTTAGTGCTATTGGTGGACTTTTATTTCGTTCTAGCTTTTGGCCCAAGTGTTTTTTGAGGCCCATTTTCAATTTATCTTGTTATTTATATGGATGTAGTGGGAGAAAACAAATCAGTTTTGAAATATATGAACAATCATTTTTCTCTCCCAATTCACTAGTGTGTGTTTTGTGTGTGAAAGTCCCAATTTTCAGTATTCTTCGTGAATCAACGAATTGGAAGAATCGTTCCTGGTATTATGTGTGAATCAACGGGTCTGATTTCCTATCCCGTTTCTTAGTCTACATCAGATACGTATTAATATATAGAATTATTATATTCGGGTTATTCTTGATTGGTTAATATCTTATTTTTAACGGCCAACAGAATCAATACAGAGCACTCTCGGGGTATCCACTAGATCAAACGGACTATTCCAAGACTCACCCGAGTCCACCACCAGCTCCAGTGAAAACCCAGTAACCCACCCACCCATAAGCACGGCGATGAAATTACCGATAAAACTCGTTCTGGCTCAAGGATTGAACCCAGATTTATTTGGGTTTCCCTCCTATTATTGTCCACCAATGCCTTACTCTGCACTAAGTAGAAGTTAAGCCTACATCTCAAAGACAAATACAAGCTTTTCATCACCTGATGTAAAGATCATTAGCAAACATATTAATAGGCCCTTAATTGGACTCTTTTACCTTAAGGTTATTATTGATTTGTTAATATCTTATTAGTTAATAATACTTGTAATAGGCACCTAATTGACTCTTTTTCCTATAATTTTTTTAAAGGTAATTCTTATGTATTTTTAAGATAAATACATAAAATAACTTTGTAAAATAGTAATTAAGTTTTAGGATTGTTTTATTTAGGACATTCATAAAATTTTATATTTTAATCAAGTCATTCAAGTTTACATTTATGTTTCAAGTATCAGGTCACTAGTCTTATATGTCATTTCTTTTGTTTTTTTTTATTATATGGTGGCACCTCTTAAAAATCCCAACAACATGATTTATAACAGTTACAAAACGTTTTAGAAAAATTACCAAACCAATTACAAAGTAAAGAACAATCATGTGCGTAGAAGAAATCTAATTCGTGAAAATCAATTCGACTACGACTCTGTCACATGTTAATATGTTAAGACTTCAATTTGATATTGTTGTTGTGTTTGTACCGATTAAGCTACTGATCTTGACCACTTTAGTTTAGCTTTTAATCTTATAGCCAATTGTAATGCACATATTTTGAATTATGCAATTCTCGACTTGAGTCTGATGCACGAATTTCGAACAATTAAAATTTTGATCTTGAAATTGATCTAGTTCATGAGTAGAAAAAATGTGTCGGCCTTGTAAAAAACAAATTAAATGTTATTAGGATTGATAGCCTGTTATTTGGGTAAAATATATAGGATTAGAACATTAAAATAATTTTCAATGACCTATTTAAAACAAAAATCTTTATGAATGACCTAATTAAAACACTCCTAAAACTTAATTAATATTCTATAAAATATTCTCTAAATACATTTTAGTTGTGGAGCATGGTGCTAAAATCCTACATTCCACACACATATGGGCATGATCGGTGGAGGCAGGGGCGTAGCATTTAAGGGGCCGGGAGGGACGTCTGACCCCCCGAAGTTTTCGCTCAGTAGTGTTAGATATGTAGTTTTCGCATAGAAATATTTGGGTATATACGTTTTCGACCCCCGATTCTATAGAAATTTTTGAGTATATACGGTTTCGACCCCCAACTTTATACTTCAACTTTCGCCACTAGGTGGAGGAAATCACGTTCTTCGCTAAGGAGTCATGTTAGAAAATGAGTTTCAGTGGTGTCAACAAGCAAACAAAACTTGACCTTTTTTAAGATGTTACCTTTTTACATTAGTCTAGTAATTCCAAAATTATTTCTATTTGTTTAGATTTGAATTTGAACCATGTCCTCTAAGAAGTATATGCCTATATCAAGTGGGAAACCCAAATTAATAACAATCAGAACTTGATAATTATAGTAAAAAAGACTTATGTTGTATTAAATAATTAAAAATCTAATGTAATGGAAGTCGTTGTTTCAGTACACAACTAGGTCCTAGTATTTTTTTATTAATATCTTTATAACTTTTAAAAAATATATATGTAATAGACTGGCTATGATTTTTTTAATCAACAAATAAGGGTTAAAACGTTTGGTACGGATCATTTTATGAAGATACTATCGTTTTATTATTCCAAAATGATAGCTAGTGATTTTTTTTTCTAAAACTTATTGTAATTAATTGTTGTTAAAGAAATGGGCTATGTTACCTTAATATGAAGTCTCTTAAAATTTTTTAATTACTATAATTTAGCTTATTAATATTTGGCTTTTTTTTTCAATACATGCTTAAATGAAAAGGCTCTGTATGAAAAGAGATTCACGAGCTGGTTCGACTTAGTATGATAATTAACTAATATCAGAAAAAGTTGAGATGATTGAGAAAGCTACAGGGTTGGAATAAAAGGTAAGGTTTTCGTTTAAAACGTTTGATACCACTTCCAACTATACCTTTATTTTTTAATTAAATTCATAGAAAGGTAGTATATTATTAGATGAAAATTTTAGAATTATAATATAAACTTCTTAATTCAAGTAAGAAGAAGAATTTTCTGTAACATAAGGTTGAAAGCTCTCATTTTGAAGATATATTACAAGTTTTACGTGTTGTTTTATTATTTTCATTTTAAAAATAGGTAGTAGGTTGCATCTAATCAAATCTAAGATCATAATAAATAAAGATTACTGCTCCAATGAATTTTATCTGATGCATTATATAAATCATCTTCAATAATTACTCTAAAGTTTAGTATAATAACATATTAATTTTTAAACATATATTATACTAATAAAATCTTGGGTGTTAAAATCCAGTTAGATACCATACGTTGTTTTGTCAGTTACAAATGTAAAACTGAGTTTTAAGTTTAAAATCCAGTTAAATAGATGTGACGGGCTTAATGTAGACAATGCAAAACTCAAAATAAATGCGTAGAATGATTCGAAAGAAGATATATGGAGGAGTTTTATTCTAAAAGAGTATGCGTGGGACCGTATTCTTGCATCAAAGATTAGAGGTGGATTAAGCATGGGAAGCATTCATAAATGTAGTCCTTAGCAAATGGTGGTAGAGAATAAAAACCATGGTCATCAAATGTGGGCGCAGGTGATCTTCTTGTCAAAATATGGTATCAGATCAACAATGAACATGAAACAGAAGAATACCAAAACCAATCTGTTTATTAACCCTAAAAATGCAAACTGAAAGATACAATACAAAGGATCTGGATACAATATCTCACGATACTTAGAAGATCATTAACATGATGATCTAAACAAGACAAACTATCGAATCACACGATCCTTGATACAAAATTTGCCACGAAGATAACCCTAATTCGCCTACGAGACAGACAGAGATAACAATATGAAAAAATATCCCAGGTAATGAACTTGACACCTAGGTAGAAGTATTTATAGGGACCCAGGTGGATATAACTTGCACCAACTTTTAACCCAGTTTGTTAGGATTTATTATAACGAACCAAGCTCTTTATTCAAGCCTTTTATCAAGAGCCCATGTATTCTATCAACCCATATCCTCTCTTCTGGTAGAAGTCCATGCATTACTACAAACCATGTTGTTCTCCAAGGTGTTACATGTAACAATACAAAGACATGACATTAGAGATTATTAACATAAATAACTGAGTAAACTATGGAATTGAACATATAAGATGTTACTATAGCCCTCCCCCTACACACACACACACATAACTCCATTAGTTCAGCACATCATTTAACTCATTACACAAAAGTTGATGTGTTTTCACTAAGACACCTTTTGTAAATTGATTAAGTAACTGATTTGCAGATTTTATAGCAATACATTTCAAAACACCTTTTGAAATTAGATCTCTTAAGAAAAACAAGTCCAACTCAAAATGTTTGGTTCTGTTAGGGAAACTGGATTTGCTGCATTAGATACATCAACATTATTATCACAAAACAGACTAAATGGAATTTTAATCACAACCTATAATTCACTTAATAAGTTTTTAAGTCATATAATTTTACATACAACGACACACATAGTCCTATATTCAGCTAAAGCTGATGACCTAGAAATGGTTAGTTTTTTGCTCTTCCAAGAAACAAGACAACTACCAAGAAGCACACAAAAACTTGTAACTGATTTCCTGGACACATGACACTTTACCCATTCAGAATCAGCAAAAGTAGTTAGTTCAAAAGAATCTCCTTTATTAAATAGCAACCCTTTTCTAGGTGCAGACTTAAGATACCTCAACAGATGAAATGCAACCTTTTAGTGACTCTCTGTTGGGCTATGCATAAACTGACTTAAGAAATGCATTGCATATGATATATCTGGCCTAGTGTGGGACAGGTAGATTAATTTCCTACCAATTGTTGATAACCAGACTATTATTATTTTCAAGTAAAGTATTTAAAACATGACTTTATTCTATAGGAACATTAACAGGTTTGCATGCTAACATTCCATACTCATTTAGCAAGTCAGTGCAATACTTTCTTTGTGATAAGCAAGTAACATTCACAAGTTAATACTTTAATGCTTAAAATATACTCCAACAAACCTAGATCTTTAATTAAGACCTTTGTTCTTAGACTTTGTTTGACTTTTTTTACCTCTAGAAAATGAATTACTAGTAACAACTATATCATCTACATATACCAGTAATACAATTAACACATCATTAGTATTTTTATAAACCAAGAAGTATCACATTTACTTTGTACAAAACCAAATGCAAGTAGTACACTGACAAACTTTTCATTCCACATCGTAGGGGCTTGTTTAAGCTCATACAGAGACTTAATTAATTTACATACTTTAGATGCATCACTAGATTGATATCCTTTAGATAAATACATATACACATCTTCCTGTAAATCACCATATAAGAAGCCATTATTAAAATCTAACTGATATAACTTCCAATTGTTTTAGACAACCAAAGAAATTACACATCTAGCAGTAACAAGCTTAACAATAGTGGAGAAAGTCTCCTCATAATCAACTCCCTCTTTTGAGTAAAACCCTTAGCAACTAATCTAGCTTTATACCTTTCTATTTCACAATTTGATTTGTATTTTATTTTAAAAATCTACTTACAACGCACTACACTTATATTCTTTGGTTTATCTACAATATCCCACGTATGATTTCTATGCAATGCTTGAATTTCATCATTCACTACCCAATTAGGATCATGCATAGCTTCTTTATAATTGCTAGGCTTAATACTTTTTGTTAAGATAGAAGCAAAACACTTGTTTTCAAAGGTTAGTTTTGAAAAATTAACAACATTTTCAATCCCATATTTATCTTTCCCTTCTACCACAAAGTCATCAAGTTTTCTAGGAAACATAGAATTTATAGTTGACCTTCTACAACCAATATCTAATTCAGAATCTAATATGCCCCCCCTCATAATTAGTTCCACTTTCATGTGTAGTAGTCACATGCTCAACCCTATCTAATGTAGCATGATTGTCACTTGTCTGCTAAGTCTTGACCTTGACAGTAAACTGATCATGCAACACTGATTGCTGAGTCTCATGTGTTCCCACATCCGACTCACATGTACCCTTTTTTTCATCATCGGGTTCATCCACATTTTGAAAAGTGTTTAGACTCCGAATCATCATACAAGTAAAAAACATTAAGAGCTGTAATGTCTTTATTTTGATTTGAATCATAAGTTTTAGACACAGTTTTATCTTTTAATGAAAAAAACATTTCATAGAATTTAACATATCTTGAAGAAATTATAGTCTGAGTATCAAAACTAAAACATTTATAACCTTTTTTTCTCATATGAATTTTCTATAAAGACACATTTTTCAGCTCTACTTTTAAGTGTATATATTTTCGTTAAAAACAATGTAAAAAAATAGACACCCAAACACTTTCAAATGATTCACAAAGGGTTAAAACTTATAGATTAGCTCAGTTGGAGTTTTTCCACCAAGCACAGAAGAAGGAGTCATATTTATAAGATAAACAGTAGTTAGAACACATTCACTCCAAAACCTAACAGGAAGATTGCTTTGAAACAACAAAGCCCTAGTAATATTTAATAAGTGCCTATGATTTCTCTCAACAATTCCATATTGTTGATGCGTATAGGCTCAAGATGTTTAATGAACTATTATGTTGTTTTCACACATAAGCAAGGGTGGCTCCGCCCAAGTCGTGGGTGGGCGGGCACATCCATTGAAAACCAATTAGTGTTATTTTCCCTTAAAAATCCCGACCGCACCCCTTAGAAATTTTCAACCACACCCCTTGAAAACTTTCAAACGCTTCCCTCAGGAAAAAATATTATGAATTTATAGAAAAATAAAATTGTAAACACTGATTTTGGTAATACATAAGTATATAACACAATTTATATAATTACTCTTTGACCACCTATTCACTTAACCCAATCAAAGCCAAACTTACAATCCATATTTATTAACCTTACCTCAAACCCAACCCCAAAAATTTTGAACTAAATAACCCACCTAAAACATTGCAACTATGTGGTGTTTTAGGTGCTTTATCCTTGAACAAACTCAACAATTTAGACAACTGATCAGAAGTTAATGAAGTAATAGGTTCGAACATTAGACTCATCAGAACATACATTGTTACTAGACACTACCCTTTTCCCTTGATTCCCTCTTGGTGGTTTCATCCAAGAGGAATAACCAGTTAATTCAAAACATTTATCAATTGAGTGATCAGTTTTATTATAATGCGAACATTTTACATTTTGATTAGAAGATTTCTTAAACCTTTTATTAAAATCAGTATTTTGATTTATTTTTGAAGTAAACCAACAGTCTGATTCCTTTTACCATTATTGTTACAAGAATTCTAATGAGATTCTTCCCTAGACACTATTGAGAAGGCTTCCTTAACTATAGGTAGAGTTTCTTTAATTAATAAAGTAGACCTAACACCTGGATAAGTGTCATCAAGACCCATTAAGAACTGCATAACCTTGATCATGCGACTAAAATTATTAAATTCTTTTGCAACATCACATGTACAATATGGTAATTACAAAATCTTACCAAGTTTGTTCCACAAAACATTCAATTTATTAACAGAGTAACTATTTTGACTGAATGAATTAATCTTTTGGTATAAGTCAAAGACCACAGAACCATCAATTTTTTATATGTTTCTTTCAAGTCTTTCCAAATTTGAAAAGCAACTTTGGAATAAACTTGACATAGAAATAACTCTTCTGACATAAAATTTAGAATCTATGTTAACACAACAAAATTACACATCTCCCGCTGATTAGCTAATACTTCCTCCTCTTCAGACTTAACACATGTGCCATCAATAAAACCATACTTATTTATAACTCTTAAAGCCAAGGTTATAGAATTAGATCAGGCCATATAATTTTCAGTAACTTTTAGTTTGACACTGTTTATAGTCAAATTTGTAGTATTACTAGGATGTAAATATAATAGATCACTAGGTACAAGTTTACCAATCAAAGTAGGAGAAAAAAGATTACTCTCAAAACTAGACAATCAAGAAAACACAACCAAGTACAAAGAAACAAATAACAACTAAAGCCAAATAGTACACAATCAACGAAACTGTGCCAGGGACCAGATGGAAGGTTCATCACTCAAGGGTGCCTTCCCAAGCCTTTGCACATAAGCTAAACCATAGGGAGACTACAACACTCACAAGCAACCAAAGACACTATGTAGCAGACAAATAACCACTAACACATAGCAGCAATAATCAAACAATAACAAGTAATCAACCAGTTAAAACACATAATGCATAACATTTAATAACATAGAGACAATGAACAGACAAAGTATACAATAGTGGATGACCCACCTTGTATCCCAAGAATCAACCACCACTAACTAACCCGACAATAAAGTGTCTAATGTAGGAATTAAAATAACTGAAAACTAAAAACAAGGAAGGATCTCAGTGAAATTGCAAACCCTAGCTAGGGTTTCTCCAATTCTGATCAGAATTTTACAAACTTCTAGGGTTGAAGCGTAGATTAGAATAGTAGCTTCAAAATATTTATGTCTCTGTTTGACTCCTTAGATACACGATCCAATATCCACCACTAATTGCCAAGATTTAGTATACAATCACCAGATCTGAGCCAAGAAATAATAAGTCTACCAGGACACAACCAAGACCTCCAGAGCTCACCACACCCTGATACCATGACAAAGTATGCTATCAGATCAACAATGAACATGGGACACAAGAATACCCAAACTAAACTTTTTGTTAACCCTAAACTAGCAATCTAAAAGATACAATACAAAGGATCTGGATACACACTCAAAACTTTTGGTTAACCCTAAACTAGCAATCTATAGAATCACACGATTAGTGATACATAATATATCACTAAGATCAAACCCAAATTCAGCTATGAGAGAGACAGAGATAACAAGATGAAAAAATATCTCATATTATGAACATGGCATTTAGTTAAAAGTATTTATAGGGACCCGATGGATATAACTTGAACCAACTTGTAACCCAGTTTGTTAGGACCTGTTATAACAAACCAAGCCCTTTATTCGGCCTTTTATCAGCAGCCCATGTCTTCTATAAGCCCATCTCCTCTCTTTTGGTACAAGCCATACTTTGGTACAAGCCCATGTTGTTCTCCAATGTACATGTAACAATATAAAGACATACATTAGAGATTACTAAAATAAATAACTAAGTGAGTAAACTATGGGATTGAACATATAATATTTTAGTTTAAGACTTCTCTCTTCATGGGAACTCGAGATTCTATAAGGTGGTTCCAGTTATTAAGAATAACTCATGAACGTGGAGAACCACTATTGAACTTGATTGGGAATTTATAAGGTGTGGGCTTGACATAAACAACAATTTGGTTTGTAAAGTTGGAAGAGGGGATAAGGCTTTGTTCTAGGCTGACAACTAGAGTGGGTGGGCCTATTTTGTGATATTTTCCAAGCCATCTCCAAGCTAGACCGACATAAAAAAGCTTTGGTTAAGGAGTATTATGAACACACTGGCACCCTTACTCTTTAGAGGTGGCATTGGAAGAGAGACCGACTACAAACGAAGAATGGATGCACATTTAGAAATTAAGGGAACTGCACAATTTAAAATCATTTGTGGACCAGGAGGATGTTTGTGACAGGAAGGAGGGAACTGTGGTGGGTGGCTTTGAGGTAAAAAATGTACGCCATGTGTTGGAGTAATCTTTCCGAACTTAGACTTCTTTTTGAACTCATGGGTGCCTTCGAAGGTAAACATTCAGGTTTGTTGTGTGCCGGATGGTAGAATCCCCATAAAAAAGGGACTTATCAAAAGAGGTATGTCTTTCTCAGATGCATTGTGCCCAATTTTGTCAAAATGGGGAAGAAAGTGCTATGCATGTGCTGAAGAACTCTCACTTTGCATCCATTATGTGGGCTGAAGTATGTAAATGGACGCATGTTCCCTCTCCCCCTTGGACTTTGACATCGTAGCAACCATCTGGTATGGGAAGGTCTGGTTCTCCAATGATAAGAAATATAGGTTAATTCTATCAATTTGCTATGCAATAATCTAGAGACTTTGGATCAATCACAATGAAAAAACTTTTGGTGGCGAGGCAATTTCTATCACAAAGGTTTTGGAAGATATTAAAGAGCCCACTTTTCTTTGGGCATCAAACAGGGCTAGGAATTCAGATCAGCGTTGGAGACAGTGGGTCAATGGTTCAGTTTTTTGAATTCTTCTTTGTATTTTGTGTCACACCCCAAAAACGTCGCATCGAAAATACAAATGTAGTTGTGACGAAAGTTGGTGCCCATAAATATCTTGGTGGATGATGCATCATTAATTTTGGACATTCAACTTAATTAAAACATAATTTAAAGTTTAAAGTTTAAGCGCAAACCACAACCATAACGTAGTTAAGTTGTCTTGATCCTTATGGATCTTAATACATTTGGTCTTAGATAGTTTTAAAAGTTGTCCAAAACATTATTAAACATGGCATGCATCAACAACCACAAGATACGCCAAAATTCCAAAGCCGAACTCAAGTACCTGAAGAACACGTTAAAATCAAGTGTCAACACAAAGGAGGGTGAGTTCACATATTCCAAATTATAAATAATTTGATCCAAGGAAAACTTTCTTATTATGTGTTTAATAATAAAACATCCATATAATCTTAAGAAAGTCAATTTTATTTGCTTAACAAAATCCAAGGATCAGCCATCGCAAGTGTTTTCCTAAAACATTCGATATTAAGACATTTTCCCAAGGTTTACATATTAAATTTCTAGCATCAAATGTTTAGATTTGTAAGTTTGCAAGACGTTACGAGCTATATATTAACAATGAAAGTATAATCAAAGCTAGACAATATCAGAATATAAATTCGTCCCTTGACTTGACACGGAGCTACCGATGATGACAGGATGGTCAACTCGATAGATCTATCAACAATTCCACACATACAATATTAATGATTAAATGACAAAATTTGCGCAAGTACCCGCAATGGGTCACTTATAATGCATGCCGTGTAACACCCCAATCGCGTAGTAACAACAACACACGGCGGAAACACTGGGGAGTCACGTTACAAATTGTTTCACAACGCATGGTATTTAAGTTTCGTTTATTGATTTAGATTACAAAACATTGTCTAGGAAATAAAATATTACAAATAACTACTGTTTATTTTAAGTAACTAAGGCCCTGGTCCATTCCTACGCGTTCCAAACTTGTAAATCATCACACATCTGCACCTGAAACATATGTGAAAATAACGGGTCAACAATTAAATGTTGTTAGGTAACATAGGTGGTTTGATAAAAAAATTTTACAGTGATACGAAATGACTTGTTTTGAATAAGTGATCAAATAACTTGTTTTGAATAAATGATTAAAATGTTTTAGTTCGATGAAACAATTGACTTATTGTGAGAAACCATGATTTGATGATGAATACATTCAATCCTATGATAGACTAATGGATAATCCCTCAGAAGGGGAATGTCAATGAACTGTGATCAAACAATTTGTTTTAAATAAATGATTAAAATGTTTTAATTCGATGAAACGATTAACTTATTGTGAGAAACTATGATTTAATGATGAAGCGGGAATGAGGTTGTCAATCCTATGATAGACTGATGGATAATCCCTCAGAAGGGGAATACCAATGATCTGCTCAGTTTTTGTCATTCCCAAAATACCTTCAAACAACCTAGGAAGCGGGAATGAGGTTGTCAATCCTATGGTACCATAACATACTACTGGTCTGCTTGGCCAAAGCTAATGAATGTACGATTGATGATATCAAGTTTCGCACAATGTGAAAATATGTTATATCAAATGTGAACATGCTTTTCTAAATGTCGAGGATACGAGTAAGCAATGCATAATAGTGATTTTGTAAACTTTGGTAATATAAACGAATCAAAGTAGTTGAAGATAAAAAAAGAGGTGATTTGAATACTTATATTATTATATATAATAATGTTTTGCAAATCTTTTTGAAGATATGTTTTATAGGCACATATGAATCACCCCAAAATAGTTAGAAAAGTGTAAAAGTGGGGAACTAAGTACTCACATTGAAAATCATTTGGTATACATAAACTATATATATATATTGTTTTGAAATCTTGAAAATAACAATAGGCATATACGAATGTGAAAAGAGAGTCAGCAAAAATATGCCGGCGAGGTTTTGTGAGTGTGTCAAATTCATGGCCTTGTATATGTATTACAATACCTTGTCAGACTACTAGAGTCGTTAAGTGAAAACCTTGTATCAAAAAGTGTTTGGTATTGCAATAATAATACTTCTATTATATTTTACCCGTCTCGTTATCTAAATCACTTACCATAAACCAATCGTCCGTGTTATAAACCAATCGCCATTGCTATAAACCAATCGTCCTTGTTATAAACTAAACATCCTTGTTATAAACCAATCGTCCTTGTTATAAACCAATCGTCCTTGTTAAATTGTGAAAACTTTTGGTCGTTTCATTGAATACATTCAAACCTGTGCTGACTCGTCCTAGACCACCAAACCTTGTATCAAAAACTGTTTGGTATTGCAGTAATAATACTTTTATTACATTGCACCCGTCTCGTTATCTAAATCACTTACCATAAACCAATCGTCCATGTTATAAACCAATCGCCCTTGTTATAAACCAATCATCCTTGTTATAAACCAATCGTCCTTGTTATAAACCAATCGTCCTTGTTTTAATTGTGAAAACTTTTGGTCGTTTTGTTGAATACATTCAAACCTGTGTTGACTCCTCCTAGACCACCAAAGGGTCTCTTTAAATCGACTAACAAAACACCAAAGGGTTTGTTAAAAATACAGTTTCGGTCGTTCCCCAAACTTCCCCACAAACACCGGGAACCTTGGTAACGGGATTGCAGTCCTATGGTACCATAACTTACTACTGTCGGCTTGGCCAAAGTTAATGAATGTCATTCTTGTTATGGATACAACACACAAACAAGTTCATCCACATTATTGAAATCTTCATGTTTGATATAAACCATAGACTTTGTTTTGAAAACTTGAAAACGGTTTAGCACATATGAATCACCCAAAAATATTTGCAAAAACATAAAAGAGGAGAACTATGTACTCACGATTGAAAAAGTGTCCTTGTTTCAAAGGTCAAACAAGCTCAAGAGTCCAAGAATTCAAGTGTGTCCTAAAATCGGATAACTATGTAAATATCGGGACTTTAATCGGAGGATACAGATAGAATGAAGACTTATAAACCAAATGAGTGTTGGAACTCGTATGAAATGGTTTAATAAAGTTAACATTCTGATTTGGAAATGATCCTAAGTGCTTTTGACCCGTTATGACTCGTTAAGGTAGTTTACGCGCTACTTTAACAGGTCATTTGCGTAAATATGTGTTCGGATGGTTAGATATGTGTTATGATAAGTATTATATGCCAAAACATGTTTAATAATGTTATAACATCAGTTTATATGTGAAAACATTGGTTACATAAACTTAAAATTGATTATGCGCAAAAAGGGCGTTTTGGTCATTACTAAGGGCATAACTAGCGACTTAACATAACACTAACCAAACGACCCCTTGACTTACGAACCTAAGTAAGCACTAAACTAGAAGTGACGAGTTAGACATGTAAAAAAATGTCTAACTAAGTTGCAAAAATGGTTTGGTATCAAAACTTAGTGTTTTGATACCCGAAAATAATGGCGTCGTAAAATGCACATAATGCACATTTTTGACCGAAACTTTGACTCGTCACTTCGACTAGTAAACGTGGTAATCAGTAGGTATAATCGCAAGGGATTATAAACTTTGTGATTACGTTCACGTTGCAAAGTTCAATTGAACTTTGACTTGACCAAAAATGGTCAGAACTGAAAGTCAAACAGAAAGCGAACTGTTTGACTTTTAGCTCAAAATAAGCTAAATAAAAGGAGTTGCACCAAAGTAACACTTACTTGGAAGTGTATGGTAGCAATGAACTGAGAATAGGAATACTCTTGAGCAGAGGAGAGCTCCAAGCATATATAGAAGGAAAGAAAGTTGAATGAGCAATTTGTGAATGAGTTGGCCTATTTATACTTGAGGATGATTAAGGAGATCATTCCAAGTGTCAAGGTTAGTTGTGAGATATTCCCAAGTGTCCTAGGACGTGTAAGAAGAAGAAAGAAGTGGCAAATTCGCGACTTGGTGGCCAAGGAAATAAGCAGGAGGCTGCCATCTATGATTCTGCTTTCTGGCACTGGCTTATGGACCGTATGCAGTCCATCCTTACGGTCAGTAAGGCCTAGATCTGGACAGCAAGTTTCAAAAATGGCAGTTTATGCCCCTGGACTTGCTTTATCGCGTTTTGTCGTTTTTAACATCCGTTAACCTCATTTTTAAGCTTTATATTTCACACCCCGATCGCGTAAAACAACAACCGCGGCGGAAACGTCGGGGAGTGTCGTATTAGAACTATTTTTTCAACAACCATGACATAATAAGTTAAGTTTTATTTAATAGAATTGTTTACATTGTCTGGATAAAAACGGAAAATACAATAAAAGTTAAACTATTCTTCTTTATTTTTATTTTCACTAAGCCCCAAGTCTGCCTTATGTGTAGCAAGCTCGACAATCAAACATTCGCTCCTGAAACATATATGAAAATAAATACGTCAGCATAAAAATGCATGTGAGTAACATAGGTTTTGCGTTAAAGATCAATGGCCTAGAATATTTAAAGGAATATTTATTAAAAGTGGCCATGAATACTTACAAAATGTTTTCTTTTAAGAAATCTTAAGATAAATCGAATGATAATAAAGAAACAATGCATGGTTAATTCATTAACCAAAATATATGTCATGTCTCGTGTAAAAATGTCGTGTCATAGATAAAAATATCTTGTCTTGTACTTTGTTTGAAATGATTTAGATGATGCTACAATATGTAATATAATAAAAGCACTTATATATTGGAAGTACCAGCGATGTATCCACCATGCTTTTATCATATTACACCTGTCCCGTTATTTAAATCACTTACCATAAACCCCCATCAAAAAGTCTTGTTCAAACCAAAGAAATGTCTAGTATAAACCAATTTCATGTAAACCAATGTCATATAAACAAAGTCTCGTGTAAACCAAAATGTTAAATGTAAATCAATGTCTTGAATAGTCGAAATATCTTGTATAAAACAATGTCTTTGAATAATCAAACGTTATGTTTTATAAGTAAATATATTTAGATTGTTGGCAAACACATTTAAACCTTGTTGACAGTCAAATAGACCCTTAGAAAGTCAAAGGTCTATCCATTTCATCGGATTCTGTCATTCACTAAAGTCGCTTCCAAACAAACCCGGGAAGTGAGAACGGGATTGTCAATCCTATGGTACCATTAAATACTACTGGTCGGCGTGATCGATGTTAATGAATGTATTAAGTCAATCTCCAACACACCAATATGTCATGAACAAAGTAAGAAAAATGTCTTTGAAAAACCATGTACTAGTATGCTCAGTCAACCTAGATAGCAAGAAATGTCTTTGTAAACCATGTACTAGTATGCTCAATCAACATACATAGCAAGATGCAATGTAAATCAATATGCTCATATGCTAAATCAACATATGCCGCAAAAGTATCTTTGGAATCAATGTGCTAGCATGCTCAGTCAACATACATAGGAAAATGCAATGTAAATCAATGTGCTCATATGCTAAGTCAACATATGCCGCAAAAGTATCTTTGAAATCAATGTGCTAGCATGCTCAGTCAACATACATAGCAAAATGCAATGGAAATCATGCACTATATGTACTATGTAATCAAAGCATGTATATAATGTCATTAAATCGCGAAAGTAATTATAGGCATAATATGTTTCACCCCAAAACATTTATTAAACATAAAATAGGGGACTATGTACTCACTTGTGATTGCAAAGATATCCTTGTTCAAGAAGATAAATCAAAGCTCAAGAGTCCGAGAATTTAAGTATGTCCTAATATCGGATAACTATGTTAATATTGGGACATAAACAGAAGATCGAATAGAATGAGGTCTTGTAAACCAAATGAGTCTTGGAACTCATATGAAATGGTTTAAAAAAGTTAACTCATATGAAATGGTTATTCTATTCAAGAAACTCGAGAACCTTTATCATCTGCCGGTCAGACGCATTAGAAGTGACAACACACAGAGTTTAAGAATAACAAAATGAAGGAATTATGCAGCGCAAAACGGATTCTGCACAAGTTTAGTGCTCCCTATACTCCACAGCATAATGGAGTAGCTGAACGGAAAAACAGAACTTTAATTGAAACTGCGAGAACCATGAATGCAGATTCTAAACTTCCAATCAGCTTCTGGAGTGAAGCGGTTGTTGTGGCTTGCTACACGCTAAACAGGGTTCTTACTGTCAAACCAACAAAGAAAACATGTTTTGAGAAGATAAACCGACGGAAGACAAATTTGAAGTTCTTAGAACTATTCGGTGCACCATGTACCGTAATAGACCAAGATGGCAAATTCAGAGCTAAATCTCTTGAAGGTTTCTTTGTCGGATATGCGAGTCCGTTGAGAAGAGTATATGTTCCTTCATTGAGAAAGGTTATTGAAGCACAGCACGTGGATTGTTTCAACTACACGAATCCTATTCAAAGGAAAGGTGATGCGTGGCTGTTTAACTATCAAGACCTTTGGAAGTCATTTGACTTGCCCAAAGAACTGACTGACGAAGAAGTTGCAGCGTCATACTACCATCACCAGTCAGCGAATCAAGAACAAATTTTTCAACCAATTGTGGTTAATCAACCCACGTTGGATCCATCTTCTTCTGGCGCAAGTTCAAGCAATAGTGGTGTTCCGGCTGAAAATGGTTTTGAAACATTAACAACACCTGCTACTCCCCCAACAAATGCCTCTACTGAACCAGTGAATACAACAACAGAGCCCAGTATGCCTCAGAATCAAAATTCCGACTCAGATGAAGTACCAACATTTGATGCTGATGGGGAATCATCTGCTTCAGATAAAGAAGTGGAGCAGATAACAAGTCTTCTTAATCAATACGCAGTCCCGAACAACAGAAATGAAGCATCATCAAGCTTTCCAAATGTTGAATTGGTTGTTGATCTCAACATCACGAATCAGCAAAACTCAGTAGATGTTCCAAGTGAAGAATTACCGCGATCATATTCTTATCATCCGTCAACGAATATAATCGGAGAAGTTCAAACTGGTGTTAGAATTCGAGGGAAAATTAATAAAGCACTCAGTTTTTTCTACACACGCGTTGCTCCAACCTAGAACTATTGCTTCTATTCATGTTTCATTTCTCAGATTGAGCCAAAAACAGTTAATGAAGCTTTAGCCGATGAAAACTTGGTACAAGCAATGCGAGAAGAATTATTACACTTTGAGAAGTTGGGAGTGTGGAAGCTTGAAGACCAACAGAAAATCAGAAAGTAATTGATACAAAATGGGTCTTTAAATGTAAACGTGATGATAGAGGGATTATTGTTCGTAACAAAGCTAGGCTTGTTGTCAAGGGATTTCACCAGCAGGAAGGGATAGACTACACGGAAGTCTATGCACCAGTAGCTCGCTTGGAATCTATTCGAATCGTTCTAGCTTTCGCATCGTGGAAAGGATTTAAGGTCTATCAATTGGATGTCAAATCGACTTTTGTGTACGAAAAAATACGCGAAAAGGTGTACGTTGGACAACCACCAGGGTTTGTCGATCCACTCAACAAGAAGAAAGCGTACCTACTGGATAAAGCTCTTTATGGTCTACACCAAGCCCCAAGAGCTTGGTACGAGACGTTATCGCAACATCTCGTCGGAAACGGCTTTATCAGAGGAACTGTGGATAGTACTCTTTTCACCAGAGAAGTTGATGGCCATCTGATTATAGTTCAAATCTATGTTGACGACATCATCTTTGGATCCACAAACGATAGTCTCTGCAAGGAGTTTGA
Source organism: Scalesia atractyloides (assembly GCA_947069175.1). Classification (NCBI taxonomy): domain Eukaryota; kingdom Viridiplantae; phylum Streptophyta; class Magnoliopsida; order Asterales; family Asteraceae; genus Scalesia; species Scalesia atractyloides. Next base: position 37,274,959 of record CAMTDV010000019.1, on the reverse strand, counting down.
GGGAATCATGAAAAAGAAATTTGAAATGTCCTCGATGGGCGAAATAAAGTTCTTTCTTGGTTCGCAGGTAGATCAGCTTTCGGATGGTATTTTCATTTATCAGACTAAGTATGTTCACGGCATCTTGAAAAAGTTTGGAATGGAAAGCTTGAAGCCTCTATCTACGCCTCTTGCTCTAAATCACGGCATTTGCGTTGACGAGACTGGAGCCAAAGTTGACGAGACGTTATACAGATCGATGATCGGATCGCTGATGTATCTGACGGCATCGTGCCCAGATATTATGTATCCAACCTGCCTATGTGCCAGATATCAGTCAAGCCCGAGGATCTTACACATGCAGATCGTGAAGCGAATCTTCAGATACCTGAAAGGATGCCCAAGCACCGGCTTGTCGTACCAGAAGACCGACAATTTCGACCTCATAGGCTATGCTGATTCTGATTTTGGTGTAGATAAGTTGAACTCAAAATCAACTATAGCGGGATGCCACTTCTTCGGAACAAGAATGGTAACCTGGCAGTGTAAGAAACAGACTACGGTCGCTCTCTACCTGTGAAGCTGAGTATATCTCGGCCTCCAGCTATTGTTCACATATTCTATGGATTCAATAGTAACAAGGCAGCCATGGATATAACTAAAAATCCGGTTCATTACTCACGCACAAAACACATTGAAATTCGTTATCATTTCATTCTTGATTGCTACGAAAAGAAATTGGTGCGAATAGAAAAAATCCACACCGACGAACAAAAGGCTGATTTTTATACAAAACCATTTTCTTTTTCACGGTTTAAATACTTGCTGAGAATTAACGGTATGACAAATTTGCTGACAGGTGCGGATGCTGAGGTTGAATACGGATTGGACAACGAGTTCGCGTGATCCACACTGGTTTGTAAATATCTTTCTACTTTAAGAATTTTGTTAAAAACTAAAATCCAAAAAGATGTTTTTGATTTTAGGGGGAGAAATGTTAGAGAAAATACCAAAACATTCGAAAAATTTTAAAATCCAAAAACATATGAAAAATTCAAAATACACAAAAACATTGAAAAAGACAAAAAGAGTTCAGTGTCTTAAAAGGAAATTATAGTACATCAGTGGACTATCACAGTATGCTAAATAAATGTAAAGTTAAAAGTGATAAACGAGTCTTACTGTGGATGTGTCAATAGGCTTAACATGTTCAGTAAACTGTTTTCGAGATATCAACTAAATTTTACAACTGCTTAATCTTGTGGATTAACACATCTTGGATATATGGACTTAGTACTCCGAACTTTCGTTTGAAATATTGCCTGATTCTGAGATACGAGGTCTTTATAGATAGTTGATATCTGGGGTATTATACAAGTTCTTCTGATTTTGAGGAAGCAATGGCCTAGAACTTCTATAATACTTTCGCTATAAACCCCCAAATTGCATGCAATATTGAAAAGTATCGAAAAGTATAATCATACGCAATGCTGAAAAGATTCCTTAAGTGGAACACACCTTAAAGACGAGCCTTCATCTCTTTCTCTGTACGGTAGTACTAACCTGAGCTCTCAAGGTCTCGCATAACCCAGATACAGATATAAATTATGCTATATTCACCTGTAAGATGAAATCTAGGGAATCTGGATATGGGAGTATATTCAAGAAGTGGGAACCGTAGTTAAGTCAAGTTTCATAAATCATACGTTAACATATCCTGAAACAGTTAAGAAATGTGGTAAAGCTTAAGTGGACAAAAACGAGTTTAAAACTTAAAGTCATTTAAAGGTCAACGGTACTGGTGATATGTCTCAATTAACTAATATGATCCTTAGACACGAATTCACAAAAATATGTCTGTAAATATGTTTGTAAATAGTTTACATTGTTTTGTACATAGTATTTCAGCTTTACAGATTAAAATCAAAAAGATTTTCTGTGAGTTTTAGCATAAACTTGCAAAAATACAAAAGACTTTAATTCTTCATTGTTTTCAGCAAACCAATGTTGGAGAACGGATCTTTGAAGTCTGGTAAGATGCTAGAACTGGTGGGAATCTCTTTGACAACAGGCTATGGGCTAATTTGTTAAAACTGAAAAGCCAAAAAGATAAAAAGTTCATTAATTTGAAACTTCGTTTTTTATAATATCAACAGTTTGTTCGTAAAGGGTCAAACCCGGGTCATTAGCTTGGACTCGGCAGACAAATTGGTTAACCAAGGTCATTAGCTTGGACTTGGTGAACTGAGTGGATTTTCATAACTAGTAAAATGTTGGATAGTTCAGGGGTTAAAATTGAAAGTTGAAAAAGTTTGAAATTGTGGTTTGGCAAGTTCGGCCGAACTTGCTAAATAAATCATGTTTAACAAACAAGCAAGTTCGACCCAACTTGCAGATGGATTGCTGAGTTAAAAGATAAGTTCGCCCGAACTTCAATGGACTTGTGTATGGGCCTGTAAGTTTGCCCGATCTTGACATGGTATAAATACTCATGTTCAGCCGAACTCATTCAACAACACACAAACTCTCCTGAGCAAACTTAAGCCTTTGAGAGCGAAGTTGTAATTTTGGCAATTTGACGTCGTTATACTGCCTGATTTTAGTTTGTTTTTGGTGATTAGCACACCAATTATAATGACTGAGGAGAGATTTGGATTTTGAACCGGTAAAATGGAGTGTAATTGATATGTTAGATCTAAACTTTAAAAATTGATAGATCTAGGGGTCTGATAACAAAATTGAACATAGGTCTGTAATCTACGCATAAAATTGACCATATAATCATGTTTGATTGAACTGAAATGGATAAATGACATGTTGAACAAGATTGGATTTTTGGAGAAGACGACTGTCACACCCTCAATTTCCACTTGCGGAGTTTTACCGCGAGCCGTATGAACAAACCAGAATCTGTAACACTAGTACGTCGAACGACTCTATATGATTTGATAATACGTTTTCCAAAATCATTTGTTGTAAATTTTAGATTACCAATAGTTAGCATAAGTATCAGTTTTTAAAGTTTGAGCGGAAGCATAAATAAGTAGTGATGTGGGCGCCAACACAAACGCCAAAACAAATGAAAAATCCCAAAACAATATTAATAAATAAGACTCGATAATGATGTCTTGTTCAATGCATGTGCGTGCACCTAGAGCTCCTAGCGTCCTGAGAAACATGTAAAGAAACAAGTGTCAACATTAAAGATGAGTGAGTTCACAGGTTTTCATAAATTTGTTGTTCGGTTTTAGTTTGTTACTCCGTTATCCCCAACCCGGGATAACATATCAGTTCCATTATTCCAAATCCGGAATAATAAGTTGTTGCTTCCAATATTCCCAAACCGGAATATTAAGTTGTTGTTTCCATTATCCCCAACCCGGGATAATAAGTTGATGTTTCCAATATTCCAAACCCGGAATATTAAGTTGTTCCGTAATTAAGTTCAATATTAATGTATATAGGTAGCTAGGCTAAAGTCATGTCACTAAGTGTTCGCGATCGAAGCTAACAGTTGTGCCTCCGTTTTACCAGGCCTATCACATGACCATGGCGATGTTAGGCCAATCATACACCCGTTGACCATACCCGGTCGGCTAGCGCGACTAGCTCGGATGGGGCTCGTCAAACCCAGTAGTACTACTTATAATTCCCCCGCTATTTAACCCAAATACTAACGATCCGAGGAGATTGTCGAGGACTTAAGTGATAAAGCTGCATAGTGACCATAACATTACATTAACATTAACTTAGTTACCGTATAGTTATGTGACGTTAAATTCGTATAACGTAAAGAGTTTGAGTTTGAGAGTGTATACATGTTTCTCCCCCTGTTGTTTAAAAACCGGATAAAGTTAGGGGTCGTGAACTCACCTTTATTTGCTCGGTTAGTGTGGCAAAGATGTTATAAGAGATGGGACCGTTAGTTGCGTCCTAACAAACCAATTAATTTCCACGTCAGTGTGTAGTCACACCAATACAAATTCCACACGCAATTTACTCACAAAGTGATACACACAAACAACATATCTAACACTCAAACATGCATGCAAGTATTCTCATGTGATCATAGTAATCAAACAACTTATCATGAACACATTCCAAATCCATGCAACACTTTAATGCATAAAATCACAAGTTAACAACTTTCTGCTTAACACTCAATTATTCAGCTGTTTTCTAGGATTTTTATAAAATAGTTCCAGCATTCTAAAAATTCCCATATTTTTACAGTAGGTGACATTTATACCATAGAAATTTATATAATTTTTCCAAGTCCTAAATCTTTACCAATTAACCATAAATATTAATTCATTAAGCTGCAGTCAGATTTACCGCTTTCTGACTGCAGTCCACGGAAGAATTTATTTAAAAATCACTGATCGTCCGATTAACAAAATTCCAGTTGGAGTTGCCCGGAAATTTCTATACCAAGTTGCTGTACAAAAATCATGACTCAACTCTCTACTGATTTTAAAATCTAGCTTGATAAACAACCAACAAAATTCCAGAATTTTCACAGCTTCAGCTACTGAACTTGTTTAGCCCTTTAAAAATATCAAACGACTTCAGAAAATTATGAATCCAGCGCCATTAGATTCCTTATTCAAATCTCTACGTTCTAGACATCAGAAAATCCGTTTTTCGACAACTAACGACCGAGTTACAGCCTGATGAAGTCGGCTGTATCTTTCACTCAGCATCCTGTTTCAGCATGTTATTATTATGAACTCGTGTAATCCCGTTCATGCGATTACCCTAAGCGATCTAGCTCTGATTTCTAGTCCTAGATTAATACTAATAACCTATCCATGCAACCCTAGTTCTTACTTCTAGTTATTACAACCAAAACACACTTGCTAACTTATGATTTCCGAATACCATTATGTTTATAACCAATTCAGCCGATTACATTAAACACCTATAATCCGAAACAAGCAAATCACTTCATTCAAGTACGTGCATACATCCGAAACAATAACTCAATTCATTCAAGTATGTGTATATATCCGAAACAATTACTCAATTCATTCAAGTATGTGTATATATCCGAGACAATATAATCATATACTTAGCCGAAACAACTAGACATTCAAACATATATTCAGCCGAAACAACTAGACATTCAAACATATATTTAGCGGAGGCAATACAATCATACAACCCGAACACAACAAAGGTACACACATGTATCCGAATATGGTCTTGTATCATATAATAAGGTAAACGAACTGTGCTTAAGCTAAGGAATCCGGTGATCAAAGATTGCTTGCAGCCGAGAGATCCGTGACCGAGAAAAAGAATGTTGTTCGCGACTGAGATGATGATGGCTTCGGCTGTTGCTTGCTGCGACCGAAAGAAAAGAAAAGTAAGGCAGCCGACGGCAATGAAACTAGGGTTTTGTGAATTCTGAATTGAGCATGCATTGTTGATATATATAGGCAAGGAGAGAGATGAGGGTTGCGGTTTTAGATAAACACTCGTGGCCGAGGGACTTGGGTTGGTTGGTTTGGGTTTGGGTCTTGCGGCCGAGAGATTAAGGTTACGGTTGGGTTTGTGTATTGTGGCCGAGAATCTTGGGTTGGGTCGGTTTGGGTTTTATCTTGGCCAAATAGTTAGAGTTTTAAGTTTAGGTTGATCTTTGATTCTTGTTCTCTTTTGGCCGAAGACTTGGGTTCCAAGTTTCCTAGTTTCACCAAAAGTTCGGTTTGTGTTTGTGTCGCGGTTCGGTTCGTGTGCATATTTACAATAATTACTTAATAACTAAACAATCACACAAACACTCATCACGTATTCATTCACGTTTAATACTTAGCACGCATATTATTCGACAAGTGTCACGTATAAATTATCCGAAAACCCGGGATATCACATTATCCCCATGTTGAAAGAATTTTCGTCCCGAAAATTGAGTAAACGCGGTTTAGCATGTAGCATACATGTTCACAGTGCCACGCACAAAGAGTTAGTTCGTTTATGATGGTAAGCAACGTTACAAGAAGTTCCCAAGTGTCATACACAAAGATTTCCAAGTGCCTTGCACAAGAATTTAGTCAACAATTAGTACACGAAAGTATGAGAAATTTCTAGGTTGTCACATCATCCCCTTGTTGAAAGAATTTTCGTCCCGAAAATTTAGGTACTGTCATCGTTAGTTTGCTGCTCAGTTGCGAAGAGGTGTGGGTATTTGCTTTTCATTTGGTCCTCTCTTTCCCACGTAAACTCCGGTCCACGCTTAGAGTCCCAACGAACTTTAACGATTGGAATCTTGCTGTGCCTTCGAGTCTTGATCTCACGATCCATGATCTCAATAGGCTTTTCCACGAAGTGTAGTTGTTCATCCACTTGGATCTCATCCAATGGAATAACTAAAGTTTCATCTGATAGACACTTCTTCAAATTTGACACGTGAAATACGTTGTGAACTCCACTGAGTTCGGTCGGAAGGTCTAATTGATATGCTACGGGTCCGATACGTTTCAAGATTACAAACGGACCTACGTACCGTGGGTTAAGTTTGCCCCGTTTTCCAAAGCGGATTACACCCTTCCAGGTTGACACCTTTAGTAGGACGCGATCGCCTACTTGGAATTCGAGCGGTTTGCGTCGTTGATCAGCGTAGCTTTTCTGTCGATCTCGTGCCGCCGCCATGCGGTTTCTGATTTGTACAATCTTTTCAGTAGCCTCAAGTATTAACTCAGGGCCTGTGAGTTGACTGTCACCGACTTCTGCCCAGCAGACCGGTGATCTACATTTACGACCGTATAATGCCTCAAATGGTGCTGCCGAAATACTCGTATGATAGCTGTTGTTATATGAGAATTCTACTAGAGGCAGGTGAATTTCCCAATTATTTCCGAAGTCCACTACGCATGACCTAAGCATGTCTTCCAAGGTTTGTATGGTCCTTTCGCTTTGACCATCAGTCTGAGGGTGATAAGCTGTGCTCATATCCAAGCGTGTTCCCAACGCTTTCTGGAGTGACTGCCAGAAGTTTGACGTGAAGCGAGCATCTCTATCTGAGATGATGGACGTTGGCACTCCGTGCCGAGAAACTACTTCCTTAATGTAGATGCGAGTCAACTTCTCCATCTTATCTGTTTCTTTAATAGCTAGGAAGTGTGCGGACTTAGTCAAACGGTCCACGATCACCCAGATGGTGTCGCAACCACCCAAGGTTCGCGGGAGTTTAGTGATAAAATCCATGGAGATCTGATCCCATTTCCACACTGGGATCTCAGGTTGTTGGAGTAGCCCCGATGGCTTTTGATACTCCACCTTGACTTTTGCACAAGTCAAACATCTACTCACGTAGGTGGCTATATCGGCTTTCATGTTAGGCCACCAATACGCAGCTTTAAGGTCTTGATACATCTTATCCGAACCCGGATGGACAGAGTATCGAGATTTGTGAGCTTCATCCATGACTAGCTCTCTGAGGTTCCCGTAGAGAGGTACCCATATGCGATTCATGAAATACCGGGCTCCATTGGGCTTTACTTCCCAATCGCGTTCCATTTTTCCCACTGATTCGGCTTTGATGTTTTCCTCCTTGACTGCTTCTAACTGGGCGTTGCGTATTTGTTCGGGTAGCCCTGAATGAATAGTGAGTTGTAGTGCTCGTACGCGACGAGGTTTCAAGTGTTCCTTCCTACTGAGGGCATCAGCTACTACGTTAGCTTTACCCGGGTGATACCGAATGGCACACTCATAATCGTTCAAGAGTTCGACCCAGCGACGCTGTCGCATGTTCAACTCCTTCTGATCAAAGATGTGCTGGAGGCTTTTGTGATCAGTGAAGATTGTGCACTTCGTCCCATAAAGGTAGTGTCTCCAAATCTTAAGTGCAAACACTACTGCTCCCAATTCTAGATCATGCGTCGTGTAGTTTTTCTCGTGAACCTTCAGCTGTCGCGACGCATACGCGATGACCTTATCGCGTTGCATGAGTACGCATCCCAATCCCTGAATGGAAGCATCACAATACACTACGAAGTCATCTGTCCCTTCCGGCAAGGACAGAATGGGTGCACTGCAAAGTTTCTGCTTCAGCAGTTGAAATGCTGCTTCTTGCTTGTCACCCCAATTATACTTGATACCTTTCTGGGTGAGGGTAGTGAGCGGTTGTGCAATCTTTGAAAACCCCTCGATGAAGCGTCTGTAGTAACCAGCCAATCCTAAGAATTGGCGGATCTCCGTCGGAGTCTTAGGTGTTTCCCAGCTTTTGATGGCTTCAATCTTGGCAGGGTCTACGTGGATACCCTTTTCATTCACGACGTGCCCGAGAAACTGAACTTCCCGGATCCAGAAATCACACTTTGAGAGCTTGGCGTATAGCTTTTCCTGTTGAAGTAATCTTAGTAGTAATCGTAGATGTTCTGCATGCTCTTCTTTACTTTTGGAGTAGATGAGTATGTCATCGATGAATACAATGACAAATTTGTCGAGGTATGGTTTACACACGCGGTTCATGAGGTCCATGAACACCGCAGGTGCGTTAGTGAGACCGAATGGCATGACCAAGAACTCGTAATGGCCATACCGAGTGCGAAATGCTGTCTTAGCGATATCCTCCTCCCTGACGCGTAGCTGATGATAACCGGACCGTAAATCAATCTTAGAGTAGTAACTTGACCCTTGCAGTTGGTCGAATAGATCGTCGATGCGAGGTAACGGGTATCGGTTCTTGACTGTAACCTTGTTGAGTTCCCTATAGTCGATGCACATGCGGAAAGTCCCGTCCTTCTTCCTGACAAACAGGACTGGAGCTCCCCATGGCGAAACGCTTGGTCGGATAAATCCTTTTTCTAGCAGCTCTTGAAGTTGGGTAGACAGCTCCTGCAGCTCAGTTGGAGCTAGGCGGTATGGAGCCTTGGCGATAGGGGTTGCATTGCTTGCCAATTCAATTTCAAACTCCAATTGTCGATGTGGTGGAAGACCAGGTAGTTCTTCTGGGAATACATCGGAAAAATCACGGACGACAGGGATGTCTTCTATACGTTTCTCGTCCTTAGGTTGTTCGGTAATTAGTGCGAGTATAGCGAAAGTGTTCTTTCTCCGAAGATACTTCTGCGCTTGCATAAATGAGATAATGTTGGTGACGGCGCTTGCCTTATCGCCTTGTACCGTCAGGATTTCGTCGTTCGTGAGTGGAATACGTATAGACTTTTCGAAGCAGAGAACTTCAGCCCGGACGTCGGATAGCCAGTCCATTCCGACTACCACGTCAAAACTACCCAGGGTAGTTGTCATCAGATCGATGGTAAAAGTGTGGCCCGCGAGTTTGAGTTGACAGCCGGATACGATTTGGGTCACATCTACCGATTTACCATTGGCTAATTCTATCACATAAGGGGTCTCTAATGGTTTAAGCGTGAGATTTAGATTCTTCCTAAAAGACTCAGATATAAAGCTCCTATCCGCACCCGTATCAAAAAGCACAGAAGCAAAATGTTCATTAAGGGGAAACTTACCGGTGACCACGTTCGTGTCGTTTCTGGCCTCTCCGCGGCCCAATGTAAATGCACGACCTTTGGCACCTCCTGTGCCACCGTTCCCATTATTGTTGTTGTTATTATTGTTGTGGTTGTTGTGGTTGTGGTTGTTTCCACCATTATTGTTGTTGTTGCGCAACTGTAGGCAGTCTTTTCTGAAATGAGTAGTGCTACCACACTGATAGCATCCCCGGTTTATACCCTGCTGCTGACCCTGAGGCCGATTCTGATTTTGTCGGGATACGATTTCCCCACGACAATCCCTTGCCGCATGTCCCATCTTGCCACATCTTTGGCAGCGATTTCCTGCACAAGGGCCGTCATGGTGAAGATTACAGCGGTTGCACTGCGGCTTTCGACCTACATAGCCGCCTGCATTCTGGTTGTTGTTGTTGTAGTTGTTGTTGTTGTAACGATTTTGATGACCCCGATGGCTGTGGTAATGATTGAACCGTTTCTGGCTCCCTTGCTGCGGATGAGATGACGAAGACTGTCGAATGGTGGAGTCTTCAAACTTTCTTTTGTTATCTGGGGCAACTTCAGTGGTACCCCGTGCTGGCAGTTTCTTCTGTTCCACCGCTTTATCGGTGAGTTTGTGAGCCAATCGGATTGCTTGATGTTCTGTTACAGGGTTACTAGCCATTACCATGCCCTGAATTTCCGGAACCAGACCCCCAAGATAGAACTCGAGTCTTTTCTCCACAGTGTTGGCCAATTCGGGACACAGAAATACCAAATCATGATGTTTTGCGGTGTAAGCTTCAATTTCCGATCCCACCATCTTGTGGTTCCATAAAGCTTGCTCTAACTGTTGCACTCTGTCTCGTGGACAGTACTCCTCTTTAATCAGGGCCTTGAACTCAGCCCATGCCATTGCATTTGCAGCTAACAGTCCACGTGTTTGGACTTGGGCATTCCACCATGTCAGTGCCCCCTCTTCCAGTGTTGAGGCGGCGTATTTGACCTTGTTGGCCTCTAAGCAGTTGCACATTTCAAACACGGATTCCGACTTTTCGATCCAGCGGACCAGTCCAATGGGTCCTTCCGCCCCCGAGAACTTGCTTGGCTTTGCGTCAAGGAACATCTTATAGGGATTAAAGCCCCCTCCTGCTGACAGAGAACAGGAAGTCAGCAAGGAATTTTACTAGCCTCACTATTAGATTTTCACGCGAAAATTTAATAATGGTTACCTGCCGGCTGGTTCTGAACACCCGCTAATGCTGCGTTCACATGCTCCTGAATCATGGCAGCTAGCTCTTCGGGCGTCAAGTTTAGGTTTCCACGTCTTCCAATCGCCATTTAGATCTTCGAAACACAACACAAACATACCCTGATAAGTCTATATATCCAATATAGTTATCCTACTTCGTACTTTAATAATTATTAAGTTATGTCAACTCAATATGTTAAATAATCAAAAGTAAAACTTGATTAACTGAAATTTCAACGTCTTACAAAAGTGGAAATCAAACATACGAATTCACTATAAAGTCTCAGGTTTAAATACAAGTGGAAAATAATAAACTGAAGGAAAACAAATAATATAAGCGGGACGTGTCAATCGTCTACGTCTCCATCCCCCAAGTCACTGTCGTTGCCGTCATCCTGTGCGGCATTTCCAGCTTCCTCAGCTGGGTCCTCCTCCGGATCCTCTTCAGGATCCTCCTCTACCGGCACTGGAGGGGCCGGTGCTGGTTCAAGTGCTTGATTTTGCAGTTCCTGAATGTTCCAACTATTTTCCAGGACTCTGTCCTCCAGCCAGTCAGCTCTTATCTGCTCAGCACGCAGATCCCTGGCTATGGTGTTACGAGCTATCTTACTCGTACGATGCTCTTCCTCGAGCGAGTCGGTCTTTCCTGTAAGGTGTCGGATCATCCATCCTTGTGCTAAGATGGTTTCCTGGATTCTTTCTAACTGTTTTTGTTGTGTATGCACCAGGATTCTAAGCATGTCAATTCCTATTTCTACAGGATTAACCGGTTCAACCGGTGCAGCAATAGTTGGGCGTAGCGATGACTCCTCCCCCAGAGCGAGCCTCTTCCTCGCCGCTGAGCGTGTCTCCACGCCACAAGGTGGTATGGGTTCCACCATTGGTGCCTTTCCTGGTGCCCTTGGTGGCGTAAGTCTGTCGGACGATGATGACGATGAGGATGATGACATTGCCTGTTAGGTCGTGTAGTTAGTTATGAGTTGTTTTCATTCCTTATCATGAAGGCATAATCTACCAAACACAGTTGTGGTATATTACATAACAAGATATAATAATTCGGTGCCAAACTAAGTCAAGTGTCGTGATATCAGCTATAGTTTAGGTCTACTTCTAATGCAAACCTGGTTCTCTATAGCTAGTGGCTCTGATACCAATCTGTCACACCCTCAATTTCCACTTGCGGAGTTTTACCGCGAGGCGTATGAACAAACCAGAATCTGTAACACTAGTACGTCGAACGACTCTATATGATTTGATAATACGTTTTCCAAAATCATTTGTTGTAAATTTTAGATTACCAATAGTTAGCATAAGTATCAGTTTTTAAAGTTTGAGCGGAAGCATAAATAAGTAGTGATGCGGGCGCCAACACAAACGCCAAAACAAATGAAAAATCCCAAAACAATATTAATAAATAAGACTCGATAATGATGTCTTGTTCAATGCATGTGCGTGCACCTAGAGCTCCTAGCGTCCTGAGAAACATGTAAAGAAACAAGTGTCAACATTAAAGATGAGTGAGTTCACAGGTTTTCAAAAATTCGTTGTTCGGTTTTAGTTTGTTACTCCGTTATCCCCAACCCGGGATAACATATCAGTTCCATTATTCCAAATCCGGAATAATAAGTTGTTGCTTCCAATATTCCCAAACCGGAATATTAAGTTGTTGTTTCCATTATCCCCAACCCGGGATAATAAGTTGATGTTTCCAATATTCCAAACCCGGAATATTAAGTTGTTCCGTAATTAAGTTCAATATTAATGTATATAGGTAGCTAGCCTAAAGTCATGTCACTAAGTGTTCGCGATCGAAGCTGACAGTTGTGCCTCCGTTTTGCCAGGCCTATCACATGACCATGGCGATGTTAGGCCAATCATACACCCGTTGACCATACCCGGTCGGCTAGCGCGACTAGCTCGGATGGGGCTCGTCAAACCCAGTAGTACTACTTATAATTCCCCCGCTATTTAACCCAAATACTAACGATCCGAGGAGATTGTCGAGGACTTAAGTGATAAAGCTGCATAGTGACCATAACATTACATTAACATTAACTTAGTTACCGTATAGTTATGTGACGTTAAATTCGTATAACGTAAAGAGTTTGAGTTTGAGAGTGTATACATGTTTCTCCCCCTGTTGTTTAAAAACCGGATAAAGTTAGGGGCCGTGAACTCACCTTTATTTGCTCGGTTAGTGTGGCAAAGATGTAATAAGAGATGGGACGTTAGTTGCGTCCTAACAAACCAATTAATTTCCACGTCAGTGTGTAGTCACACCAATACAAATTCCACACGCAATTTACTCACAAAGTGATACACACAAACAAAATTTCTAACACTCAAACATGCATGCAAGTATTCTCATGTGATCATAGTAATCAAACAACTTATCATGAACACATTCCAAATCCATGCAACACTTTAATGCATAAAATCACAAGTTAACAACTTTCTGCTTAACACTCAATTATTCAGCTGTTTTCTAGGATTTTTATAAAATAGTTCCAGCATTCTAAAAATTCCCATTTTTTACAGTAGGTGACATTTATACCATAGAAATTTATATAATTTTTCCAATTTACCAATTAACCATAAATATTAATTCATTAAGCTGCAGTCAGATTTACCGCTTTCTGACTGCAGTCCATGGAAGAATTTATTTAAAAATCACTGATCGTCCGATTAACAAAATTCCAGTTGGACTTGCCCGGAAATTTCTATACCTAGTTGCTGTACAAAAATCATGACTCAAATCTCTACTGATTTTAAAATCTAGCTTGATAAACAACCAACAAAATTCCAGAATTTTCACAGCTTCAGCTACTGAACTTGTTTAGCCCTTTAAAAATATCAAACGACTTCAGAAAATTATGAATCCAGCGCCATTAGATTCCTTATTCAAATCTCTACGTTCTAGACATCAGAAAATCCGTTTTTCGACAACTAACGACCGAGTTACAGCCTGATGAAGTCGGCTGTATCTTTCACTCAGCATCCTGTTTCAGCATGTTATTATTATGAACTCGTGTAATCCCGTTCATGCGATTACCCTAAGCGATCTAGCTCTGATTTCTAGTCCTAGATTAATACTAATAACCTATCCATGCAACCCTAGTTCTTACTTCTAGTTATTACAACCAAAACACACTTGCTAACTTATGATTTCCGAATACCATTATGTTTATAACCAATTCAGCCGATTACATTAAACACCTATAATCCGAAACAAGCAAATCACTTCATTCAAGTACGTGTATACATCCGAAACAATAACTCAATTCATTCAAGTATGTGTATATATCCGAAACAATTACTCAATTCATTCAAGTATGTGTATATATCCGAGACAATATAATCATATACTTAGCCGAAACAACTAGACATTCAAACATATATTCAGCCGAAACAACTAGACATTCAAACGTATATTTAGCGGAGGCAATACAATCATACAACCCGAACACAACAAAGTTACACACATGTATCCGAATATGGTCATGTATCATATAATAAGGTAAACGAACCGTGCTTAAGCTAAGGAATCCGGTGATCAAAGATTGCTTGCAGCCGAGAGATCCATGACCGAGAAAAAGAATGTTGTTCGCGACTGAGATGATGATGGCTTCGGCTGTTGCTTGCTGCGACCGAAAGAAAAGAAAAGTAAGGCAGCCGACGGCAATGAAACTAGGGTTTTGTGAATTCTGAATTGAGCATGCATTGTTGATATATATAGGCAAGGAGAGAGATGAGGGTTGCGGTTTTAGATAAACACTCGTGGCCGAGGGACTTGGGTTGGTTTGGTTTGGGTTTGGGTCTTGCGGCCGAGAGATTAAGGTTACGGTTGGGTTTGTGTATTGTGGCCGAGAATCTTGGGTTGGGTCGGTTTGGGTTTTATCTTGGCCAAATAGTTAGAGTTTTAAGTTTAGGTTTGATCTTTGATTCTTGTTCTCTTTTGGCCGAAGACTTGGGTTCCAAGTTTCCTAGTTTCACCAAGAGTTCGGTTTGTGTTTGTGTCGCGGTTCGGTTCGTGTGCATACTTACAATAATTACTTAATAACTAAACAATCACACAAACACTCATCACGTATTCATTCACGTTTAATACTTAGCACGCATATTATTCGACAAGTGTCACGTATAAATTATCCGAAAAACCCGGGATATCACAACGACAAGTTCGACCGAACTTGCATTAAAGTCTTGTAAATAATAATTGATTAAAAGTGCATCTTCGACCGAACTTTGGTGAATGAATGTTGGATTGTTTAGATTGTAAGTTCGCCCGAACTTACCTTTCATAATTGAACATGTCTTTAGAACATGTTCGGGCGAACTTGATCAAAACAGTTTGATTAACACTCAATCAAGTTCGCCCGAACTTGATAAATTATTAGAAAATTTGTGATTTTTTTCTCAAAAAGCGTGCTAATTATTTTACGTCATGTTTTTCAGGCACAGGTTCCAGCCGTGTTATCTCTGTTGAGTTCTCGAAGACTCACAACACGTGCATCACGCTCGACAAAACGATATGTTCGTCTTTTAAAGAATACGATAGTATACTGAAATTTCTGAAAGAAAGCACTATTCATAGAGCGACTATAGAGCGTACGGTGTCATATCGTTCACACATAGTTCATTTTTGGATAAATGTGAGCCTTAGCGCTGATGAGAAGACGATTTCTTCAACTGTGCAAGTTGGAAATGAGCTCAAGCCGATTACAGTAACTGAAGATGATATTCGAAGGATTTTGCATTTCAATGACAACAAAGATGATCTGATTCATCTAGATAAAAGATGGTCCGTGGCTGTTTCTTTTGTATGGGATACAAGGGGAGTGTAAATAAACCTACGTTGAAGAAAGGGGAGTGCCTAACCCCTATAAGCTTCTAATGCACGCCATTATTCATACATTCAGCCATCGCAAGGCCGGATTAGATGATGTTCATGATTACTTAGCTTGCATGGCAACGTCATTGATTCTGAAGAAGCCGTTTAACTTCTCAAAGCTTGTCTTTACACATATGTCGAAACACATGGAGGATTCTAGATTGTGCTTATATCCGAGGTTTGTACAAATATTGATCGACGTGAAGTATGCCAACATTGCATGTGATCCAAATGACGTGCTGTATTTAGTTCATCTTGATGAAACTACTGTGAAGAAGCTTATCAAGTTCCAGAAACAAGCTTCAGCTCCTGTTGCCAAGCCGGTATTCAGAGCCATTAAAGATTCGAATTATATATCGCCGCCAGATAACAAGTGGAGAAAAGATGGCAGTGACGATGAAAAAGAGCTTAACGCTTAGAAGGAATGGTTTAAGGAATTCAAACCTATGGCAAGGAGTGAATGCTTCTTGAAGGCATAAACTGAGAAGCCGAAAAAGAAGCGAGCTGCTAAGAAAGTTGAAACGATGCTCGTTGACGAAGAAGAACCTGAAAACGTTGAAGCAATTGCTGGATCGAGCGCTGCAGTTGTTATTGAGAGTCAAGAAACTGTGAAAACGACTCAAGATGTTGTTATATCTGCTACTTCTGAAAAAATGAAGATGATTCTGATAAAGAAATTCCTGCCAAAAAGCCAGAAAAGACTTTGGCTGAGATTAGAGCAGAGAAAGAAAGAGAACTGGATGTTGATTTTGATCCTAATGCAGAAAAAGTGTCCGATGTGGATAGGCCTAAGAATCTAAACGTGTTAACTCTGCGACTGTTTCGCCAACAAAGACTACAGGCTCCTCAGACGAAAGGAAAGAGAAAAGCAAAGAAAGAGCAAAAGGCTGTAAGTAAGAGGCGCAAAAGCTCGTTGAAAAGCACAGAAGCCCCACAAGAACCTTCTGGTGCTCAGGAGAAAGGAGTCACACAAGAACCTCCTCCACAAGAACCTCATGTTATTGTTCATGCTGAAACTGAAAGGCCAGGAGTTACACAAGAACCTCTTGTGTCTGGCTTTGTTGAAGTTCCTATCACTGAATCTCCTATTGCTCCAACGACTTTTGTTCCTGAAAGTTCTACGCCAAAGAAGTCAACACAAAAATCTGCAACACCAAAGTCAACGCTGAAGACTCCAGGAGGGCCTAATGTGTTTGGTGATATGCACAATGATCCTATAAGTTTGCAAGATCTAAATGGTTTCTTCCCATAAACAAATGTTGAAATTTTGGAGAAGAGCGTGAAGGCGTTAGAAGAAAAAGTAGCATAGAATGAAGCAGAAAAAGCAAAAATGATTAACAAGATGAATCAAAGCACTGTCGAAAAGGAAATGTTGGATGACAAAGTAAAGGTGTTAGAGAATGAAAGAGAGTATCTTAAAGCGTTGATCGAAAGTCTGCAAGATGCTAATGTGAAAATGCAGACAAAAATTTCAGAGTTAAAGTTTGTCCAAACTCTAAATGATCGAAGATTCTCCAGGATGCAGAAAGTGTTATCTAATGCATGGGGTATCGACTTCATCGCTGAATATGATCGTCTAGATCAACAGGAAGCTAAGGAACGAGCTGAAAAAGAATTAGCTGAGAGTGGCAAAGGAAAAGGAGTTGAAGGTGAAAAATCTAAGTCTTCTGATGTTCCTAAGGTTCCGAGTCTGATATTCCTAAGGTTGACGAATCTGTCAAGCCTTCTGATCCTATCACTGCTTATGAAGAAAAAGACGATGAAGAAGCTGAGAAAGATGACAAAGAGGATGAAGAGGAAGGAAGTTATGAGGATTGGAATGTTGGTGACGATGATGATGACGATGATGATGATGATGATCAGGGTAATGTTGGTATTAGATTTTCTGAAGCAAAAATCTCTGATGATTTTGATTTTACTGCCCTAATGGACGATGAATCGAACAGAATGGAAGATAAAAGTCAGGGGGAGTCAGGGCAGAAAGTGCCAACTGATGATGATATAGATATGGCAAATGTTGATCGTTTTGCAAAGCCAGTTGCTGCTATTCATGTGAAGCCTTTAATGTTAATGTTAGAACACAACATGGAGGAAGGTGAATATGTACATAACTACACAAAGGAGGATTTAGCTAGATTGATTGAAGTTGAAGCTAAATCGTTAGAGTTTGATTTTGAGGAGGATGTGATGACTGTAAATGTCACACCCTCAATTTCCACTTGCGGAGTTTTACCGCGAGGAGTGTGAACAAACCAGAATCCGAGACACTAGTAGCGTCGAACGACTCTATATGATTTGTTAATACATTTTCCAAAATCATTTGTTTAACCATTCATAGTTAATTTTAGATTATCTTAGTTTGATTTCAATGTTTAGCGGAAGCATTAGTTTTTAAAGTTGAGCGGAAGCATTTAAAGTAAAGTAAAGGAACGGGCGCCAACACAAACGCCAAAACTAAAGAAAAACTCAAACAATGTTCGTAAATGAGACTCGATAAAAGATGTCTTGATCAATGCAAGTGAGTACACCTAGAGCTCCTAGCGTCCTGAGAAACATGTAAAGAAACAAGTGTCAACATTAAAGAAGAGTAAGTTCACAGGTTTTCATAAGTTCATTTGTTCAGTTATAAGTTTGTTTCCCCCGTTATCCCAAACCCGGGATAACGATTTAGTTCCATTATTCCCAACCCGGAATAATACTGATGGTTCCATTATTCCTTACCCGGAATAATAATGATGTTCCATTATTCCTAACCCGGAATAATAACGTTGTTGGTTCCATTATCCCTAACCCGGAATAATATTGTTGATTCGTAATTAAGCTCAATGTTAACATGTAGGTAGCTAGCCTAAAGTTATGTCACGTAAGTGTTCGCGATTGAAGCTGACTGTTGTGCCTCCGTGTTGCCAGGCCTATCACTGACCATGGCGAAGTTAGGCCAAATTATTCACCCGTTGACCATACCCGGTCGGCTAGCGCGACTAGCTCGGGTGGGGCTTGTCGGGCCCAGTAGTACTACTTATAATTTCCCCGCTATCTAACCCAATACTAACGATCCGAGAGAATGTCGAGGACTTGTGTGATATAGCTGCTTAGTGACCATAACGTACATTAACATTAACTTAGTTACCGAATAGTTTAATGACGTTAATTTCGTATAACGTAAAGTGATAGGGTTGTAGAGTGTCTACATGTTTCTCCCCCTGTTGTTTAAAACCGGATAAAATAGGGGCCGTGAACTCACCTTTAGTTGCTCGGTTAGTGTAACACAGAAGTAGCAAATGATGGGACCGTTAATTGTGTCCTAACAAGTCAATTGATTTAAAGTTAGTGTGTGAACACACTAATACAAACCCTACACGTAATTAACACACAATGCGGTACACACAATAACAAATCCTAACACTCAATCATGCATGCAAGTATCATCGTACCAACCTAGTGATCAAAACAATTTATCATGAACACAATCCAATCCATGCAACACTTTGGTACACACATTCGCAAGTTATCAAGTTTCAGCTTATATACTCATAATTAGGCTGTTTTCGAGGATTTTTATAAAATAGTTCCAACGTTCCAAAAATTCCAATTATTTTACAGAAGGTGACAACTATACTGTAGAATTTTATATAAATTTTTCAAGTCCTAACACTTTACCAATTATTCATAAATATTAATATACTAGGCTGCAGTCAGATTCGTCCCTTTCTGACTGCAGTCCACGGGAGAATTTATTTAAAAATCACCGTTCGTCCAATTAACAAAATTCTAGTGGGAGTTTCCCGGAAATTTCCATATCTAGTTGCTGTATAATTTTCGTGATTCGACTCTACAGATTATTAGATCCGATTCAATAAACAACTAACAAATTTTCAGCATTTTCACAGCTTCAGTTACTGCACTTAATTTGCCACTTAAAAATACCAAACTACTTCAGAAAAATATGAATCCAGCGCCATTAGAAGCGTTTTTCAAAAATCTACGTTTTAGACTTTAGAAAATCCGTTTTTCGATAAATAATAACCAAGTTACAGCCAGTTGAAGTTGGCTGTAAACACCATTCAGCATCCTGATTTCAGCATTTTATCACAATATAACACGCTTAAGCAATCGATATGTTAAATATAAACGATCAAGAACAGATTACCAATCATATATCATCATATACATCATACCCATGCAAACCCTAATAACAATATATGGTCTTTATCACAAAACGCAGCCTAACGGTTCTTGATTCTAACTAATCATCATAATCGCTAAACTTGCAATATCAATTGAACTAACATCATAACACTTTCTACCATTACATACAAGCATAATCCATAGTTCATAAACCCTTCATAGTTAGCGAAAAAAAAAACATAAAACTCTAACCTTTAACAATGGAAATAAATGATCCGAGAATTAGATGGGAGCCGATTCGGATGTTGAAGCTAGTTTGCGACTGAGAGGGAGAATGGGCAAGCGGCTGTCGCGACCGAGAGAAAGGAAAAGGAGAAGGCTGCCGTCGGCTTGTTTCTTGTGCTAGGGTTTGTGTATGTTTTTGTTTTTGAAACATAACACATGCATGTATGTGTATATATAGTGCAAGAGGGCAAAGAAAATGGATGGGTTTGCGGTTGGGTGCTCGCGGCCGCAAGGGTTTGGGTGGGGCGGTTTGGGTCTATAACTTGGTCCTCAAGTTTCGGTAATCCCTTGAGTCGCGAGGAAGTGAGGTTGACTCGTTTCGCGGCTTGGTTCGATTCGTCTATATATTTACTATATATATATTTTATAATAAAACAAATCACGAAATCGGAACATCACATAATAACTCACCAATTTATAAACGTTTAATACACATAGCACGTAATTCATTTGACAAGTTCACGAAGTTATCGTAATTATTTCGAGCGTGCAATTTAAATCTCCGAATCAATTTAGCGTAGGAATGAATAACCGTGAAGTAGTGCGTTTAAGATGTCTGAAAAACCGGGATGTCACAGTAAATCCTTTCGAGCCAAATGATTATCAATATCAAAGATGATTTGAAGCTGATGAATACAATCGAGTAATTGTGGAAGATTGGTCTTCAGATGATGAATCAGATCAGAAAGCGAAGTATGTCGGTTCTAATTCAGATAGTTTTCCTACTTTTGAAGAAATATATAAGCAGTTTGATGAAGATATGTTGAAGGAAAGGATTGTTGAATCAGTTCGAGAGGGTAAAGTCCCTAAGCCCATGACCAAAGAAGAGATAGCTCAAGCGAGAAAGTCTTGGTCTAAAGAAATGCCACGCGAACACAAGTTTCAACGTCCTCTTGCATTCTTTACCAGAGACAAAGACGTTTCTTTGGGAGATATTTTGAGCTAGGGTTGGTTTAAAGAGATTAACGTATATGCAATCAAGAGGGAGTTTGGAGTGCAATACTTCAAATACCTTGCTAACATTATCGTATTGGGATGTAGAAGAATTGTACACACGGTGAATGTTACATATTACATGAAGCCGATTGATCAGTTATTATGGAAAATGATTAAGTATGAAGCGATTAAAGGTTGGAATTATTGGAAGCCTTTTATTCCTGGTCGCAGAGTGAAGATAAACAAGGTAACTGGAGAAAAGGATATAACGTTAATAATGAAAGTCCCAGAGCCATGAGAAATATGCCGCTAATGCTGATTGAAGAAGACTTCTATCCTTTATTCAAGTGGTGGCAGATTGATCCAACAACGTGTCAAGCTGTGATTGTGCTAAAGTTTGAAGAACATCTGGATATTACCAAGGAACGGGTTGAAGTGATGGGTTATCAGGGCATGAGAGGTTTATGGAGGACGATAAGGATTCTAGATCCTATGTGGCTTGTGAACTGCTCGAGAGAAGATATCAAAACCTTGTTCTACAACAAGATTGTTTTTGAAGAACGTAAAAATGTATAAGCTATGCAGTTTCAAAAGGTTGTGAACATTTGTTATGCATGTAAAGTAAATTCTGGAAAGATATGGCAAACAAAGTGGAGGGATTTGGAGAGAGTTGAGTTTTTAAGGAAGAAAACAGAAGTGAAGCGATTAAAGAAAGAATGGAAAAAGCGGTAAGGCAAAGTTCTCTAAGAATGGCTAACTTTAAAAGACCACCACCAACTGATCAAACGCCTGATCCAAAGTAAGAACGACGAAAGCAGCCTTTCAAGAACTTCTTCGGTCGTGTACGTTAACGTTTTTATGAAGACAGAGTTTTGAAGACTGACACAAGACAAAGACTATATCCAAGGGGGAGTCTGTTGGTGCATAATCTCTATGTCTTAGTCTTATATCGAGTCTTTATTGTATAGAGCTGAATAGGCTAGGTATGTCAAATATTTATGTTTGATGTAAGCAAGTTCGCCCATGAAAGTCATCATGTAAGCATGTTCGACCGAACTTGCTCAGGCAAGTTCGGGAACTTGTATCCCCAGGGCCGAACTTGTTCTCCTATAAATACCTAGCTAGCCTACTTCATTTGTAACTTTGGCATTTGAGAGGCGAAGCTCTGTCAGTTTGTAATCAGAACGTTTGAACAATAGAACTGACGATTAACTGATTAATTCTTGTCTATTGGTAAACACGACACAATATTTCCGCTATTATGGACGTTAGATATCAAATTTAGATTCCTTAGCATCAAGGATCGGTCCTACAAAACCTTTGAAAAAGTTAGAATTACTACAAGTTCTGTCGAACTTGTAGCTTGAATGAAGAATTCTTAGATCTTATCAAAAGTTCGGTCGAACTTGTGACTTTTGATATAAAAATTTCCCTAAGGAACCTCAGACTTGCACTTGAGTTTTATAAGAAAGATTTGCAAGTACGGGCGAACTTATCCTAAATTTTCCTGATTTTTATCAAGTTCGGTCGAACTTGATAAAATATCAATGAATTTTTTATAAGTTCGAGCGAACTTAGCTGAATTTCCTCAAAATAAACTCAAGTTTGGTCGAACTTGATAAAAACTCACTCAAAAAGTGACTTTTTACGTCAAGTTCGGTCGAACTTGGCTAACAAGTTTGATCCTGATGTGTCTTGAAAACATGGTTTTTTCAACAATTTGACACCAATTCGTTGATTTTAGACTCCAAACTCTCAGGGGTTTATCTATGATGTATGTAACATGTCATATTGAAAATTGGACAGAATTTGCCCGTGAATTCTTCATTTTTGTGTAAAAGTTTAGAAAAATAGAAGAATGGAATAGAATTAGAAGTGTTCTTGTCTTGATATCAATCAAATCAGGCTATTCTAGCTATGATACCACTTGTAGGACCGATCCTCAATGCATAGGAACCTAGATTTAATCTATATTGTCCATAATAGCGGAAATATTATGACAAGTTTACCAAATAACAAGAATTAGTTAATTAAACGTCAATTTTATTGATATAACGTCGAGTCTCCAAATTGACAGAGCTTCGCCTCAAAAATTCCAAAGTTACAAATGAGGATGACAAGCTAGCTATTTTTAGAGTTCTAAGTTCGCTGGAGGTGGTATAAGTTCGCCCGAACTTGACATAGTCAAGTTTCTTAGTTCGCAGGAGGAGGTATAAGTTCGCCCGAACTTGACATAGTCAAGTTCGGTCGAAGTTGACTTCACAACATGATTCTTAAGCGAACTTCACTCTTTTACATATAAATACATCATTGCTAGCCTATTCAACTATAATATATATAGACTCGATATAAGACTAAGACATAGACATTCTGCACCAATAGTCCTGTGTAAACCAAAATGCCAAATGTAAATCAATGTCTTGAATGTCTTTGAATAATCAAACTTTATGTTTTATTAGTAATGCTTTTATTGTTTTGAAAACATATATTTAGATTGTTGGCAAACACATTCAAACCTTGTTGACAGTCAAATAGACCCTTATAAAGTCAAAGGTCTATCCATTTCATCGGATTCTGTCATTCCCTAAAGTCGCTTCCAGACAAACCCGGGAAGTGGGAATGGGATTGTCAATCCTATGGTACCGTTACATACTACCGGTCAGCATGATCAATGTTAATGAATGTACTAAGTCAATCTCCAACGCACCAATATGTCATGAACAAAGTAAGCAAAATGTCTTTGAAAAACCATGTACTAGTATGCTCGGTCAACATACATAGCAAGAAATGTCTTTGTAAACCATGTACTAGTATGCTCAGTCAACATACATAGCAAGATGAAATGTAAATCAATATGCTCATATGCTAAATCAACATATGCCGCAAAAGTATCTTTGAAATCAATGTGCTAGCATGCTCAGTCAACATACATAGCAAAATGCAATGTAAATCAATGTGCTCATATGCTAAGTCAACATATACCACAAAAGTATCTTTGAAATGAATGTGCTAGCATGCTCAGTCAACATACATAGCAAAATGCAATGGAAATCATGTACTATATGTACTATGTAATCAAAGCATGTATATAATGTCATGAAATCGCAAAAGTAATTATAGGCACAATATGTTTCACCCCAAAACATTTATAAAATGTAAAAGAGGGGACTATGTACTCACTTGTGATTGCAAAGATATCATTGTTCAAGAAGATAAACCAAAGCTCAAGAGTTCGAGAATTTAAGTATGTCATAATATCAGATAACTATGTTAATATCGGGACATAAACGGAAGATCGGATAGAATGAGATCTTGTAAACCAAATGAGTGTTGGAACTCATATGAAATGGTTTAACAAAGTTAACATTCTGATTTGGAAAGGTTCCTAAGTGCTTTTGACCCATAATGACTAGTTAATGTAGTTTACGCTACTTTAACGGGTCATTTGCGTAAACGCGCGATTGGATGGATAGATATATGTTATATAAGTCTTTAATCCTTAAACATGTTTGAAAATGTTAATTGATCAGATTACATGTCAAAATTTATGTTACATAAGCTTATAGTTGATTCATTTGCGAAAAGGGCATTTTGGTCATTATTAAAGATCATAACAACTATTTATCATAACACTAACCAAATGATATGACCATAAGGTATAACCTCAGAGGGTTATTCCCTATTCAACCATGGTCACAAATATGTATTTGGTTGGGTTCAAAGATCAATCAAACGGGTCAGATTCAAAAGTCAAAGCAGTGGTCAAAACCGCTCGACAAACGATCCTAAACAAGCACTAAACTAAAAGTGACGAGTTAGACATGTTAAACATGTCTAACTAAGTTTATAAAACTGATTTGATATCAAAACAAAGTGTTTTGATATCCGAAATAGTTCCGTTGTAAAATGCGCATTTATTGCATTATTGACCGAAACTTTGACTCACCACAAGACTAGTAAACCTGGTAATCAGTAGGCATGATTACTAAGGACCATAACCATCATGATCACGATCATGTTGCAAAGTTCAATTGGACTTTGCTTTGATCAATTCATGGTCAGAACTGAAAGTCTAACTGTTTGATTTTTAGCTCAAATATGCTAAAAGAATTGAACAAGACATGGATGAGACACTTACTAACACTCCAGGAGAGCCTTAGAACTCAGAAGATGATCACCATATGGTTGCAACTCCAGATGAAAGAAAGAAAGGATTGAGTAAAGTTCCAATGCTTGAATTACCTTGCTATTTATAGTTGAATTGGAGCTATAAGATTAATATAAGTGTCCATGAGTCATCAAGGATGTGACATCCTGGCTTTTCAGGTATCTTAAACGCGCTACTTTATGGTTATTCACTTCTACACTGATTTAATTCGAAGAATTAAATTACACGCTCGCAATAACTACGCTAACTTTGTGAATCTATAGGGTGAATTACGTGCTATGTGTTATTATACGGGTTGTATCTGAATTACGTGTTATGTGTTATTAGACGGGTTATATCTGAATTACGTGCTATGTGTTATTAGACGTTTGTGAATCTATTTCGTCTCACTCCAAATACGTGATTTAATATTTTATAAACTCCGTGTCGCGAATAATATTTTAGTAACTTCTATTTATAAACCGAACCAAGCCTGTGAAACGTTTCGACTTCGCGACCAAGCAAACGCAACCCGCCACCCACACCCCCATGCGACCCACACCTCCTTGCGGCCCAAGGAAATAACCCAAACTTGCGGCCCAAGGCACTAACCCAACCCCCCCTATCGCGACCCCCCCTCCTTATGTATACATGCATGTTGTGGGTAGCCTTCAAAAAAAAAAACAAAACCCTAATGCTCTAAGTTGAAGTCGACGGCAGCCCCCCCTCTCACGGTCGCGCAAGTCTACACTCTCGGATCGATTCCAAGCTTGTCCCGGTTCGCTAATCATCATCGCTTCAAGGTTAGGGTTTAATTGTATTGCGATTCACACTAGGTTTTGTGTAATCTTGATCATGATTTTGTGCTTGTATGATTATTAATATGAAAAAGTGTTGCGGTGTATGATTAGTTCGGATGAATATGCGAATCTTTGCGGTTGTGATGATATGTTGAATACTAAAATCGTAGGCTGCGTTTTATCAATAAAGATCATGATATATATTTAGGGTGCATGAATATTGATATATATGATGATATTTGACAAGTTAGCCTGCTGTTAATCAATACAACTAAGTGTCATGACCGTTTAAACATGTTCTAATGCAATAAAGTCGAAAATAGTAAGCTGATTGACATTTACAGCCAACTTCAGTTGGATGTAACCTGATCATTATTTGTCGAAAAGTGGATTTTCCGAAGCTTGAAACGTGTATTTGTGAAGAACGCTTCAAATGGCGCCAGATTCATATTTTTCTGAGGTCGTTTGCTATTTTTAAATGGTCATTTAGTGCAGCAGCTGAAGCTGCGTAAATTCTGCAGAATTTGCAGGTTGTTTATCGAGTCGGATCTCATAGTCTTTATGGGGTTAGGTCACAAAATTTGCACAGTAACTGGAGACGGGAATTTCCAAAATCTCCCACTGGAATTTTGTTAATTGGATGAACGCTGATTTTTAAATAATTTTTCTTGTGGACTGCAGTCAGAAAGCGACGAATCTGACTGCAGCCTAGTATATAAATGTTTATAAATAATTGGTAAAGATTTAGGATTTGAAAATTTTACACAAAATTCTACAGTCTAATTGACACCTCATGTAAAAAAATTGGAAGTTTTGGAACGTTGGAACTATTTTATAAAAATCCTCGAAAACAGCCCAGTTATAAGCGTACAAGCTGAAACATGATAACTTGCTTTTGCGTGTACCTAAGTGTTGTATGAGTTATCCTGTGTTTATGACAAGTTGGTTTGATCGTTATTTTGTATGGTGATACTTTGCATGCATGATTATGGTTTCGAATTGGTTATTACGTGTGCCGTACTCTGTGTTAGTTGTGCGTAGGGTTTTGTGTCAGTGTGTTCACACACTAACTTTAAATCGGTTGACTTGTTAGGACGCGATTAACGGTTCCATCATTTGCTTCTTTTGCGTTTATTCTAACCTAGCAATTTAAAGTGAGTTTGCGGCCCCTATTTTATCCGGTCTTGAACAACAGGGGGAGAAACATGTATACGCTCTACAACTCTATCTTTTACGTTATGCGAAATTAACGCCGTTAACTATTCGGTAACTAAGTTAATGTTTCTATGTTATGTTCACTAAGTAGCTTTATCATGGAAGTCCTCAACCAACTCTCGGATCGTTAGTATTGGGTTAGATAGCGGGGAAATTATAGTAGTACTACTGGGCCCGACAAGCCCCACCCGAGCTAGTCGCGCTAGCCGACCGGGAATGGTCAAGGGTGATTAATTTGGCCTAACTTTCGCCATGGTCAGTGATAGACCTGGCAACACAGAGGCAACAACAGTCAGCTTTGATCGCGAACTCTTATTTGACGTAACTTTAGGCTCGCTACCTACATGTTAACATTGAACTTATTTACGAACCAACCTTATTATTCCAGGTTAGGAATAATGGAACTATGTCGTTATCCCGGGTTAGGGATAACGGGGAAAAAAAATCTTTTAAGCCAAACTTGTGAACTTATAAAAACCTGTGAACTCACTCTTCTTTAATGTTGACACTTGTTTCTATGCATGTTTCTCAGGACGCTAGGAGCGCTAGGTGCACTCACTTGCATTTGATCAAGACATTTTTATCGTGTCTTTATTTACGAGTAATTTTTGAGATTTTGGTTTTGGCGTTTATGTTGGCGCCCGTTACTTTATTTTAATGCTTCCGCTAAACTTTGAAACCCTGATATTTTGAAAATGACTATGCATGTTTACAACAAATACTTTTGGAAAACGTTTAAATAAATCATATCGAGTCATTCGATATTGCTAGTATCTGAGATTCTGGTTTGATCACATGCCTCGTGGTAATACTCCGCAAGTGGAAATTGAGAGTGTGACAAAGGAGGTTGGATTAATGTCCTAACACTTGCTAATTGCAGAGAAAGGGTGGCAAATTCGAATGCTTAATCATCAGAGAATTAATCAGTAGCTGCCAACAAAACTGCTGTGCGGGCAGCCCATGCGGACTGCATGGCTTTGTGGATGCGGTCCACATCCACCGTAGCTGACAGCAACTTTCCAAAATTGGCAGAACAGGCCCCTACACACGTTTCGTTGCGTTTTGGTACTTCTAACACCGGTTAACCTCATTTTCAAGCTTCATAAGGACGATAAAGCATAAGGAACCTGAAATATGTTCAAAAATGTTCTGGGTGTCGGTTCGTTTGGTCGTATGGTTGCGGTTTTCGGTTAATTACGATGTAAATCATAACGAACGTGTGCATGACCGTAAATGCGTAACGAATGATATTTTTGCATTCCAATAATTAAAATACATGATTTTAATGTTTACAAAATTTTTTGGATGTGCGTACATGTTCCGGATTAAGAAATACGCTTGACGGCATAGTTTCAAAGAATTTGCAAAATAGCCCCTGAAGCTGCAAAAGCATGTTTTGCCATACCGAAGCCCTCAAAACTTATTTCTAATTTATGTAAAGGGTATTTAGGGTATTTTAAGCTTGTGACCTTGTTCCGGAGTGTGCGTCGCTACGAGAATCGGCAGACTTTCGTAGTTTGTCGTAAATAGTCCCAGTGATCCAATAAGCTTGTTTGTGACATACCAAACCCTTCAAAACTTATTTCTAAGTTATTTAAAGGATATTTAGGGTATGTTTAGCTCATGTCACTATTCCGGACTATACGTTGCGTTTAACTGATTTCGTTTTGCGATTCCACTTCAAGAAAAGGTTTGAAAGGTCAAAATCAAACAAATATTGAAAATGCACAACAATCATAAGTAAATACACAAATTGTAAACAACACAAAGTTTCATTGATCATAAAATAATTTGGAAATCGATACATGATTGAATTGCACAGATGTCACATTATAAGAAATACATGAATCGGCATACTTTCGCAGATTTTTCAAAATTGCCCCTGAAGTTGCATAAGCGTGTTTTTGCCATACCGAGACCCTCAAAACTTATTTCTAAGTTATGTAAAGGATATTTAGGGTATGTTTAGCTTGTTTCATTTCTCCGGAGTGTACGCCATGTTAAACTGATTACGCTTGCGTAACAGTTTGCGACTTCACTTCTAGAAGTTGTTTGAGAGTTTGTAATCGTGCAAGAATTGAATAAGTGCAATGGTGATGATAATTATGTAAATCTCGAAAATAAAACACCATATTTCATTGATTAATAACTTGTTTGGAAATCGTTACATGATCGAATCATCACAAACACCACAGTCTCCCCTACTTTAGGAAATTCCGTCCTGAGATTTAATTAGAGGAAACATATGGAAACAGATGCGAGTATTTCCCTTTCATTTAATCCTCTCATTCCCAAGTAAATTCTGGGCCACATTTAGATTCCCAGTGAACTTTGACTATCGGTATTTGTCAACGCTTAAGTTTATTGACTCCACGGTCCAATATCTCCACAGGTTTCTCGACAAAGTGCATAGTGTCATCAACGTGAATTTCTTCGAGGGGAATGTGCAGACTTGTATCGGCTAAATACTTTCTCAAATTGGATACGTGGAATGTTGGATGAACGTTCCCAAGTTCAGGAGGTAGCTCAAATCGGCAGGCCACCTTTCCGATTCTCTCAACGATCTTGAATTGTCCAACATATCGTGGTGCGAGTTTTCCTTTCTTTCCAACTCTTGACTTTGTCTGTTGATGAATGAGTTCAGGTCCATGAACTAAGACTCTCCAACTTCATTCCAACAGACAGGTGAATGACATTTTCGACCGTACAGAGCTTTGAAAGGCGCCATGTCGATGCTGGTGTGATAACTATTGTTGTAGGAGAATTCGATCAATGGTAGATGCGAATCCAAACTACCACCAAAGTCGATCACACATGCTGTAAGCATATCCTCCAGTGTTTGAATCGTTCTTTCGGTTTGTCCATCCGTTTGAGGATGATAAGCAGCGCTTAGATTGAGTTTGGTACCCATGGCAGATTGCATGGTCTTCCAAAAGTGAGATGAGAATCAAGCAACTCGGTCAGATATGATGTCCAAAGGAACGCCATGACGAGATATAATCTCATCGGCATAGATTTTGGCGAGCTTGTTAGCGGAGAAATCCTCACGAATAGGTAAAAAGTGTGCGGACTTTTTTAGACGATCAATGTTTACCCAAATAGCATCATGACCTGTATATGTGCGCGATAGTTTTGTGATGAGATCCATAGCAATGTCCTCCCATTTCCATATAGATATTTCTTGTTGTTCAAGAAAACCAGATGTGCGTTGATGTTCAGCCTTGAATTTAAGACAAGTTAGGGATTTAGACAATGTTCATTTTCATACCCGGCCACCAATACTGGGTACGAAGATCCTTGTACATTTTGTCTACACAAGGATGGATCGAATAACGAGATTTATGAGCTTCATCAATCAATAAGGTGCGGAGATTGTCTTGACTTGGAACCCACAAACAGTTCAAATAATAGAGTAATCCATTGTCTTTCGTTTCGAGTTGAAGTTCGAGATTTTGAGGTAGCTCATTTTTCAATAAGCTTTGGTTCACACATGTACGTTGTGCTTGAAAGATACGTGTCTGGATATCAGATTGAATTCGAATACAATGTAGTTAGACCGTTCCTTACGACTTAGTGCATCGGCTATGACATTCGCCTTGCCAGGATGTTAGTGAATTTCACAGTCGTAATCGTTCAAGAGTTCGACCCAGCGTCGTTGTCTCATGTTTAGCTCCTTTTGATTGAATATGTGTTGGAGACTTTTTTGGTCGGTGAAAACCACACATTTCATACCATAAGATAATGTCTCCAAATTTTAATTGTCTTGACGCTATGACTTTATCTCGTTGCATGAATACACAACCAAGGCCTAGCTTTGATGCGTCATAATAGACAACAAAATCATCCTTGCAATCGGGTAAAGATAAAATAGTAGCATTACAGAGTTTTTGTTTCAGTGTTTGGAAAGCTTCCTCTTGTTTGGGTCCCCACTCAAAAGGCTTATCTTCTGAGTCAAAGCAGTGAGGGGAACCACGATTTTTGAGAAGTTCATGATGAATCGACGGTAATATCCAGCAAGACCAAGAAATGAGCGAACTTCTGTGGGAGTAGTGGGTGTATTCCAATCCTTAATCACAGTAATTTTGGAAGGATTCACATGTATACCTTGTTTGTTGACTATGTGTCCCAAGAATTGAACTTCTTTTAGCCAAAACTCGTATTTGGAGAATTTAGCATATAGTTGTTCTTTCTTTTGGAGCTCCATTGTTAATCGGAGATGTCGTTCGTGTTCGGCTTGAGACTTGGAATAAATAAGAATGTCGTCGACGAAAACAATGATGAACTTGTCCAAATAAGGTTTAGAGACCCGATTCATTAAGTCCATGAAGACGTCTGGAGCATTCGTCAATCCAAAAGGCATGACAGTGAACTCATAATGGCCATATCGAGTTCGGAAGGCACTCTTGGGAATATCTTCCTCGAGTACACAAAGCTGATGATACCCAGAATGTACATCGATCTTGGAGAAACAGGTAGCACCTTGTAGTTGATCAAAAAGATCATCAATTCGCGGTAGGGGATATCAATTTTTGATCGTGAGTTTGTTGAGCTCACGGTAATGATACACATACGGAAGGATTAATCCTTCTTTTTCAAGAATAGGACAGGAGCGCCTCAAGGTGAATAGCTCGGATGAATGAATCCTTTGTCTGATAACTCTTGAAGTTGTTTTGATAATTCTTACATTTTAGACGGTGCAAGACAGTAAGGGGATTTGGCTATTGGGTTGGCACCAAGTACATGATCTATATGAAATTCAACTTGGCGTGCTGGGGGTAAACCAGGTAGTTCCTAAGGAAAAACTTCATTATAATCTCGAACAACGGGGATCTCTTGAATAGTTTTACCTTTTCCTTTCTCCTCTACGATATGTGCCAAGAAAGCTACATAATTCTTTCGTAGGTATTTTTGGGCTTGGGTACAAGTCATGAGTTTTAGGCTACTAGAAGGTTTCCCTCCATGAATTTCTAGGATTTCACCCAATGAAAGCGGTATTCAAACTATCTTGTCAAAACAGGTAACTTCGGCATGATGTTTGGTTAAACAATCCATTCCTATAATGATGTCAAAACTTCCGAGTTGCATTGGCGTGAGGTCAACGGCAAATAGGCGGTCATTGAGGTTCAATAGACAACCACGAATTACAGAATCAAGTTTAAGGGGTTCGCCACTAGCTATTTCGACTGTCAAGGGCTTTCCTAATTTAGTTCTCAGCATTAAAAGCAAACGTTCCAAAACTAAGGATACAAAACTTCTATCGGCACCTGAATAAAAAAGAATTGAAGCAGGACAATTGTTAACAAGGAATGTACCGACTTCATTATTAGCATGGGCCTCGTTGGCGTTAATATTGAATGCTCGCCCACGAGATTGATTAGAATTGACTAGTTTTGGGAAATTGTTCTTGTAATGATCTATCTCGTCGCAGTTGTAACATGACTCGGGTGGAAAGTGAGGTGGAACGGGATTTGCTTGGGGTTGAACAGGGATTTGTGTTGCTTGGTTTATGTTTAAATGACAGATGGTAGCTACATGACAGACTTTTCCACAAGTAGTGCATTGTCGACACTGCAGATGAGCTTGGTGGTGACCAACCTGTTACAAAATGGTGCAGTACCAGCATATGGTTTTCTCACAGGAGGTTGACATGGTTGGTTTTGGATGGCATGATTGGGTTGAGCAGTCACAACAAAGTTTTGCAAAGCCTTACGCTTCCTCGATCTTTTGGAAGGTTTGGTTTTATTTTCCTTTGTTTTCTCTTGGGTTTTCTTGGCGGATGATTTCTTGTCGCCTTCGCGATGAAGGTTACCTTTTTTGACCTGAGACTCGGTCAAGGTGGCAGTTAGCTCAATGGCCTACAAACTGTGGTAGGGTTACTTCCAGTAACAATGTCCTGAACAGGATCAGGCAAAACAATCGCCTTATCTAAAGGCGTCACCATTTTCGGACACAATAAACTTAAGTCTTCGTACCGGTCAGTGTAGGCACGATGCTCTCCACTATCTTGCTTAAGATCATGGAATTTTATTCCAGTGCCCGTTGCTCATGACGTGGGCAAAATTCCCTCATCATTGGAGCTCGAAGCTCTTCCCAAGTTTGTGCCAATGCCACATCAGCACCCTTATCTCTCATCACACCATTCCATGATGTAAGTGCTCTTTTCTGGAATACACCCGTTGCAAACTAAACCTTTCGCTCATTTGGCATTGAACATATCTGTTGGTGCATATGTCTATTGCCTTCGTCATTACACGAGAACGAGTCTGGAATAAACTAGAGATCCTGAAGACCGAACAAGACAAAGTAGATATCCTAGAGGGAGTCTATTGGTGCTTAATGTCTATAGAATAGTCTTGTATCGAGTTTGTATAGAATAGGTGAAACGAGGCGTATTTAAGAGTGTTAGATAGCAAGTTCGCTTGAGAAGTGTCTTGAGAAGTCAAGTTTGGCAGAACTTGACCAGGTCAAGTTCGGGTGAACTTACCTATGGTTGTCTTCTCACCAGCGAGCTTGTAACACTATATATAGGTGCCTTGGGATTTAATTTGTAAGGAGTTGGAGATTTTGGCACAGAGACGGCGAAGCTCTGTCGGATCCGGATCTTGAATGTATTGAACTTTAGATCAATGAAAACAACTATTAAACGAGTAATTCTTGTTATTTGGTTAACTTGTCATTGGTTTCCGCCTAATCGGACAATAGATAACAAATTTAGGTTCCCGAGCTGTTCGTGGACGTTTCTACAAGTGGTCTCAGAGCCTGGATACCTGAATTTGTTGAAATCAAGACAAGAATCTCTCTATTTCCTCTCCATTCTTCTATTTTTCTTAACCTTAGAACAAAAACGAAGAATTCACGGTCAAATTTTGTCCAATTTTGAATATGTCATGTAAAACATACTAATAACAAACCCCTGAGAGTTTGGACACAAAATTTAAACATTTTGACATAAAAAAGTTACAAAAACCATGTTTTTGAAACAAGCTATGGCCGAACTTAACATCAAGTTTGACCGAACTTGATTAAAATTTCATTGATTTTAATCAAGTTCGACCGAACTTGATAATTTCAAGAGTTTTCGTTGTATGTTCGCTCGAACTTGAAGAAAATTCAATATCTTTGATCAAGTTCGCTCGAACTTGAAGAAAATTCAATATCTTTGATCAAGTTCGACCGAACTTGATCAAATTTCATTGAAATCCATTCACAAGTTCGCCCGAATTTGATAAATTCTTTGAAATACTACCTAAGTTCGACCGAACTTATCTGTTCTTCTTGAAAACATTTCACAAGTCCGCTCAAAGTGTAATTTTTATCAAATATCACATCAAGTTCGACCGAAATTGATAAGTATGTGACAAGTGTTTTTGATCGTATTCTCAGATTTTAAAAATGAAAGATTTCCATAACGCGTTTGCAGCTGGAGTAGCTCAAGCCTCAATGTCAAATTCAATTGCGGTTAATCAGATGAACCTCGATAATGAAATAGGAACTACTCAGAAACCATTAAAGTTGATGAGTATGGATGAGTTCGAGGGATGGAAAGAAAAGTTTGTTAATTGGATTCAAGCGAATCAATTCAACAGCTTGGTTGTGATTGAAGATGGATATACATGGCCTAAAGATGAACGTGATCAAGATCTTCCACTGAACAAATTTTCAGCGATTGACAAAGAGAAATATGTTGCTGAAAAGAAAATGATCAGCTTGATACAACAATCTGTCAAAGAAGATATCTTGATATTATTACCAGAATACGATACTTCTCAAGAATTATGGAATTCTCTTTGTGAAAAATTCAAATGATGTGATGAAATGATCAAGAGCAAAAAGGCCCTGAGTAAGAAAGAGTTTGAGATCTTCACGATGATAAAAAAAGAGACAATGAAACAAATGATTGGTAGATATTGTCACCTCATGGTCCAGATGCGAAGACATGATATCAAGAGAACTAACGAAGAACAGATTGAGAAGCTGGCCGATGCACTTCCAGAAGGAGAATGGACAACGTATTTGATGATTCTAAAGAACAGTCCATCTTGGAGACATTTTAAGTTGTCATTTTTCATTGACAAACTTGAAGGTCATGAAATGGAATTGATGATGATTGCAAAATCCAAAAACACTAATGTTGTTCAGGATGTCGGAGTTTATTACAAAGGTGGTGTTCCAGATACTCCTATTCAAAGTCCAAAAATCCAAACGGCATTTAGTGCAAACATGAATACATCAGATCAATCGTCACAAAATCAGTATTCTCCAAACACTGGTTATTCATATGTTGGTTCAAATTTTTCTTCTCAAAGTCAATCTTATCAGACAAGCCAACCCACTGCTAATTCAAATGTTTTCCAATGCAACATAGCAGTAGATTTAAAGAATGTGTTTCCTGAAAAAGTTGCAAAACAGCATATAGCAGTTCTTGCTACAGTTCTGGAATTGTATGAAAGTCTTGCTGCTGGAAAGATCGGAAATCCGGAAATGACAGCTGATGATTACGATCAAGTAGATGAGGAAGAGTTGGAATTGATGGACATCAAATGGTCCTTAGCATCGATTATCCGGAGAGTTTCAAAATTTGTAGCACTAACTGGAAAGGATATTGGTAATTCAAGCAATAAACTTGGTTTCGACAAAACGAAAGTTACTTGTTTCAGATGTCGACAAAAAGGGCATTTCAAACGTTAATGCCATAACCAAGAAGCAAGTAGAAACCAAAACCTTTTTGGAACCGGCAATGAATATTACAAGAATGCGCTGCAATACAAATCATATCCGAATAGAACACAAGTTGAAGTTGAAGATAAATCTGCAAAGAAAGCCGAACAAGCTCTTGTTGCCAATCATGAAGATGATGGTTTCGATTGGAACAAATGCATCAGAAAGAAGACTGGTGTTTCTATGATGGCAGAGGTTGTGAATGAATCGGATACATCATTTGTGGATGCTGCTATCGAAAATGCTATTCAAGAAGCGTTAATGCAGAGAGCCGAGGAAGAAGCTATCCTGGAGAATGAAGTTCTGGAAAGATACATGCAACAAACAGAGGAAGAAGGAATAGCTTACCTTGAGACACAAAAGCAAGAAGAGATGAAATCAAAAGCCGAAAAGGTAAAAGCTGAGGTAAGCATGTCTAAAAAGGAAGTTGTGAAAATTGTGGAGGTTTAAAAACCTTGCACAAAGTGCGCAAGTCCTTGTGAACCCTGTCTGGATAAAGTCAAAGTCATAAGAGAATTGACTGAACATAACGAAAACTTCCGTTATGATTACAGAACCATAAAAGAAGCTTATGACAAAATATCAGGCAAATATAAACATGTTGAAAGAGCTAACAGCGAACTCAACGCTAATGTCACCATGTTAAATGCCACAGTTATTGAAAAACAAAAGGCAATTAACATGTACATTAATACAATTGCTGAGATAAAGCGTGAGTTTCACGAAATGAAAATTGAAAAAGAAAGAGTCAGACAATTGTTAAAAAGTTACACCACAAACGCATATGTCATTGATCACATTCTTCCTACGATTAAGTCGGAGGATAATGTTGATAACTCAAAGCGTAAAGTTTACGGAAATGTTCCTCCACCATTTCTTGCAAGTTGCTGCAAGAAAGATGATGATATTGAAAAGGCATTTAATCTTTTACTTCTTTCAGAAAAGAAAGATAAACTGCCTGAAAATATTGACGTAGACTTTACAAAATCAAACAATGACAATGAATCGGTGGTAAAAGATGTGGTAAAGAATGTTTTGGGAAATGATTCAGATGACGACAGCTTTAAAAGCGCTAACTCAAGTTCAAATAGTTCTGGTTCACAATCTGAAAATGACGATAAATCATCAGAAAATGATCTAAGTGATGATCCTAAGTTGTCATGTACAAAGTTAAGGAATCTGATAGATTATATTTCAATGATCGCTTTCCGATTCAGAATGTGAAAGAAGATCAAATCGATAAACTTTTTAAAGTTATGGAAGTTTCATCAGATTCTCTCGAGAAAAATGAAAGAAATTTATTCTAAACCGAAACGGAACTTTAACAATTACCGTAGAAATGGTGGTGATTTTCCTGAGAACAAGAGAGCAGGTTTAGGTTTGGAAGAAGATGAAGATGAACCGAAGAAGAATCAGAAGTCAACGTTCCCGGAATACAAAGGTAAGAACTTAAAGTTTGTTTACAGAACGAGCACGGTTCAGGAGGAAAGCTTGATAGGTAAGAAGTCAAATGATGATTTCAAGAAAGAAAAGGAATTCCGGGACAAGGCTAAGACCAAGTCCACAAGTGGAGTAAAACCCACTAGTGGAAATGTTCATGATACTCGGACTTGCTTCAAATGCAATGAAGTTGGTCACATTACTCGCAAGTGTCCGAAGTCTAACCTTGTGTATCTCCGAAGAAAAGAAGCTTCAAGAGAGGTAAAACAAAAGCAATCTGAAAATGATCAAATCAGGATTGTAAAAAGAAACGTTGACATCAAAGAAATGAAACGTAATGTTGAATCCAATCTTGAAATAAAACCTAAAAATGAATCAAAATTTTAAAATACAATTTTTCAAAAAGGATAGACTTCAAAGTCAAATAGTGATTCTAGGTTTTGTATCAAGAAAGCTAGAGTTAATTCTTAAGCATGGATTGCTAAAAAGAAATCACCTGAAAAAGTGAATGTTTGTGATAAAACCGAAAATGTCGAATCAATCAAGAAATATAAAAGTAAAGTTGATTGTCAGTTTGAAGTTTGTGATGTTGAATATGCTTATCAAAGAGCATACGAGAGTGATTACGAAGATGTGTATGAGGAGGTATATCCAAAACCCAAGACCAAGAAGGCTTGGGTTGAACTTTTTAACTAAATCCTTTCATGTGCAGGAGTTCCAAGATCTACTTGATTAAAAGTTGATTCTGGATCGCGGAGCTCCATATCAGTTTAACTTATCCAGAAATGTCATATCTTTGAACATAAAAATTGATTTCAAAGTTCTTACAAGTTTAAACTACTTTTACAAGTGGTAAATGAGTTTAATGATTGTTTGTTAACCAATTGCAGATACAGGATTGAGAAAAAGGATCGGACGACGAGGTCACGGCATCCGCATTGGTTTGTTACATTTTTAGAAGAATTTATTTAAATCTAAAATCCAAAAATATGTTTTTGATTTTAGGGGGAGTAAGAAAATTTTAAAAATTGTTGAAAAATCAAAAACATATGAAAAAGTTGAAAATTCAAAAACACGTAAAAGACAAAAAGATTTGTTGTCAAAAAGGAAATGATAGTACATCAGTTGACAATCACAGTATGCTAAAGATTTGTAAAATTTAAAAGTGATAAGCAAGTCTTACTGTGGATGTGTCGATAGACTTCACAATTTCAGTAGATTATTTCCGGGATATAAATTAAATTTTACAACTGCTTAATCTTGTGGATTAATACATCTTGGATATATGGACTTAGTACTCCGAAATTTCGATTGAAGGGTTGCGTAATTCTGAGATACGAGGTCTTTATAGATGATTGATATCTGGGGTATTATACAAGTTCTTTTGATTTTGCGGAAGCAATAGCCTAGAACTTTTATAATGCTTTTGCTAAAAACTCCAAATAGCATGCAAACTTGAAAAAAAATCGAAAGATCTAATCCTTTGCAATGCTGAAAAGATTCCTTAAGTGGAACACTCCTGAAAGACGAGCCTTCATCTATTTGACTATATGGTAGTACTAACCTGAGCTCTCAAAGCCTCGCATAACCCAAATACAGATATCAATTTCGCTATATTCACCTGTAAGATGAAATCTAGGGAATCTGGATTTGGGAGTATATTCAAGAGGTGGGAACCATAGTTAAGTCAAGTTTCATAATTCTTACCTTAACATATCTTGGAACAATTGAGAAACATGATTAAGTTTAAGTGGACAAGCATATCGACAATCTAAGGTAAACAAGTTTAAAACTTAAAGTCTGAAAAAGGTCAACGGTACTGGTGATATGTCTCAAAAAAACAGATATGATCCTTAGACGCGAATTCACAAAAATATGTCTGTAAATATGTTTATACATAGTTTACTTTACTTGTTAAAAGTTCTGTAATATATTTTACTTACTTTTTAAATCCAAAAATATTTTGAACGAGCCAATGTCGGAGAACGGATCATCGAAGTCTGGTATGAAAATGTTCATTAATTTGAAACTTTAAAATTGACAAAAACATCAGTTGTTTACAACGGGTTTAGCCATGGTCATTAACTTGGACTTGGTTGACATATTTGGTTAATCAAGGTCATTAACTTGGACTTGATCAACTAAGTGGATTTCATTTCAATAATTGAGGGTTGAAGGTTTTAAACGTAAAATGTTTCATGGTCATTAATTTGAACTTGAGATAACTGAAAAAAGAAGATTAAAATTTGAAGTACAAGTTGTGTACAGGTTGTATGTAATATATGTGGTACAAAATTTTCAAAGTTAGAATCTGAAATGTTTATTTGAATTCCCAAGTACTTTGAAACATGAAGTAAAGTTTTGGGGGGAGCAGGATGAAACGCGATTGAAGATAAAGCTCCAAGATAGGGGGAGCACAGCTCACAGCTAGGGGGAGCTTGGAGATTAAAGTTTTATCAAGTTAAATTGAAGAAAAGAGAGATTTTGAAGATCATAAAAGTTTAATTCTTATTCAAAGATAAAGATAAAGACTCAGGAACTTATTTGATGTCTGATGATTATGAGGCATTCAAAGGAGACTATGACTTGAAGTCTGACAAGGATGATTATTGTCAAAGATGTCTGTGAAAGTAGATGACTACGGTAACATCCAAGGGGGAGTCTGTTGGTGCATATGTCTGTTGCCTTCGTCATTACACGAGAACAAGTCTGGAATAAACGAGAGTTTCTGAAGACCGAACAAGACAAAGTAGATATCCTAGAGGGAGTCTATTGGTGCTTAATGTCTATAGAATAGTCTTGTGTCGAGTCTGTATAGAATAGGTGAAACGAGGCGTATTTAAGAGTGTTAGATAGCAAGTTCGCTTGAGAAGTGTCTTGAGAAGTCAAGTTCGGGCAAACTTACCTATGGCTGTCTTCTCACTAGCGAACTTGTAACACTATATATAGTTGCCTTGGGATTTCATTTGTAAGGAGTTGGAGATTTTGGCATAGAACGACGAAGCTCTGTCGGATCCGGATCTTGATGTATTAAACTTTAGATCAATGAAAACAACTATTAAACGAGTAATTCTTGTTATTTGGTTAACTTGTCATTAGTTTCCGCCTAATCGGACAATAGATAACAAATTTAGGTTCCCGAGCTGTTCGTGGATGTTCCTACAATATCGAAATGTGCTCTCGAGACTCTCAAACCATTGAAGGAGACCCAGTGAATTTGAGTGGTTTAGCCGAACAAAATTGTTTATAGTTGCATGGAGTAGGTGCATTGTTGTTGTTATTGTTATTGTTATTCGCTTGATTTAACTGGGTCACCATGTTCTGAAGTACAACAACAATTTGCTGAGCGATCAGCGCTGCCATTTCGGCATCTTGAGTTGTATTACGTCGAGGAAGCATTCTAAAAGAGAGGAAACATGAGAGAAAATGTGTGAGATTGACATTGGATAAACAGAAGAGTTATTAAAAATATCGACGAGACTTAAGGATTGCGGTCATCTGTTCGTTTCTCAAAACAAACAAACGGCACAGTGACTAATCAAAGTAAATGGGTCTTTATAATGCATCGCGGAGATATTCTTTAGCTTATAAGAGGACACTCACCCCAAGAGTTCCCAGGTAAGAGTGACTGGTCCGATTAAGTGGATTTGTACGAACACTCTAGCCTTAAACAGAAAACCCCGGGTACAGGCATCCACCTTCCAGATTGCATGTGTTCACATTATTAAAGCCCAAAATTTGACGAGATTTTGGAAACATCAAAGTCATAAAGCCAAAGATGACTCATCTAAGGATATTGTTTTCTTGTAAAAAGTTTTCGGAAAGAGTTTGTAACTTTTGTATTGTTTTTGGTAATCACTTAAGGATAGGTGACGGTATTGTATTATGAATCTAAATGAAAGTAAACTCGTGTTAGGGTCCTAGGAGGGTTATAGTCCAGGTCAAAGCATTACTAATAACCAAATTCCCTATAACCAGTGCTCTGATACCAATGTATAACACCCCGACTGCATAAAAACAACTAATCGCGGTGGAAACTTCGGGGAGTAACGTTACAAGATTGTTTCAACAACACGTGGTACTTGAAGTTTCGATTTATTGAATTAATAATATGATTACATTGTCTGAAATTAAACGAGGAAACAAAACATAAATAAATTGTCTTTCTTGTTTTATAGTCACTAAGGCCCGTCCATTCCTATATGAAGCATCCGTTTCAAACCATCACACCTAGGCTCCTGAAACATATGTGAAAAGAGAGTCAGCAAAAATATGTTGGCGAGTACATACGTTTTGTGAGTGTGTCAAATTCATGGCCTTGTATATGTATTGCAATACCTCGTCACACTACTAGAGTCATTAAGTGAAAACCTTGTATCAAAAAGTGTTTGGTATTGTAATAATAATTACCAACTAAAATAAGTTGGTTAGAGTTTATAAAAGAGTTGTAGCCATGAATCTTGACCAAAACATTTCTTTTGTAAAACCGAGTAGTAAATCGATTTAAAAGAAAACTTCGTATGGTTTATATCTTTAATTGAAAATCGTTGCGTGTCATCGTTGAAAAACCATTTGTTCAAGTGATTAAGATAAGGCCATGGTATGCAATACAATAAAGCACTTATATAGTGGAAGTACCAACAGTGTATCCACCATGCTTTTATTATATTACACCCGTCTTGTTATCTAAATCACTTACCATAAACCAATCATCCAATCGTCTGTGTTATGAACAATTTGTCCTTCTTATAAACCAATTGCCCTTGTTATAAACTAATCATCCTTATTATAAACCAATCGTCCTTGTTATAAACCAATCATCCTTCTTTTAATTGTGAAAACTTTTGGACATTTCGTTGAATACATTCAAACATGTGTTAACTAGTCCTAGACCACCAAAGGGTCACTTTAAATAGACTAACAAACCACCAAAGGGTTTGTTAAAAATACAGTTTCGGTCGTTCCCCAAACTTCCCCACAAATACCGGGAACCTTGGTAACGAGATTGTCAGTCCTATGGTAACATAACTTACTACTGTTCGGCTTGGCCAAAGTTAATGAATGTCATTCTTGTTATGGATACAACGCACCTACAAGTTCATTCATATTATTGAAATCATCGTGTTTTATATAAACCATAGACTTTGTTTTGAAAACTTGAAAATGGTTTAGCACATATGAATCACCCCAAAATATTTGCAAAAACATAAAAGAGAGGAACGATATACTCACATTGGATTGCAAAAGTGTCCTTGTTTCAAAGATCAAACAAGCTCAAGATTCCAAGAATTCAAGTGTGTCCTAAAATCGGATAACTATGTAAATATCGGGACTTTAATCGGAGGATTCGGATAAAATGAAGCCTTATAAACCAAATGAGTGTTGGAACTTATATGAAATGGTTTAATAAAGTTAACATTCTGATTTAGAAATGATCCTAAGTGCTTTTGACCCGTTATGACTCGTTAAGGTAGTTTACACTACTTTAACGGGTCATTTGCATAAATATGTGTTCGGATGGTTAGATATGTGTTATGATAAGTCTTATATGCCAAAACATGTTTAAAATGTTATAACATCAGTTTATATGTCAAAACATTGGTTACATAAACTTAAAATTGACTTATGCGCAAAAAGGGCGTTTTGGTCATTATTAAGGGCATAACTAGCGACTTATCATAACACTAACCAAACGACGTGACCATAAGGTTTAACTTCAGAGGGTTATTCCCTATAAACTATGGTCACATATATGTGTTTGGTCGGATCCTAAGATCGACCAAACGGGTCGGATTTTAAAGCCAAAGCGCTGGTCAAGACCGCTCGACTTACGACCCTAAAAAAACACTAAACTAGAAGTGACGAGTTAGACATGTCAAAACATGTCTAACTAAGTTGCAAAAAAATTTTGGTATCAAAACTTAGTGTTTTGATAACCAAAAATAGTTCCGTCGTAAAATGCCATAATGCGCATTTTTTACCGAAACTTTGACTCGTCACTTTAACTAGTAAACATGGTAATCAGTAGGTATAATCGCAAGGGATTATGACCTTCGTGATTACGATCACGTTGCAAAGTTCAATTGAACTTTGACTTGACAAAAAATGGACAGAACTGAAAGTCAAACAGAAAGTCAGCTGTCTAACTTTTAGCTCAAAATAAGCTAAATTAAAAGGAATTGCACCAAAATAACAAATACCTGGAAGTGTATGGTAGCAATGAACTGAGAATAGGAGTCCTCTTTAGCAGAGGAAAGCTCCAAGAAAATATAGAAGGAAAGAAAGTTGAATGAGTAATTTGTGAATGAGTTTGATGGCCTATTTATACTTGAGGATGATTAAGGAGGTCATTCCAAGTGTCAAGGTCAGTTGTGAGATGTTCCCAAGTGTTCTAGGACGTGTAGGAAGCAGAAAGAAGTGGCAAATTCGCGACTTGGTGGCCAAGAAAACAAGTAGGAGGCTGCCAGCTATGATTCTGCTGTCTGGCACTGGCTTACGGACCATAGGGGGTCCATCCTTACGGTCAGTAAGGCCTAGATTTCGGTAGCAAGTTTCAAAATGGCAGTTTCAGCCCCTGGACTTGTTTTGTCACGTTTTGTCATTTTTAACATCCATTAACCTCATTTTCAAGCTTTATAAGGATGATAAAGCATAGGGAACTCAAAATTTGCTAAAAAATGTCATGGATGTTGGTTTGTTCGGTTTTACGGTTGCGTTTTTCGCTTAACTACGACGGACGCTTTAATTAATGCGAAAATGACCGTAATTGTGTAATGAGTTATATTTTTGCATTATCATCACTAAAATACAAGATTTTAATGATTACAAAAGTTTTTGAATGTGCTTACGTGTTCCTTATTAAGAAATATGTGAATCGGCATACTTTCGCATATTTTGCAAAATAGCCCCTGAAGTTGCATAAACGTGTTTTTGCCATACTGAGACCCTCAAAACTTATTTCTAAGTTATGTAAAGGATTTTAGGGTATGTTTAGCTTGTGTCGTTGTTCTGGAGTGTACGTCGTGTTAAATTGATTACGTTTGCGTAACAGTTTGCGATTTCACATCCATAAGTTGTTCGAGAGTTTGTAATCATGCAAGAATTGAATATGTGCAATTGTCATGATAATTATACAAATATCGGAAATAAAACACAATATTTCCTTGATTGATAACTTGATCGGAAATCGTCACATGATGGAATCATCACAAATGTCACAATAGGGGACTATTTACTCACCTTCAGGTGCGTTATATTAACAAGCACAATTTCCTCAATGTTGATCTACACATCCTAATTTCAAATAGGAACAATTTAATGATCAGTTATTCTAAAATCCCCGAGTTATTATTTTGATTATGTTTGCATTTATATATATATATATATAAATAGAATTTGTTTCAACAATCATGGCTTAACAAGTTAAGTTTTATTTAATAGAATTTGTTTACATTGTCTGGAATTTAAACATAAAAAATAACGTAAGTTAAATTGTCTTCAGGTTTTAAGTCACTAAAGACCAAAGTCCGTCCTAGGTGTCGCATGATCAACCTTAAGCATTCGCTCTTGAAACATATGTGAAAATAAAGTACGTTAGCAAAAAATGCCTTTGAGTAACATAGGTTTTGCG
The DNA here is from genome assembly GCA_947069175.1 of Scalesia atractyloides. NCBI lineage: Eukaryota > Viridiplantae > Streptophyta > Magnoliopsida > Asterales > Asteraceae > Scalesia > Scalesia atractyloides. The sequence continues at coordinate 37,230,086 of CAMTDV010000019.1, read as the reverse complement.
TTTAAGATTCATGGCTTAAAATGTTTAAAGGAATACTTAGTTGAAAAGTGGCCATGAATACTTACAAAATGTTTTCTTTTATCAAATCATGTGATAAATCGAATGATATAAAAGAAAAAATGCATGGTTAAATCATTAACCAAAATATATGTCACGTCATAGATAAAAATGTCTTGTCTAGAACTTTCTTTTTTAATGATTCAAATAAAGCCATGATATATATGATAAAAACACTTATATATAGGAAGTAACATCGGCGTATCCACCATGCTTTTATTATATTACACATGTCCCGTTATTTAAATCACTTACCATATACCAACCATCAAAAAGTCTCGTGTAACCAAAATGTCAAATGTAAACTAATGTCTTGTATAGTCGAAACGTCTTGTATAAAACAATATCTTTAAGTAATCAAACGTTTTGTTTACTAAGTCATGCTTTTATTATCTAAAACATATATTAAGTTTGTTGCAAACACATTCAAACCTTGTTGACAGTCAAATAGACCCTTACAAAGATAAAAGTCTATCCATTTCATCGGATGCTGTCATTCCCTAAAGTCGCTTCCAAACAAACCGGGAAGTGGGAACGGCATTGTCAATCCTATGGTACCATTACATACTACCGGTCGGCGTGATCAATGTTAATGAATGTATTAAGTCAATCTCTAACGTACCAATATGTCATGAACAATGTAATCAAAAAAGTTTTTTAAAACCATGTACTAGTATGATCAGTCAACATACAAAGCAAGAAATGTCTTTGTAAACCATGTACTAGTATATGCTCAATCAACATACATAGCAAGATGCAATGTAAATCAATGTGCTCATATGCTAAGTCAACATATGCTGCAAAAGTATCTTTGAAATCAATGTGCTAGCATGCTCCGTCAACATATATAGCAAAATGCAATGTAAATCAATGTGCTCATATGCTAAGTCAACATATGAAGCAAAATGCAATGTAAATCACCCCAAAGCATTTGAAAAATTAAAATAAGGGACTATGTACTCACTTGGGATTGCAAGAAAGTCCTTATTCATGAAGATAAACCAAAGCTTAAAAGTCCGAGAAATCAAACGTGTCCTAAAATCGGATAACTATGTAAATATCGAGATTTGAAATCGGAGAACTTAGATAGAATGAGACCTTATAACCAAATGAGTATTGGAACTCATAGGAAAAGGTTTAGTAAAGTTAACATTCTGAGTTGGAAAGGTTCGTTAGTGCTTTTGACCCGTTATGACCCGTTAAGGTAGTTTAAGCCACTTTAACACGTCATTTGCGTAACTATGTAATCAGATGGTTAGATATGTGTTATGATAAGTCTTTAATGCTTAAACATGTTTTAAAATGTTATTTGATCAGATTACATGTCAAAATATATGTTACACATGCTTATAGTTGATTTATTTGCAAAAAGGGCATTTTGGTCATTATTGAAAATTGTAACAACTAACTATCATAACACTAATCAATGATATGACCATAAGGTATAACCTCAGAGGGTTATTCCCTATTTAACCATGGTCACAAATATGTATTTGGTTGGGTTCAAAGATCAACCAAACGGGTTGGATTCGAAAGTCAAAGCGGTGGTCAAGACCGTTCGACAAACGATCCTAAACACGCACTAAACTAAAAGTGACAAATTAGACATGTTTTCACATGTCTAATTAAGTTTATAAAAGTGTTTTGCATCAAAACAACTGTTTTGATACCCGGGAATGGTTTCGTTGTAAAAATGCGCATATATCGCATTACTGACCGAAACTTTGACTTGTCAAAATGACTAGTAAATGTGGAAATCAGTAGGCATGATGACTAAGGACTATAACCATCATGATTATGATCACATTAACAAGTTCAATTGGATTTTGTTTTGGCCAATTTATGATCAAAACTGAAAGTCAAACAAAAAGTCAAATTGTTTGATATTTAGTTCAAATATGCTAAAAGAATTGAATAAAACTTGATTGAAACACTTACAAATACTTAGAGCAGCCAAGGGTCTCAGAGGAAAGCTCCAAAGTGGTTGAAAACTTCAGATTATAGTAGAATGGAGGAAGAAAGATAGTTTCAAAAGTTCAAAATGAAGAAGATCATGATATTTATAGTTAATTTGAAGTTATATGATCAAGACAAGTGTCCATGAATCATCACTTAAGTGGATTAGTGTCCTAACACTTGTTAGAAGCAGAGAAAAGGGTGACAAGTTCGTTTGGTGAGTCAATCAAGGAGTTAACTAGAACAGGCCCCTACACACGTTTCGTCGCGTTTTAGCACTTTTAACACCCGTTAACCCCATTTTCAAGCTTCATAAGGATGATAAAGCATAGGGAGCTTAAAATATGTTCAAAAATGTTCCGGCGGTCGGTTCGTTTGGTCGTACGGTTGCGATTTTCGGTTAATTACGACGAAAATCATAACAAACGCGTGTATGACCGTAATTGCGTAACGAATGATATTTTTGCATTCCAATCATTAAAATATAACATTTTAATGATTACAAAAATTTTTGGATGTGCGTACATGTTCCAGATTAAGAAATATGCGTAACGGCATAGTTTCGCAGAATTTGCAAAATAGGCCCTGGAGTTGCAAAAGCATGTTTTTGCCATACCGAAGCCTTCAAAACTTATTTCTAAGTTACATAAAGGTTATTTAAGGTATTATAAGCTTGACCTTGTTCCAGAGTTTGTGTCGCTAATAATCGGCAGACTTTTATAGTTTGTCATAAATAGTCCCTGTGATCGAATAAGCTTGTTTTTGACATACCAAACCCATCAAAACTTATTTCTAAGTTATGTAAAGGATATTTAGGGTATGTGTAGCTTATGTCACTATTCTGGACTATACGTTACATTTAACTAATTATGTTTTGCGATTACACTTCCAGAAAAGGTTTGAAAGGTCAGAATCGAACAAATATTGAAAATGCACAAAAGTCACAGTCTCCCCTACTTTAGGAAATTTTGTCCCGAAATTTAATTAGAGGAAACTTGAGAGAAAAGATGTGGATACTTCGCCTTCATTTGATCCTCTCGTTCAAGTAAATTCTGGGCCACGTTTGGATTCCCAACGACTTCAACAATCGGTATCCGTCTGTGTTTGAGCTTCTTGACTTCACGGTCCAATATTTCGATAGGTTTCTCGAGAAAATGCATCGTGTTATCAAACCAAATTTCCTCAAGAAGAATGTGGAAGTTTTCATCAGTCAAACACTTTTTCAGATTGGATACGTGGAAAGTTGGATGAACATTACCAAGTTCAGGAGGTAGCTCAAGTTTGTAGGCCACTTTACCAATTCTCTCAATGATCTTAAATGTCCAACGTATCGTGGCGCAAGTTTTCCTTTTTTCCCAAATCTAATCACACCTTTCCAAGGGGATACCTTAAGGAGTATGTGATCATCGACTTGGAATTCCAAGGGCTTGCGTCGTTTGTCCGCGTAACTCTTTTGACGGCTTCTAGCTGTCAAAAGGTTTTCGCGAATTTTCTTGACTTTGTCCGTTGTATCGTCAATGATTTCAGGTCTGTTAGATCGCTCCTTGATAGCACAGGAACCTAAAATGGTTTCTAATGTCCAATTAGGCGGAAACTAAATGACATGTTAATCAAATATGCAAGAATTACTCGTTAAACTTTTTGTTTATTGATCTTAAGTAAAATACATCGAGTTCCAGATCCGGCAGAGCTTCACCTCAAGTTTGCCAAAGTAACCTAGAAGCTACTATTTATAGACTTGCAAGTTCGCTTGGGATAGAACAAGTTCGGGCGAACTTGTTGAGCAAGTTCGGCCGAACTTGTTCAAACATCATGATTCTGGGCGAACTTGCTAGCTATTTACATAAATACTTCATGTTTCTAGCATAATCTTATCCAATCTAAACAGACTCGATAAAAGACTAAGACATAGACATACTGTACTAACAGACTCCCTCTTGGATATCATCTTCGTCTTTATCAGTCTTCAAAAACTCTGTCTTTCATCTGCAGCACCCAAAGAAATTCTTGTACGGTTTCTTTCTTCTTTCTTGCGCAGGAATCAACGTTTGATATGTAGGTGGCACTTTTGTCATGAACTGAAAACATCTAAGTCTTGCCTCCATAGTCTTTTCTTAAAAATGTTCAAGGCGCCTTTCTTCCTTCAGAAACTCTTCACATTCTAACTCTCTAAGCTAGACTCCCACATCCTTCCTAAATTTACGCCATGAGCGTAGCAAACATTTATGATCCCTTGATACTGTTTAGCCTGAACCTCTTCTCTCTTCTGATAACATGTCTTATTGAAGAATAGACATAGAATATCCTCCTTAGAATAACTCACTAGCCACATCGGGTCTAGTATGCGTATCGTTCTCCATAACCCCCACAAACCTTCTTTCTGAAACACTTCAGCTAATCTTTCTTTTCTAATATCCAAGTGTTCTTCAAACCTCAACACTATTACTACTTCACACGTCGTTGGATCAACTTGCCACCACTTGAACAATGGGTAGAAATCTTGTTCTTTTAGCATTAGGGGCATGTTCTTCATCGCACGTGGATGTTTCATAATCAACATTATGTCTTTCTCTCCCGTTTGCTTGTTTGTTTTGATTCGGCGCTTCGGTATACATGGTTTCCAGTACTTGAATCCTTGCATCGCTTCAAACTTTATCATCTTCCATTCAAACTTTATCATCTTCCACAATAATTGATCAATAAACTTCATGTGATAGCTCACATTCCTCGTCTGCACTAACTCCTCCACATCCCAACACGGTAATGTACTGAAGTCTGCCAGGTATTTAAAGTATTGCATGCCAAATTCTCATTTGATGGCGTAGACATTCAGTTCTTTTAACCAACCCCAGCTTAGGATATCACCCAATGACTTGTCTGCATCTCTGGTAAAGAATGCTAACGATTGTCGGAACTTTCTTTCTCTTAGCATTTCTTTAAACCAGGACTTTTTTGCTTGTGCAATCTCTTCTTTACTCATCGGCTTCGGAATCTTTCCTTCTCGCACAGACTCTACAATCTTTTCCTTTAACAGATCTTTATTCAACTGTTCGTACATCTCTTCAAAAGTAGGAAAACTGTCTGTATTCAAACCAACATACTTCTGTGCTTCATCCGTATCATCATCTACCAATCTTCAATAATAACATTATTTTAATCATCAGCATCAGATCTTCATTGTAGCAGTATTCATTTGGTTCAAAGGTATCAATATTCACCACTTTCTCTTCGAAATCAAAATCAAACGTTTCAGCATCAACATTTAGCAGTTTTGCAAGATTTTTTTCGAAAAATTGTGAACAAATTTCCCTCTTCTACATTATGCTCTAACATTAGTACCAATGGCTTTGTAGGCATAGCAGCAACAAGCATTGCATCGATCGCATCTGTCATATCTTCATCAGTTTACCCTGTTTGCCCTGTTGGCTCCCCCTTACTTTGATCTTCCGTCATAATAACATCATCGTTTAGTAACGAGGAAAAATCAAACTCATCAGTTACCTTTGCATCAACAACCTTCATGCCAACTCCACCCTGATCTTCGTCATTACCATCATCATTATCAGAATCATATTTTGTATTATCAACAGGCTCATCATCATCTTTATCTTCAGCTTCTTCATCTTTTTGGGAATGATTTCAGACTCTAAAGCTTTAGCAGCATCAACAGATTCACTCACAGGCTCCGTTGTCTTGGGCATACCTTCAATCACATGTTTACCCTTTCCCTGTGCGGCAAGTTCTATCTCTGCTTTCTCTTTCCCCTCTTGCACATCCAAAAGTTCATATTCTTCTTTCAAATTAATTCCCAAACTGATTGATAACACTTTCTGCAGTCTTGAAAATCTTCTATCATTCAAATCCTTCTCAGAACGTAATTCTGCAATTTCTTTCTGTAATCGTTCATTCGCATCCTCAGGCCTTCAAGTAGAGCTTTCAGGTAACCACGATCACCTTCCAAGAATTTCACTTTGTCGTTCAAGATTTCTTTCTCAACTTCGCTTTGTTTCACCATCTGTTACAAAGCAGCTTTCTCAGCTTCATTTTTTCATACTTTATCTTCCAAAGCTTTAACTCTTTTCTCAAGTTCATCAACATTTGATTCTGGGAAGAAATCATTCAAATCTTCAAGGTTGACAGGATCATCTGGAATATTTCCAAAAATCTTTGACCTTGGAGTCGTCTTTGGTGTAGACTTTGGCATACCTCTTCGGTGTGTGTACTAGAACTTCTTTTGGAATAGAACTTTCAGGCTGTGACGATGTTGTCGGAGGTTCTTGAGACATAATGATAGGAATTTCTAGCAAATCAGACTCAGGAGGTTCTTGTGTGACTCCTAGTTGTTCAGTAGTCTCTTGAACAATAGAAATTTGAACTGTTTCAGCCGCAGGAGGTTCTTGTGTAGCTCCTGTTTCTTTTGCACCAGAAGGTTGTTGTGTAACTTCTATGCGTTTAACATAACGACGACTTTTTTGTTTCTTTGCAGCTTTTATCCCTTTGGTACTCGGAGAACCTGTAGTCTTTAATGTATTATCTTTTGCAGAAGACTTTACTCGTTTCGCTTTTTTCTTTGGTCTCTCCTTGTCATAACCCTTTTCAGTCTCCGGTTCGTAGTCAGCATCAACTTCTTTTATCTTTTCTGACTCCTTCTCAGTGATAGCTTTCTTTGTAGCTTTTTCGAGAGAATCATCACTATCTTCGTCCTTTTCTGACGTCACAGAGATAAAATCATCATCCTGAGTATTATTTTCAGTTTCCTGACTCTCAATATTAATGGCAACACTCGAACCAGCTTCAGCTTGAATATTTTGAGGTTCATCTTCATCAAGTAGCATAGTATCCACTTTCTTTGATTTTAGAGACGCTTTCTTCTTTTCTTCAACAACTTTATTTAAGAACCAATCACTGCGCTTTTCTTTTAACGTTGATAGCCATTCTTCTTCAGCATTCACCACTTTCTCATCACCACTACCTTCCTTACGCCACTTGTATTCAGGCGGTGCAATATAATCAGTAGAAACCATAGCACCAAATAGTGGCTTTGCAATCGGCGTTGAAGCTTGTTTTTGGTAAGTAATAAGCTTCTTCACTGTTACTTCATCCATATGGCTTAGATAAAGAATGTCGTTAGGATCCTTTGCAATCTTCTTGAATTTGTCATCGATAAGCATCTGCACGAATCTTGGATACATCACCAGTCTGTTCGTTCCCATATTATTCTTCATGTGAGTAAACACCAGCTTCGAGAAGTTGAACTTCTTGTTTAGAACTAGAGCTATAGCCATACACGCCATATAATCTTGAACGTCGTCTAAACCTGCTTTTCGATGGCTGAATGCATGTATAATTGCATACATTAAGAACTTGTAAGGGTTAAGAACTTCCCCTTTCTTCATCGTTGATTCATTAACATGCCCTTTATAACCCATTCTACGAAAATATCCACGAACCATCCTTTCATCCAGCAACATTGGATCATCCTTATCGTCGTTGAAATTTAACAATTTGCGGATCTCTGCTTCAGTCACTGTCAGCTCTTTATATTCATTTCGATGCAGACAATAGATGTGATCACTGTGCTATGCTCATTCAATGACGCTGAGCTCCAAAATCTGTACACGTGTGATCTATACAAAACAGTCTTTTCCGTGATCGCCTTATTTATCGGAATGCGCATCATAAAATCAATAATGCTGTCATAGGCTGCTAGAGATGGATAAACTGTCTTGTTGGGCGTGACGCATGTGTTGTGAAATTCATTGAACGAAAGCTGGATATTCTGCAAACAAGAGAATCGAGACAAAATTAGCAATATTTAACAATTTTCACAAAACATTACATCAAGTTCGGGCGAACCTGATTAGACAAATAATCATCACAAATCATCAAGTCCGGGCGAACTTACGTTGACCAATTTTAATTTATTTCCAAACAAGTTCGGGCGAACTTGTTAGAACCTTATGATTATTGAAAATCTCAAACAAGTTCGGGTGAACTTGTTAAACTTTATGAATTTGAAAACATCAGACAAGTTCGGGCGAACTTGTGAGATATTTATCATTTTAACATTTGAGGACAAGTTCGGCCGAACTTGGTTCAAATAACCAATTGACAAGTTCAGGCGAACTTGTCATCTATTTCGATCAAAAACCTGCAACTGTATGTTCAAAACATTTTTGACCAAATTAATGACATGTTTAGGGTCGATTAAGGTTGTTTAACAAATTTTATTGTCCAATTCGTCCTTAAACATTCTTATTCAAGTCCAATTGTCAATTTCAGATCTAAAATGTTCAAAGTCTATCAATTCACGATTCAAAATCAAATCATTTACCAATTGCCATGATTAGTAGTGTGCTAATCACCACAAATCACACAAAAATTGGACAGCAATTCGGTATTAAGATGACAATTTTGAAATCGTTCAAGTTCGCTCAGAGAATTCAAGAACATATAATGAAGTTCAGGCGAACTTGTTAAAACCAATCAATTAAGATCAGTAAGTCAAGACGAACTTGTTCAATTTATCTGTTAAGTACAAACAAGTCCGTGCGAACTTGATATCAAATCAATGTTCATTTACCCATAACAAGTTCGGGCAAACTTGATTAATTTCAAAATCAACTTTTTCAAAATTTCCAATTTTGACCTTGAACTTTTCAATTTTTACCATTTTTAACAATCCACAGTTGACCAAGTCCAAGCTAATGACCTTGGTTAACCGATTTGTCTGTCGAGTCCAAGTGAATGACCTCGGTTCGACCCGTTATGAACAAACTATTGTTTTCTCAAATTAAAGTTTCAAATTAATGAACGTTTAATTGTTTTCACTTATCAAATTTTGCAGATTAGCTCCCAGCCCGTTGTCAATCAGATTTCCACCAATTTAGCACCTTGTCAGACTTCATAGATCCGTTCTCCAACATTGGCTTGTAGAAACTAATGTAGAAACAAAACCTTTTTGTATTTTTGAAAGTTTATGCTAAAAGTCACTGAAAATCTTTTGGGTTTTAATCTGTAAAGCAAGTAAACTATGTACAAACATATTGGCAGACATATTTTTGTGAATTCGTGTCTAAGGATCATATCAGTTGATTGAGACGTATCACCAGTACAGTTGACCTTTTGATGACTTTAAGTTTTAAACTCGTTTACCTAGATTGTCGATACGTTTGTCCATTTAAACTTTGAAACATTTCTCAATTGATCCAAGATATCTTAGTTAGACTTATGAAACTTGACTTAACTATGGTTCCCATCTCAGAATATACTCCCGTATCAAGAATCCCTAGATTTCATCTTACAGGTGAATATAGCGTAATTGGTATCTATATCTGGGTTAATGCGAAGCCTTGAGAGCTCAGGTTAATACCACTCTATCGACAAAGAGATGAAGGCTCGACTTTAAGGTGTGTTCCAATTAAGGAATCTTTTAAGCACTACAAATGATTAGATTGTCACACCCTCAATTTCCACTTGCGGAGTTTTACCAAGAGGCGTGCGATCAAACCAGAATCTGAGACACTAGTAATATCAAACGACTCTATATGATTTATTTAAACGTTTTCCAAAAACATTTGTTTAACTATTCATAGTTATTTTCAAATTATCTTAGTTTCAAAGTTTAGCGGAAGCATTAGTTTCAAAGTTTAGCGGAAGCATTAGAGTAAAGTAAAGTAACGGGCGCCAACATAAACGCCAAAACAAAAAATCCCAAACAATATTCGTAAATAAGACTCGATAAAAATGTCTTGATCAATGCAAGTGAGTGCACCTACCGCTCCTAGCGTCCTGAGAAACATGTTAAGAAACAAGTGTCAACATTAAAAGAAGAGTGAGTTCACAGGTTTTTATAAGTTCACAAGTTCGGTTAAATGTTTGCTTTCCCCGTTATCCCTAACGCGGGATAACGATATAGTTCCATTATTCCTATCCCGGAATAATAATGTTGGTTCGTAATTAAGTTCAATGTTAACATGTAGGTAGCGAGCCTAAAGTTACGTCACATAAGAGTTTGCGATCGAAGCTGACTGTTGTTGCCTCAGTGTTGCCAGGTCTATCACTAACCATGGCGAAAGTTAGGCCAAATTAATCACCCGTTGACCATTCCCGGTCGGCTAGCGCGACTAGCTCGGGTGGGGCTTGTCGGGCCCAGTAGTACTACTTATAATTTCCCCGCTATCTAACCCAATACTAACGATCCGAGAGTTTGTTGAGGACTTCCGTGATATAGCTACTTAGTGACCATAACGTACATTAACATTAACTTAGTTACCGAGTAGTGTAACGACGTTAATTTCGCATAACGTAAAAGATAGAGTTATAGAGTGTATACATGTTTCTCCCCCTGTTGTGTAAAACCGGATAAAATAGGGGTCGTGAACTCACCTTAAATTGCTCGGTTAGAGTAACACAAAAGTAGCAAATGATGGAACCGCTAATCGCGTCCTAACATGCCAACCGATTTAAAGTTAGTGTGTGAACACACTGATACAAAACCATACGCATAACTAACACACGGTGCGGCACACGTAATAACCAATTCGAAAACACAATCATGCATGCAAAGTATCATCATACCAAAATAATGATCAAACCAACTTGTCATAAACAAAGATTAACCCATACAACACTTTGGTACACACAAACGCAAGTTATCATGTTTCAGCTTGTACGCTCATAACTGTGCTGTTTTCGATGATTTTTATTAAATAGTTCCAACGTTCCAAAAATTCCAATTTTTTTACAGGAGGTGTCAACTAAACTGTAGAATTTATGTAAAACTTTCAAGTCCTAACGCTTTACCAATTATTTATAAACATTTATATACTAGGCTGCAGTCAGATTCGTCGCTTTCTGACTGCAGTCTGCGGGAAAATTATTTAAAAATCATCGTTTATCCAATTACAAAAGTCTAGTGGGAGATTTCCGAAAATTCCCGTCTCCATGTACTGTACAAATTTCGTGACCCAACCGCCTACAGACTATGAGATCCGACTCGATAAACAACTAGCAAAGTTTGCAGAATTTATGCAGCTTCAGCTGCTGCACTAAATGACCACTTAAAAATAGCAAACCACCTCAGAAAAATATGAATCCGGTGACATTAGAAGCGTTTTTCAAAAATACACGTTTAGGCTTTAGAAAATCCACTTTTCGATAAATAATGATTAGGTTACAGCCAATTAAATTGGCTATAAATGTCATTTAGCAAACTGTTTTCGACTTTTATCGTATTAGAACATGCTTAAACGATCATGACGCTTAATAATAATGATCAACATCAGGTTTGTTTGTCAAATATCATCATGTATATCAATATTCATGCAAACCCTAATTATATAACATGATCTTTATCGCTAAAACGCGGCCTATGATTTTAGTATTCATCATAACATCACAATCGCAAAGATTCGCACAATCATCTGAACTAATCATAATCCTACCATTACACACAATCATGATCAAGATTATACAAACCCTAATGTGAATCACAAAACAATTAAACCCTAACCTTGAAATGATGATTAGCGAACCGGGACAAGATTGGAATCAATCCTTGGAGAGTTGCGACCGTGAGAGGGGGGGGCTGTCGTCGCCTTCCTCTATGTGCTAGGGTTTGTTTTTTTTACTCATGCATACATACAATTATATAGCACAAGGGAAAAGAAAAGGGGGGGGGGGGGTTTGGGTAAGTGGCTTGGGCCTAAAGTTTAGGTTAGTTCCTTGGGCCGCAAGGAGGTGAGGTCGACACGTTTCGCGGCTCGGTTCGGTTCGGCTATTCATTTATTATTTTTTTTATAACTAATAATCGCGAAATCAAAGCGTGATATAATAATATACGAAATCTACAAACGTCTAATAACACATACCACGTAATTCACCCAATAGATTCACAAAGTTAGCGTTGTTATTGCGAGCGTGTAATTGAATTCTCCGAATTAAATCAGCATAGGAATGAATAACCGTGAAGTAGCGCGTTTAAGATACCTGAAAATCCGGGATGTCACATTTTCCCCATGTTGAAAGAATTTTTGTCCCGAAAATTGAGTAAACGCGGTTTAGAATGCAAAGCACAAAGATTCAGTTTGTTAGCAATGGTACAAGTAATTCCCAGGCTGTCACATCATCCCCATGTTGAAAGAATTTCGTCCCAAAATTTAGTTGGTGGTAACGTCAGATTGCTGCTCAGCTGCAAAAAGGTGTGGGTATTTGCTTTTCATTTGGTCCTCTCTTTCCCACGTGAACTCCGGTCCACGCTTAGAGTCCCAACGAACCTTGACAATCGGTATCTTGTTGTGCCTTCGAGTCTTAACCTCACGATCCATGATCTAGATAGGTTGTTTCACAAAATGCAGTTGCTCATCCACTTGAATCTCATCCAATGGAATGACTAGGGTCTCATCTGATAGGCACTTCTTCAGATTGGACACATGAAAAACGTTGTGAACTCCCCTGAGTTCGGTAGGAAGGTCTAACTGATAAACTACGGGCCCGATACGCTTCGAGATCACGAATGGGCCTACGTACCGTGGGTTTAGTTTGCCTCGTTTCCCAAAATGGATTACACCCTTCCAGGGTAACACCTTCAGTAGGACGTGGTCACCTACTTGAAATTCGATCGGTTTGCGTCGTTGATTAGCGTAGCTTTTCTGTCGATCTTGTGCCGCTGCCATGTGGTTTCTGATTTGCACAATATTTTCAGTAGCCTCAAGTATCAACTCAGGACCTGTGAGTTGACTGTCACCGACTTCTGACCAACAGACCGGTGATCTACATTTGCGACCATATAATGCTTCAAACAGTGCCTCTTGAATACTCGTATGGTAACTGTTGTTATACGAGAATTCCACTAAAGGCAGATGGATTTCCCAACTGTTCCCGAAGTCTACCACACATGCCCTAAGCATGTCTTCCAAGGTCTGAATGGTCCTTTCACTTTGACCATCCGTCTGAGGGTGATAAGCTGTACTTATATCTAAGCGTGTACCCAACGCTTTCTGAAGTGACTGCCAAAAGTTGGATGTGAAACGAGCATCACTGTCTGAGATGATGGATGTTGGCACCCCGTGCCGAGAAACTACTTCCTTAACGTAGATGCGAGTCAACTTATCCATCTTATCTGTTTCTTTGATCGCTAGGAAGTGTGCAGACTTAGTTAGACGATCCACGATTACCCAGATGGTATCGCAACCACCCGGAGTTCGCGGGAGTTTAGTGATAAAGTCCATCGAGATCTGATCCCATTTCCACACTAGGATCTCAGGTTGTTGAAGTAGCCCTGATGGCTTCTAGTATTCTACCTTGACTTTCGCACAAGTCAAACACTTGCTCACGTAGGTGGCTATATCCACTTTCATGTTGGGCCACCAGTACGCGGCTTTAAGGTCTTGATCTTATCTGAACCAGGATGGATAGAGTATCGGGATTTGTGAGCTTCGTCCATAACTAGCTTCCTGAGGTCTCCGTAGAGAGGTACCCATATACGATTCATGAAATACCGGGCACCATTGGGTTTCACTTCCCAATCGCGTTCCATCTTTCCCACAGATTCGGCCTTGATGTTTTCTTCATTAACTGCTTCTAGCTATGCGTCGCGTATCTGTTCGGGTAACCCCGAATGAATGGTGAACTGTAGTGCTTGTACCCGACGAGGTTTCAAGTGCTCCTTCCTACTGAGGGCATCAGCTACCACGTTAGCTTTACCCGGGTGATACCGAATGGCACATTCATAATCGTTCCGGAGTTCGACCCAGCGACGCTGTCGCATGTTCAACTCCTTCTGATCAAAGATATGCTGAAGGCTCTTGTGATCTGTGTAGATTGTGCACTTTGTTCCATATAGATAGTGTCTCCAAATCTTAAGTGCAAACACAACTGCTCCCAATTCCAGGTCATGTTTTGTGTAGTTTTTCTCGTGAACCTTCAACTGTCGGGATGCATACGCGATGACCCTATCACATTGCATGAGTACGCCTCCTAATCCCTGAATGGAAGCGTCACAATATACCACAAAATCATCTGTCCCTTCTTGAAAGGACAAAATGGATGCACTACAAAGTTTCTGCTTCAGCAATTGAAATGCTGCTTCCTGCTTGTCACCCCAAGCATTCTTGGTGCCCTTCTGGGTGAGAGTGGTAAGCGGTTGTGCGATCTTTGAGAATCCCTTGATGAAACGTCTGTAGTAACCAGCCAAACCCAAAAATTGGCGGATCTCTGTCTGTGTCCTGGGTGCTTCCCAGTTCTTGATAGCATCGATCTTGGCGGGATCAACGTGTATACCATTTTCATTCACAATATGCCCGAGGAACTGAACTTCCCGAATCCAGAAATCACACTTCGAAAGCTTGGCATATAGTTTCTCCTGTTGAAGTAGTTCCAGTAATAATCGTAGATGCTTAGCATGTTCTTCTTCACCCTTAGAGTAGACGAGTATATCATCGATGAACACGATGACAAACTTGTCGAGATACGGCTTACACACGCGGTTCATGAGGTCCATGAACACCGCGGGTGCATTGGTGAGACCGAAGGGCATGACCAAGAACTCATAATGGCCATACCGAGGGCGAAATTCCGTCTTGGAGATATCTTCCTCCCTGACACGTAACTAGTGATAGCCGGACCGTAGATCGATCTTGGAGTAGTAGCTTAAACCTTGAAGCTGGTCGAAGAGATCGTCGATGCGAGGTAATGGGTATCGATTCTTGATGGTAACCTTATTGAGTTCCCTGTAGTCGATGCACATGCGGAAGGTCCCGTCCTTTTTCTTTACAAAAAGGACCGGAGCTCCCCATGGCGAAGTACTGGGTCGGATAAATCCTTTTTCCAAAAATTCCTGAAGTTGGGTAGACAGCTCTTGCAGCTCTGCTGGAGCTAGGCGGTACGGGGCCTTGGCGATAGGAGTCGCATGGTTCGCCAATTCGATTTTAAACTCCACTTGTCGATGTGGTGGAAGACCAGGTAACTCCTCTGGAAACACATCAGAAAAGTCACGGACGACGGGGATATCTTCAATCCGCTTCTCGTCCTTAGGCTGCTCGGTGACCAGTGCGAGCAAAGCGAAGGAGTTCTTTCTCCAAAGATACTTCTGAGCTTGCATGTAAGAGATGATGTTTATGACGGCGCCTACCTTCTCGCCTTGCACCATCAAGACTTCGTCGTTAGAGAGCGGAATACAGATAGCTTTCTCGAAACAGAGAACTTCAACTCTGACGTCGGATAGCTAGTCCATTCCGGCTACCACGTCAAAACTACCCAGGGTAGTTGTCATCAGATCAATGGTAAAGGTGTGACCCGCGAGTTTAAGTTGACAGCCGGTTACTAAATGGATCACATCTACAGATTTACCATCGGCTAGTACTATGACGTAAGGGGTCTCTAGGGGTTTAGGCGTGAGATTTAGGTTCTTCCAAAAAGACTCAGATATAAAACTCTTATCCGCACTCGTATCAAACAGTACCGTAGCAAAATGATCGTTAAGGGGAAACTTACCAGTGACCACATTCGAGTCGTTTCTGGCCTCTCCGCGGCCCAGCGTGAATGCACGACCTTTGGCACCTCCTGTGCCACCATTTCCATTGTTGCCATTGTTGTTATTGTTGTTGTTTTTGTTGTTGTTGTTGTTGTTGTTCCCACCATTGTTGTTGTTGCGAAGCTGCGGGCAGTCTCGCTTGAAATGGGCAGTGCTACCGCACTGATAGCATCGCCGGTTCTTTCCTTGCTGTTGACCCTGGTGCTGATTCTGATTTTGTCGAGACATGATTTCCCCGCGACAATCCTTTGCCGCGTGTCCCGCTTTGCCACATCGTTGGCAGCGATTTTCGGTGAAGGGCCATGATGATGAAGTTTACAACGATTACAATGCGGCTTTCGACCCGCATAGCCGCTTGAGTTCTTGGTGTTTTTGGCAGACTGATTATTGTGACCCCGATTGTTGTTGAAATTGTTGGACCACTTCTGGTTTCCTTGTTGTGGCTGGGCTGACGAAGATTGTCGAGCAGGTGAGTCTTCAAATTTTCTTTTGTTATCAGGGACAACTTCAGTTGCACCCCGAGGTGGCAACTTCCTTTGCTCCCGGTGAGTTTATGCGCCAGCCTGATCGCTTTATGCTCCGTCGTAGGGTTGTTAGACATTACCATGCCCTGGATCTCAGGGACCAGACCCCCAAGATAAAACTCAAGTCGTTTTTCGACGGTGTTAGCTAGATCGGGACATAGGAACACCAGATCGTGGTGTTTTGCTGTGTATGCTTCAATTTCAGACCCTACCATCTTGTGGTTCCATAACGCCTATTCCAACTGTTGAACTCTGTCCCGCGGACAGTATTCCTCCTTGATTAAGACCTTAAATTCGGTCCAGGCCATTGCGTTCGTCACAAGAAGTCCACGCGTTTGGACTTGTGCGTTCCACCAGGTCAATGCCCTATCTTCCAACGTTGAGGCAGCATGCTTGACCTTATTAGCTTCAAGGCAATTGCACATCTCGAAAACCGATTCAGACTTTTTAATCCAACGGACCAGTTCTATGGGTCCTTAAACACCTGTGAACTTGCTCGGTTTTGCATCGAGGAACATCTTGTAGGGGTTAAGACCCCCTCCTGCTGGTGGGTTTTGAACACCTGCCAGAGCAGCATTCATGTGTTCTTGGATTAATGTGACCAATTCTTCAGGTGACATGTTGAGGTTTCCGCGACGACCAGTTGCCATTTCAGATCTTCGCAAGACAACACAATCACACACCGATAAGTATATATATCCAATATAGTTATCATATTCCACACTTCAATCATCACACAAGTTATGTCAACCCAACAAATTAAACAATCAAAAGGAATATTCGATTAAGTAAATTGCAATGTCTCACAAAATACCAACCAAACATCTCAGTTTAATTATAAAATTACAAGTTCAAACATAAGTGGAAACAAACAAACTAAGGAAAACAAAACGGGGATTGGCGAGACGAGTTAGTCTTCTACGTCTCCATCTCCCAAGTCGCCATCATTGCCGTCATCCTCTGCAGCGTTTTCAGCTTCAACAGTCGGGTCCTGTTCCGGCTCTTCTTCCTCCGGATCCTCCTCCGGGTCTTCCTCTGGATCCTCCTCTGGGTCTTCCTCTGGATCTTCCTCTTCTTCCTCTACCGGCGCTGGAGGGGCCGGTGCTGGTGCGGGTACGGGGACAGGTGCTTGATGCTGCTCCAGTTCTTGAATCCTCCAACTGGACTCAGAACTCTGTCTTCGAGCCAGTCAACCCTCAGCTGCTCAGCACGAAGATCCTTAGCTAAAATGTTTTGAACTTTCCTATTCTCATGTTGCTCTTCCTCGAGCCTTCCAGTTTTACAAGTTAGTTGACGTATCATCCATCCTTGTGCTTCGATAGTCTCCTGCATTCTCTCTAGTTGTTCCTATTGTTTCCTTAACATATCCCTAAGTAGATCGTTCCCTACTCCTAACGAGTTGACGGTTCGACCGGTATAGCGGTGGTCGGACGGGAGGACGACTCCCCTCCTAGAGCGAGTCTTTTCCTAGCAGCTGAGCGTGTCTCCACGCCATGAGGTGATGAGGGTTCGACCATGGGTGCCTTCCCCGGCGCCCTTTATTGTCGAGATTTGTCGGATGATGATGATGACATTGCCTGTTGGGGGGTGTAGTTAGTTACGAGTTGTGTGCATCACAATATACATATATATCTTACATAAAACAGTTGTAGTATAACACATAACAATATATCACAGTTTGGTGCCAACTAAGTCTAGTGTCATGTAACAGCTATAGTTTAGGTCTACTTTTAATGCAAACCTGGTTCTCTATAGCTAGAGGCTCTGATACCAATCTGTCACACCCTCAATTTCCACTTGCGGAGTTTTACCGCGAGGCGTGTGATCAAACCAGATCTGAGACACTAGTAATATCGAACGACTCTATATGATTTATTTAAACGTTTTCCAAAAACAATTGTTTAACCATTCATAGTTATTTTCAAATTATCTTAGTTTCAAAGTTTAGCGGAAGCATTAGTTTCAAAGTTTAGCGGAAGCATTAGAGTAAAGTAAAGTAACGGGTGCCAACATAAACGCCAAAACCAAAAATCTCAAACAATATTCGTAAATAAGACTCGATAAAAATGTCTTGATCAATGCAAGTGAGTGCACCTAGCGCTCCTAGCATCCTGAGAAACATGTAAAGAAACAAGTGTCAACATTAAAGAAGAGTGAGTTCACAGGTTTTTATAAGTTCACAAGTTCGGTTAAATGTTTGCTTTCCCCGTTATCCCTAACCCGGGATAACGATATAGTTCCATTATTCCTAACCGGGAATAATAATGTTGGTTCGTAATTAAGTTCAATTTTAACATGTAGGTAGCGAGCCTAAAGTTACGACACATAAGAGTTCGCGATCGAAGCTGACTGTTGTTGCCTCAGTGTTGCCAGGTCTATCACTAACCATGGCGAAAGTTAGGCCAAAAATTAATCACCCGTTGACCATTCCCGGTCGGCTAGCGCTACTAGCTCGGGTGGGGCTTGTCGGGCCCAGTAGTACTACTTATAATTTCCCCGCTATCTAACTCAATACTAACGATCCGAGAGTTTGTTGAGGACTTCCGTGATATAGCTACTTAGTGACCATAACGTACACTAACATTAACTTAGTTACCGAGTAGTTTAACGACGTTAATTTCGCATAACGTAAAAGATAGAGTTATAGAGTGTATACATGTTTCTCCCCCTGTTGTGTAAAACCGGATAAAATAGGGGCCGTGAACTCACCTTAAATTGCTCGGTTAGAGTAACACAAAAGTAGCAAATGATGGAACCGCTAATCGCGTCCTAACATGCCAACCGATTTAAAGTTAGTGTGTGAACACACTGATACAAAACCATACGCATAACTAACACACAGTGCGGCACACGTAATAACCAATTCGAAAACACAATCATGCATGCAAAGTATCATCATACCATAATAATGATCAAACCAACTTGTCATAAACACAGATTAACCCATACAACACTTTGGTACACATAAACGCAAGTTATCATGTTTCAGCTTGTACGCTCATAACTGGCCTGTTTTCGAGGATTTTTATAAAATGGTTCCACGTTCCAAAAATTCCAATTTTTTTACAGGAGGTGTCAACTAAACTGTAGAAGTTTGTAAAATTTTCAAGTCCTAACGCTTTACCAATTATTTATAAACATTTATATACTAGGCTGCAGTCAGATTCGTCGCTTTCTGACTACAGTCCACGGGAAAAATTATTTAAAAATCATCAATCATCCAATTAACAAAATTCCAGTGGGAGATTTCCGAAAATTTCCGTCTCCAGTTACTGTACAAATTTCGTGACCCAACCCCCGACATACTATGAGATCCGACTCGATAAACAACTAGCAAATTTTGCAGAATTTACGCAGCTTCAGCTGATGCACTAAATGACCACTTAAAAATAGCAAACCACCTCAGAAAAATATGAATCCAGTGCCATTAGAAGCGGTTTTCAAAAATACACGTTTTAGGCTTTAGAAAATCCACTTTTCGATAAATAATGATCAGGTTACAGCCAATTGAAGTTGGCTGTAAATGTCATTCAGCAAACTGTTTTCGACTTTTATCGCATTAGAACATGCTTAAACGATCATGACGCTTAATAATAATGATCAACATCAGGTTCGTTTGTCAAATATCATCATGTATATCAATATTCATGCAAACCCTAATTATATAACAATCTTTATCGCTAAAACGCAGCCTATGATTTTAGTATTCATCATAACATCACAATCGCAAAGATTCGCACAATCATCCGAACTAATCATAAATCACAACACTTTTCATACTAATAATCCTACCATTACACACAATCATGATCAAGATTATACAAACCCTAATGTGAATCGCAAAACAATTAAACCCTAACCTTGAAACGATGATGATTAGCGAACCGGGACAAGATTGGAATCAATCCTTGGAGAGTTGCGACCGTCAGAGGGGGGGGGCCTGCCGTCGCCTTCCTTTATGTGCTAGGGTTTGTTGTTTTTTTTAAACATAACTCATGCATACATACAATTATATAGCACAAGGGAAAAGAAAAGGGTGGGGGGGGGGGCGACCGCAAAGCAGGGGAGGGGTTTGGGTATGTGGCTTGGGCCTCAAGTTTAGGTTAGTTCCTTGGGCCGCAAGAAGGTGAGGTCGACACATTTCATGACTCGGTTCGGTTCGATTCGGCTATTCATTTATTATTTTTTTTATAACTAATAATCGCGAAATCAAAGCGTGATATAATAATATACGAAATCTACAAACGTCTAATAACACATAGCACGTAATTCACCCAATAGATTCACAAAGTTAGCATAGTTATTGCGAAATTCTCCGAATTAAATCAGCGTAGGAATGAATAACCGTGAAGTAGCACGTTTAAGATACCTGAAAAGCCGGGATGTCACATAGATCTTTCGATTCTTTTCAAGTTTGCATGCAGTTTTGGGGTTTTTTTAGCAAAAGAGTTATAGAAGTTCTAGGCTATTGCTTCCGCAAAATCAGAAGAACTTGTATAATACCCTAGATATCAATCATCTATAAAGACCTCATATCTCAGAATCAGGCAATATCTCAAACGAAATTTCGGAGTACTAAGTCCATATATCCGAGAGATGTTAAACCACAAGTTTAAGCAGTTGTAAAATTTAGTTTATATCCTGGAATCAATTTATTGAACGTGTAAAGCCTATCGACACATCCACAGTTAGACTTGTCTATCACTTTTTAAACTTTACAATTCTTTAACGTACTATGATAGTCCACTGATGCACTATCATTTCCTTTGTGATACAAAATTCTTTTTGTCTTTTTCTTGTTTTTGTACTTTTTTGTTTTTTCATATGTTTTTGTATTTTCTTGAAATATTTCTCTCTCTAAAATCAAAAACATATTTTTTATTTTAGTTTTTAAGAATACTAATCTGAAAGATAAAACAAACCAATGTGGATCACGTGAACTCGTCGTCCGATCCATATTCAACAAATTTTAATACCGTTAAGTCTCATTAGATATTTAAATCTTGTTGAAGAAAAAGCTTTGGTATAAAAACCAGCTTTTTGTTCATCGGTGTGGATTTTTTCAATTTGTACCAACTTCTTTTCGTAGCAGTCACGAATGAAGTGATAACGAATTTCTATGTGTTTAGTTTGAGAGTGATGAACTGGATTTTTAGTAATGTCGATAGCTGCCTTATTATCTATAGATAAAGGCGTATCAAGAAAGTACAATCCAAAGTCGCTCATATGTTGTTGAATCCATAGGATTTGTGAAGAACAGCTGGAAGCAGAAATGTATTCTGCCTCACAGGTAGAAAGAGAGACCGTGGTTTGTTTCTTGCATTGCCATGTTACTAATCGAGTTTCGAAGACCTGGAAACCAGCCATTGTAGACTTTGAATTCAGCTTGTCCACCCCAAGTCCGAGTTAGCGTATCCCGTCAGATCAAAGTTATCGTTCTTTGGATACCACAAGCCGGTGCTTGGACATCCCTTTAAGTAACGTGATATGCTTTTCACTATCTGCATGTGCGATACTCTGGGACTGGATTGATATCTCGCGTAAAGACATGTAGGATACATGATATCTGGGCGAGATGCCATCAGATACATAAGAGATCCTATCATCGACCGATAGAGCGTATCATCCACTTTGGTTCCTGTATCGTTAATGCAAATTCCGTGATTCAACGCCAGAGGAGTTGAAAGCGGCTTCGACTTATCCATTTCAAACTTCTTCAGAATATCGTGAACATACTTCGTTTGATGAATGAATATGCCGTCTGGTAACTGATAAACTTGTAACCCGAGGAAGAATTTCATTTTGCCCATAGAAGACATTTCGAACTTCTTCTTCATTATCTTCTCGAATTCTTTGCAAAGACTATGATCCGTTGAACCAAAGATGATATCATCCACATAGATTTGTACGATGATTAGATGACTTCCGAATTCTTTGGTAACAATGTACTATCCACTGTGCCTCTTGTAAAGCCGTTTCCAACTAGATGTTGAGATAACGTCTCGTACCAAGCTCTCGGGTCTTGGTGTAATCCGTATAAGGCTTTGTCTAGGAGATAAGCTTTGTTCTTGTTCAGGTGATCGACGAACCCCGGTGGTTGGCCGACGTACACTTGTTCGCGTAGCTTACCATAAAGAAATGCGGATTTCACATCTAACTGGTACACTTTAAAACCTTTCCAAGCAGCGAATGCAAGGAAAATGCGGATTGACTCTAAATGTGTAAAAGGTGCATAGACTTCCGTATAGTCAATTCCTTCTTGCTGGTGGAAACCTTTGACAACAAACCGAGCTTTGTTTCTAATGATCATACCTCGATCATCCCTCTTACAATTGAAGACCCACTTCATGTCTATCGCTTTTTGCTTTGGTGGTAACTTGACAATTCTCCAAAATCCCAGTTTCTTAAACTGTAATAACTCTTCCTACATTGCAATTACCCAATTCTCATCACCCAAAGCTTCATTCACAGTCTTCAGCTTGATTTGAGATATGAAACATGAATAATAGCAATAATCTTGAGTCGGAGCCACTCGAGTATAGACACAACTTAAAGCTTTGTTGATCTGGCTTCACATTCTCACACTAGTCTGTAATTCTCTAATTATGTTATTCGAAGGGTGGTATGAATATGATCGCGGAATCTCCTCGCTAGAAACATCAACTGTGCTATTCTGATTTGAAATATTGAGATCAACTATCAAATCAATTTCAGGAGTACTCGATGTTGCTTCATTTTGATTGCTAGGGCCAGCAGATTGGTTTAACATATTAGATATTTGCTCGGATTCTTCATCAGAGGAAAATTCTCCATCATCATCGAAAGTTGGAGATTCATCAGAGTCGGAATTCTGATTCTGAGAAAGAATGGGCTATGTAGTAGTATTTCCTGGTTCTGTGGAAACATTTGTTGGAGTTGTAGTAGGTGTTACTTCTGCTTCAGAAACTTGTTCAACTGGAACACCACTATTACTCGAACCTGCACCAGAAGATGATGTAGAACCAACAGTAGGTTGATTAACCACTATTGGTCTTAGAATTTGTTCTTGGTTTGCCGACTGTTGAAGATAATAAAGAGCTACAGGTTCTTCTTCAGACGGTTCTTCTGGCAAGTCGAACTACTTCTACAAATCTTGATAATTGAATAACCACACATCGCCTTTTCTCTGAATAGGAGTTGTGTACCGAAAGCAATCAACGTGTTGTGCTTCGACAACTCTTCTCAAAATAGGAATGTTAACTCTCCTAAGCAGACTAGCGTAACCGACAAAGAAACCTCTAAGCGTTTTGGCACTAAATTTTCCATCTGAATCAATCGCTGGGCAAGGTGCACAGAACGGCTCTAGATACTTTAGATTTGGTTTCCTTCGGTTAATCATCTCGATGCATGTCTTGTTAGTCGGTTTGACTGTTAATACCCTATTCAATGTGTAGCATGCCGCTGTAACCGCCTCACTCCAGAAGCTGACGAGAAGTTTGGAATCAGCAAGCATAGTTCTCGTTGTTTCAATTAACGTTCTGTTCTTCCTCTCAGCTACGCCATTTTGTTGCGGAGTGTAAGGTGCACTGAATTCGTGCAGAATTCCTTTGGCGTTGCAAAACTCTTTCATCTTGTTGTTTTTGAACTCCGCGCCATTATCACTTCGAATACGTCTAACAGGGAGATGATATAGATTTTCAAGTTTCTTAAAGAGAATTACAAGATTTTTGAACGTTTCATCTTTAGACTCTTGAAAGAAAACCAATGAATATCAAGAATAATCATCTGTGACAACCAAACAGTATAGATCTCCGGATATACGTCGAACATTTACCGGTCCATAAAGATCCATATGTAGACGTTCAAGCGGAAACTTTACGGAGTTAAGAATCTTCTTAGGATGTGACTTCTTAATCTGCTTCCCTTTCTTACATTAAAGACAATGATCCGTCATGTGGAAGCTTCGAAGATTTACTCCTTCGACCAAGTCATGTGATCCGGAAAATTCATTTTCTTCAGACGTATATGCCCTATCTTCATGTGCCATAGAATCAAATCCTTCTCTGTGGCTTTAGAATCCAATCATGAGTAATCTTCCTTGCTTCAATATCATGCACTCCTTATCATTGAAATGAACGGTGAACTGCTTATCGCAAATCTGTGATATGCTTAGAAGATTGTTCTCCAGCTCGGCGATATAGTTAACACGATCAAAAGACACCACACCATTCAAAAGTTTTCCTTCAGCTACAATCTGACCTCCTTTATTTCCAGTTAAGCGTACATACCCTCCGTTAATAGCTTTGATATCAAAGAGTAGTGTTTTCATTCCGGTCATGTGCCTCGGTGCTCCGCTGCACAGGTTAACAACTCAGTGAAAAAGTGCAACCCAAGCCTTTTTGGTCTTGGTTTGCGATAATAATCTTCATAAACATCCTCATAATCCCTCTGATATTCAAAATCGTCATTTAAAACTTCATTGACAATTGAGTTTTCAAACTTAACTTTCTTCTTTTCCTTTGATGGTTTTGGAAAAACTTTGTCAATTTCAGTTTTACCCTTAGACTCAGACACCTTGTTGACTTTAATTTCAACTGACTCAGACTTTGCAACTTCAGATGTTGTTGTTTTCTTCTTTGCAACCCAGGATTGTGATTTAACCCTTGCTTTCTTAATGTAGAATCTTGAATCTTTGTTTTCGTTCGATTTGGAAGATTCACCTTTCTCAAAAGCTGAATTTTCAAACTTCGATTTAGTTTTAGGTTTCACTTCATTTTTGTGTAGGTTATGTCAATGTTCTCAGGCAGCTCATTTTTCTTTTCGGTCAAAAGTTCAATATTAAGCGCCTTTTCCATCCTATCAACTTTCTTCCGACAATATTTCTCGCACAACGGTGATGGAACATTGCCATAATCCCCATGTTTCTTACCTTTTTCTTTCATATCATTTTCTTCTGACGGAATCGTTGGAAGAATTTGATCGACGACATAAACGTTCGCGTATAGCTTTTCAAAAGTTGTCTTACCCTTTCGGTTTCGATTTTCATATCTTGAAGCTCTTGTTTAATTTCAGCAATTTTATTTATGTAGATGTTAATGGATTTTGTTTTTCCATTACCGTTGCTTTTAACATTCTTACTGTGTTATGTTGTTAAATGTTGTTTTTATCAAGTCTGCCGTAATCACCTTTCATTTTATCATAAGCTTCCTTCATTGTGCGATAATCATATTTAAAATTATTGTTATGCACATTGAGTTCACTTATGATTTGAGTTTTTTTGACGCATTGCACACAAGGCTCTATACATTTCGTGCATGGTTTTTCAACCTCAACGATTTGCACCTTTACCACTTCTTTTTCTACAACTTTTACCTGTGGACCTACCTTTGTCAAATTTGCCATCATAGCTTTGTTGGCAATCTCCGTGAGATTCTCCTCATTCATTTCCTTAGTCATGTTGATGACTTCTTCATCTTCCGGTTTCGTTTCAACAACATGTTAGAAGAAAGAACACTCTGCATCCTTGTATGATGATAGATCTCCTCTTCTTCTGCTTGTTGCAAGTATTCTTCTAGCATTGCGTTCTCCATAGCTGCATCTTCAACATATGTATCTTCCACAATTTCGGCCATTAGAGTAACTCCAGTCTTTTTGGCAATATATGAGTTCCAATCAAAGCCATCATACTCATAGAAGCAACCATAGCCTTTCTGCGTTGTTGGATGGTTTTTCTTGAACTTTGATTTGAGTATTCTTCAGAAATCGCTTATATTGCAACGACTTCTTGTAGTAATCACTGCCACCTTCGAAAGGACTTTGGTTTCCACCTGCTTCTGGATTCTTGCACTCTCGTTTTAAATGCCCTTTTTGTCGGCATCTGAAGAAAGTAACTTTCGTCTTGTCAAAACCTAATTTGTTGCTCTAGTTTCCGATGTCTCTACCAGTTAGAGCAACGAATTTGGTAAACTCAAGCTCGAAGAAAGTAACTTCGAAGCTAAGGACCATTTGATGTCCATAAACTCAAGCTCCTCCTCATCCACTTGATTGTAATCCTCTGCAGTCATTTCCAGATTACCAATTTTCCCGGCCATTAAACTCTCATAAGATTCCAACACTGTGGCAAGTAGTGCCATATGTTGTTTGGCCACTTGTTCAGAAACGACGTTGTTTAGGTTGACTGCAATGTTGCATCTAAACACACTTGGATCAGAATTTGATTAATTATTCTGATTTGATCCCGTGCTTGAATATGATGAATTCTGAGGACTCTGATCATAGTTAGGATATAATTGAGTTTGGCACTGTGGCGAATAATTCGAGGAATTCATATTCGCGCTGAAAGCAGTTTGGATTTTTGGACTTGAGATATTCTCTTGAGCTCCGGTCTTGTAATAAAGTCCAACATCTTGAGCAATGTTTGGATTCTTTGACTTTGCAATCTTCAACAGTTCCATCTCGTGCCCTTCCAACTTATCAATAAAAGTGGATAATTTGAAAAATTCCGAGCTTTGACTTTCTTTTAGCACCATGAGATAAGTTGTCCATTCACCTTCCGGTAAAGCATCAGCAAGTTTGTCAATGTATTCTTCTTCTGTCTTCTGAAGACCATGCGTTCTCCTAATCGCATTCAAATGATAGAATCGTTCTATCATTTGTTTCATTAACTTGCCTTTGAGCATTGTAAGTATGTCGAATTCTTTCATAATTAGAGCCTTTTGCTCTTCACCATATTTGCACTCCCTTGGTATTTGGTCTTTAGAGACTTCCATAACTCTTGTGCAGTGTTGTACTCTGGCAATAGCACCAAGATATCTTCCTTCACGGACTGCTGAATCAGACTGATCATTTTCTTTTTAGCAACGTACGCATCCTTCAGTGAAGTAGAAAACTTGCTCATTTTGAAAACATTATCATGTTCATCTCTTGGCCATGTACAGCCTGTTTCAACCGCAACCCAGCTATGAAAGAACGTAGCTTGAACCGAGTTCGTAAACTTTTCCTTCCACCCCTCGTATTCATCCAGGCACATAAGTTTCGGTGGTTTCATTCACGTACCCATCTCGTTACCAATATTTACGTGATTCACCATGTTGGCATTCGATGTTGAAGCCCCAACTGTCATATACGCATTGTGAATAATTCCATTGCGGAAAACAAACGAGTATCGTTGAAAACACATTCACAATCATCGAAAATTGATTAGTGAACTGACAACTTTGGGCGAACTTGCGTAGTTGATAAACTCAGATTTTGTTTCAAAACAAGTTCGGGCGAACTTGTATAAAATTTTCAACAGAATTTGATCAAGTTCGGGCGAACCTGATTAAATTTGAAGAGAAATCTTATAAGTTCAAGAGAACTTATCTAAAAACCTTGAAAATTCAATCAAGTTCGGGCGGACTTGATGAAATTCACTCAAAAAGTGAATTTTTCAGTCAAGTTCGAGCGAACTTGATGCCAAGTTCGATCAAATCAACTTTGTAAAACATGATTTTTTCCACTTTTCGACATCTATTCGTTTGAATTAGGTATTGAAACTTTTAGGTGTTTATCTTTAGTGTATTTACATGACATATTCAAAATTTAGCAGATTTTAACCATAGGTTCATTGGTTTTCATGAAAAAGTTAAGAAAAATGGTAGAATGGAGTAGAAATAGAGTAGTTCTTGTAATGATTTCACCAAATCGGGTATCCGTGGCTTTGATACAACTTGTTAGATTGCTCCTTGATAGCACAAGAACCTAAAATGATTTCTAATGTCCAATTAGGCGGAAACTAAATGACATGTTAATCAAATATGCAAGAATTACTCGTTAAACTGTTTGTTTATTGATCTTAATTCAAATACATTCAAGTTCCGGATCCGGCAGAGCTTCGCCTCAAGTTTGCCAAAGTTATAGATGAGAACCTAATGCTACTATTTATAGACTTGCAAGTTCGCTTAGGATAGAACAAGTTCAGGCGAACTTGTTCAAACATCATGATTCCGGGCGAACTTGCTAGCTATTTACATAAATACTTCACGTTTCTAGCATAATCTAATCCAATCTAAACAAACTCGATAAAAGACTAAGACATAGACATAATGTACTAACAAGGTCCAGTGAATTGAGATTCACCAATCTCATTCCAGCAGACAGGTGAACGCCATTTTCGACCATAAAGAGCTTCGAAAGGAGCCATGTCAATGCTAGAGTGATAACTGTTGTTGTAGGGGAATTTGATCAATGGTAAATGCGAATCCCAACTACCACCAAAGTCGATCACACAGGCTCTAAGCATATCCTCTAGTTTTTGGATTGTCCTTTCAGATTGTCCATCTGTTGAGGATGATAAGCAGTGCTCAAGTTAGCTTGGATCCCATGGCAGACTGCATGGTTCTCCAAAAATGAGATGTGAATCGAGCATCACGATCAGATATAATGTCCAAAGGGACACCATGACGAGATACTATTTCATCCACATAGATCTTAGCAAGTTTGTCAGCAGAGAAATCCTCTCGAATGGCTATAAAAATGTGCTGACTTTGTTATACAATTAACGACTACCCAAATGGCATCGTGACCTCTAGAAGTGCGTGGCAATTTGGTAATGAGATCCATAGCAATGTTTTCCCATTTCCACACCCGAATCTCTGGTTATTCAAGCAAACCAGAAGGACATTGATGTTCTGCCTTAACCTTAAGACATGTAAGGCATTTGGATACGTACAAGGCTATGTCTTTCTTCATACCAGGCCACCAACACTGGGTATGAAGATCCTTGTACATTTTGTCTGCACCTGGATGAATTGAATAACGAGACTTATGAGCTTCATCCATTATCAAGGTGCAAAGGTTGTCTAGACTTGGAACAGACAAACAGTTCAGATAATAAGATAACCCATTGTCTTTTGTTTCCAGTTGAAGCTCGAGATGATGTGGTAATTCATTACCCATTTTGTCTTGTGCAACACAAGTACGTTGAGCTTCAAGAATATGTGTTTGGATATCAGATCGAACTTGCACGCATTGCATCTTGACAGGTTCTTTACGACTAAGAGCATCGGCTACGACATTCGCTTGACCAGGATGGTAGCGAATCTCGTAGTCATAGTCGTTCAGAAGTGCGACCCAACGTCGTTGTCTCATGTTCAATTCTTTCTGATTGAAGATGTGTTGGAGACTTTTATGGTCCGTGAAAACCACACATTTTGTACCATAAAGATAATGTCTCCAAATTTTTAGGGCGAAAACAACAGCACCCAACCCAAGATCGTGAGTGGTGTAGTTCTTTTCATGAATTTCAACTGTCTCGATGCATAGGCTATGACTTTGTCTCTTTGCATATGTACACAGCCAAGGCCTAAGTTTGATGCATCACAATATACGGCTAAATCATTGTTGCCTTCAGGTAGAGATAAAATAGGAGCATTACAAAGTTTCTGTTCAAAGTCTGAAAGGCTTCTTCTTGTTTGGGTCCCCACTCAAATGATTTATTCTTTAGAGTTATAGCAGTAAGGGGAACCACAATCTTGGAGAACTTTGCAATGAAGCGACGATAATAACCCGCAAGACCCAAAAACTGAACGAACTTTGGTAGGAGTAGTAGGTGTATCCCATTCCTTAATCGCACTGATTTTGGCGGGATCAACATGTATACCTTGTTCGTTTACAATATGGCCCAAAAATTGAACTTCTTTTAGCCAAAATTCGCACTTAGAGAATTTGGCATAAAGTCGTTCTTTCTTTAGGAGTTCCAGTGTTAAACGAAGATGTTGCTTGTGATCGGATCGAGACTTGGAATAAATCAAAATGTCATCAATGAAAACAATGATGAACTTGTCCAAATAAGGCTTACAAACCCTATTCATCAAGTCCATGAATACAACAGGAGCATTTGTCAGACCAAAAGGATAAACTGTGAACTCATAAAGACCGTAACGAGTGCGAAAAGCTGTCTTGGGAATATCTTCCTCGAATACACGAAGCTGATGATACCCAGAACGTAGATCAATCTTTGAGAAGCAAGTAGCACCCTGTAGCTGATCAAAGAGATCATCAATGTGAGGTAGGGGATGTTGATTCTTGATCGTGAGTTTGTTGAGCTCACGGTAATCGATACACATACAAAAGATCCATCATTCTTTTTCACAAATAACACAGGAGCACCCCAATGTGAACAGCTTGGTCGAATGAATCCTTTGTCAGATAATTCCTGAAGTTGTTTTGACACTCTTGCATTTCAGATGGTGCAAGACGGTATGGAGACTTAGTAATAGGATTGGCACAAGGTACAAGATCTATACGAAACTCAACTTGTCGTGCTAAGGGTAAGCCAGGTAGTTCCTCAGGATAATCTCGTACAACGGGGATGTCCTGAATTGTTTTGCCTTTGCCTTTCTCCTCTATGATATGTGCCAAGAAAGCCACATAATTCTTTCGTAGGTATTTTTAGGCTTGAGTACAAGTCATGAGTTTCAGGCTACTAATTGGTTTTTCTCCATGAACCTCCAAAATTTCAACAGACGAAAGGGGTATACGAACAATCTTATCAAAATAGACCACCTCAGCATGATGTTTAGTTAACCAATCCATTCCCACTATAATGTCAAAGCTTCCGAGTTGTATAGGTGTGAGGTCAATAGGAAAAAGATGGTTATTGAGGTTCAATTTACAACTAGGAATGACAGAATCAAGTTTAAGGGGCTCGCCACTAGCTATCTCGACTGTTAAAGGCTTTCCTAGTTTGAATCTCGGTTTTGAGAGTAAAGGCTCAAATGTTAATGATACAAAACTTCTATCAGCCCCCGAATCAAAACTATTGAAGGTGGATGGTTGTTAACAAGGAACGTATCGTTTACCACCTCGTTGTCTGCCCGTGCCTCATTTGCAATGATATTAAACGCTCGTCCACGAGCCTGGTTCGCATTTGCCAATCTTGGGCAATTGTTTCTATAGTGGGTGAGATCCCCACAATTGTAGCAAGAACCGGGTGGATAATGAGCTTGCGCAGGATTGGCTGGCTGCTGAATGGGATTTTGTACAGCTTGTTTCTAACCGGGTGGATAATGAGCTCGTGCCAGATTGGCCAGATCATCCACAATTTGTACAGACACGACACGGTAATTGAGGCTGATGGTGACTGTTGCACCTGTTGCACAAAGGTGCAGTGCCGGTATACTGTTTCTTGGCAGGAGGATGAGCAGGCTGGTTAGGAGTGGCTTGATTGGGTTGTGTAGTGACAACAAAGTTCTTAGAAGCCTTACGTTTCCTCGACTTCTTTGACCCATCAGCTTTCTTACTCTTTTGCTTCTCAGAATTGTCGGATGGTTTCTTGTCACCTTTACGGTGGAGCTTACCCTTTTTGATCTGCGGTTCAGTCAGAGTTGCAGATAGCTCGATGGCTTGTCTAACAGTAGTCGGGTTGCTGCCGGTCACAATATCCTGAACTGGGTCAGGAAGACCATCCATGTATTTCTCAATCACCTTATCCAAAGGGTCACCATTTCAGGACACAGCAAGCTCAACTCTTCATATATGTCAGTATATGCACGGTTTTCACCACTATCTTGCTTCAGGTCATGGAACTCATTCTCCAACGCCCTCTTTTCATGACGAGGGCAGAACTCTTTCATCATAAGAGCTCTGAGTTCCTCCCAAGTTTGACCGATAGCAACATCAACACCCCTATCTCTCATCACTCCGTTCCACCACGTGAGTGCTCTCTTTTCAAACACACTAGAAGAAAACTCAACTTTCCGCTCATTTGGACATTGAACATGTTGAAATGTATTCTCAAGACTCTCGAACCATTGTAGGAACCCAGTTGTTCCCTCATAACCACTAGACTTGAGCGGTTTAGCCGAATTAAACTGTTTGGAAGCACAGCAGCAAACTGCTGAGCGATTAGAGCCGCCATGTCGGCGTCCGTATTTACGTGTCGTCGAGGAGGCATTCTATAAGAGAGAGAAAAAAATGAGAGAAAACGAGTGAGATGAATGTTGGATAATCAAAATGAGATAAATAAATATCGACAAATGTAAGGATGGTGGTCATTCGTTCGTTCACTAAATAACAAACAAATGAGACACAGTGACTAATCAAAGTAAATGGGTTTTTATAATGTATCGCGAATACATGCTTTAGCCTATAAGTGGACACTGACCCTAAGAGTTCCTAGGTAAGAGTGGCTGGTCCGATTAAGTGGATTTGTACAAATACTCTAGCCTTAGACAGAAAACTTAGGGTACATGCACCCACCCTTC
This sequence comes from Scalesia atractyloides, assembly GCA_947069175.1. NCBI lineage: Eukaryota > Viridiplantae > Streptophyta > Magnoliopsida > Asterales > Asteraceae > Scalesia > Scalesia atractyloides. Next base: position 37,197,789 of record CAMTDV010000019.1, on the reverse strand, counting down.
CAGATTGCACGTGTTCACATTAATAAGACCCAAACTTTGAGGAGATTTTGAAAACATCAAAGGCATAAAGCCAAAAACAAATCATCCAAGAATTAGACGATTGATTTCAAAATTGTTTTAAAATTTTGTGTTTTTGTTTTGGTATTCACCTAAGACTAGGTGATGTTATTGTTTTAAAATCTAAACACAAGATATCTTGTGTGAGAGTCCTAGAAAGGTTCTAGTCTAGGTCAAAGCATTATTAATAACCTAATTCCCAATAACCATTGGCTCTAATATCAATCTTTCTGTCACACCCCGACTGCGTAAAACAACAAAACGCGGCAGAATCATCGGGGAGTGTCGTAACAGAATTATTGTTTCAACAATCATGGCTTAACAAGTTAAGTTTTATTTAATAGAATTTGTTTACATTGTCTGGAATTTAAACTTAAAAATAACGTAAGGTAAATTGTCTTCAGGTTTTAAGTCACTAAAGACCAAAGTCCGTCCTAGGTGTCGCATGATCAACCTTAAGCATTCGCTCCTGAAACAAATGTGAAAATAAAGTACGTCAGCAAAAAATGCCTGTGAGTAACATAGGTTTTGCGTTTAAGATTCATGGCTTAAAATTTTTAAAGGAATACTTAGTTGAAAAGTGGCCATGAATACTTACAAAATGTTTTCTTTTATCAAATCATGTGATAAGTCGAATGATATAAAAGAAATAATGCATCGTTAAATCATTAACCAAAATATATGTCACGCCATAGATAAAAATGTCTTGTCTTGAACTTTGTTTGAAATGATTTAAATAACGCCATGATATGTAATATGATAAAAACAATTATATATAGGAAGTACCATTGGCGAATCCACCATGCTTTTATTATATTACACCTGTCCCGTTATTAAAATCACTTACCATAAAGGGGCCATCAAAAAGTCTCGTGTAACTAAAATGTCAAATGTAAACCAATGTCTTGTATAGTCGAAATGTCTTGTATAAAACAATGTCTTTGAGTAATCAAACGTTTTGTTTTATAAGTCATGCTTTTATTGTCTAAAACATATATTATGTTTGTTGGCAAACACATTCAAACCTTGTTGACAGTCAAATAGACCCTTACAAAGATAAAAGTCTATCCATTTCATCGGATTCTGTCATTCCCTAAAGTCGCTTCCAAACAAACCCGGGAAGTGGGAACGAGATTGTCAATTCTATGGTACCATTACATACTACCGGTCGGCGTGATCAATGTTAATGAATGTATTAAGTCAATCTCCAACGTACCAATATGTCATGAACAATGTAAGCAAAAATGACTTTGAAAACCATGTACTAATATGCTCAGTCAACATACATAGCAAAAAATGTCTTTGTAACCCATGTACTAGTATGCTCAGTAAACATACATAGCAAGATGCAATGCAAATCAATGTGCTCATATGCTAAGTAACATATGTCGCAAAAGTATCTTTGAAATCAATGTGCTAACATACTCAGTCAACATACATAGCAAAATGCAATGTAAATCAATGTGCTCATATGCTAAGTCAACATATGAAGCAAAATGCAATGGAAATCATGTACTACATGTACTATGTAATCAAAGCATGTATATAATGTCATGAAATTATAACACCCCAATCGCGTAATACAACAACACGTGGCGGAAATATCGGGGAGTCACGTTACAAATTGCTCAGCCACAACTAGTACTAAAATTTGTTTCATTATTATTAACATTGCTTTACAGTACAAACAATACAACAAATTGTCTTTTGATTAAGGAAGTCTGAAGCCCGAATGCATTCCTATGTGTAGCATACTTGAATGATCATCAACCTGAAACATATGTGAAAAAGAGACGTCAACAAACAATGTTGGCGAGTACATAGTTTTGTTGACCAAGTAATTGGAAAAATGTTTTAGTGTTGCAATACTTCGACAACTACGAGAGTTGTTAATTGAAAACGGACTCTTTGAAGCCAAGGAATGGAAAAAGATTTAGTTTTGCAATACATTAACTTGATTATGAAACTTGTGACAAAAAGAGTTTTTATATGGCAATATGATTATTACCAAGTAATTTTTATGTCATTGAAATTTGTACTTTGATCTTTGAAATAACATCGAATTTGGTCATAAAACTTGTGAGTATGTTATTAGAAATCCAATCAAGGATTAATAACAAGGTATTGAAATTTATCATAACTCATGTGAGTAATATTAGAAATCAAATCAATCATTTCTAATAATACTTTGGATATCCTTTTTAGAATCTAACATATAAAAATATGACAAGATTCCACAAGGATTTGGGTATTGAACTTGAAACAAGTGTACACAAAATCCTAAAGTGATTTGGATAACGCTACAAGGGTAATACAATAAGAACACTTATATATAGGAAGTACCAGCGGCGTATCCACCGTGTTCTTATGGTATTACACTCGTTTTGTTATCTAAATCACGACTAACCATATAAACACATAATCATTGTCTTGTCACATTGTATTGTCACATTTTCTTGTCACATACGCATTAAAGTACACAAAGAGTCCATACAAGGGCTACCATTTAGTACTTTAAACATCCTACAAAGATCTAACTATAAAGATAGATAGATACTTTAAGGATTTAATCTTGTCACACTGTCTTGTCACATACGCATTAAAGTACACAAAGAGTCCATACAAGGGCTACCATTTAGTACGTTAAACACCCTACAAATGTCTAACTATAAAGATAGATAGATACTTTAAGGATTCAATCTTGTCACATTGTCTTGTCATATTGTCTTGTCACATACGCATTAAAGTACACACAAAGTCCATACAAGGGCTACCATTTAGTACTTTAAACATCCTACAAAGATCTAACTATAAAGATAGATAGATAATTTAAGGATTCAATCTTGTCACACTATCTTGTCATATTGTCTTGTCACATACGCATTAAAGTACATAAAGAGTCCATACAAGGGCTACCATTTAGTACTTTAAACATCCTACAAATATCTAACTATAAAGATAGATAGATACTTTAAGGATTCAATCTTGTCACATTGTCTTGTCATATTGTCTTGTATAAAAGGAATAGTACAAAAAAATACACTTAGTAAACACGTAATTGCCATACATTGTAGAAATATTGATTACACATATGAATCACCCAAAAAACATTTGAAAAATGTAAAAGAGGGGAGCTAAGTACTCGCGTGGGGTTGCGTATAGATCTTGTTCAAATTATATAACAAAGCTTAAAGGATCAAGAGTTCAAGTGTTGAAGTGTTTCCTAGTGTAACGGATAACTACATGTTAGTGTATCGAACTTGAAAACGAAGAATCAGATAGAATGAGGCATATAAACCAAACAAGAGTTGGATCTTTTATAATATGGTTCATAATATCAAATATTCTGATTTGGAAGCATTTCAAAGTGTTTTGATTTGTTATGGCTCGCTAAAGTGGTTTACGCCACTTTAACGGGTCATAAACGTAACAATGGGTTCGGATGGTTAATTAAGGCTACGAATATGTTATCATGATGGTTGTAGATGATATTGGTTACAATAACCCTTGATTAAAAGTAAATCGATGAGTTTTGGGAAAAGTATAAAAGTTTACAGCTTTCTGTGTTGTTTTACGTTTTGAAAATAGTAAACAATGTCGAAAAATTATGAAAATTTCCAGTCCACTAAATTAGAAAGTGTTTTACATTTTTAATTTAGAAAGTTTTTCTGTTTGGAACCCGAAAAATGGTCAAAACCGTGGATCTTTACATCTTATTCAGCTTTGCACAACAGTTTGGTTTTGGATGGTTGGGGGTCCAAACGGAAGTGTTTTTAAGCGTGCCAATATTGTTAAAACTGTATTCCCATGTATTTAATAAAGTAAGATTTTACTTAATTTGGACAAGTTTTGACCAAGTTATGGTCGTCCAAAGTCACAACACAGAATCTGTCCAAAACAGGAAGAACACTTATGTGTTCCCGTTGGTCTTTTTAAAGGTTTTTATGCGTAAATAAAATATAAAACATGGTCTTAGATCATAGAGGATATAATATGTAGATTAATATACATTAGGATAGAGTGCAAAGCAAAGCATAATAGTGCAAGAATAGTGAATGTTTGTATGAAGACCGAAATATATCGGTTTTTTATGAACTTACTTGGAAGCAAAAATTCTTCAATCCAAGAATGCAAGGGGAAAGAAAAAGTGTAGGGTTTTACGAGCGTTCTAAGTGATTTTTGGTGAGAAAAAAATAGTGAAGAGAAGGTTGGTATTTATAGGTGAGTAAAGGGGTATAGGTGTCAACATGGGCAAGACAAGTGTAAGAATGAAAATGCATGGCGGACAAGTGTTGGGTGGTTTTTATAAACCATGTCTTCAAAACAAGGGGTATAATAAAAAGGTGTGCATGGAAGATTCATTTCATTTTTTATATAAAAACCCATTCTTTTTATATAAACCTTTTTATATTTTATAAAAGTTTGGTGCGAGTTTGTGAGTTTTTAAATTTATTTAATAAATAAATAATATTACCCATTGATTATTATAAAATTTAGCAAATGTTATTTATATGAGATGCTTGACGACATATTACGTCTTAAGATTTATAAAAGTTTAAGACACCCGAAGTTTCCGAATGACGTAAGACAAAAACCTCTAACTTTGTTTTGTCGCGTTTTGGCACTTCTAACAACCGTTAACCTCATTTTTAAGCTTCATAAGGATGATAAGGCATAGGGAACTTGATGTATGCCCTGAGATGTCACCGATGTCGGCTCGTTCGGTCGTACGGTTGTGGTTTCCAGTTAATTACGATGAAAATCGTAACGAACGCGCAAATGACCGTAAATGCGTAACAATGGTATTTTTGCATTACAACCACTAAAATACAAGATTTTATTGATAAAAAATTTTTGGATGTGCGTACATGTTCCGGATTAAGAAATACGCGAGTCAGCATAGTTTCGCAGAATTTGCAAAACAGCCCCTGAGCTTAAATAAACTTGTTTTTGCCATACCGGACCCTTCAAAACTTATTTCTAAGTTATGTATAGGATATTTATGGTATGTTTAGCTTGTGTCATTATTCCGAACTGTATGTTGCATTAAACGGGTTACCTTTACGTAATAGCTCGCGATTTCGCTTCTAGAAGAGGCTTAAGGGTTTCAAATCAAACAAGGTCTGAATTTGTGAAATTGTTATTGAATATAACCTCATTTTGAATTTTTAAAATGTTTGCAATGTCTCAGATGTCAAAGAAATCGTGAAAGTAACTATAGGCACAATATGTTTCACCCTAAAGCATTTGAAAAAGTAAAAGAGGGCACTATGTACTCACCTGGGATTGCAAGAAAGTCCCTATTCATGAAGATAAACCAAAGCTCAAAAGTTCGAGATATCAACCGTGTCCTAAAATCAGATAATTATGTAAATACCAAGACCTGAAATCGGATGACTTGGATAGAATGATATGACCATAAGGTATAATCTCAGAGGGTTTGTTGGGATTGACCCCTACAAAAGAACAATTGATAAAATGCCAAAACAGGTCTATTCCATATGATCCAAAATAAACAGTGTTTTTGCGTCACAACTTCCCTCAATGACAAGGGACTTAACATCTGATAGCCTTAAATCTGCTTAGTGCTAAGCTCTGCTGGTTGTAAAGACTTATGAAGACCAAATCTCTGCTTGTAGTCAAACGCCTGATGAAAGTCAAAGGTCTGATCACCCTTTGAAGAACATATGATAAAGCTTCAACAGTGGTTAGCTCATCAGTGGTTAGCATTCTATTTGGATAACCATCAGTGTTTTGTAATAGTATTAGAGGTTAGCATTAGTAGTGGTTGGAGTTTGTTAGGTCTGTTAAATGTCATTGTCTTGGTGATGTCAGCAAAGATGCTTCAGAGGTTAGGATTGTACTATAAATAGACAGTGCATGTAATGTTCTATTTAGCACACACACATACACTTATATTGTACATTCTAATCCGTGTGATGCTCGGGCTGAGGGGGAGTTAGTGATTCATGCATGTAATTACTTGTAATCTTTTGAATCTTTTGAGTAACGAAAACATTGTGTGATGAAAGCTAATCTCCCATTGAGTTGTGTTACAAAGTTTTAAATCGTATTCTGATGCAAATCTTATCTGTTTTATCTCATCTTATATTCAATTTGTTTAAAAAAACACAATCAGGTCAAACTCAGATCCAACAATTGGTATCAGAGCAAGGTCAGTCAAATTCGATCTAACAGTCGATTTGACATAAAAAGATCAGCTCAATTACTGTGATACTGTGTTTTTCATATTTGTTGAGAAAACAGAGTAAGAGTCAAATCACGTTACATACAAGTACAAAATTTGTGATGGATTTTGGGATGACTCCATGATTAATGGTTATGAGTCAAGGATTTGAAGACCAGATCAAAAGTAATGTGAATTCTAGCATAAGCATTTTGCAAAAATGTCTAAGGTTCTCAAAACATTGCTGTAAATGATTTTGGATTTCCCAAAATCCATCACAAATTTTGTACTTGTATGTAACGTGATTTGACTCTTACTCTGTTTTCTCAACAAATATGAAAAACACAGTATCACAGTAATTGAGCTGATCTTTTTATGTCAAATCGACTGTTAGATCGAATTTGACTGACCTTGCTCTGATACCAATTGTTGGATCTGAGTTTGACCTGATTGTGTTTTTTTAAACAAATTGAATATAAGATGAGATAAAACAGATAAGATTTGCATCAGAATACGATTTAAAACTTTGTAACACAACTCAATGGGAGATTAGCTTTCATCACACAATGTTTTCGTTACTCAAAAGATTCAAAAGATTACAAGTAATTACATGCATGAATCACTAACTCCCCCTCAGCCCGAGCATCACACGGATTAGAATGTACAATATAAGTGTATGTGTGTGTGCTAAATAGAACATTACATGCACTGTCTATTTATAGTACAATCCTAACCTCTGAAGCATCTTTGCTGACATCACCAAGACAATGACAGCGAATGGTATGACATTTACCAATGGATAGGATAAAAGAGGAATAGAAGAAAAATCACAAAAACTTAAAAGTGTGTTTATCTCAAGACTTTGGATGGTAAAAGAAAAAAAATATAAACATAAAACACTTAAGGGTTCACATCTCTGCTCATACAACTGCTACCAAACAGATTGAGTACAACCACTGCTTACAGGTAGATCTAGGTAAATGATGTATACCAAGTTAGCAATTGTTTCAAAAGAACTTAGAACATCAATCAGATGGAATGTATTTATTTATCAACGAAGTTTTTACTAATTTTTTTTAAAATGGTAAAAACTTCATGTACATATCAGGATATGTATCAAACCTTTCATTTTTTTAAGGAATACATGATGAGCTTTTACTTGTTTTAGATAGTCAATGCTCAATTTCCTACTAGGAAGCAAAACCTTTCTATTTTTAGAAAAGAAGGGAGTTACTTCTTGTTGATAATAAATAAAAAGAAATTTGTTGATAGTCAAGGTTATCTCATAATTTGCTTGTCTAGATTAAATCTGCAGATATCTACAATTCTTATCACAAGGACGGCAGATGTACAAAACAATTGTCAAAACTCATCCTCTGCCGGTCTCAATAATTGATGATCAAAACACTGATGACATCAGACATCATTTATGAGGGATTGCTGTAAAAAGGGTTTTATTTCTTTATAACATTTCCAGTCTAAAGATTAGTTGGAGTTGTGGAAATCAAAAAATTGGAATCAACTGTCCTTGATAGCTTGATCTCTATGTTCGGAATGCTAAACATGGATTAAAAACAAATTTCTTTTGTGATCCATGTGTAAATAGCAGTAAACTGTTTTTAGAAAATCAAAATTCAACCTTAAAAATAGTTTAAAAATGAATTTTTCAATAAATCCTCAAAGTCTATTCAAAGCACTGATAGCACAAAAACACTGTTCGTTTAGAAAAGTCTATCCACTGTCAATAGTGTATCCTCTGATAGTTGCAACCATTGTTCTTATCCACTGATCATATTTTCCAATAGTGGTTAGACAAACAACTGTCTTCCATTTTCAGGACAGAGGTTACACGTGGATAGATGCTATTCGACAGTTGTTGCATCAGATGCCATGTCATCATCACCTTTTCTGAAACCCTATAAAAACCCTGTTTTATCTAAAACAGAGGTTTCACCAAATTGTGTCGATTTCAAAATCTAAAAACAGTTTTACCATTAATCATGGCTCCCAAAACAAAGTCAAAAGCAAAATCTAAACCCGAATCATCGACATTCAAATTAATCATCAAAACTCCTCACAATTAGAGTGCCATTTTGTAGGAAACCCAGTCAAATACGAGATATCATTCAATGATTCGGATGTAAAGGGAATCCAAATTCAAGGAGATGTTGACCGCAAACGCCCCAATTTATGAAGGATCACTTCGACAATTTTGGGAAAATGATGAGGTTCATTCGACAAGAGTGGGCAAAACCTTGATGGAAATTACTCCACACTCAATCTCACAGGTTTCTAAACTGAATGACATGTCACATCCTGTGACATTTTCTCTGGGTGAGATCCAAGCAGAGTTTATTGAAAGAGCGTATGTTGGTTAACTCAAAGGGACTATATTCAAACCAAATTTCCCGGTTGAGATGAGATTTTTCTTTCATACTATTTTAACATGTCTCTCAACAAAAACTACTGGGTTTAATTTAATTCCATTGAACATGCAATATTTGGGATATGCTATTTTGACAGATTCAGATTTCAATTTTTCAAAAGTATTGTTCAATGACATTGTTAATAATTATAATAAAATAAAAAGAAAAGGCTTTTTTGATACATCCCAGGTTTTTAAGCATATATCTTCAAAATCTATTACCTGGAGATGATTCTAAAATTTGCCCAGTTAGCAACGTAGGAGCTATGGGTCATGAAACTTTTACACGCATTTCTAATCAAGATAAAGTTTCTAAAACCCTAGTAGAGGTGGTAGAGGAAGATTTATCAGAATAACCTGCCAAAACTCAACCACATGCTACTGAGACCACAACAACACAACCACTGCTGTGCAACCCCCAACAAAAACCTTCAAAAAGACCAAAAAGAAATCCACCAAGCCCACCAAACCCACCAAAAAGGGCCTTCTGGAAGATGAGATCCCAAAAGTTAACCCGGTGACAACACAAAAGTCACAAGAAACCACTATTGCTACTTCCTCACAACAACTGAAAAGATCTCCACCTAAAACCAAAACTCCTCATGATTCCTCACAAAAGGAACATGTTGTAAGCAAAGGGAATCCACAACACAAGACATTACCCTCACTTGAGAGTATGTTGAATAGCTCTTCTCCCAGGGTAAATTCTCTTTCCACCTCACTTCCCACATCCCAAATTAAATCAACCCTAAAGTACCTGTTTGAGGTCATTGGAAGTCAATCACAAAAAGGCCTTTCTCACCAACACATCACTGAGAATATATATCCTCTACAATGGCTATGCCTGATAAAATTTCATTTGCTAACCGACAAACAGTTGAGGAGATTACACCACTTGAATTTCATGAAATTCCTGCTGGTAGTTCAAGAGGAGCAGCTACTACAGTTATTGAATCCACTGATTTATATCTGGACAGTGGTTTCATAAATAAGTCTCCCTTGAAGGCAACTTCTACTGAGGCTACCATGGTATCCACTATTGGTGTTAAAACCTCAGTTGGAATTACTAAGGAAACCTCTGTCATAGAAGGAAGTCCCCAGTACCAAGAAAAAGGGGCATCTATGTTTGAAACAGGGGTTAGAACCGCTGTTTATGATAATATAGATATAACTACCAATCCTGGTAGGAGATGAGATGATCCTATTAAGTTAGGTGATGATCTAAAATCTAAAGACTTAACGGAGAGAGTAACAAAGATTGAGACATCTGTGTCAGATATCAAAAATATGCTGCAACAGATGTTTGAAGCTTCAAAGTCTCAAAACACTGATCAATCCCCTGCTCTTCAAACCGCTGATATAGTCAAGCAAGTATATCCTTTGTTTGAACAACAACGTCAACTTGCTCATCACCAACATGAAATACGGGTAAAAATGCTCAAAGATTTAGTTGATGAAAGACATAGAGAAACTCAGACCAACCACAAGGGCATCAAAGAATTCCTTACAAAGAAGTCTGGTACTTCCTCCACACCTATCTTCGAAAAAGATGATTCCAAAAAGGGGGAGAAAACTGAGTCTTAGGTAAATTTGTCAAAGCAAAAGCCAGAACCTGCAAAAGAACCCTTGGTAACTTCTGCTGACAAATCTGTAAAAGAAAAGCAAAAGGGAGTTATGAAACCCTAGACATTCAAGCAGATGATGAAGATACAAGAAAAGGGACTTTAGACAAGGATCTTGGCATTTCAAAGAGAAAGAAATCACTACCACAAGAACCGAAAGAGCAAACCACTGTTGGTCTCAAAACCACTGCTGGTACTATATCCTCTGCTGCATCAAAACCAACAACTCCAACCCACAAATCACCTGCCAAAAAGCAGAAAACAACACCACCATCTTCATTACCAACTTTCACTGCATCGGATGTTGTGACTACAAAAGTTACAACAGATGTTAACACAACAGTGGTTGAGACAACAGTTCCTACATCAGCTATTAGCCAAACCACTGTTAACTTATCTTCTCAAGTCCAAACCCCTGCAACACACACCTCCACAACAACTAAGTCACCAAGCTCAGTCCACACAAGAAAAAGAAAATTCAATGTGACTAATGATACACCCACACCTACACCACTTGTTCTAACCAATCCAGAACCTTTTATCCCTCCATCATCACCAACATCAAATCCACTTACTCAATCACCTTCAAGCCGAAATCTAACAAGACAAATACCTCTGGTAGTAAATTATCCTTTAGAATTGCTTGTTGTTAAAGATGAAATGTTAAAATTCTTCACAGAGGATAATCCATCCAAGAGAACATTCCCATCTCTTTTTGGCTACAAAGCTCCAAGGAACATTGAGGAGTATCTGAATTAAAAGTTAACAAGCCAATAACATTGCAAAAGAAGAGAGTAAAGGGAAAGGGGAAGTTTACTTGTCAAGTCGAAAACAGTATGCACTTAGTGAAGTTAAGAAACCAGAAGACTTTGCAAAAGGCTTGAACAAGAAGAAGTCAATTCAATCACCTGATTTTGATATTCAAAAGAAACTAAGAAGAGAGTACATAGAAATTATCATGAGAGACAAACCATACCAAGCTGAAGAGCATCAATTTGAAGAATGGCCTCTAAAAGCTCTTCAACATGAAGCAAAAGGTGTGATAAAATGAAGAATGATCCTCAGATAAAGAAGATTGCACCAGACTGGAACAAGTTCAAGAAAACTAAATCACATGCAGATCTTGCTTTAGAGGAGTACATCCAAGCCTTCAATCAAGGAAAGAGCATCAAGTACATGAAAAGAAGGAAGATGAAAATATGAAAGAATAAAAAATGGATGCTACTTCATCAGATTATCAGGATCCATCTACTATCACTGCCACATCTTTATTAAGCAAACCAGCTTCAACAAACTCATCACAAATAAAACTTCTCCCAAGAAACCCATTGAACTCAAAAATTCTAAAGTGGATATATGATAAATAGACCCATGTATTGACTTTGCTCAAGTCCAATGGGAAAGTGGATTATATGACAAGGAAGGATGCACTAGGCTTGGGTGTAGTTAACCTTCAAGATTTTCTTGAACTTCAAATGGCAGGGATGAAGATGATGAAAATACTTTGAATTTTGAACTATAGTTCAAGAAACAAATCAGGAAAAAACTGATGAGAGAATAAAGATCTTGAATAAAGAAGAGTTTTGGCATCATCTGTTCTAGGGGAGATTGTTGGGATTGACCCCTACAAAAGAATAGATGATAAAATGCCAAAACAGGTCTATTCTATATGATCCAAAATAAACAGTGTTTTTGCTTCACAACTTCCCTCAATTACAAGGCACATAACATCTGCTAGCCTTAACATCTGCTAAGTGCTAAGCTCTGCTGGTTGTAAAGACTGACGAAGACCAAACCTTTGCTTGAAGTCAAATGTCTGATGAAAGTCAAAGGTCTGATCAGCCTTTGAAGAACATATGATAAAGCTTCAACAGTGGTTAGCTCATCAGTGGTTAGCATTCTATTTGGATAACCATCTGTGTTTTATAATAGTATCAGAGGTTAGCATTAGTAGGGGTTGGAGTTTGTTAGGTGTGTTAAATGTCATTGTCTTGGTGATGTCAGCAAAGATGCTTCAGAGGTTAGGATTGTACTATAAATAGACAGTGCATCTACTGTTCTATTTAGCACACACATACACTTATATTGTACATTCTAATCCGTGTGATGCTATGGCTGAGGGGGAGTTAGTGATTCATGCATGTAATTACTTGTAATCTTTTGAATCTTTGGTTGATGAAAACATTGTGTGATGAAAGCTAATCTCCCATTTGATTGTGTTACAAAGTTTTAAATCGTATTCCGCTGCAAATCTTATCTGTTTTATCTCATCTTATATTCAATTTGTTTAAACCAACACAATCAGGTCAAACTCAGATCCTAATAGGGTTATTCCCTATTTAACCATGGTCACAAATATGTATTTGGTTGGGTTCAAAGATCAACCAAACGAGTCGGATTCAAAAGTCAAAGCGGTGGTCAAGACCGTCCGACAAACGATCCTAAACACGCACTAAACTAAAAGTGACAAATTAGACATGTTTTGACATGTCTAATTAAGTTTATAAAAGTGTTTTGGCATCAAAACGAACTGTTTTGATACCTGGGAATGGTTTCGTTGTAAATTGCGCATAAATCGCATTATTGATCGAAACTTTGACTTGTCAAAATGACTAGTAAATGTGGAAATCAGTAGGCATGATGACCAAGGACTATAACCAACATGATTATGATCATATTAACAAGTTCAATTGGATTTTCCTTTGACCAATTTATGATCAAAACTAAAAGTCAAACAGAAAGTCAAACTGTTTGATTTTTAGTTCAAATATGCTAAAAGAATTGAATAAAACTTGATTGAAACACTGAAAAATACTTAGAGCAGCCAAGGCATCTCAGAGGAAAGCTCCAAAGTGGTTGAAAACTTCAGATTTTAGCAGAATGGAGCAAGAAAGATAGTTGCAAAAGTTCAAATTGAAGAAGATCATGGTATTTATAGTTAATTTGAAGTTATATGATCAAGACAAATTTCCATGAATCATCACTGAAGTGGATTAGTGTCATAACACTTGTTAGAAGCATACAAAAGGGTGGCAATCACTAAAATATAATATTTTAATGATTACAAAAATTTTTGGATGTGCGTACATATTCCGGACTAAGAAATATGCGTAACGGCATAGGTTCGCAGAATTTGGAAAATAGCCCCTGAAGTTGCAAAAGCATATTTTTGCCATACCGAAGCCTTCAAAACTTATTTCTAAGTTATATAAAGGTTATTTAAGGTATGTCAAGCTTGTGACCTAGTTCCGGAGTGTGCGTCACTATGAGAATCGACAGACTTTTATAGTTTGTTATAAAAAGTCCCTGTGATCGAATTAAGCTTGTTTTTGATATACCAAACCCATCAAAACTTATTTCTAAGTTATGTAAAGGATATTTATGGTATTTTTAGCTTATGTCACTATTCCGGATTATACGTTTTGTTGAACTGATTACGTTTTGTGATTACACTTCCAGAAAAGGTTTGAAATGTCCGAATCGAACAAATATTGTACAAAAGTCATAAGTAAATTCACAAATTGTAAACAACACAAAGTTTCATTAATCATAAAATTGTTCGGAAGTCGTTACAAGATTGAAATACACAAATGTCACACACACACACACACACATATATATATATACACACATATTAAGATTTTTGAGTTTTGAACGATTTTATAGGTGACCCTTTTTTTATTATGCATACTTATTCGCAATATATCTACGATTTGCGCTTAGTAATCTGTGTGCATAAGTATGGACATATTCGACATATATCATAATTCACATATTACGTCATTTCACACATATATTACCCTTAAACAATTAATATGCCAAATAACTCATCAAGTTAACTTAAGCATTATTTTTCATATTCGTCACAATTTACATGCAAAGCTACCAAACTAATGACATAATTTTATAACATCAAAACACATCATATAACTTTAATATGTTCATATTTTGTTTTAACTAAGTTTTATCGTACCTTTTCAAGTTCACCAACTTTTGATCATTTAATCATCATATATAATCATGTACAAGTACCTAATGCATGATTACCATATCATATCATCTTCATCTAATCATTCATAACATCAGTACATCTTTCATGCATACCTCATTTATGAGCTAGTAAACAAAAACCACATGTACATATTCATATGTATACATAAATGACACATGCATACATGAAAGAATCAATTTTTCATACATTTCTTTTCAATCATTTAAACTTTTATCAAAAACCTTTTTTGATCATACATGCATTCACTTTTCAAAACTCACATCATTCAAGAATCATAACAATCAAGTATCATCTTTGAATCAAAACATAATCTCTAACATACACAAACATATGTATTCGACAATGTATATATATCCACATATAACACCACTTTTTATTTGATTAAAACCATTTTCTTGTTTAGTATTTCAAGTTTGTGAAGAAATCCAAGTATTTGAAAAACTTTCCATCATCATCCTCATCAAAATGCAAGAAAATTAGTGGGTTTTGATGAGATTTTTGATGATATAGAGCTTGAAATCACTTGAAAACACCTTTGGATCTTCAACTCAACTTGGGAATCACTTGAAATAAGTTTGAATCTTCATGAACTCATCAAAAATTTGAAAAATGGATGAAGTGGTGGTGGTGTACAGTTCTAAGAGAGAGAAAGAGACTAGTGGTGTCAAAATTTCTTTGCATGATGGACATGTGTTGCAAGGTTGGGATGTGTGGAAGATTATAATGATTGTTTTTAAGATAGTACAACACTTGGCAAGGATGAAGAAAAGAAAACGGTGGGCACCCTCCTTGGGCTGCCACCTAACACCTTCTCTCACACACATACATATACATATGCATGTATATAATATATTAGGCTAAAAATATGTATTTAATAGGCTACACGGTATTTTATCTAGCGTTTAAATCACGTTTTAAGACGTTAAAAATTATTTATATCACACTATAAAAATAATCTCGCCATAATATTGTTGAACAATATTTTATTTGCCTGGACTGGCAGTGTTATCTTCCTTTTGTAGTATACGCACTGTATCGCGCAATACACGCTTAAAATCGAAAACTAGCGTTTTAAGCGTTTTAATTATTTTTCTCTACGAATATGATTAAAAATAGAATTTTAATCATAAAAGAATATTTTTAGGATTTTAACATTAATCGGGCGGTCACCTACGTTCGTTTCTCTTTTTGTTTGTTACGCGATAAGCTTGTATCACATTTTTTCCAACATAACTTTAAATAAAGTTTGGACTCGCCAACAATTCAAATATCATAAATTAACACCAGTCACTATGAATAATTTCATAAATGTAAGATAATGAAATACACGAATAAAACACAATACTTTATTAAATACGAAAACGATCGAAATTGTACAATGCTTTGAAAATTGCAAATTTTACATGTCTCATGGACAATATACATATCCTACAAAATTTGATAATTTTAATATTGTGTGTTGTACGAATTTCCCGAAGTCCCCACCGAAATATAAGCCAATACCGATACTTACTCTCTTGAGACCGATCAAATTCTTCACAACTTTAGATTTAAGCATTTTTAAATTTACACGATCGTTTTGTCCCATACATCGTAACATTTCTCGTTTCTCCCCGAAACATATATATCAATCAATTCCCGTGTCTTCTAGAAACATGTTTTATATCAATCAAAACCGTTTCTTCCCGAAACATATTTATATCCACCAAAATCATATATTTTCCATGGAAATATATATCAGACATGTATCCTACAAGCACAACGTACATGTGTGAACCAAAGCTTGTTGAAAAATGAGCTCCCTCAAAATCTCACACTCCAACTCGAAACGAAAGACAATGGGTTACTCTATCAGTTGAACTGTTTGTGGGTTCCATGTCAAGAAATCTCCACCCCTTGTTGATGGACGAAGCTCATAAGTCTCATTATTCAATCCATCCTGGTGCAGACAAAATGTACAAGGATCTCCGTACCCAGTATTGGTGGCCGGGTATGAAAGTGGATATTGCCTTGTATGTGTCGAGATTCCTAACTTGTCTTAAAGTCAAAGTTGAACATCAATGTCCATCTGGTTTGCTTGAACAACGTCCATCTCATTATTAAACTACCGTGCACATCTAGAGGTCATGATGTTATTTGGGTAATCGTTGATCGTCTAACGAAGTCAGCACATTTTTTGGCAATTCGTGAGGACTACTCTGCTGACAACCTTGCCAAAATCTATGTCGATGAGATTATATCTCGACATGGTGTTCCTTTAGACATCATATCTGACAGAGATGCTCGATTATCATCTCACTTTTGGAAGACCATGCAAATTGCTATGGGAACCAAACTCAATCTGAGCACTGCTTATCATCCTCAAATGGATGGACAAACCGAAAGAACAATTCAAACACTGGAGGATATGCTTAAAGTTTTGTGTGATCGACTTTGGTGGTAGTTGGGATTCGCATCTACCGTTGATTGAATTCTCCTAAAACAATAGTTATGACACCAGCATCGACATGGCGCCCTTCAAAGCTTTATACGATCGAAAATGTCATTCACCTGTCTGTTGGAATGAAGTTGGAGAGTCTCAGTTTACTGGACCTGAACTTATTCATGATACAACAGACAAAGTCAAGAAAATACGTGATAACCTTCTGACGTCTTTAAGCCGTCAAAAGAGTTATGCGGACAAGCGACGCAAGCCCTTGGAATTCCAAGTTGGTGATCACGTCCTACTCAAGGTATCCCTTTGGAAAGGAGTGGCCAGATTTCGAAAGAAAGGAAAACTTGCACCATGATACGTTGGACCATTCAAGATCATCGAAAGAATCGTAAAGGTGACCTACCGACTTGAGTTACCTCCTAAACTTGGGAATGTTCACCCAACTTTCCACGTGTCCAATCTAAAGAAATGTTTAGTCGATGCAATTCACATCCCCCTCGATGAAATTCACGTTGATAACACTATGCACTTTGTCGAGAAACCCGTGGAGATTATGGACCGTGAAGTCAAGAAACTTAAATGAAGACGAATACTGTGACATCCCGGTTTTTCAGATATCTTAAACGCACTACTTCATGGTTATTTGTTCCTACGTTAATTTGGTTCGGAGACTTAAATTGCACGCTCGAAATAATTTACGATAATTTCGTGAACTTGTCAAATGAATTACGTGCTATGTGTATTAAACGTTTATAAGTTGGTGAATTATTATGTGATGTTCGATTTCGTGATTTGTTTTAGTTATGAAATATATATAGTGAATATATGGTCGAATCGAACCGAACCGCGACACGAGCCGGCCTCATTGCCTTACGACTCAAGTAGTTCATCTAAACTTGAGGACCAAGTGTTAGACCCAAACCAACCCACCCGAACCCTTTCGGCCGCGAGCACATACCCAACCGCAACCCTTCCCTTTTCCCTTTCATCCCATGCGCTATATATACACACACATGCATGCTTTGCTTCACAAAAACAAAACACAAAAACCCTAGTTGAGAAATCAGCCGACGGCAGCCCTCCACTTGTTCCCTCGATCGCAAACGGCCTTGATACACCCCTCTCGGTCGCAACAAGTCTTCCTCACTCTTAGCTCTCGGTCGCGATCTCCCTCATCATATCCGAATCGGCTCTTGTCCAAGTCTCGGCTCATTGATCTTGTTATTAGAGGTTAGGATTTATCGTTGTTTGCAAGATTACATTCGGATTTATATGTTTGAATGTAGTGTTATGTTAGCCAATTTATTTATGATGTTTGCAAGTTTGATGTTTTTAGAAATCTAGAAACATAGGCTGTGTTTTGTTGATAAAAACTATAGGTTATGATTAGGGTTTGCATGGGTATGATATAGATGATAATATGTGATTTGGAATTCTGTTCTTGATCGCCTATGTTCAATGTATCGAGGGTTTAAGCGAGTTAGATTGTGATAAAGTGCTGAATCAGAATGCTGAATGGTGGTTACAGCCAACTTCAACTGGCTGTAACTTGGTTATTATTTATCGAAAAACGGATTTTCTGAAGTCTAAAACGTAGAGTTTTGAAAAACGATTCTAATGGCGCTGGATTCATATTTTTCTGAAGTCGTTTGATATTTTTAAGCAGCCAATGAAGTTCAGTAACTAAAGCTGTGAAAATCCTGAAAATTTGTTAGTTGTTTATCAAGTCGGATCTAATAATCGGTAGGGAGTCGAATCAGGAAATTTGTACAGCAACTAGATATGGAAATTTCCGGAGAACACCCACTGGAATTTTGTTAATTGGACGAACGGTGATTTTTAAATGAATTCTTCCGTGGACTGCAGTCAGAAAGCGACGAATCTTACTGCAGCCTAGCATATTAATATTTACGAATAATTGGTAAACTGTTAGGACTTGAAAACTTTATATAAAATTCTACAGTATAGTTGTCACCTTCTGTAAAATAATTGGAATTTTTGGAACGTTGGAACTATTTTATAAAAATCCTCGAAAACAGCCGAATTATGAGTATATAAGCTGAAACTTGATAACTTGCGAATGTGTGCACCAAAGTGTTGCATGGATTGGATTATGTTCATGATAAATTGTTTTGATCACTATGTGCATATGAGGATACTTGCATGCATGTTTGAGTGTTAGGAATTATGATTGAGTGTACCGCTTTGTGCGTTAATTATGTGTAGGATTTGTATTGGTGTGTTCACACACTAACTTGAAATCAATTGAATTGTTAGGACGCAATTAGCGGTCCCATCATTTGCAACTTCTGTCTTACACTAACCGAGCAACTAAAGGTGAGTTCACGGCCCCTAATTTTATCCGGTTTTAAACAACAGGGGGAGAAACATGTATACACTCTACAACTCTATCTCTTTACGTTATACGAAATTAACGTCACTTAACTATTCGGTAACTAAGTTAATGTTAATGTACGTTATGGTCACTAAGCAGCTATATCACACAAGTCCTCGACAATCTCTCAGATCGTTAGTATTGGGTTTAAATAGCAGGGAATTATAAGTAGTACTACTGGGCCCGACAAGCCCCATCCGAGCTAGTCACGCTAGCCGACCGGGTATGGTCAACGGGTGAATAATTTGGCCTAACTTCGCCATGGTCAGTGATAGGCCTGGCAACACGGAGGCACAACAGTCAGCTTCGATCGCGAACACTTACGTGACATAACTTTAGGCTAGCTACCTATATATATTAACATTGAAGTTAATTACGAATCAACAATATTATTCCGGGTTAGGGATAATGGATCCAACAACGTTATTATTCCAGATTAGGAATAATGGGACAACATTATTATTCCGGGTAAGGAATAATGGAACTATCAGTATTATTCCGGGTTGGGAATAATGGAACTATCATTATTATTCCGGGTTAGGAATAATGGAACTAAACCGTTATCCCGGGTTAGGGATAACGGGGGAAACAAACTTATAACCGAACAAACGAATTTATAAAAACCTGTGAACTCACTCATCTTTAATGTTGACACTTGTTTCTTTACATGTTTCTCAGGATGCTAGGAGCTCTAGGTGCACTCACTTGCATTGATCAAGACACCTTTTATCGAGTCTCATTTACAAACATTGTTTTGGGTTTTTCGTTTGTTTTGGCGTTTGTGTTGGCGCCCGTTTCTCTACCTATTTTTATGCTTCCGCTCAACCATAAAAACTAATGCTTCCGCTAAACATTGGAAACTAACTAAGACAATATAAAATCTACAATGAATGGTTAAACAAATGATTTTGAGAAAACGTATTATCAAATCATATAGAGTCGTTCGACGTACTAGTGTCTCAGATTCTGGTTTGTTCACACGCCTCGCGGTAAAACTCCGCAAGTGGAAATTGAGGGTGTGACAGATTAGTATCAGAGCCACTAGCTATAGAGAACCAGGTTTGCATTAAAAGTAGACCTAAACTATAGCTGAATACACGACACTAGACGTAGTTTGGCACCGAACTGTTATATCTTGTTATGTGATGTACCACAACTGTGTTATGTAGAATATGAATGCATAGTAAGAAATGAATGCAACTCGTAACTAACTACACAACCTAACAGGCAATGTCATCATCGTCATCATCATCATCCGACAAACTTACACAACCAAGGGCGCCAGGAAAGGCACCTATGGTGGAACCCTTACCATCTTATGGCGTGGAGACACGCTCAGCTGCGAGGAAAAGGCTCGCTCTAGGGGAGGAGTCGTCATCACGCCCAATCATCGCTGTGGCGGTCAAACCGGTTAACTCTGTAGAAGTAGGAAATGACCTACTTAGAGATATGATACGGAAACAACAAGAACAAATAGAAAGAATGCATGAAACCATCCTAGCACAGGGATGGATGATACGACAACTGACAGGTAAAACTGGATCGCTCGAGGAAGAGCAACGTACGAGTAAGATATCTCGTAACACCTTAGCCAGAGACCTTCGTGCTGAGCAGCTAAGGGCTGACTGGCTAGAAGACAGAGTTCTTGAATCTAGCTAGAGAATTCAAGAACTGGAACAAAATCAGGCACCTGCACCAGTACCTGCACCAGCACCGGCCCCTCCAGTGCCGGAAGAGGATCCGGAAGAGGATCCAGAAGAGGATCCAGAAGAGGATCCAGAAGAGGATCCAGAGGAGGACCCAGAGGAGGATCCAGAGGAGGACCCAGCTGTAGAAGCTGGAAATGCCGCGCAGGATGACGGCAACAATAGCGATTTGGAAGATGGAGACGTAGAAGACTGACACGTCTCCCTTATTTTATTTACTTTCCTTCAGTCTATTTATTTTCCCACTTGTGTTTAAACTTGAGACTTTATAGTGAACTCATATGTTTAGTTGGCACTTTGTAAGACGTTGAAACTTTATTTAATCAAGTATTTCTTTTGACTATTTAATTTATTTGAGTTGACATAACTTGAAGGATTATTTAAGTACGGAATAGGATAACTATATTGGATATATAGACTTATCGGTGTGTGTTTATGTTGTCTTACGAAGATCCAAATGGCAACTGGACGTCGCGGAAACCTTAACATGACGCCCAAAGAATTAGCTGCAATGATCCAAGAGCACGTAAACGCAGCTCTAGCGGGTGTTCAGAACCAACCGGCAGGTAACCATTATTAAATTTTCATGGGAAAATCTAATAGTTGGGCTAGTAGAATTCCTCGCTGACTACCTGTCCTCTGTCAGCAGGAGGGGGTCTTAACCCTACAAGATGTTCCTCGACGCGAAGCCAAGCAAATTCATGGGGGCAGAAGGACCCATAGGATTGGTGCGCTGGATCGAAAAATCTGAATCAGCATTTGAAATGTGCAACTGTCTGGAGGCCAACAAGGTCATGTATGCAGCCTCAACATTGGAAGATGGGGCACTAACTTGGTGGAATGCGCAAGTCCAAACGCGTGGACTTATTGCTGCAAATGCAATGGCCTGGGCCGAGTTTAAGGCCCTAATCAAAGAAGAGTATTGTTCGCGAGACAGAGTTCAACAATTGGAGCAGACATTATGGAACCACAAGATGGTGGGATCTGAAATCGAAGCATACCAGCAAAACATCACGACTTGGTATTTCTATGTCCCGATCTGGCCAACACTGTTGAGAAACGACTCGAGTTCTACCTTGGGGGTCTGGTCCCGGAGATTTAGGGTATGGTGATGGCTAGCAACCCTGCAACCAAACATCAAACAATCAGGTTGGCGCACAAACTCACCGATAAGGCGGTGGAACAAAAGAAGTTGCCGGCTCGGGGTACAACTGAAGTTGCCCCTGATAATAAAAGAAAGTTTGAAGACTCGTCTGTTCGACAGTCTTCGTCATCCCAGCCACAGCAGGGGAACCAGAAACGGTTCAATCATTACAACAGCCACCGGGGTCACCAAAATCAACCCGCCAACAACAACCAGAACGCAAGCGGCTATGTAGGTCGAAAGCCGCAGTGCAATCGCTGTAATCTTCATCATCACGGCCCTTGTGCCGGGAATCGCTGCCAACGATGTGGCAAGGTGGGACATGTGGCAAAGGATTGTCGCGAGGAAATCATGTCTCGACAAAACAAAAATCAACCCCAGGGCCAGCAACAGGGTTTTAACCGGGGATGCTATCAGTGTGGTAGCACTGCCCACTTCAAAAGAGACTACCAATAGCTGCGTAACAACAACAACAATGGTGGGAACAACCACAACCACAATAACCACAACAACAACAATAACAACAACAATAATGGAAATGGTGGCACAGGAGGTGCCAAAGGTCGCGCATTTACGCTGGGCCGCGGGGAGGCCATAAACGACTCGAACGTGGTCACCGGTAAGTTTCCCCTTAATGAACATTTTGCTACTGTGCTTTTTGATACGGGTGCGGATAGGAGTTTTATATCTGAGTCTTTTAGGAAGAACCTAAATCTCACGCCTAAACCCTTAGAGACCCCTTATATCATAGAACTAGCCGATGGTAAATCTGTGGACGTGACCCATATAGTATCCGGCTGTCAACTCAAACTCGCGGGTCACACCTTTACCATTGATCGGATGACAACTACCCTGGGAAGTTTTGACGTGGTAGTCGGAATAGACTGGCTATCCGACGTCCGAGCCGAAGTTCTCTGTTTCGAAAAATCTATCCGTATTCTGCTCACTAACGACGAAATCTTGACGGTGCAAGGCGAGAAGGCAGGCGCCGTCACAAACATCATCTCTCACATGCAAGCGCAGAAGTATCTTCGGAGGAAGAACTCTTTCGCTTTACTCGCACTGGTTACCGAACAGCCTAAGGACGAGAAACGTATAGAAGACATCCCCGTCGTCTGTGATTTTTCTGATGTATTCCAAGAGGAGTTACCTGGTCTCCCACCCCATCGACAATTGGAGTTTGAAATTGAATTGGCGAACCATGCAACTCCTATCGCCAAAGCTCCATACCGCCTAGCTCCAGCCGAGTTGCAGGAGCTGTCCACCCAACTTCAGGAGCTGTTAGAAAAAGGATTTATCCGACCAAGCGCTTCGCCATGGGGAGCTCCAGTCCTTTTTGTCAAGAAGAAGGACGGGACCTTCCGCATGTGCATCGACTACAGGGAACTCAACAAGGTTACTGTAAAGAACCAATACCCGTTACCTCGCATCGACGATCTCTTCGACCAACTGCAAGGGTCAAGCTACTACTCCAAGATTGATCTATGGTCCGGTTACCACCAGCTACGCGTCAGGGAGGAGGATATCGCTAAGACGGCATTTCGTACTCGGTATGGCCATTATGAGTTCTTGGTTATGCCCTTCGGTCTCACCAACGCACCCGCGGTGTTCATGGACCTCATGAACCGTGTGTGTAAACCATACCTCGACAAGTTTGTCATTGTGTTCATCGATGACATACTCATCTACTCTAAAGGAGAAGAAGAACATGCTAAACATCTACGATTACTGCTGGGATTACTGCAACAGGAGAAACTATATGCCAAGCTTTCAAAGTGTGACTTCTAGATTCGGGAAGTTCAGTTCCTCGGGCATATCGTAAATGAAAAGGGTATCCACGTCGACCCTGCCAAGATTGAAGCTATCAAAAACTGGGAAGCACCCAGGACACCGACGGAGATCCGCCAATTTTTGGGTTTGGCTGGTTACTACAGACGTTTCATCGAGGGATTTTCACAGATCGCGCAACCGCTTACTACCCTCACCCAGAAAGGTATCAAGTATGCTTG
The DNA here is from genome assembly GCA_947069175.1 of Scalesia atractyloides. Lineage (NCBI taxonomy): Eukaryota > Viridiplantae > Streptophyta > Magnoliopsida > Asterales > Asteraceae > Scalesia > Scalesia atractyloides. Next base: position 37,173,798 of record CAMTDV010000019.1, on the reverse strand, counting down.
GGGTGACAAGCAGGAAGCGGCATTTCAATTGCTGAAACAGAAACTTTGCAGTGCACCCATTCTGTCCTTGCCGGAAGGGACATATGACTTTGTGGTATATTGTGATGCTTCCATTCAGGGGTTGGGATGCGTACTCATGCAACGCGATAAGGTCATCGTATATGCGTCCCGACAATTGAAGGTTCACGAGAAAAACTACACAACGCATGACCTGGAATTGGTAGCAGTGGTGTTTGCACTTAAGATTTGGAGACACTACCTCTATGGAACGAAGTGCACAATCTTTACAGACCACAAGAGCCTCCAACACATCTTTGATCAGAAGGAGTTGAACATGCGACAGCGTCGCTGGGTCGAACTCTTGAACGATTATGAATGTGCCATTCGGTATCACCTGGGTAAAGCTAACGTGGTAGCTGATGCACTCAGTAGGAAGGAACACTTGAAAACTCGTTGGGTACGAGCATTACAGCTCACTATTCATTCGGGGTTACCCAAACAGATACGCGACGCGCAGTTAGAAGCAGTTAAGGAGGAAAACATCAAGGCCGAATCGGTGGGAAAAATGGAACGCGATTGGGAAGTAAAACCCAATGGAGCCCGGTACTTCATGAATCGCATATGGGTACCTCTCTACAGAAACCTCAGAGAGCTAGTCATGGACGAAGCTCACAAATCCCGATACTTTGTCCATCCTGGTTCGGATAAGATGTATCAAGACCTTAAAGCTGCGTATTGGTGGCCCAACATGAAAGCTGATATAGCCACCTACGTGAGTAAGTGTTTGACTTGTGCAAAAGTCAAGGTAGAGTATCAAAAGCCATCGGGGCTACTCCAACAACCTGAGATCCCAGTGTGGAAATGGGATCAGATCTCGATGGATTTCATCACTAAACTCCCGCGAACTTTGGGTGGTTGTGATACCATCTGGGTGATTGTGGATCGTTTAACTAAGTCCGCACACTTCCTAGCTATTAAAGAAACAGATAAGATGGAGAAGTTGACTCGCACCTACGTTAAGGAAGTAGTTTCTCGGCACGGAGTGCCAACGTCCATCATCTCAGACAGAGATGCTCGCTTCACGTCCAACTTTTGGCAGTCACTTCAGAAAGCGTTTGGCACACGCTTAGATATGAGAACAGCTTATCACCCTCAGACTGATGATAAAAGCGAAAGGACCATACAGACCTTGGAAGACATGCTTCGGGCATGCGTAGTAGACTTCGGGAGTAGTTGGGAAATCCACCTGCCTTTAGTGGAATTCTCGTATAACAACAGTTACCATACGAGTATATCGGCAGCACCGTTTGAGGCATTATACGGTCGTAAATGTAGATCACCGGTCTGTTGGGCAAAAGTCGGTGACAGTCAACTCACAGGCCCTGAGTTGATACTTGAGGCTACTGAAAAGGTTGTACAAATCAGAAACCGCATGGCGGCGGCACGAGACTGACAGAAAAGCTACGCTGATCAACGACGCAAACCGCTCGAATTTCAAGTAGGCGACCGCGTCCTACTGAAGGTGTCACCTTGGAAGGGTGTAATCCGCTTTGGAAAACGAGGCAAACTAAACCCACGGTACGTAGGTCCGTTTGTGATCTTGAAACGTATTGGACCCGTAGCTTATCAATTAGACCTTCCTACCGAACTCAGTGGAATTCACAACGTTTTTCACGTGTCAAATCTGAAGAAGTGTCTATCAGATGAAACCCTAGTCATTCCATTGGATGAGATCCAAGTGGATGAACAACTGCAATTTGTGGAACAACCTATCGAGATCATGGATCGTGAGATCAAGACTCGAAGGCACAGTAAGATTCCGATCGTTAAGGTTCGTTGGGACTCTAAGCGTGGACCGGAGTTCACGTGGGAAAGAGAGGACCAAATGAAAAGCAAATACCCACACCTCTTTGCAGCTGAGCAGCAAACTAACGATACCAGCAACTAAATTTTCGGGACGAAAATTCTTTCAACATGGGGATGATGTGACAACCTGGGAATTTCTCATAATTTCGCGTACCATTGTTAACTAAATCCTTGTGCATGGCAATTGGGAATCTCTTGTAATTTCGCATACCATCGGTAACGAACTAAATCTTTGCGCGTGGCACTCTAAACATGTATGTTACATTCTAAACCGCGTTTACTCAATTTTCGGGACGAAAATTCTTTCAACATGGGGATAATGTGACATCCCGGTTTTTCAGATATCTTAAACGCACTACTTCACGGTTATTTGTTCCTACGTTAATTTGGTTCGGAGACTTAAATTGCACGCTCGAAATAATTTACGATAATTTCGTGAACTTGTCAAATGAATTACGTGCTATGTGTATTAAACGTTTATAAGTTGGTGAATTATTATGTGATGTTGGATTTCGTGATTTGTTTTAGTTATGAAATATATATAGTGAATATATGGTCGAATCGAACCAAACCGCGACACGAGCCGGCCTCATTGCCTTACAACTAAAGTAGTTCATCTAAACTTGAGGACCAAGTGTTAGACCCAAACCAACCCACCCGAACCCTTTCGGCCGCGAGCACATACCCAACCGCAACCCTTCCCTTTTCCCTTTCATCCCTTGCGCTATATATACACACACATGCATGCTTTGCTTCACAAAAACAAAACACAAAAACCCTAGTTGAGAAATCAGCTGACGGCAGCCCTCCACTTGTTCCCTCGATCGCAAACAGCTTTGATACACCCCTCTCAGTCGCAACAAGTCTTCCTCACTCTTAGCTCTCGATCGCGATCTCCCTCATCATATCCGAATCGGCTCTTGTCCAAGTCTCGGCTCATTGATCTTGTTATTAAAGGTTAGGATTTATCGTTGTTTGCAAGATTACATTCGGATTTATATGTTTGAATGTAGTGTTATGTTAGCCGATTTATTTATGATGTTTGCAAGTTTGATGTTTTTAGAAATCTAGAAACATAGGCTGTGTTTTGTTGATAAAAACTAGAGGTTATGATTAGGGTTTGCATGGGTATGATATATATGATAATATGTGATTTGGAATTCAGTTTTTGATCGCCTATGTTCAATGTATCGACGGTTTAAGCGAGTTAGATTGTGATAAAGTGCTGAATCAGAATGCTGAATGGTGGTTACAGCCAACTTCAACTGGCTGTAACTTGGTTATTATTTATCGAAAAACGGACTTTCTGAAGTCTAAAACGTAGAGTTTTGAAAAACGATTCTAATGGCGCTGGATTCATATTTTTCTGAAGTCGTTTGATATTTTTAAACAGCCAATTAAGTTCAGTAACTAAAGCTGTGAAAATCCTGAAAATTTGTTAGTTGTTTATCAAGTCGGATCTAATAATCGGTAGGGAGTCGAATCAGGAAATTTGTACAGCAACTAGATATGGAAATTTCTGGAGAACACCCACTGGAATTTTGTTAATTGGATAAACGGTGATTTTTAAATGAATTCTTCCGTGGACTGCAGTCAGAAAGCGACGAATCTGACTGCAGCCTAGCATATTAATGTTTACGAATAATTGGTAAACTGTTAGGACTTGAACAATTTATATAAAATTCTACAGTATAGTTGTCACCTTCTGTAAAATAATTGGAATTTTTGGAACGTTGGAACTATTTTATAAAAATTCTCGAAAACAGCCAAATTATGAGTATATAAGCTGAAACTTGATAACTTGCGAATGTGTGCACCAAAGTGTTGCATGGATTGGATTGTGTTCATGATAAATTGTTTTGATCACTATGTGCATATGAGGATACTTGCATGCATGTTTGAGTGTTAGGAATTATGATTGTGTGTACCGCTTTGTGCGTTAATTATGTGTAGGATTTGTATTGGTGTGTTCACACACTAACTTGAAATCAATTGAATTGTTAGGACGCAATTAGCGGTCCCATCATTTGCAACTTCTGTCTTAGACTAACCGAGCAACTAAAGGTGAGTTCACGGCCCCTAATTTTATCCGGTTTTAAACAACAAGGGGAGAAACATGTATACACTCTACAACTCTATCTCTTTACGTTATACGAAATTAACGTCACTTAACTATTCGGTAACTAAGTTAATGTTAATGTACGTTATGGTCACTAAGCAGCTATATCACACAAGTCCTCGATAATCTCTCGGATCGTTAGTATTGGGTTTAAATAGCGGGGAAATTATAAGTAGTACTACTGGCCCGACAAGCCCCATCCGAGCTAGTCGCGCTAGCCGACCGGGTATGGTCAACGGGTGAATAATTTGGCCTAACTTCGCCATGGTCAGTGATAGGCCTGGCAACACGGAGGCACAACAGTCAGCTTCGATCGTGAACACTTACGTGACATAACTTTAGGCTAGCTACCTATATATATTAACATTGAACTTAATTACGAATCAACAATATTATTCCGGGTTAGGGATAATGGAACCAACAACGTTATTATTCCAGGTTAGGAATAATGGGACAGCATTATTATTCCGGGTAAGGAATAATGGAACTATCAGTATTATTCCGGGTTGGGAATAATGGAACTATCAGTATTATTCCGGGTTAGGAATAATGGAACTATCAGTATTATCCCGGGTTAGGGATAACGGGGGAAACAAACTTATAATCGAACAAACGAATTTATAAAATCCTGTAAACTCACTCATCTTTAATGTTGACACTTGTTTCTTTACATGTTTCTCAGGACGCTAGGAGCTCTAGGTGCACTCACTTGCATTGATCAAGACACCTTTTATCGAGTCTCATTTACAAACATTATTTTGGGTTTTTCGTTTGTTTTGGCGTTTGTATTGGCGCCCGTTTCTCTACCTATTTTTATGCTTCCGCTCAACCATAAAAACTAATGCTTCCGCTAAACATTGGAAACTAAGACAATATAAAATCTACAATGAATGGTTAAACAAATGATTTTGAGAAAACGTATTATCAAATCATATAGAGTCGTTCGACGTACTAGTGTCTCAGATTCTGGTTTGTTCACACGCCTCGCGGTAAAACTCCGCAAGTGGAAATTGAGGGTGTGACAAATACGAATAGTTAAAGTTCACTGGGAATCAAAACGTGGCCCATAATTTACTTGGGAATGGGAGGATCAAATGAAAGTGAAATATCCACATCTATTTCCACAAGTTTCCTCTAATTAAATTTCGGGACGAAATTTCCTAAAGTAGGGGAAACTGTGACATTTGTGGTAATTCGATCATGTAACGATCCCAAACGAATTATAATCAATAAAATATTGTGTTTTATGTACGATATTTGTTTATTTATCATCACGATTTCACATATTCAATTCTTGCACAATTTCAAACTTTTAAACAACTTCTGGAAGTGAAATCACAAACTATTACGCAAATGTAATCAGTTTAACGCAAAGCAGACTCCAGATCAATGAAACAAGCTTAACATACCTTAAATAACCTTTACATCACTTAGAAATAAGTTTTGAAGGGTTCGGTATGGCAAAAACAAGTTTATTCAAGCTCAGGGGCTATTTTGTAAATTCTGCGAAACTATGTCATTACGCGTATTTCTTAATCCGGACATGTACGCACATCCAAAAAATTTTGTAATCATTAAAATCTTGTATCTTAGTGATTGGAATGCAAAAATATCATTCGTTGCACATTTACGGTCATTTGCGTGTTCGCTACGATTTTCAACGTAATTAACCGAAAACCGCAACCGTACGACCAAACAAACTGACATCCATGACATTGCTGGGCATATTTCAAGTTCCCTTATCTTTACCGTCCTTATCAATCAAAAAACTCAGGTTAACGGGTGTTAGAAGTGCCAAAACGCGATGAAACCAGTGCAGGGGCCTGTTATACCAATTTGTAAAAGTTGCTGCTAGCTGACGGCCATGCGGACCGCATCCAGAACTCCATACGGTCCGCATGGGGTACGCAGCACCGCAACTTTGCTATCTTGCTCTTGTTCACTCTCTTGGACACTAAGTTCGCGATTTTTGCCACCTTCAACCTGCTTTGGACACCTAGAGGGACATCCATGCCTTAACACCTGGATCAACACTTGGCTTCATTTAGGAGCTCCATGATTAGTATAAATACCCTTGATCACCCTCATTTAAATTGCTCATTCACTTCTTTTCTTTCTATAACTCTAAGTGGAGACTACCACATTGTTGGAGGTCTCCCATCTGAGTTTTCTAGTCCTTCTTTCATCCTTGAGCTCTTCAAGTGTTCTTCAACACAAGTAAGTGCTCTCTGCTTATCTTGTTTATTTATTTTAGATATTTCAAGCTAAAAGTCAAACAGTGTTTGACTTTCAGCTTTGACCATTAGTTAGTCAAAGCAAAGTTCAACTGAACTTTGCAACATGATCGTAATCATGAGGGTTATGATCCATAGCGATCATGCCTACTGATTACCACATTTACTAGTCCAAGTTTCGGTCAATAATGCGCAAAATGCGCATTATAAATGGAACTATCTTCGGGTATCAAAACACTTTGTTTTGATACCAAAACACTTTTATAACTTAGTTAGACATGTCAAAACATGTCTAACTCGTCACTTTTAGTTTAGTGCTTATTTAGGGTTGTAAGTCGAGCAGTCTTGACCGCCGCTTTGACTTTCGAATCCGACCCGTTTGGTCGACCTTAGGATCCGACCAAACACGTATTTGTGATCATAGTTGAATGGGGAAATAACCCTCTGAGGTTATACATTATGGTCACGTCATGTAACAACTCCGATTATCTCGTTGTTATACTTATCCTTGTATTATCATTTATTCGGAAATTCAAATTATAAGAAAAGTTTATATTAATTAAATTAAGTTAATGTATGTTGGATCGCCTTTAAACGATTATTAAAATCACATAGCTTACCTCATTGCATCGCAAATCGCAGTTAATTATGTGGTTTTATATTATTTATGTGTTATGTGTGTTTGTGGTTTCTATTACGCTCACTATCGCATCGCTCTCGCACTCTCGAATCGTTAAATCGCACTATTATATTAATTATAACGTCTAATATAACTATTTAATAACCTCAAGTTCGCTCGAACTTCACCTCTGAGAGGTCAAGTTCGCTTGAACTTAACCTCAGAGAGGTCAAGTTCGGTCGAACATGGCTCCTTTCCCTCAGATCCTCACAAGTTCGCGCGAACTTGCATGACAACATGCAAGTTCGGCCGAACTTGACTTCACCAGCTCACCTTTTTGCCTTCACCTATAAATACCCAGCTCATTCCTCTCATTTGAACTTGCTGTAAGTTCGTCCAGAGCTCTCAAAACCCGAACCTTCGTGTTCTAAGTAAGAATCAACTCGATTTCAACTACAGCAACATTTATCAACGTTTTACAAAGGTTTACAACGATTTTGCCACAAGGCATTGCCTTGATTTTCATCAAATCTTCTTTGTTTACGAAAATCTTCATCTTTTTACATAAAACTTCTGTTTTTCACTCAGATCTATGCTTAGATCTGAGCAAAACCTTTTGAACATTGATTTTTACACAAAATACGGACTTTTGATGATGTTTTGTTCATTTTTTGATATGAAACGAAGCATTTATCATTCAAGATCCCAGATCTAGAAGCACAAGGACGTTTATGTTGGTTTACACAAGCCGGACTAACCTGAACGAACCCCGAGTTTGCCCGGATTGGCCACGATTTTGTAAAACAGCTAAAACCGCTCTAAAAGACCTCTCCGATCTAAGTTTGCTCAATAGCATAGGGTTGGAGGGATGAACACTCGATTTCCTCCGCAAACGACGCGAAAACGCAAGAATTTGGACCTGACAACATCAAGTTCGCTCGAGATTTCATTGATTTTTGACAACACAGCAGTCAAGTTCGCTCGAACTTGCCCTCTAGAGGTCAAGTTCGGCCGAACATAACACAAAATTCTCTTCAGGAACCCCCAAGTTCGCTCGAACTTGTCAAGTTTCTCAGGAAACTTCACAAGTTCGGCCGAACTTGTCTCACCTGTCAAGGTTAACCATAAGTTCGCTTGAACTTGTCAAGTTTCCTTAAGAAACTAGCAAGTTTGCCTGAACTTGACTCTCAACTCACCAAAACCATACAAGTTTGCTCAAACTTGTGTGTTTACACACAAGTTTGCCTGAACTTGCCTACTGCATACTCAAACTTCACCGTTTCTCGGCTTTTCGGAAGACTGATGCACTTCTGTTCATTTACAGGCTGATCCGGCGCATTCCGCAACTCTCCTCAGAATCTTAAGTCTTACCAAAACGCACCCACAGTGAGTATACCTGACCCATTTTCGCTTTAATGCACTTTTTGGGTGTTACATACGTTCATATATCAAAATCACTTCACAAATCAAAACTGTTTATCACACGGGAATAATCTGATTGTATATGCTCGATACATGATTACTAGAAACATGTGACTAGGACTTATTTTCGTTAACATGCCTCCTAAGCTAGTATGGTACTATAGTTTGGCTAACACCTGACAGGGTCTAGTTAGGATGGTCGCGCAAGCCTTTTCACGGTAGTTAGCATGAGAAATGAGCCTATGTTATGTTAAATGTTTTGGTGTATCATGATATGTAATTAGATTGTTTCGCAAACGCTTTCTCGACTATGCTAGTATTATTCAAACTCGTATGCTCACATTTACTTAATTGTATTGACTTGTATTTTAACGTATATAACAAGTTGAGGATTTAGCTTGGATTGCTTTGGAGTAGTTTTATTTAGTATTTTGCTTATCTTGTTTAGAACGGTTGTATAAAATCTAGGGGAAATCGAACCATGTTGTTTTTATGAGAAAATCAAAATTTCTGTAATGGTTGTTTGAAATATTATGTTTAATAGTATGGGATGTGATCGGTGAGCGTGGCCACAACTAGGAATGATGTTGTTAAGTTAGGGGTCAAACCCGCATCTTAATAACTAATTCCGTGATTCGATTTTCAATCTCACCAAAGTCTCGGTTATGCCGATGGTTTAGAACACCTATTAACTGGAAGGGTAAACGTCGTTAGCCGCTTGCGGTGAGAACGTTTATCTATTAGGCCAAAGCGTGGGTCCAAATGCAAAGGATAGTCGAATCACTTTGGATAGTCAACGTCTCAAAACCCAGGACATTCCCAATTGATTTAATCCTATATCGTCGATTTACGCATCATCGAGTTTATTATTATTTATGTGTTTAAAATTTTGAGAATTTTCGTTTATTCGTTTTCTCGCTTAATTGTTTATTTCTCGCATTATCGATATCTCGCTTTATCGCTTTACGCTCCCTAAGCGCATGCACTACTCGCACAGCTCTCGAAATCTAAAACGCTAAATAATGCACCAATCAAACTAAAACGCTCATCTCTCTTATGCGTATGTTTTCATACGTGGTACTCTCTCGCTTATCTCACTTATATATATACATATCGCTTATATCTCGCTTATATCCCGCATCTCATATCGCGCTACGCATGTTGGTTAATAAGAAGGTGAATACATGCAAAGTATATACTTACATGAAATACGTGCTTATGTGCTTACGTGCCTACGTGTTTACTTGCCTATGTGTTATGTGCCTTGTATGAATAATAATAATAAATATTTTTAGACATAAACTTATTATAATCGAATCTCATCCTACCGAATATTTTCATTGTAGATGTCGTCACTTGGATCTCATACTCGCCGTACTGCTCAGCGCCACAGCGCCAACAAGCGTATTGCTTCACTAGTCGCCAAGGAAGTGGCAAAAGTCATTCCACAAATCGTCTCGAAAATTCATGCTGTCAGCAGCAACTCATCAGTCGACTCGAAAACTGAGAATCCCAAGCCACGATTCAGCTTCAAGAACTTCAAGGCTTGTACACCTCTCGCCTTCACGGGCAATGACGGACCGACTTCTATGTTTCACTGGTTCGATGCATTGAGGTCACTTTTAGGCAAAGTGGATGCCCCGATGACCTCCACACCGTGAATGCTACCGGAGTCTTCCAGTCCCGTGCTCTCGACTGGTGGACAGCTGAAAGAAACAAGCTTGGAAATGATGAAGCCTACAATCTATCTTGGGAGGAAATCAAGGAAGTAATGATGAAGGAGTTCTGTCCTCCGCATGAAATGCAAAAGCTCGAGAATGAGTTTTGGAGTATCAAACAAGATGGTCCCGACAATGCTGGTTTTACTTCTCGGTTTAAGATTTTGAGCATCATCTGTCCCAGCCAGGTGGATACGACGGAGAAAGCTATCAACAAGTACATCCGTGGTTTCCCGAGTGTGTTGCAAGTTTCATGAAAGTTGCTCGCACTACAACCATCGAGGAAACCTACATGCTCGCTGCTGAGATCAACGATCAGCGAGTTGAGGAGGTTATTTCAAGAACTCTGCTAAAGTCGCCAATCAAGCCATCGTCGAACCAACCGCTGCTACCGAATCATCAAGTGAACCAAAGGGAAAGCGCCAGGGACGCGAAAGAGGAAACCCTAGTAAGAACTATGCTCTCGCAGCCCCAGCAAACCCTCAACTGCTTCAGTCAGTCGCTCCAAACGCACCTCCAGCTATCGTGCGTATACCGGACCTCACCCTCTGTGCCCTAAGTGCACTTATCATCATGCCGTTGGTGGCAACTGCTGTTTTTGCACAAACTGCAATATCTACGGCCATTTTACTGTGAGTTGCCGATCAGGTCCTCATCAGCCAGCTCCTCAGGCTCCAGCACCTCCAGCTTTTCCCGCTCCTCCTCAAGCAAATTAGCAGCAAGCTCCAAAAGCACATATGTGCTATGTGTGTGGTGATCCGAATCATTTCGCCAATGTATGTTCGAATCGTCCTGTCAAGCAAGAGCAGCCAGCACCGCAGCCACAGCAGCAGCCTCAGCCATCGCAGCAACAGCAACAGTAACCACAAGCTGCGCGTGGCAGAGCCTTCAATCTCAACCACCGCCAGGCTCAGAATGACAACAATGTTGTCAATGGTACGTTCCTTGTCAATGGTATTTATGCTTCATGTTTATTTGATACTGGTGCCGATAATTGTTATGTATCGTTAGAATTCGAAAAGGTTTAAAAATGTAAGCGCGCTAAACTCCCAAAGACCTTCGATGTGGAAGTCGCCACCGGAAAATCTGTTACCGTTGATTCCGTCTTACGTGGTTGTAATCTCGATCTCAACAACCATGTCTTCTCAATCAATCTCATACCTGCAATTAGGTAGCTTCGATATCATAGTAGGTATGGACTTTCTTCGTGAAAACCATGCTGAAGTTGTATGTTTCAATAAAATGATCCGTTTTCCTCTTCCTAACGGTGATCAACTTCATGTATGCGGTGAAACTCCCTCGAAGTTGATGCTTTTGTCATGTACTCGAGCACACAAATGCTTGCAAAAGCGATATGTTGCCTTCCTCGCCCATATCGTGAACCCAGAGAAAGAAAAGAAGTCTTATAAAGACGTTCCTGTTGCTTGTGAATTTCCTAAAGTCTTTCCCGACGATTTACCCAGTTTACCCCTACTCGAGATGTTGAATTCCGTATCGATTTGATTCCAGGTGCTACTCCCGTTGCTAAAGCTCCTTATCGCCTTGCATCATCCGAAATGCGCGAGCTATCAAGCCAACTTTAGGTGCTTCTTGATAAAGGTTTGATACGCCTGAGCACTTCGCCATGGGGTGCACCGTCCTTTTCGTGAAAAAGAAGGATGGATCATTCCGTATGTGCATTGATTATTGTGAACTTAACAAACTCACGATAAAGAACAGTTATCCTCTTCCTCATATCAACGACTTATTCGATCAGCTTCAAGGTGCTACTTGTTTTTCTAAGATCGATCTTCATTTAGGTTATCATCAGTCACACGTATTTGAAGAAGACATTCCGAAAACTACCTTTCGTACTCGCTATGGCCATTTCGAGTTCGTGGTCATGCCCTTCGGTCTTACCAATGCACCCGCGGTTTTCATGGATTTGATGAACCGTGTGTGTAAAGCTTTCTTAGATCGTTTTGTCATTGTTTTCATCGATGATATCCTTATCTATTCAAAGTCGAGAGACGAGCACGCGCGTCATCTACGTTTAGTCCTCGAACTTCTTGAAGGAAATCGCCTTTATGCTAAGTTCTGTAAATGTAAATTCTGGATCGAAGAAGTCCAATTTCTCGGCCACATCGTTAACAATCAAGGGATTCACGTCGACGCTGCAAAGATTGAAGCCGTCAAGAGTTGGATTACACCGAAGAATGCTTCCAAAATCCGGTCATTTCTTGGATTGGCGGGTTACTACCGTCGATTCATCGCCGACTTTTTGAAAATCGTTTTTCCGCTTACCGCTTTAACTCATAAAGACAAACCTTTTGTTTGGGAATCCAAGCAAGAGGAAGCTTTTCAAACTCTCAAGCGTATGCTATGCAACGCTCCCGTACTTGCTTTACCCGACGGAAATGACGATTTCGTTGTTTACTGCGATGCCTCAAATCTTGGTCATGGTTGTGTTCTCATGCAACAAGACAAGGTTATCGCGTATGCATCTCGACAACTCAAGATCACGAGAAAAACTACACAACCCACGATCTCGAACTCGGTGCAGTTGTTTTAGCATTAAAGATATGGCGACACTACCTTTACGGTACTAAGTGTACGGTCTTCACCGACCATAAGAGCTTACAACATATCTTTAATCAAAAAGAACTAAACATGCGGCAACGTCGATGGGTTGAACTTCTCAACGATTACGATTGCGAGATACGCTACCATCCCGGAAAAGCAAATGTCATCGCTAATGCTCTAAGTGGACGAAGCTACGTATATAGTGTTCGTGACTCTCAAGCTTTGAATGATCTCGAAATCATGATTCGCTCCGCCCAATTCGCCTGTTTTAATGAGAATACTTTGGAGGAAGAAATGAAATGTGGTGCCGAAACTCAGCTCGTATCTAAGCCTAATGGTATTTATTATTATCTCGATCGTATTTGGATTCCTACTCGCGATAACCTTCGTAACTTGCTAATGACCGAAGCTCATAAATCCCGATATTCCATTCACCCCGGAGCTGACAAGATGTACCATGACCTCCGTCCTAAGTATTGGTGGCCGGGCATGAAAAAGGATATCGTCGTGTACGTCTCAAAATGCTTAACTTGCTCGAAAGTTAAAGCCGAACATCAAAGGCCCTCTGGTTTGCTAGAACAACCCGAAATCCCGATGTGGAAATGGGAAAGTATAGCCATGGACTATATTACCAAACTTCCCCACACTTCATCCGGTCACGATAGCATTTGGGTTATCGTTGATCATCTTACTAAATTTGTGCACTTTATTGCTATATGAGAAGACTTTAAGGTCGAACGGTTAGCCTGAATCTATACCAATGAAGTTATATGTCGACACGGGACGCCTCGTGACATCATTTCTGACCGAGACGGTCGTTTTACCTCGCGTCTCTGGGAGACTTTTCAATCCGCTGTCAGTACTACTCTCAACTTCAGTACCACTTTTCACCCTCAAACCGATGGTTAGACTGAGCGCACGATCCGCACCCTCGAAGACATGCTTCGTGCGTGCATCATAGATTTCGGTGGTAACTGGGATACACATTTACCTTTAATCGAATTCTCGTACAATAATAGTTATCATACCAGCATTCAAATGGCTCCTCTGAGGCACTGTATGGAAGAAAATGTCGATCGCCTATTTCATGGCACGAGATCGGAGAAGCACAAATCACCGGTCTCGAGCTAATTCAAGAAATGACGGACAAGATCCCCAGATCATAGATAATCTCTTGAAAGCTCGGAGTCACCAAAAGAGTTACGCCGACAAACGACGCAAGCCCCTACAGTTCGAAGTGGGAGTCACGTTCTCCTAAAGGTTTCACCTTGGAAGGGAGTGGTCCGCTTCGGGAAGAAAGGAAAGCTAGCGCCGCGATACAAAGGACCCTTTAAGATTCTGGAAAGAATTGGAAATGGCTTAACTCGAACTGCCGGAGAACTTAACAACATCCACCCGACTTTCCACGTGTCTAATCTCAAAAGGTGCCTAGGTGAAGAAAATCTGCATGTCCCTCTCGAAGATCTGCAAATCAACGAGACTCTCCATTTCATGGAAAAACCCGTTGAAATCATGGATCGGGATACCAAGAAACTCCGACGCTCTCGCATACCTATCGTGAAGGTCCGATGGGAAGGCAAACGCGGCGCCGACTTCACTTGGGAACTCTAAAGTGATATGAAAATGAAATATCCACATCTCTTTGTTACGGCCACTGCTTAATTTCGGGACGAAATTCCCTAAAGTAGGGGAGACTGTAAAAACTCCGATTTTCTCATTGTTATCCCTATCCTTGTATTTTCATTTATTCCGAGATTCGAATTATAAGAAAAGTTTATGTTAATTAAATTTAAGTTAATGTATGTTGTATCGCATTTAAATGATTATTAAAGTCGCATCGCTTACCTCATTGCGTCGTAAATCGCAGTTAATTGTGTGGTTTTATATTATTTATGTGTTATGTGTGTTTGTGGTTACTATTACGTTCGCTATCGCATCGCCCTCACACTCTTGAATTGCTAAATCGCACTATTATATTGATTATAACATCTAATATAACTATTTAACACGAACCGAATCGCCAAGCGAACTTTTAACGTGAAACAAACAAAGAAAACACAACTTTTGGGTAAAGTTCGCTCGAACTTGGTGTTACCAAGTTTGGCCGAACTTGACTGGCCCAATCAAACTCCTCAATAACCTCGAGTTCGCTCGAAGTTAACCTCAAAGAGGTCAAGTTCAGTCGAACTTGGCTTCAATCCCTCAGATCCTCACAAGTTCGCGCGAACTTATATGAAAACATGCAAGTTTGGCCGAACTTGACTCCACCAGCTCACCTTTTTGCCTTCACCTATAAATACCCAGCTCATTCCTCTCATTTGAACTTGCTGTAAGCTCGCCCAGAGCTACTCAAAACCTGAAACCTTCGTGTTCTAAGTAAGAATCAACCTGATTTCAACTACAGCAACGTTTACCAACATTTTACAAAGGTTTACAATGATTTTGGCACAAGACATTGCCTTTGTTTTCATCAAATCTTCTCTATTTACGAAAATCTTCATCTTTTTACATAAAACTTCTGTTTTTCACTCAGACTATGCTTAGATCTAAGCAAAACCTTTTGAACATTGATTTTTACACAAAATACGGACTTTTGATGATGTTTTGTTCATTTTTTGATATGAAACGAAGCATTTATCATTCAAGATCCCAGATCTGGAAGCACAAGGACGTTTATGTTGGTTTACACAAGCCGGACTAACCCGAACGAACCCCGAGTTCGCCTGGATTAGCCCACGCTTTTGTAAAACGGCTAAAACCGCTCTAAAAGACCTCCTAGACCTAAGTTTGCTCAGTAGCATAGGGTTGGAGGGATGAACACTCGATTTTCCTCCGCAAACGACGAGAAAACGCAAGATTTTGGACCCGACAACATCAAGTTCGCTCGAGATTTCACTGATTTTTTACAACACAGCAGTCAAGTTCGCTCGAGCTTACCCTCTAGCGGTCAAGTTCGGCCGAACTTGAGTGGAAATGCCCAAAATTCTCTTCAGGAACCCCCAAGTTCACTCGAACTTGTCAAGTTTCTCAGAAAACTTCACAAGTTCGACCGAACTTGTCTAACCTATCAAGGTTAACCACAAGTTCACTCGAACTTGTCAAGTTTCCTTAAGAAACTGGCAAGTTCGTCCGAACTAAACTCTCAACTCACCAAAACCATACAAGTTCGCCCGAACTTTCCAACTGCATACTCAAACTTCACCATTTTGGCTTTTCGGAAGACTGATGCACTTCTGTTCGTTCACAGGCTGATCCGGCGCACTCCGCAACTCTCCTCAGAATCTTAAGTCTTACCAATACGCACCCACAGTGAGTATACTTGAGTCATTTTCGCTTTAATGCACTTTTTGGGTGTTACATACGTTCATATATCAAAATCACTTCACAAATCAAAACTGTTTATCACACGCGAATAATCTGATTGTATATGCTTGATACATGATACTAGGAACATGTGACTAGGACTTATTTTCGTTGACATGCCTCCTTAGCTAGTTTGGTACTATAGTTTGGCTAACACCCGACTGGGTCTAGTTAGGATGGTCGCGCAAGCCTTTTAACGGTAGTTAGCATGAGAAATGAGCCTATGTTATGTTAAGTGTTTTGGTGTATCATGATATGTAATTTGATTGTTTCGCAAACGCTTTCTCGACTATGCTAGTATTATTCAAACTTGTATGCTCACCTTTACTTAATTGTATTGACTTGTATTTTAACGTATGTAACAGGTTGAGGATTTAGCTTGGATTGCTTTAGAGTAGTTTTATTTAGTATTTTGTTTATCTTGTTTAGAACGGTTGTAATAAAAATCTAGGGGGAATCGAACCATGTTGTTTTTATGAGAAAATCAGAACTTCTGTAATGGTTGTTTGAAATATTATGTTTAATAGTATGGGATGTTAAACGTTAAGTAATGTTGTTGGATAATTGTTACGGAATTTCTCGTGAGACAATCTGGATGGCTAGTGCCACTAACCCCGATGTTTCCGCCATCGGTTGGGGTGTGGCACGTCGTTTGGTTAATGTTATGTTAAGTCGCTAGTTATGCCTTTATAAATGACCGAAATGCCCTTTTTTGCGCATAAATCAAGTTTAAGCATATGTAACCAATGTTTTTCCATACACACTGATGTTATAACATTATTAAACATATTTTGGCATATAACACTTGTCATAACACATATCTAGCCAACCGAACACACGTTTACGCTAATGAATCGTTAAAGTAGCGTAAACTATCTTAACGAGTCATAACGGGTCAAAAACACTTAGGAACCTTTTCAAATAAGAATGTAGACTTTGTTAAACCATTTCATATGAGTCCCAACACTCATTTGGTTTCCAAGATCTCATTCTATCTGATCCGCCGATTAAAGTCCCGATATTTACACAATTATCCGATTTAGGACACGCTTGAATTCTCGGACTTTTGAGCTTGTTTGATCTTTGATTCAAAGTTACTTTGCAATCCTAAATAACTACATAGTTCCCCTCTTTTACGTTTTGCAAATGTTTTGGGTGACACATATGTGCAAGTTGTTTTAAGATTTCAAATACAAATAGTATAGTTAATATTAAACACGACGATTTCGATAATGTGAACGAACTTGTTGGTGCGTTGTATACATGACACGAATGACATTATTTAGCTTTGGTCAAGCCGATCAGCAGTAAGTTATGGTACCATAGGACTGACAATCTCGTTACCAAGGTTCCCGGGGTTTGTGGGGAAGTTTGAGGAACGACCGAAACTGTTTACTTTAACAAAACCTTTGGTAGTTTGTTATTGCAATTTAAGGATACCCTTTGGTGGTATAGACGAGTCAACACAGGTTTGAATGTATTCACCAAAACGACTAAAATTTTTTTCACAATTAAAACAAGGACGATTAACTTATAACAGGACGATGAACTATTGGTTTATAACACGGATGATGAATTATTGGTTTATGGTAAGTGATTGTTGGTACATATGTCTGTTGCCTACATCATTATATATTGAGTCTGAGTGAATAGGGCTTAATTAATTAGAAACGAAGCGTATTTAAGTGAGATATAGGCCAAGTTCGCTGGTCATGGTTTGTGAGAAGTCAAGTTCGCCCGAACTCAGCCTCCCAAAAACGAACTTGTTTAGGTATAAAGAGGTGCCTTGGTTATTTCATTTGTAACTTGGAGAGATTTTGGCACAAAGACGGCGAAGCTCTGTCGGATCCGGTTCTCGAATGTATTGAACTTAAGATCAATGAAAACAACATTTAAATGAATAATTCTTGTTATTTGGTTAACTTGTCATTAGTTTCGGCCTAATTGGACAATAGATAACAAATTTAGGTTCCCGTGCTATTCGTGGACATTCCTACAAGTGGTATCAGAGCCTGGATACCTAAATTTGCTGGAATCAAGACAAGAATTTCTCTATTTCATCTCCATTCTATCATTTTTCTTAACATTTTCACATATTTGAAGATTTCATGGACAAAATCAGCTAAAAATTGAATATTTCATGTAAAATACAGTTGTGATAAACCCCTGACAGTTTGGATATCCAATTTAATGGAATTGATAGCAAAATGTTCAAAAAACCATGAATTGCAAAATCATTTTGTCCGAACTTGAGACCAAGTTCGACCGAACTTTACTAAAATTCTCTGAATTTTAATCAAGTTCACCCGAAGTTGATAGTTTTTCTAGGAATTAACCTCAAGTTCGCTCGAACTCAGCTAAAATTCTTCAATTTTATCAAGTTCGCCCGAACTTGTATAAAATTTGTTGAAAATTAGTCTAAGTTCGCTCGAACTTAGCTAAGTTCTTGAAAACACCTCTTAAGTTCGACCAAACTTACCATTATTCTTTGAAATCCTTACAAGTTCGCTCAAAAGAGTAAATTTTTTCTCAAAGCACACATCAAGTTCAACCGAACTTGAGTGTTTGTTATAAATTTCTGAAAATTCTCTGTAGGACTGATCCTCGATGCTAAGGAACCTAAATTTGATATCTACGGTCCATAATAGCGGAAATATTACGTCGTGTTTACCAATAGACAAGAATTAATCAGTTTAACATCAGTTTTATTGATTAAACATCAAGAGTACAAACTGACAGAGCTTCGCCTTCAAAATGCCAAAGTTACAAATGAGTGAGGCATGCTAGCTATTTATAGAGTAACAAGTTCGCCTGAGAAAGACCCTAGTTCGCCCGAACTTGCCTAAACATGTCACTATGGGCGAACTTGTCCTCAATCTACATAAATACATCATTTTGCTAGCCTATCCAACTCTATTCTATACAGACTCGATATAAGACTAAGACATAGACTTTATGCACCAACAGACTCCCCCTTGGATATCGTCTTCGTCTTGTATCAGTCTTCAAAACTCTGTCTTCATAATATACTTTAACGCACACGACCGAAGAAGTTCTTGTGCGGCTTCTTTCGTCGTTCTTGTTTTGGATCCGGCGTCTGGTCTCATCCGCAGCAAGGGAACCAGAAACGGTTCAATCACTACAACAGCCACCGGGGTCACCAAAATCAGCCCGCCAACAACAACAACAACCCGAACGCAAACGGCTATGCAGGTCGAAAGCCGTAGTGCAACCGCTGTAATCTCCACCATAACGGCCCTTGTGCCGGAAATCGCTGCCAAAGATGTGGCAAGGTGGGACATGCGGCAAAGGATTGTCGTGGGGAAATCATGTCCCGACAAAATCAAAATCAGCCACAGGGTCAGCAGCAGGGTATAAACCGGGGATGCTATCAGTGTGGTAGTACTGCACACTTCAGAAGAGACTGCCCACAGTTGCGTAACAACAACAATAATGGTGGAAACAACCACAATAACCACAACAACAATAACAACAACAACAATAATGGGAACGGTGGCACAGGAGGTGCCAAAGGTCGTGCATTTACATTGGGCCGCGGAGAGGCCAGAAACGACACGAACGTGGTCACCGGTAAGTTTCCCCTTAATGAACATTTTGCTACTGTGCTTTTTGATACGGGTGCGGATAGGAGTTTTATATCTGAGTCTTTTAGGAAGAACCTAAATCTCACGCTTAAACCATTAGAGACCCCTTATGTTATAGAATTAGCCGATGGTAAATCTGTAGATGTGACCCAAATCGTATCCGACTGTCAACTCAAACTCGCGGGCTACACTTTTACCATTGATCTGATGACAACTACTCTGGGTAGTTTTGACGTGGTAGTCGGAATGGACTGGCTATCCGACGTCCGGGCTGAAGTTCTCTGCTTCAAAAAATCTATTCGTATTCCGCTCTCTAACGACGAAATCCTGACGGTACAAGGCGATAAGGCAAGCGCCGTCACCAACATCATCTCTTACATGCAAGCGCAGAAGTATCTTCGGAGAAAGAACTCCTTCGCTTTACTCGCACTGATTACCGAACAACCTAAGGACGAGAAACGTATAGAAGACATCCTGTCGTCCGTGATTTTTCCGATGTATTCCCAGAAGAACTACCTGGTCTTCCACCACATCGACAATTGGAGTTTGAAATCGAATTAGCAAGCAATGCACCTCCTATCGCCAAGGCTCCATACCGCCTAGCTCCAGCCGAGCTGCAGGAGCTGTCTACCCAACTTCAGGAACTTTTAGAGAAAGGGTTTATCCGACCAAGCGTTTCGCCATGGGGAGCTCCAGTCCTGTTTGTCAAGAAGAAGGACGGGACTTTCCGCATGTGCATCGATTACAGAGAACTAAACAAGGTTACTGTCAAGAACCGATACCCGTTACCTCGCATCGACGATCTCTTCGACCAACTCCAAGGGTCAAGTTACTACTCTAAGATTGATTTACGGTCTGGTTACCATCAGCTACGCGTCAGGGAGGAGGATATCGCCAAGACGGCATTTCACACTCGGTATGGCCATTACGAGTTCTTGGTCATGCCCTTCGGTCTCACCAACGCACCTGCGGTGTTCATGGACCTCATGAACCGCGTGTGTAAACCATACCTCGACAAGTTTGTCATTGTGTTCATCGATGACATACTCATCTACTCCAAAAGTGAAGAAGAACATGCGGAACATCTACGATTACTGCTAGGGCTACTTCAACAGGAAAAACTATATGCCAAGCTTTCGAAGTGTGATTTCTGGATCCGAGAAGTTCAGTTTCTCGGGCATATCATGAATGAAAGGGGTATCCACGTAGACCCTGCCAAGATTGAAGCCATCAAAAACTGGGAAGCACCTAAGACACCGACGGAGATCCGCCAATTTTTGGGATTGGCTGGTTACTACAGACGCTTCATCGAGGGGTTTTCAAAGATCGCACAACCGCTTACTACCCTCACCCAGAAAGGTATCAAGTATACCTGGGGTGACAAGCAAGAAGCAGCATTTCAATTGCTGAAACAGAAACTTTGCAGTGCACCTAATCTGTCCTTGCCGGAAGGGACAGATGACTTTGTAGTGTATTGTGATGCTTCCATTCAGGGATTGGGATGCGTACTCATGCAACGCGATAAGGTCATCGCGTATGCGTCGCGACAACTGAAGGTTCACGAGAAAAACTACACGACGCGTGACCTGGAATTGGGAGCAGTAGTGTTTGCACTTAAGATTTGGAGACACTACCTCTATGGAACAAAGTGCACAATCTTTACGGACCACAAAAGCCTCCAACACATCTTTGATCAGAAGGAGTTGAACATGCGACAGCGTCGCTGGGTCGAACTCTTGAACGATTATGAGTGTGCCATTCGGTACCACCCGGGTAAAGCTAACGTGGTAGCTGATGCCCTCAGTAGGAAGGAACACTTGAAACCTCGTCGTGTACGAGCATTACAACTCACTATTCATTCGGGGTTACCCGAACAAATACGCGACGCCCAGTTAGAAGCAGTTAAGGAGGAAAACATCAAAGCCGAATCAGTGGGAAAAATGGAACGCGATTGGGAAGTAAAACCCAATGGAGCCCGGTATTTCATGAATCGCATATGGATACCTCTCTATGGAAACCTCAGAGAGCTAGTCATGGATGAAGCTCACAAATCTCGATACTCTGTCCATCCGGGTTCGGATAAGATGTATCAAGACCTTAAAGCTGCGTATTGGTGGCCCAACATGAAAGCCGATATAGCCACCTACGTGAGTAAATGTTTGACTTGTGCAAAAGTCAAGGTGGAGTATCAAAAGCCATCGGGGCTACTCCAACAACCTGAGATCCCAGTATGGAAATGGGATCAGATCTCAATGGATTTCATCACTAAACTCCCGCGAACCTTGGGTGGTTGCAATACCATCTGGGTGATCGTGGATCGTTTAACTAAGTCCGCACACTTCCTAGCTATTAAAGAAACAGATAAGATGGAGAAGTTGACTCGCATCTACATTAAGGAAGTAGTTTCTCGGCACGGAGTGCCAACGTCCATCATCTCAGACAGAGATGCTCGCTTCACGTCAAACTTCTGGCAGTCACTCCAGAAAGCGTTGGGAACACGCTTAGATATGAGCACAGCCTATCACCCCCAGACTGATGGTCAAAGCGAAAGGACCATACAAACCTTGGAAGACATGCTTAGGGCATGCGTAGTAGACTTCGGAAATAGTTGGGAAATCCACATGCCTCTAGTAGAATTCTCATATAACAACAGCTATCACACGAGTATTTCGGCAGCACCGTTTGAGGCATTATACGGTCGTAAATGTAGATCACCGGTCTGCTGGGCAGAAGTCGGTGACAGTCAACTCACAGGCCCTGAGTTAATACTTGAGGCTACTGAAAAGATTGTACAAATCAGAAACCGCATGGCGGCGGCACGAGATCGACAGAAAAGCTACGCTGATCAACGACGCAAACCGCTCGAATTTCAAGTAGGCGACCGCGTCCTACTAAAGGTGTCACCCTGGAAGGGTGTAATCCGCTTTGGAAAACGGGGCAAACTTAACCCACGGTACGTAGGCCCGTTTGTAGTCTTGAAAAGTATCGGACCCGTAGCTTATCAATTAGACCTTCCTGCCGAACTCAGTGGAGTTCACAACGTATTTCACGTGTCAAATCTGAAGAAGTGTCTATCAGATGAAACTCTAGTTATTCCATTGGATGATATCCAAGTGGATGAACAACTGCACTTTGTGGAACAGCCTATCGAGATCATGGATCGTGAGATCAAGACTCGAAGGCACAGCAAGATTCCGATCGTTAAGGTTCGTTGGGACTCTAAGCGTGGACCGGAGTTCACGTGGGAAAGAGAGGATCAAATGAAAAGCAAATACCCGCACCTCTTCGCAACTGAGCAGCAAACTAACGATACCAGTAACTAAATTTTCGGGACGAAAATTCTTTCAACATGGGGATGATGTGACAACCTGGAAACTTCTCATACTTTCGTGTACTATTGTTGACTAAATTCTTGTGCATGGCACTTGGAAATCTTTGTGTATGGCACTTGGGAACTTCTTGTAAACGAACTAACTCTTGGTGCGTGGCACTCTAAACCAGTACGCTACATGCTAAACCGCGTTTACTCAATTTTCGGGACGAAAATTCTTTCAGCATGGGGATAATGTGATATCCCGGGTTTTTCGGATAACTTAAACGCGACACTTGACGAATAATGTATATGCTAAGTATTAAACGTGTACGAGTTAAATGAATACGTGATGTGTGTTGTGTGATTGTTTTAGTTATAGAGTAAGTATGGTAGATATGTACACGAACTGAACCGAACCGCGACAGGAACCAACCTTGATTCATTGTGACTCTAGGAGTTAACAAAGTTTTAAACTTTAAACTCAAGTCTTCGGCCGAGAACAAGATCAAGCCCAAAACCGCAAACTTATTGTATTCAAGCCATTCTCGGCCGTGTGCAACCCAAACCGAGATCAAACCTAAACTTTAAACTCTAACCACTCGGCCGCAAGATCAAACCAAACCAAGTTCTTGGCCGCGAGATCAAGCCCAAACCCAAACCGAACCAACCCAAGATCCTCGGCCACGAATGCTTATCCAAACCGTAACCCTTATCATCTTTTGCGCATATATACATACAAACTCTCAATGCATGTTTCATTCTAAAACACAAACCCTAAGAAGAAAACTGACGTCGGCAGCCTCTTCCTCTTTCTAACCGATCGAGATCAGCTCCTTTGTTCACCTTTTCAATCGCAAACAAACAGCCCTACACTTCCTTGGTCGCGGCAGTCCTCACTGATCACTCTCCCCGATCGCAACTTGCATCACATCCGGATACTTCTTGTCCAAGACCCGGCTTGTTTACTTAATTATTCAAGGTTAGGGTCATCTTTGATTACGAGATCATGTTCGGATATATATATATATGCTTGAATGATTAATTGATTAGTTGTTTCGGGTCTTAGATGTTGAATATAATCGGCTGAATTGATTGTTGTTTATATGCATGATTGTTTTCGGAACTCATAGCTTGCGACTGTGATTTGTTTATAAAGACTAGAGTTATTGAGTAGGGTTTGCATGGATATGTTATTAGTATTAATCTATGATTAGAAATCGGTTCTTGATCGCCTAGGTTAATCGCATGAACGGGTTATACGAGTTTATGATAAAGATATGCTGAAAACAGTTTGCTGAATAATAGTTACAGCCGACTTCATCTGGCTCTAACTCGGTCGTTAGTTGTCGAAAAACGGATTTTCTGATGTCTAGAACGTAGAGATTTGAATAAGGAATCTAATGGCGCTGGATTCATAATTTTCTGAAGTGGTTTGATATTTTTAAAGGGCCAAATAAGTTCAGTAACTAAAACTGTGAAAATCCTGAAATTTTGTTAGTTGTTTATCGAGTTGGATTTTAAAATCAGTAGGGAGTTGAGTCATGATTTTTGTACAGCAACTAGGTATGGAAATTTCCGGGCAACTCCAACTGGAATTTTGTTAATTGGACGATCAGTGATTTTTAAATAAATTCTTCCGTGGACTGCAGTCAGAAAGCGGTAAATCTGACTGCAGCCTAGTATATTAATATTTATGGTTAATTGGTAAAGATTTAGGACTTGGAAAATTTATATAAATTTCTATAGTATAAATATCACCTACTGTAAAAATATTGGAATTTTTGGAATGTTGGAACTATTTTATAAAAATCCTAGAAAACAGCTGAATTATGAGTGTTAAGCTGAAATTGATAACTTGTGATTGTGTGCACCAAATTGTGGCATGAAATGGTTTATGTTTATGATAAGTTGTTTTAATCACTAGGATCACATGAGGATACTTGCATGCATGTTTGAGTGTTAGATATGTTGTTTGTGTGTATCACTTTGTGAGTAAATTACGTGTAAAATTTGTATTGGTGTGTTCACACACTGACTTGAAATCAATTGGTTTGTTAGGACGCAACTAGCGGTCCCATCTCTTATAACATCTTTGCTACACTAACCGAGCAAATAAAGGTGAGTTCACGGCCCCTAACTTTATCCGCTTTTTAAACAACAGTGGGAGAAACATGTATACACTCTCAAACTCAAACTCTTTACGTTATACGAATTTAACGTCACATAACTACTCGGTAACTAAGTTAATGTTAATGTAATGTTATGGTCACTAAGCAGCTTTATCACTTAAGTCCTCGTCAATCTCTCGGATCGTTAGTATTGGGTTTAATAGCGGGGGAGTTATAAGTAGTACTACTGGGCCCGACAAGCCCCATCCGAGCTAGTCGCGCTAGCCGACCGGGTATGGTCAACGGGTGAATAATTTGGCCTAACTTCGCCATGGTCAGTGATAGGCCTGGCAAAACGGAGGCACAACAGTCAGCTTCGATCTCGAACTCTTACGTGACATGACTTTAGGCTAGCTACCTATATATGTTAACATTGAACTTAATTACGAAACTACGATAATATTCCGGGTTTGGAATATTGGAAACAACAACTTAATATTCCTGGTATGGAATATTGGAAACAACAACTTAATATTCCTGGTATGGAATATTGGAAACAACAACTTATTATTCCGGGTTGGAATAATGGAACCAATACGTTATCCCGGGCTAGGGATAACGGAGAAAACAAACTATAACCGAACAAACGAATTTACGAAAACCTGTGAACTCACTCATCTTTAATGTTGACACTTGTTTCTTTACATGTTTCTCAGGACGCTAGGAGCTCTAGGTGCACGCACATGCATTGAACAAGACATCTTTTATCGAGTCTTATTTATCAATATTGTTTTGGGATTTTTCATTTGTTTTGGCGTTTGTGTTGGCGCCCGCTTCACTACTTATTTATGCTTCCGCTCAAACTTTAAAAACTGATGCATCTGCTAAATATTGGTAACTAATCAAGACAGTATAAAATCTACGACAAATGATTTTTGAAAACGTATTATCAAATCATATAGAGTCGTTCGACGTACTAGTGTTTCAGATTCTGGTTTGTTCACACGCCTCGCGGTAAAACTCCGCAAGTGGAAATTGAGGGTGTGACATAATCATAGGCACAATATGTTTCACCCCAAAACATTTGAAAACATAAAGTAGGGGACTATGTATTCACCTTTGGGTGCGTTTTTATGTGCTAACGAATCCCTCAAACTGTTTATTCGTCCTTCAAGATTTTGGTGGGTTTTTTTTTTTTGACAAAGTATGATGATTTAGGATCTTCAAAAGTGCTTGGAAACACCTTGGAAGGGACTTGAATCTTGAAGATAAGGTTGAAAAACGAAAATGGAAGGGAGGAGGGGGGTGTTCGGCCGAGAGTTTCAAGAGAGAGAGAAGTGAAGTGATCTCTCCTTGGAATGAGAAGATTATGTTGGATTTATAGGATATGGAAGATTAAATGAGATAGCATCAAGATATGGAAGATCTACAAAAGATTCCATCGAGATATGCAAGATCTACAAAAGATTTCATCAAGATATGGAAGATCTACAAAAGATTGCATCATGATTTGGAAGATCACAAAAGATTTCATCAGGATATGGAAGATCTACAAAAGATTGAATCGTGATTTGGAAGATCACAAAAGATTTCATCAAGATATGGAAGATCTACAAAAGATTGCATCGTGATTTGGAAGATCACAAAAGATTTGCATCGAGATATGGAAGATCACAAAAGTTTTCATAAGATATGGAAGATCTAGAAAAGATTGCATCGATGTTGGAAGATCACAAAAGATTGCATCAAGATATGGAAGATCTACAAAAGATTCTATCGAGATATGCAAGATCTACAAAAAAATCCATCAAGATATGGAAGATCTACAAAGGATTGCATCATGATTTGGAAGATCACAAAAGATTTGCATCGAGATATGGAAGATCACAAAAAGATTTCATTATGATTTGGAAGATCACAAAAGATTGCATCAAGATATGGAGGATCTACAAAAGATTCCATCTAGATATGCAAGATCTACAAAAGATTTCATCAAGATATGGAAAATCTACAACTGACTACATCGTGATTTGGAAGATCACAAAATATTTGCATCGAGATATGGAAGATCACAAAAGATTTCATAAAGATATGGAAGATCTACAAAAGATTGCATCGTAATATGCAAGATCAACAAAAGATTTCATCAAGATATTGAAGATCTACAAAAGATTGCATCGCATCTACAAAGCCAACAAGTGGCAAGGCAATGAGAGAAGTGGGTTACAAAAATATTTGGGATGTGCGTACATGTTTCGGATTAAGAAATACGCGAATTGGCATAGTTTCACAGAATTTGCAAAATAGCCCCTAAAGTTTGCAAAAGCATGATTTTGCCATACCGAAGCCCTCAAAACTTATTTCTAAGTCATGTAAAGGGTATTTGAGGTATGTTTAACTTATATTATTGTTCCGGAGTGTGCGTCGCTACGAAAATCAGCAGACTTTCATAGTTTGTCGTAAACAGTCCTTGAGATCGTATAAGCTTGTTTTTGACATACTAAACCCTTCAAAACTTATTTCTAAGTTATGTAAAGGATATTTAGGGTATGTTTAGCTTATGTCACTATTCCGGACTATATGTTACGTTTTCACTGATTATGTTTTGCGATTACACTTTCAGAAGAGGTCTGATAAGTCAAAATCGAATCAATATTGAAAATGCACAAATGTTATAAATAAATATATAAAACTCATAAATGTAACACAAAGTTTCATTGATGGATAAAGTACAAAGGTTGGAAAGCACATATGTTACATCTAACATTTACAATAAAGGCTTAGTAGGTATTGCCGTAACAGGCTTTGTAAATCTTTCAACGTTAGACATATCAATTTCATCAGATGGCCCTGGCTACCCTGACTCCCCCTCAATTTTATCATCCATCCTATTTGATTCATCATCCATTAGTGAAGAAAATCAAATTCACCTGAGACTTTAGCTTCAGTAATTTTCAAACCAACACCACCGTGATCATCATTATCGTCATCGTCAGCGATATTCCAATATTCATACTCAGAATCATCCTTTTCATCATCTTCCTTATCCTCTTTTTCTGCTTCTTCATCGTCCTTTTCTTCAGAAGCAACGATAGGATCAGAAGGCGTGATAGATTCGTCAACCTTTGGAATATCAGACTCAGAAGCTATAACAACATTCTCTTCAACAGATTTCTCTGCAGCTTCAGAAGACTTAGAAGTTTCACCTTCAACCCCTTTTCCACTAGCAGCTAACTCTTTCCCATATCGTTCTTTAGCTTCTTGTTGATCCAGACGATCATATTCGGTGATGAAATCGATATTCAGAGCGTTTGATAAAACTTTCTGCATTCTGGAAAATCTACGATCATTTAGAGCTTGAATTGACTTCAGATCGGCAATCTCTGTCTGCAGCTTTTCATTTGCATCCTGCAAACTCTCGATCAAAGCTTTAAAGTATTCTCATTCATTTTCCAACACTTTCACTTTATCGTCCAACATTTTTTTTTAACAATACTTTGATTCATTTTCTGAATAAGCTCAGCTTTCTCCTCCTCATTCTTTGCCACTTTTTCTTTTTCACACGCTTTTCAAGAAGTTCAACATTTGTTTCTGGAAAAGAAAACATTCAGGTTTTGAAGGCTTATTGGATCATTTTGCATATCACCAAACATATTAGGCCCTCGAGTAGACTTTGGAGTTGCAGTCTGTGGTGTAGTCTTCTTTGGAGTAGACACAGGAGGTTCTTGTGTAGCTCCTTGCCTTTCAGCTCCAGATGAGATAATCACAGGAGGTTCTTGTGTGACTCCTGGACGTTCAGCTTTACTTGTAAGTACTACAGGAGGTTCTTGTGTAACTCCTTTCTCCTATGCATCAGAAGGTTCTTGTATAACTTCTGCGCTCTTCAGCTTTCCTTTATATCGTTTACTGACTGCCTTTTGAACTTTCTTTTTCTTCTTGCCCTTTGTCTGAGGAGACCCTGTAGTTTTTATCGATGAAATAGTAGCAGACTTCAGACGTTTAGCTTTTTTCTTTGGTCTTTCCTCATCAGACTCTTTTTCTTGATTAGGATCAAAATCAGCATCCATTTCTTTCTCCTTTTCTGCTCCAATCTTTGCCTCTGATTTTTCTGGCTCTTTCACTGGAGTTTCTTCAGAATCATCATCGTTCTCTGAAGTAGCTGAAATGACATCCTCTTGTTTGACTTTTCAACCTCTTGACTTTCAACAACTACCGTTGCACTTGAACCTGCTTAACCTTGAATATTTTCTGGTTATTCTTCATCTATGAGCATTGTATCGATTTTCTTTGCAGCTCGTTTCTTTTTCGGCTTTTCAACTTCAGACTTTAAGAACCATTCACTCCGAGACTTAGGCTTGAAATCTTTGAACCATTCTTTCTCTGTGTTCAACTCTTCTTCATCATCGTTTCCGTCTTTCCTCCATTTATTGTCAGGCGGCGCAATATAACTTGGATCTTTAATCGCTCCAAACACTGGCTTAGCAACAGGACCTGTCGCTTGCTTCTGAAACTTTAAAAGCTTCTTAACCGTTGTATCATCGAGATGACTTAGATATAACACATCATTTGGATTCCGTGCAATATTTGTGTATTTCTCATCTATCAGCATTTGCACGAACCTCGGATATAGACATAACCTTGAATCATCCATGTTTTTCGACATAAGAGTGAAAACAAGCTTTGAGTAGTTAAACGGCTTCTTCAGAATCAGTGACGTTGCCATACATGCCATGTAGTCTTGAACATCGTCTAGACCTGCCTTGCGATGACTAAAAGTATGTATAATTGCATGCATTAGGAGCTTGTAGGGGTTTTGCGCTTACCCTTTCTTCAACGTCGGCTTATTCACGCTCCCCTTGTAACCCATTCTATAAAAACACCCTCTGACCATCTTCTCATCAAGGAATATCGGACCGTCTTTATCATCGTTGAACTGTAGAGTCCGTCGAATATCGTCTTTTGTAACTTTAATAGGTTTGACTTCATTCTCGACTTGCACAGAATATGTAATGGTCTTCTTATCATCAGTTAGACTATCATTCATCCAGAAATGGTACGTGTGAGATCTATAAGACACTGTGCGCTCCGTGATCGCTCGATGAATAGGACATTCCTTTAAAAACTTCAAGATACTGTCGTAATCCTTCAGCGATGGACATATCGTTTTGTCGAGCGTAATGCACGTGAATGACGCAAAACATTTAGCACGCAATACGAGAAAAATGTTACAAAATTTTCAAAAACTTTTCATGAAGTTTGGGCGAACTTGATAAGTGTTAAAACATTCAGAGATTTGCCAAGTTTGCCCGAACATGTATTACATTACATGTTCAAGAACATAAGTTCAGGCGAACTAAATTTTTCTCCAAAATAGCCAGTCACTTGCAAGTTCGGTCAAAATTGCTGTAATGATAAACTATATTCAGTTTAGCAAGTTCGGCCGAACTTGCCAAACCTAATATCAAACATTTTTCAAATTTTACAATTTAACCCCTGAACTTTCCAAGTTTTACTAGTTATGAAAATCCACTCAGTTGACCAAGTCCAAGTTCATGACCTTAGTTAACCGATTTGTCTGCCGAGTCCAAGTTAATGACCCCGGTTTGACCCGTTACGAACAAACTGTTGACATTTTTTAAAAACAAAGTTTCAAGTTAATGAACTTTTTATCGTTTTGGCTTTTCAGATTTTACAGATTAGCTCCTAGCCCGTTTGTCAAAGAGATTTCCACCAGTTCAAGCATCTGACCAGACTTCAAAGAACCGTTCTCCAACATTCGTTTGCTGAAAACAATGTAGAAACAAAATCTTTTTGTATTTTTGTAAGTTTATGCTAAAACACACTGAAAATCTTTTTGGTTTTAATCTGTAAAACTTATAAACTATGTACAGGACAATGTAAATATGTACAAACATATTTACAGACATATTTTTGTGAATTCGTGTCTAAAGGATCATAACAGTTGTATGAGACATATCACCAGTGCCGTTGACCTTTAGATGACTTTAAGCTTTAAACGTTTACCTAGATTGTCGATATGTTTATCCTCTTAAACTTTACCACGTTTCTCAACTTTTTCAAGATATGTTAAGGTATGATTTATGAAACTTGACTTATCTACGGTTCCCACTTCTTGAATATACCCCCGTATCAAGATTCCCTAGATTTCATCTTACAGGTGAATATAGCGTAATTGATATCTGTATCTGGGTAATGCGAGACCTTGAGAGCTCAGGTTAGTACTACCGTACAGACAAAGAGATGAAGGCTCGACTTTAAGGTGTGTTCCACTTAAGGAATCTTTTTAGCACTGCAAATGATTAGATCTTTCAATACTTTTCAAGGTTGCATGTAGTTTGGGGATTTATAGCGGAAGTATTATAGAAGTTCTAGGCTATTGCTTCCGCAAAATCAGAAGAACTTGTATAATACCCCAGATATCAACTATCTATAAAGACCTCGTATCTCATAATCAGGCAATCTCTCAAATAAGATTTCGGAGTACTAAGTCCTTATATCCAAGTTGTGTTAATCCACAAGATTAAGTAGTGGCTAAATTTAATTTATATCTCGAAAACAGTTTACTGAACATGTTAAGCCTATCGACACATCCACAGTAAGACTTGCTTATCACTTTTAAACTTTACATTTCTTTAGCATACTGTGATAGTCCACTGATGTACTAGCATTTCCTTTATGTGACACTGAATTCTTTTTGTCTTTTCAATGTTTTTGTACTTTTTGCGTTTTTCAAATGTTTTTGAATTTTAAAATTTTCAAATTTTCAAATTTTTTTGTATTTTCTCTAACATTTCTCCCCCTAAAATCAAAAACAACTTTTTGTATTTTAGTTTTAATAAAATTCTAAACTAGAAAGATATATACAAACCAATGTGGATCACGCGAACTCATCGTCTGATCCGTATTCAACCTCAGCATCCGCAACTGTTAGCAAATTTCTCATACCATTAATTCTTAACAAGTATTTAAACCGTGATAAGAAAATGGTTTGGTATAAAAACAGCCTTTTGTTCGTCGGTCTGGATTTTTTCTATTCGCACCAACTTCTTTTCGTAGCAATCACGTATATAGTGGTAACGAATTTCAATGTGTTTGTGCGTGAGTGATGAACCGGATTTTAGTTATATCAATGGCTGTCTTATTATCAACATACAGCGGAGTGTCGAGAAATTACAGACCATAGTCTCTCATCTGCTGTTGTATCCACAGAATATGTGAACAACAGCTGGAGGCCGAGATATACTCAGCTTCACAGGTAGAGAGAGCGACCGTAGTCTGTTTCTTACACTGCCAGGTTACCATTCTTGTTCCAAAGAACTGGCATCCCGCTGTAATCGATTTTTATTTCAACTTATCTACACCAAAATCAGAATCAGCGTATCCTGAAAGATCAAAATTATCATTCTTCGGGTACTACAAGCCGGTGCTTGGGCATCCCTTCAAGTATCTGAAGATTCGTTTACGATCTGCATGTGTGAAATTCTCGGGCTTGACTGATATCTGGCGCATAGGCAGGTAGGATACATGATATCTGGGCGCGATGTCGTCTGATACATCAACGATCCTATCATTGATCTGTAGAGCGTCTCATCGAATTTGGCTCCCGTTTCGTCAATGCAAATCCCGTGATTAAGAGCAAGAGGAGTAGATAACGGCTTCGAGCTTTCCATATCAAACTTGTTCAAGATGTCGTGCACATACTTGGTCTGATGAATGAAAATACCGTCTGGAAGTTGATCTACTTGCAATCTGAGGAAGAATTTCATTTCGCTCATCAAAGACATTTCGAATTTCTTCTTCATGATGCCCTCAAACTCCTTGCAAAAACTATCATTCGTTGATCCAAAGATGATGTCATCCAAATAGATTTGAACGATCATTAGATGATTATCAACTTCTCTAGTGAAAAGAGTACTATCCACAATTCCTCTGATAAAGCCGTTTCCCACGAGATGTTGCGATAACGTCTCGTACCAAACTCTCAGGGCTTGGTGTAAACCGTAAAGAGCTTTATCAATAAGATATGCTTTCTTTTTGTTGAGTGGATCGACAAACCCCGGTGGTTGTCCGACGTACACCTTCTCACGTAATTTTTCATACAGAAAAGCTGATTTGATATCCAACTGATAGACTTTAAATCCCTTCCATGATGCGAAAGCAAGGAATATTCAAATAGATTCTAAGTGAGCTACTGGTGCGTAGACTTCTGTGTAATTTATCCCTTCCTGCTGGTGAAATCCCTTGACAACAAGCCGAGCTTTGTTTCGAACTATAACCCCTCGATCGTCTCGCTTGCATTTAAAGACCCATTTTGTATCAATAACTTTCTGATTTTCAGGTAGGTCTACAAGCTTCCACACTCCGAACTTCTCAAACTATAACAGTTCCACTTGCATTGCTTGTACCCAGTTTTCATCGCCTAGAGCTTCAGAAACACTTTTTGGCTCCATCTGGGATATGAAACATGAATAGTAGCAATACTCTAAAATTGGAGCAATACGAGTATAGAAACAGCTCAAAGCTTTGTTTATTTGACTCCGTGTTCTCACACCAGCTTGTAATTCGCCTACTATAGAATTTGACAGATGATAAGAATATGATCTTGGCATCACTTCGCCTGGAACAACCACAGTATTCTCTTGATTTGTGATATGTTTATCTACCACTACTTCAACTTCAGGAGCACTACTCGGGCTTGCAGATTCATTCAATAAACTTGTAATCAGCTCTACTTCTTCATCTGAAGAAGATTCTCCATCGGCATCAAATGTTGGAGCCTCGTCCGAGTCAGAATTTTGTGCTTCAGAAATATTAGGATTTACTGTAGTATTGACTGGTTTCGAAGTCGGTGTCACTTGATTTATTTGAACTTCTTGACCACCGCTATTACTTGAACTAGCCTCAGAAGAAGATGATCCCAATGTGGGTTGATTAACCAAAATCGGTCTGACGATTTGCTCTTGATTTGCTGATTGATGAAGATAATATAATGCTGCGATTTCTTCATCGGATTGTTCTTCAGGCAAATCAAATGATTTCCACAAGTCTTGATAGTTGAATAACCATGCGTCACCTTTTCTCTGAATAGGATCCGTATAGTTAAGACAATCAACATGCTGCGCTTTAATAACTCTTCTCAATGAAGGAACATAAACTCTTCGCAAAGGACTCGCATATCCAACAAAGAAACCTTCGAGTGATTTAGCTCCAAATTTGCCATCTTGATCGATTACAGTACATGGCGCTCCAAATGGTTCTAAGAACTTCAAATTGGGTTTTCGTCGGTTGATCATCTCAAAACTGGTCTTCTTCGTTGGTTTTACTGTTAAGACTCTGTTGAGTGTGTAACAAACTGTTGCAACTGCTTCACTCCAGAAGCTGACTGGAAGTATAGAATCTGCAAGCATGGTTCTTGCAGTTTCGATAAGCGTCCTATTCTTCCGTTCAGCTACACTGTTTTGCTGCGGAGTGTAGGGTGCACTAAACTCGTGCAATATCCCTTTAGCATTGCAGAATTCCTTCATTTTTGTGTTTTTGAACTCTGTACCGTTGTCACTTCTAATACGTCTCACCGGAAGATGGTACATGTTCTCAAGCTTCTTGAATAAAATCACCAAATTTTCAAACGTCTCATCTTTTGATTCTTGGAAGAATACCCAAGAGTATCGTGAATAATCGTCAGTGACTACCAGGCAGTAGAGATCTCCAGAGATGCTTCGGACATTCACTGGACCAAATAAATCCATGTGAAGTCTTTCGAGAGGCAACTTTATCAAATTGAGAATCTTTCTTGGATGGGATTTCTTGATCTGCTTTCCCTTTTTACACTAGAGGCAATTATCTAACATATGAAAATTTTTCAGATTCACACCTTCCACCAAATTGTTATGTACTAAATGATTCATCTTTCTCAGGGGAATGTGGCCCATCTTTCTATGCCATAAGATTGACTCCTTCTCAGTAGCTTTCGAGACAAAACATTGTGCTGTTTTTGAAGAAGTAGTAGCATTTCCCATTCAAGAACATACAAATCATTCTCTCTTGGCGCACGCATGAGTATCCACTCGTCTGGTATTTTGAAACCTGGTTTGATTATCATGCATTCTTTTATCATTGAAGTGGACGTCAAATTTCTTATCACAAATTTGAGAAATACTTAGAAGGTTGTTCTCAAGCTCTGCAATGTAGTTCACTTGATTAAATGAAACAACTCCATTTGAGAGCTTTACCTCGGCGACAATCCTTCCACCTTGGTTTCCAGCAAATCCAACATATCCACCATTAATAGCTTTTATGTCAACCAAGAGCGCTTTCATTCATGTCATATGTCTGGAAGCTCCACTA
This sequence comes from Scalesia atractyloides, assembly GCA_947069175.1. Classification (NCBI taxonomy): domain Eukaryota; kingdom Viridiplantae; phylum Streptophyta; class Magnoliopsida; order Asterales; family Asteraceae; genus Scalesia; species Scalesia atractyloides. Next base: position 37,138,504 of record CAMTDV010000019.1, on the reverse strand, counting down.
TCCAGAATCCACTTGGAAAGTACGAATCTCTGGAGCCCCTGCACATTTCAACAATTAGTTAAACAGCACGACCCAAGCCTTCTTGGTCTTGGGTTGAATTGGATAACCATCATCGTAATCAAATTCACATCCGTTAGCATAATCAAATTCACACTCATCTACATAATTAAATTCACATTCATCATCTGGAGTTTCTATGATGTTTATGTTTGAAAACTTTACTGTCTTTTTATCTTTTAAATTGTTACCACTTGTAATTCTGACAGTTTCAGATGTGCTTTCAATTTTGATTTCAGATTTTAATTCTTTCATGCTATCACTAGTCTTAACAAGTGTGAATGAAGCTTAGGATCGGACCCAACTTAATTAGCTTTCCGGTTAGATTTGCTCAGCTAACAGAGGCGGAATTTGTTGTTAGCTGATTGAACAAACAAAGAACAAACGATGATTACTGTTTAACCGTCTGTGTATTGAATAAACCTTAGCAATGATTACAGACTCGAACAGGGCTTCGCCACTGATTCCTCAAAACATCATACCTAACACATAATCTAAGTCACGTATTTATAGGCAGACATGACAGCACCAAGTGAGTAGGCAGCTTGGATTTTCGCACGAAAATCCTTACAGATTTTCATACGAAAATTACAACAAACATACAAAAACTTCAAAACTTAACTTCTAACGCTACGAAACCCTATCTGTACAATAGACTCGTCCTAGATGTAGGCAATAGACATAAGTGCACCAACAGACTCCCCCTTGTATGTTGCCGCAGTCTTTGACAGTCTTCAAAACTTCTTCAAAAACTTTAAACATGTTTGACTTGAATCATCCGAAAATCTCTTGCGTGGCCTTCGACGCTACTCTGAAGAAATGGGAGTTTGATCTGTAGGAGGAGGATGGTTGTAAGTATTCCCGAACTTGAATCTTTCACGGGTGGCCAGCTTTCAACGAGCTTCAATCCTTTCTTCATTTTGATCTTTCTTTTTCTGCTCTTAATCTTCAAGCTTTCTCCATGAAGTTTTCCATTCTTTTCCTGAATTAATGTTGTTAGTGTAACAAACATTCACAATTTTCTGGAACTACATGGCCTGCTCCTTCTCTTTATCTTTATAACTGATTTTGATGAAGAATAATCGTTCAATGTCTTTCTCTGAGCAGTTGACCAGCCACATAGGATCCAATACTCTGATTGCCAATAGCCCATAGATTCTCTTGTGCATAATCACGGTCTCTGATAGATCCTCGGACATAACCCATGACCCTTCATCAGGCTCAACACAAATCACAGCCTCTCCAGTACTCGAATCATAGTGCCACCACTTGAAGATCTTGTAAAAATCTTGTTCCATTTTCTTCAGAGGCATATTTTTCATAACGCGTGGCCTTTTCACAATCAAAGTCACATCTTTCTCTTGAGTAACTGGATCTATCTTTGTCACGGTTTTTGGCTTGTGTGGCTTCCATAGATTGAAACCATGTTCAGCTTCAAACTTGATGAGCTTCCACAGACGTTGATCATTTGGTCGCAACTTCATACTGAACGTCTTGGTCTGAACTAACTCTTTCACATCCCATTCTGGAAGGGACTGTATATCTCCCAATCTTCTGAAGTATTGCACTCCATACTCTCGTTTCAACGCATATACATCCAGTTCCTCAATCCATCCCAACTAATAATGTCACCTAGAGATGCGTCAGGGTCTCTAGTGAAGAAAGCCAATGGACGACGAAACTTTCTTTCAGGTGGCATCTCATTGAAAAATTTCTTTTTCATCTCTATGATCTCTTCTTTTGTTGGTGGTTTAGGAGTTGTTCCCTCTTAAACTGCTTCTTCCACTTTCTGTTTTAACATTTCATCATCGATCTCGGCAGTCATTTCATCAAGGGTAGGAAACACATCAGTTCCTTCACCCGTGTATCTTGCTTCTTCATTATCATCCGAATCCGGATCTTCAATAATTACTCTGTCGTAGTCGTTTGCTTGAGGGATGTCTTCGAAAACATAATTCTTTGGCTCTGATCTGGTGTTCTTCAATTCTTCTTCAAAATCAAACTCGAAAGAATCTTCATGTAAGCCAAATAATTCTGCAAGATCCGCCTTGGAGTATTTATGAACAAAATCTCCTTCTTCCACATCGTGCTCTAGATAGATAACTTTTCGCTTTGGCACTGTTTCTTCAATCAACGACTCCCCCTGAACTTGTTCATCAATTAGCTCAAACATAGAGTCGTTCATGTAAGCATCAACAGAAATATTTTCATTATCAAATAAAGTTGCTACATATTCAAACCCTTCCTTCTCTAACTCATCAAACGTTTCATCTATCAACTCGTCAATCTCTTTCTTTAGCTCCCTTTGAGCGATTGCCTTCCCTTTCGTATAGATTCTAGAACACCTTCCCCTTGAAGCACAAACCTCTTGCTCACATCAATGGTAGGATCATAAACTATCATCTCAGAAGATACTGGAACGGATTCAGCTTCCGGCGCAGACTGTTCGATCAAAGGAGCCGACGAGGTAGTAGTTTCATGCACGGGAATATCATCAATCTTTTCTTTCCTTCGTCCTTCAGCACCAAATAAAGCTTTAGAAGTTTGTTCCCTTTCAACAACTTTCTGTCTAGCTTCCTCTCTCTCTATCTTCTCAATCTCATCAGTGAGAGAGATACCCAGAGTACGAACTAAAATCTTCTTCATAAGCTCTACTAGCATGTTGTTCGACTCACGTTTCGCTTAATATTATTCCATCTTCTTTACGATCCTCTGATGTTCTGTTTCGTAGCTACTCAGAGTTGCCTTTAGAACCTCCTTTCTTTTTCCAGGACTTTGATTCTTTCTTCATACACTGTAACTTTCTGGGAAGCTTGGAAATATCTTTCACTATCATCAGTGACCAATCTAAAAATCTCTCTGATGCTATCCCTATCAGACTGAAGGATCTTTATCTTCTCATCAGCAGACTTCAATTTTTCTTCCAACTCACTGAGCCTTCCAACATAAATGGCATCATCTGTGAGCCTATCTCCCCCTGGAATACTACCCATCTCAAAGGAATAGTCATCAGCTGTGTCAATTGGAGGATCTGGCTGTATAGGATGAGCAGATGATGTTCCTTGTGGATCATACACAGTAGGAGAAACCACTGGAGGCTCTGTAACTGGCGGAGGAGATGGAATAGGAACCTCCGTAGATGTGAACTGTGAAGGAGGAGAACTTATTGGAGGATCAACAACTGGTGGAGGAGATAAAATACGAGTCTCTGTATCAACCTGCTGAGGAGGAGGAGATGGGGGCGTTCAGAAGATGTTTCTGCAGTTGGGGCACCTGGAGCTTCAGTAGGTTTTGATCTTAGCTTGAACTGAAGCTTTCTAGTAGTTTTCTTCTTTGTAGGCTTGATGATTGAAATCTCTTCTTCGCCTTCAGTGAAGGCTCATAACGTGTATCATCATCTCCTGTAGCCTTCCGCTTTTTCTACTCAGCCAATTCTTTGTCTCTATCTCTCCTCTCTTGCTCTTTCCTTTCTTTTTCTATCTTTTCTCCTTCTCTTCTATCCTCAGAATCTGTGCTCAAGGATGGCCCTTCATAGTCGCCACCTCCTGCTTCTTTTTCAACCCCAACCATTCTTTCGATGTCTGTAGTCGTTTGTTCCAATGTTTCTTCAACATAAACTGGTTCAGTTTGTTGCACAGTTTCTTCAACATACACCTATTTACTATCAGGCTCATCAATCAACTCAGTGCTAACACTTGCTTGTTTTCTCTGGCACTTAGGTGCGGAAGAAGAAGTTTCTGTAGATGTTTTTCTTTTTGAAGCAACACCACTTTTCTTCTTTCCATAATGACCTTTCTCACTGTCGCCCTTAATAAACCACTGACTTCTCTTTTCAACAAAATCCTCCATCATACTTGCTTCATCAGCTTCACTGCTGTTGTCATTTCTCCATTTGCCATCTGGTGGCGCAACATAATCAGACTTGACAAATGTTCCAAACACAGGCTTGAATGCTGGAGCCTTTCCTCCTTTGGGATAGTTGCTGATGTTGTGGAGGTCAGAAGCAGTCATGTGTTCTAGCTTTAAGAGATCAATCTTCTTTTTCTCCAAATTCGGATGTAAGTGATCAAGAATCATCTGTACAAAACGGGGGTACTGCAGAAATCGACTCTTCCCCAAATTCATCACCATTTGTTCAAAAATCATCCTACTGAAATTGTAGGGTTTGTTCAATATCACCGCCACCATCATACACATATGATAGTCCACTAAATCATCCCAGCCCCCTTTCCTGTGGCTTAATGAGCGTGTAATGCAGTGGGCAAGAAATCTGTATGGCAAACCCAACTGATTGATCTTGAACGTTGCAGAGTTTACATATCCGTTGTAGCCCATACGGTAAAAGCAGCCTTTGACAAACTTCTCTGTATACCCAGTCGGAAAGTCACTTTCATCTCTGAAATGTCACACTGAGCGGATCAGATCCTATGTGATCGTAACTTCTACATCTTTATCTTTAATCTTGACTGCTGACAAAATAGCTTTACCATCAGCCCTTAACACTACTGTACCCCAAAATCTATCAATGTGTGAAGCATAAACATCATGATGATGTGTAAGGGCATATAAACCGGCAGTTTCTCCAGAAAGTCTATATATTTCGAGAACGGAGCGAATTCTGGGACACCTTCTTCAATCAAGCAGCAGTAGTTGTGGATTGGATGGAACTCATACACGGTTTTCTGTGGAACAGATAGATGCGAAAAAGTTAGAAAAATTTTTCACAATTACAAATTTTCTAAAAATTTTTGTATGAAAACTTTTAGTACAAAATCTTAGCATAATGTTCGTGTGAAAATTATCAAGATAGAAACTAACTTCTTTCCTTCATGAATTTTCGTGCGAAAATCCTAATTTTTCGTGCGAAAATCTTTGTCCTCTCCAACAGTTTGTACATATTCAACCCGACTCAAAACGCTTGCAATTTTTGATTTTTTCAAGAAATCGAAACGGTAAACCTTAGTTAAACTTGCCGATTTAAACAATAGAGGGTTCAATTTTAGATTTTACCGGTTAGATTATCCTAAATCTACGTTTTAGTCTGTTAAAAGTCCGACAAGTCCAATTTTGACGGTTCAATCTTGGTGGTTACCTTCGCCATTATAAGAGGTGTGCAAATCAACCTCCCTAATGTGTCAAGAACGTCGTGAAGTGAGAGAAACGAGACAAAGTAAACAAAAGCTTCAGAGAATCGACACCAAATCTCTAACAGATTTTCGTGCGGAATCCGTTCAGCCTTCTCTTATATATAGGCGTTTGATTTTCGTACGAAAATTTGGCTTGTGATGGTTAGCCAGATTTTCGTGCGGAAATCTCAATTTTCGTGCGAAAGTTGTTGTCCCTTTGAAATTTTCTCAACTCTCCAACTTTATCGATTGCTTTTCAGTTTTAATTATCCACACAGTTGTCCAAGTACAAGTTAATGACCTTGTATAACTGTTTTGGTTACCAAGTCCAAGTTAATGACCTTGGTTGACCACCTTTTGACCAAAACTGATATTATTCTTAGATTTTAAGTTTCAAATTAATGAACTTTTTAATGTTCCAAACCAGGTTATGTTTCCAGATTAGCTCCCAGCCTGAAATTCAAATGATTTCCTCAGCATTCTGTCGCTTTTAACTTTGAAGATCTGTTTTCCATCACTGGTAGTCAGAAAATAAAGTAGAAATGGAAAATCTTTTTGTATTTTTGAATACTTCTAAATTAATCATTCTTAAAGCAATATGTACACACATATGTACATACATATTTTTGCGAGTTTATGTTAGAGGATCATATCAGTTTATTGAGACACATTACATAACTGTTGCTCTAGATAAAACTTTAAGTTCTTAAACCGATTTTCTTCAGATTGTCGATATACTGATCCACTTAACCCTCTACACATTCCTCAACTGCTTCAAGATATGTTTGGTAAATTTTAGCAAAATGGCCTAATCTGTGTTTCCCACCTCAGAATATACTCCCGCATCGAGATTCCCTAGATTTCATCTCACAGGTGAATATATCTAAATGATATCTGTATAGGGGTGAAATGCGAAACCTTGAGAGCTCAGGTTAGTACTTCCGTACAGAGAAAGAGATGAAGGCTCGACTTTGGTGGTGTTCCTCTTGGGAATCTTTTTAATTTATGTACTGCAGCATGTCGTATCTTTTTATGACATTTTCTTCATTTTTTACAGCTTTGGGGATGAATAATGCGAAAGTAGTATACAAGTTCTAGGCCATTGCTGACGCAAAATCAGAAGAACTCGTATAATACCCCAGATATCAACTAAATATAAAGACCTAGTATCTCAGAATCTGGCATTCTCTCAAACGAAATTTCGGGGTACCAAGCCCATATATCTGAGAGATGTTAAGCCACAGATTTACCTGTTTTATTTCTTTAGGATTATATCATGAAAGCAGTTTACTGAACGTGTGAAGCCTACCGACATATCTCTAGAAAGACCTGCTTAAATGCTTTTTAAACACTATATTTCTTTAGCGTACTTTAATGGTCTACTGATGTACCATCATCTTCTCTTATACACAAAACTCTTTTTTAGATTTTTTGATGTTTTTTGTATTTTTCTTGATTTTTTAATGTTTTTGTATTTTTCATGAATTTTCTCAATGTTTTTGTATTTTTCACAACTTTTTCTCCCCCTAAAAATCAAAAACATATTTTTTGGATTTTGGGTTTTAAAGAAAGCATGTAAACTATTTACAAAAAAAACATTTGACTTACCAGTGAGGATCACATCTCAACATCGTCATCCTCGAATTCAACCTCATAAATATCCCCTGATGACAGATTCTTTAAACCATTTAATTTTGAAAGATTTCGAAATCTTGCTCTATCAAAAGCTTTGATATAAAAATCTGCTTTTTGGTCATCCGTGTGGATTTTCTCAATTTGTATCAACTTTTTCTCGTGACAGTCACGGATAAAGTGATATCAAATCTCAATATGTTTCGTGCGTGAGTGTTTACAAGGATTGACCATGATATCAATGGTCGTCTTGTTATCTACGAAAATAGGCGTATCAAGAAATTGCAGACCGTAGTCTCTCATCTGTTGTTGTATCCACAGTATTTGGGAACAACAACTGGATGCTGAAACGTATTCAGCTTCGCAAGTAGAGAGAGCGACCCCGGTCTGTTTCTTGCATTGCCATGTTACCAAACGAGTTTTGAAGAACTGGTAGCCGGCCGTTGTAGATTTAGCGTTCTGCTTGCAGCAACCGAAATCAGAGTCAGAGTAACCCGCAAGGATGAAATCGTCATGACGTGGATACCATAAGCCGGTGCCCGGGCATCCTTTCAAATAGCGCATGATCCTTTTGACGATCAACAGATGTGATTCCTTCGGACTTGACTGATATCTAGCGCAAAGGCATGTGGGGTACATGATAACTAGTCGAGAAGCAGTGAGATACATCAAGGATCCAATCATGGAGCGATATAAAGTTTCATCAACATTTTCTCCATACTTGTATGGACAAATGCCATGGTTTGTGGCTAAAGGGGTAGAGGCGGGTTTAGTTCCTGTCATGTCGAATTTCTCCAACACGTCATGAACATACTTCGTCTGGTGAATGAAAATACCGTCTGGCAGTTGTTCAACCTGAAGCCCCAAAAATAATTTCATCTCTCCCATAGCGCTCATTTCGAATTTTTCTTTGTAAAGAGGGTGTTGTCTACTGTTCCTCTGGTAAAATGATTAGCCAGTAGGGGCTTGGAAAGCATCCCGTACCAGGCTCTCGGGGCCTGGTGTAAACTGTAAATAGCTTTGTTCAGCAAGTAGACCTTGTCTTTGTGAATCAGATCGACAAACCCCGGTGGTTTGCCGACATATATCTCCTCTTTTACCTTACCGTATAGGAAAGCAGATTTCACATCTAATTGGTACACTTTGAAACCTTTCCATGAGGCGAATGCCAGGAAAATGCGGATAGCTTCTAGATGTGCGACTGGGGCATAGACCTCGTTGTAGTCTATCTCTTCTTGCTGATGAAAACCTTGAACTACGAGCCGAGCTTTGTTTCGAACAACCACTCCTCTATAATCTCTTTTGCACTTGTAAACCCACCGAGTGCTTATCTTTTTCTGCTTTGGTGGTAGGTCAACAAGTTCCAATGGGACTCCAAGTTTCTGGAATTGCAATAATTCTTCCTGCATTGCTTCCACCCAACTATCATCTTTAAGAGCATCTCTAATGTTTCCTGGTTCTACCTGAGAAACAAAATAACTATGAGAAAATTTATTTTGGAGTGGAGCAACTTTGGAATAAAAGCAACTTAGATCCTTATTGATCTGATTTCACGTTTTCATGCCCTTTTGCAGTTCTCCAATGATGTTATCTGTTGGATGGTAGGAGACTGATCTTGGCATTACTTCGCCTGGAACATTTACTGAGCTTTCCAAATTTGTGATATTCTGATCATCAACTTGTCTGAAGAAGTGGCCTCATTTCTCGCACTGGTTTCGGCAGCTTGATTGTTTAGATAACTTGTAATCTCTTCTGACCCTTCATCGGAACTGGTATCCCCATTATCAAAAGTAGGATCTTGTTCAGGTTCTGCATTTACTTGCTGAGAAGATGGGTCTACAGTATTTTGTTCTGGTGGAACAACTGGTTCTGACTGACGGTTGCTTGGACCTATTTCAGAGGAAGGTGTTGTTGTTGGAGAAATTACCAACGGCCCCGTTACTTGCTCTTGATTGGATATCTGATGTTGTTGAAATAGCAAGATAAGTTCTTCCTCAGAAGGTTCTTCAGGCAGATCAAACGAATTCCATAACCCGTCGTAATTGAACAACAATGGATCTCCAGGTTTTTGCACGGGCGTTGTGTATCTCTGGCAATCAACATGTTGAGCAACAATAACCTGATTCAAGCTTGGGAGAAAGACTCGCTTTTGCGGACTTGCATATCCTACGAAGAAACCTTCCAAAGATCTGGCTCCAAATTTTCCTTCCGGGTCCAAAACTGTACACGGTGATCCCAAGGGTTCCAGAAACTCTAGATTAGGTTTTCGCTGGTTAAGAAGTTCAAAGCATGTCTTCTTGTGTTTCTTGACTGTCATTACGCGGTTAAGGGTGTAACATGCAGAGGCAACAACTTTGCTCCAAAAACTAATAGGCAACTTAGAGTCGGCAAGCATCGTGCGTGCAGTTTCAATAAGCATTATGTTCTTTCGTTCAGCTACTCCATTTTGTTGAGGAGTATATGGGGCACTGAACTCATGATGAATACCCTTAGCATTGCAGAATGTGAGCATCTTGTTGTTCATAAACTCAGTACCGTTGTCACTTCTGATTCTCTTGATAGGCAAAAGGTAAAGGTTTTCAATCTTTCGAAACAGGATCATCAGATTGTCGAATGTTTCATTCTTGCTTTCTTGAAAGAAAACCCATGAGAATCTTGAGAAGTCATCGGTTACAACCAGACAATATAGATCTCCTGTAATACTCTTCACATTAACAGGCCCAAAGAGATCCATGTGTAGCCTTTCTAGTGGAAATTTGATGGAGTTTAGAAGCTTTCTCGAGTGTGACTTCTTGTGCTGCTTCCCCTTTTTGCAGCTGATACAGTCATCTGATAAATGAAAATTTTTGAGATTCACCCCTTCCACTAGATTGTTATGCACCAGAGAATTCGTCTTCCTTAAGTGTATGTGACCCATCTTCCTATGCCATAGTATTGATTCTTTCTCTATAGCCTTTGATACAAAACATTGCCCTTCTTTTGAAGTAGTGGATGCGACGCTCATGTCTAAGACATATAGATCATTCTCTCGTGGAGCGCGCATGAGAATCCACTCCTCGGGAATTACGAAACCAGGTTTGAGAATAAGACATTCTTTGTCAGTGAAGTGAGTTGTGAACTTCTTGTTACAGATCTGTGAAATGCTCAAAAGATTGTTCTCAAGTTCAGCGATGTAGTTCACTTTGTCGAAAGACACGACTCCATTTGTCAAAATTCCTTCTCCCACGATCCTGCCGCCCTGTGTTCCGGCAAACCCAACATATCCTCCCCTGATGGCTTTAACATTGTATAACAGCGCCAACATCCATGTCATGTGCCTAGAAGCTCCACTATCCATTATCCACTTTGAAATGATTGACCTTGGAAGCCCCTACACACAATTAAAGCATATTACTTAAACAGAGAGACCCAAGCCCTTTCGGTCTTGGGTGGGATGACAATGTCGAATTTTGGAACTTTGGCAACTTTATCATCTTTCTTAACCTCAACCCACTGTCCAGTCTTGAAGTCAGTCTTATCTTTTGATTTGACTGGAACATTGATTGATTTTGGAGTTACAGGAGATGTCTTCGCTTTGGCTACCCAGGTTTGTGTCTTAGAAAATGCTTTTTTGATGTAGAGTTTAGATTCTTTCTTTTCATTTTTCTTTGAGGTTTCTCCAATTTCAAATTTTGAAATGCTCTCAGTTGGTGATTCCTTAATATAATTGGCATTTTCATTTCTCTTTAAATTTTTTGTTGGCACAAACGCTGGGCCCTTTTTCTTCTCATCTACTGTAAACCTCTTTTGTTCATGAACAGGTTTTGAACGATTTTGTGAACATTGTCGTGCAATATGCCCAACTTTGTTACACCGTAACAGGTTCTACTATCATTTTCAACAGTGTGTTCCAAAGCCTTTTCACAAAGCTCCTTTTCTTTCTTAAACTCTTCGTTTGTTTGTTTGTTAATAACCTCTTTTTCTTTAACAATGTTGGTTCCAAAAATAAACTCAACATTCTTTGTAAAATCTGGTTTTCGTGATTTGTTATTTTGTTTCTTCTCAAACCCTAACCCATCCCTTTTGTTTTCAGGATAACTTCTTCCTCTGGGATGAATGTTTTTGTGAGTTTTCTTGGTTTTGAGTAGAAAACATCAACATTCTTCTAAAGTTCAGATGTTTCAACTTCAATGAGTTTAAAGAATTTATCGACACGGTCAAAGTTAACATTCTATACTGGGAATTCTTCATCTTTGATCCTTTCAGTTTGTAGATAACTACATTAGGATCATCACTTAAACCATTTCTGATGTTTTGACAAATTTTTCAAGAGAACTTTTCTACTTCCAGAATGTAAACTTGACTCTGATTTCTCAATGTTTGACTCAGCACTTTCATAAATTGTTTTGTCAGACTCATTTTCAATCACATTTTCAAACACTTTAGTTACCACCTCGGATTCTCATTCCTTTTCTGTTTTTGAATATGTTACATCAAGATTTTCAGACAGCTCGTTATTCTTTTCTGTGAGAAGATTTAAATTCAGCGCCTTATCCACTCCGTCAGGATGTTTCTTAGCATAGCTATTCCACATAGGAGGTGGAACATGATCGTAACATTTTCCAAGATTTTTCTCACTTTTCTTACCATCTTACTGCTTTCCGGTTTTGACAGAATGTGATCGAAGATATACATGCTGGTAGAGTAACTTATTAACAATTTGTTAACCCTTTCTGTTTCAATTCTAGTTTTCTCCAGCTCATTTTTCTGCTCAGCAATTGTGTTAGTATGAAGATTAATGGCCATTTGTTTGTCCATCACAGTTTCTTTGAGCATTTAAAGTGTGTTGTCATTTTCTTTGACAGTTTTCTCATACTGTCGAATGGTCCTGCTGAGCTTGTCATATGATTCTTTTACAGTGTTGTAATCGTATGACAACTTATCATTGTATGTTTTAAGTTCTTTAAACGCTTTTTTCTTTCTCAGCACATTGCTCACATGCTTAAGCACATTTTAAGCATGGTTTAACCAATTCGACAATTTGAGCTTTGCTAGTTTCTTTAGCTGTTTCAACCTTTTCTACCTGTTTTTCCACACTGACTACCTCGTTTGTATTGGCCATGAGCGCTTTGTTGGCAATATCGGTTAGGCTCTCTAGTGTTACCCAATTACATCAATCACTTCCACACACTCTGTCTTTGTCTCCTTAGGACTTTCTTCTTTGTGACCAGAATCGAAGCTACCTGCAAAAGTTTTCATAATTGTGTCAAATAAACAGGATTTGGGGGTACCTGCTAGATGTTCTTCTTCCTCTACTGAAGTTCTGAAGTAATCTACCAATACTTCTTCCATTTCTTCTTCTAAGACTTCTTCAGATGCTTCTGGTTATATCCATGATTTCAGCAACAAGTGCAAGACTTTCCTTTTTGGAAATGAAATTGTTCCAATTGAATCATTCATCTTCCTGTGTTACCACCAGAGCTTTATCTTTGGAGTTTGAACCTCCATCTTCGATCTGTACCAATCTCTTCTCTGGTTGTGGTCGGTGATAGATTGCCTTTTTTGTAAAATCATCACCAAACAGATTATGATTGCCTTTTACTTCTCGGTTTGGGCATTCGCGTTTGAAGTGCCCTTTCTCTCTGCACTTGAAACATGTGACTTTGGATTTATCAAAGCCTAATTTACCGTCAAGGCCCCTTAAATCATCTCTTCCAGTAATTTCCATGAAACGCTGAGCCCTTCGAACCACTGATGCCATGCACCACATGATGTCAATTAATTCCATCTTCTCTGGATCAATTTGGTCGTAGTCTTCTTTAGTCATTTCTTGGTTTTCAATTCGACCAGCTACAAGACTTTCGTAGGATTCTAGAATTGTTGCAAGGAGCACATATGCTTCTTAGAAGTTTGCTCATTGAAGTCTTGAGCATTCTGGAGATTTACTGCGATGTTGCATTGCAGGATTCTTTGGTTAGAGTTGGATTGACTCTGTTGGTTGCCCTGTGATTGATTTGTGCTCTGAGATGATTGTTGTCCTTGGTGATTGTTTGGATTGAAGGAAGCAAACGTTTGAAACCCACTGGACTGGTTGGAGGTTGGACTAGCATTTGAGTTAGCATTGAAGGCTGTTTGGATCTTCGGACTCGGAACAGGAGTATTTGGGTTTCCTTTGTAGTATAAGCTCACATCCTGTTGTGAGTTTGTTTTCTTGCCTTTTGCCATTTTCTACATCTCTAGTTCGTGCCCTTCCAACTTTTCTATGAATCTCGGCAAACTGAGACTGTCATACTCAGCACCATTCTTTAGACTTGTTAGATATGTTGCCCAATCTCCTTCATGCAAAGAATCTGCCAGTTTATCGACTAGTTCTTCGTTCGTCTTAACAATTCCCATTCGCTTCATCTGCACTACCAGGTGGCAATACCTTTCGATGAGTTGCTTCATGTTCTCACCTGGAAGAATATTGAATACTTCAAATTCTTTGTTTAGTAACGCCTTCTTTCCTTTTCGGACATTAGTGCTTCCTTGTGCCCTTAATCGTAAGGCGAGCCATAGTGAATGAGCATCGTCGTCATGTTGCAGGAGAACTAAGATTTCTTCTTTTATGGCCTGCTGGAGAAGATTCATCATTTTCTTTTCGGTGATGTATTTTTCTCGTTCTTCTTCGGACAAAGAGCCACTGTTTTCTCAATGCCAAGTTCATTTAGTGGTGGTTGATAATTTTTCGAGTGCGAACCAAACTGTTAAGTTTGTCGCTTAAACCCAGTTCTTGAAACGCTCACTCCAACTTTCATAATCTTCGATGTTCATGAGCTTTGGAGGCTTCGTAGTGGTTCCCATTGCATTTTCCAGATTCATGTTCTGGGCTGCTATGGAGGCTGTAACGACTTGTGTAGCGAAAGTGTTATGGAATTCTTCTTCTCCTGACATCTTGTCAAAAACTTAAAACAGAAAACATATTAAAACTTGTTAACTTGAAGTTGACTGAGAATTGGTTTGAAACACAAGATTTTCGTACGAAAATGATGCTGGATTTTCGTGCAAAAATTAGATTTTTGTGCGAAAATTCTCTTTTGGTACGAAAATAATGTTTCTTTGTTAAATCAAATTTTTAGGTTTTAGACTTCTGATTTTCATACGAAACCTAGTATTTCGTGCGAAAATACTTATCTTCCTTGAACACTTGTTCACAATTTCACGTTTTTGATGATTTCAAGCATGATTTTGATGGATTTTAGGTTTGTTTGATTCAGTAAGCTGATTAGAGTTGATTTTAACACGGTATACTAATAACCTAGTCCAAATTGTCCATGAAATCCTTCAGATCTAGAGTAAGTTCCAAGAAAGAGTAGATGAAGAGTTTCCGAATGAATCTTGAACTTTGAAGGTTGATTCCAGCTGAAACTTGGTTGTTTGTTCACAAATCAGACCTTAAGGCTCTGATACCACTTGTGAATGAAGCTTAGGATCGGACCCAACTTAATGAGCTTTCCGGTCAGATTTGCTCAACTAACAAAGGCGGAATTCATTGTTAGCTGATTGAACAAACAAAGAACAAGCGATGATTACTGTTTAACCGTCTGTGTATTGAATAAACGTTAGCAACGATTACAGACTTGAACAGGGCTTAGCCACTGATTCCTCAAAACAGCATACCTAACACACAACCTAAGTCACCTATTTATAGGCAGACATGACAGCAACAAGTGAGTAAGCAGCATTGATTTCGCACAAAATTTTCGTACGAAAATCTGTATTGAATAAACGTTAGCAACGATTACAGACTTGAACAGGGCTTCGCCACTGATTCCTCAAAACAGCATACCTAACACACAACCTAAGTCACCTATTTATAGGCAGACATGACAGCAACAAATGAGTAAGCAGCATTGATTTTCGCACAAAATTTTCGTGCGAAAATCCTTACAGATTTTTGTACGAAAATTACAACAAACATACAAAAACTTCAAAACTAAACTTCTGACGCTACAAAACCCTATCTGTACAATAGACTCGTCCTAGACGTAGGCAATAGACATAAGTGCACCAACAACAAGCTCAGACTTAGTGATTTCAGATTTTGATTCTTTCGTATTATTAGTCTTTTCAGACTTAATAACCTCGGATGTTGTTCACCTTTTCTTAGCAATCCAGGCTTGTGATTTGATGTTAGCCTTTTTTATGTAAAACTTGTTTTCGTTACCCCTAGAAGTTTCACCTTTTTTGAAAATTGAGTTTTCAAATCTCTTTTTAGTTTTAGGTTTAACTTCTGGTTTTGATTCATTTCTTTTCAAAATTGTTACAGGTTTTACAAACTCTGGTTGCTTTGGTTTCACAACATTTGAACTTTCTTTCCATCGAAGATAAGCCGGCTTTGATTTCGGACATTGGCGTGCAATATGACCAATTTCATTGCACTTGAAACAAGTCCGAGAATCATGTGGATGTCCTTTAGTGGGTTTTACACCACTTGTTTTGGCACCACTTGCAATTTTGGCTTTATCTCGAAGTTCTTTCTGTTTCTTAAACTCATCATTAATTGTTTGCCGATCTAAATTTCCTCATGAACCGTGTTCGTCCCATATATAAAATTCATGTTTTTATTCTTGTATTCATGAAATAGTGACGATTTCTTTTTAGGTTCATCTGATTCTTCTAATCCCAACCCAGCTCTCCGGTTTTCTAGATGATCACCACCATTCCTTCGGTAGTTATTTCTTTTAGGTTTGGAATAGAATTTCCTTTCATTGATCTCCAGATCATCTGATGTGACTTCTACCAGTTTAAAGAATTTGTCTAACAATTCTTCCTTCACGTTCTGAATCGGAAACTATCATCAAAGTACAATCTATCAGAATCCTTAACCTTGTACATAACAACGTTAGGATCATCACTTAGATCGTCATCCGATGATTTATCGTCATCCTCGGACTGTGAATCAGAATTCTTTGAACTCGAGTCAGCGCTTTTAAAGTTGCCTTCATCAGAATCATTCAGAACATTTTCAACCACATTCTTAACCACAGCATTGTCATCAACTGTTTTAGTATAGATTACATCAATGTTCTCTACTTCTCTGGCAACTCATTTTTCTTTTTAGTACTCAATGTTGAGTGCCTTATCCATCCCATCAGCGGATTTGCGACAGTATTTCTCGCATAGGGGTGGAGGAACATTGATGTATTCTTTACCAATTTTCTTTTTAGGTTTTTCTACCGATGGAATTGTCAGAAGAATGTGATCAATGACATATGCGTTACATGTGTAACTTCTCAAAAGTTGTTGAACTTGTTCTGTTTCAATTTTCATGTCCTGGAATTGTTTCTTAGTTTCACCAATGGTGTTAATATAGATATTAATCGCTTTTTATTTATCCATTACTGGCCCTTTTAGCATCCTCACAATATCATGTTGTTCATTATTGTTACGATCGAGCCTGCCGTAGTCATCTTTCATTTTGTCATACGCTTCTTTCATTGTCCGATAATCATATTTTAAAAGTTCATTATGCACATTGATCTCAGCGATGATCTTTTATTTTTCGGCACATTCGATACATGGTTCGGTACATTTTGTACAAGGTTTCTCAACCTCTACAACTTGTACTTAGACAACTTCCTTTACCTCTGAACCTACCTTGGTTAGATTTGCCATCAAAGCTTTATCAGCAATGTCATTGAGGTTTTCGGCATTCACTTCTTGAGTAACATCAATTACTATTTCATCAGATTTCTTCTGGACAGCATGCTCCTGAGAACTTCCATCAAAGTAACCTGCAAAACTATCACAAGAGTTAGAAGATAAAATGCCCTGTTTCTGCATGTGGATATACTCCTCTTCTTCCTGTTGTTCTTGCAAATACTGTTCCAGCAAAATATTCTCAATCGCAGCTGCTTCTTCGGCATATGTATCTTCAACAATCTCAGCCATTAATGCAACTCCGGTCTTCTTACCGATATAAGAATTCCAATCGAAACCATCATCTTCGTTTGATACAACCATGGCTTTCTCAGTGTTGCTGCTGTTTGGTTTTTCCTTAATTTCAACTTGTGTCTTCTTTGGAAAAGGCTTGTATTGAAGAGATTTCTTGTAATACTCATTGCCTCCACCAAAAGGACTTTGATTACCCATGGCTTCAGGATTTTTGCATTCTCTCTTGAAATGCCCTTTCTGTCGGCATCTGAAACAAGTGACCTTCGATTTGTCGAACCCTAGCTTGTTACTTGAATTTCCAATATCTCGGCCAGTGAGTGCAACAAACTTTGTAACTCTTCGAATGATAGAAGCTAGTGACCACTTGACATCCATTAGCTCAAGCTCTTCTTCATCCACTTGATCGTAGTCTTCGGCGGTCATCTCGGGATTGCCAATCTTTCCTGCTACAAGACTTTTGTACGATTCAAGAACAGTGGCGAGAAGTGACATGTGTTGTTTTGCAATTTGCTCAGAAACAACATTGTTTAGATTGACAGCAATGTTACATTTGTACACATTTGGATCAGAATTTGATTGTTGATTCTGATTTGCTTGACTTTGGTATGAACTATTTGAACCAGGGCTTGAGAACGAAGAACTTTGTGGACTTTGATCATACTGTGGATGTGATTAGCTCTGATTCTGTGGAGAAGAATTCATGTTCACATTGAATGCTCCCTGAATCTTTGGACTTGAAATGTTGTCATGCATTCCGGTTTTGTAATACAGACCAACATCTTGAACAACATTCGCATTCTTCGACTTTGCAATCTTCAGCAATTCCATTTCATGGCCTTCAAGTTTGTCGATAAATGTTGACAACTTAAAGAATTCCCATTTTTCACTTTCCTTCAGAACCATAAGATAAGTAGTCACCTCTCCATCTGGTAGAGCGTGTGCAAGCTTGTCGATGTACTCTTGTTCTGTCTTCTCAAGACCGTGTCTTCGCATTTGGACTTTAAGATGACAAAAGCGTTCAACCATCTGCTTCATGGTCTCACCCTTCAGCATGTTGAAGATATCAAACTCTTTCATGATGAGTGCTTTCTTACTCGTGATCATCTCTGCGCTTCCTTGATACTTCTTTTGAAGCGATAGCCAGAGTTCTCTTGCAGTTGTGTATTCTGGTAGCAAGACGAGAATATCTTCTTTAACGGATTGTTGGATACGACTGATCATCTTTTTCTCAGCAATGTATTCTTCTTTCTGTGTTGTGGAGTACTTGAATTTCTCCAGACTTGCTGATGTTCGTCCAACGGAACTTTATAGCCTCTCTCGATCGACACCCAGCCTAGGAAATGCATAGCTTGAACCCAATATGTAAACTTCTCCTTCTATCCTTCATACTCGTCCATGCTCATTATCTTTGGCGGTTTAACAGTCGTGCCCATCTCGTTGTCAAGATTGACTTGTTGGATCAAGTTGGCATTTGATGAACCCGCTGTTGTCATATATGCTCTTTGTAGATCATCCATCGCGAATAATGAGACACGTATACTGAAAACACTTGAAAACTTTGAAACAATTAGTGTTACTACAAGTTCGGTCGAACTTGTAGTGGAAATGAAGAATTCTCAAAATTTATCACAAGTTCGGTCGAACTTGTGACACTTGATATGAAAATTTTCTTATGCAACCTCGGTCGAACTTGTCAAGTGAATTTTATAAGATTTTCACAAGTACGGGCAAACTTGACTAAAATTTTCTTGAATTTTATCAAGTTCGGTCGAACTTGACAAAAAATAAATGAAATATTAGTAAGTTCGAGCGAACTTAGCAAATTTTCCAACAAATACTCCTCAAGTTCGAGCGAACTTGGTAAAAATCACAAAAAAAGTGAGTTTTAAGCACAAGTTCAGTCGAACTTGGCTAACAAGTTTGATGGTTAAGGTTTTGCAAAACATGGTTTTTTTCAAAATTTTGACATCAATTCGGTTGAATTTGGTCTCCAATCTTTCAAGGGTTTATGTTTGTTGTATTTTACATGATATATTCAAAATTGAAAAAAATTTTACCGTGAATTCCTCATTTTTTGTGAAAAAGTAATAAAAAACAGAAGAATGGAGATGAAATAGAAGTGTTCTTATCTTGATTACTATCAAATCAGGTTGTTCTAGCTCTGATACAACTTGTAGGACCGATCCTCGATGCTAAGGAACCTAAATTTGATATCCAACGTCCATAATGGCGAAAATATTACGTCGTGTTTTCCAATAGACAAGAATTAGTCAATTTAACACCAGTTTTATTTATTAAACGTGAAGAGTACAAACTGATAGAGCTTTGCCTCCAAAATGCCAAAGTTACAAATGAGTGAGGCATGCTAGCTATTTATAGAGTAACAAGTTCGCCTGAGGAAGGCCCAAGTTCGCCCGAACTTGCCTTAGCACCAACATTCTCATCTAAGTTCGACCGAACTTGTGGAAAATTGAAACCAAAATCTGGTTCTTACATAAGTTCGACAGAACTTGTCTGTTTCTAATCAATTTCGAGCGTTTTTTATCGTACTTTCAGATGTGTCTTCAAATTGTCAAAATGGAAGATTTCCACAACGTGTTCGTCTCTCAAGTGGCTTCTTCATCAAATGCTAATATTCTTGTAGCAAACCAGATGAATATCGACAACGAAATGGGTACTACGTCGAAACCGCCAAAGCAAATGAGTATGGATGAGTTTGAAGGGTGGAAGGAAAAGTTTGTAAATTGGATACAAGCGAATCAATTCAACAGCTGGGTTGCAGTTGAGGATGGTTACAAATGGCCAAAAGATGAGCGTGATCAAGATCTTCCACTGAACAAGTTTTCACCAGCTGACAAAGATAACTATGTCGCTGAGAAGAAAATGATTAGCTTGATACAACAATCAGTAAAAGAAGATATCTTGATTCTTTTGCCAGAGCATGAAACATCATAGGAATTATGGTACACTCTTTGCGACAAATTCAAAGGTAGTGATGAAATGATCAAAAGAAAAAAGGCCTTGATCAAGAAAGAGTTCGAGATCTTCACGATGATCAAAGGTGAGACTATGAAGCAGATGATCGATATATATGTCACCTCATGGTCCAGCTGCGGAGACATGATATCAAACGATCTAATGAAGAGCACATCGAGAAATTAGCTGATGCACTTCCAGAAGGAGAATGGATAACAAATCTGATGATTTTGAAGAATAATCCATCTTGGAGACATTTCAAATTGTCATCTTTCATCGACAAATTAGAAGGTCATGAAATGGAGTTGATGAAGGTTGCAAAATTAAAGAATGCTAACGTTGTTCAAGATGTCGGTGTTTATTATAAAGGAGCTCTTTAAGATACCCTGATTCAAAGCCCGAAAATTCAAACAACATTCAGTGCAAATACAAATTCTTCTCCAAATCAAAGTTCTCCTAGTGCTGGATATACTAGTGCTAGTTCAAACTCATCATTCCAAAATCAGACAAACCAAGCCAATTCTGATTCAAATGTTTTCCAGTGCAACTTAGCAGTCGATTTGAAGAATGTATTTCCTAAAAAAGTTGCCAAATAGGACATAGCACTTCTGGCTATTGTTCTTGAATCATATGAAAGTCTTGTTGCTGGAAAGATCGGTAATCCGAAAATGATTGCCGAGGATTATGAACAAGTGGATGAAGAAGAGTTGGAGCTGATGGATATAAAGTGGAGTCTGGCATCTATCATCAGAAGAGTTACCAAGTTTGTGGCACTCACTGGAATAGATATTGGCAATTCAAGAAACAAGCTTGGATTCGACAAATCTAAAGTCACATGCTTCAGGTGCCGACAGAAGGGACAACGAGAATGTAACAATCAAGAAGCAAGTGGAAATCCAAATCCTTTCGGCAGCAACAATGAGTACTACAAGAAAGCTCTTCAATATAAGCCATATCCAAGGAGAACACAAGTCGAAGTTGAAGATAAATCTGCAAAGAAAACTAAACAAGCTCTTGTTGTTACTCATGAAGATGGTTTTGATTGGAATAGATACATTGGAAAGAAAACTGGTGTTGCTATGATGGCAGAGTTAGTGGATGAATCTGAGACATCGTATGTTCATACTGCTCTAGAGAATGCCATTCTGGAAGGTTATAGGCAGAGAGCTGGGGAAGAAGAAATAGCTTACCTTGAGATGCAAAGGCAAGAAGTATTGAAATCAAAGGCAGAAAAGGTATAAGCTGAGGTAAGTATGTCTGACAAGAAAGTTGTGAAAGTTGTGAAGGTTGAAAAACCTTGCACAAAGTGCGCAAGTCCTTGTGAACCTTGTCTTGAAAAGGTCAAAGTCATAAGAGAAATAACTGTACACAACGAAAATTTTCGTTACGTTTACAGAACCATGAAAGAAGCTTATGACAAGATAACAAGCAAATATAAAAATGTCGAGAAAGCTAATCTTGAACTTAGTGCTAATGTAAAGATGTTAAATACCACAGTAATTGAAAAACAAAAAGCAATTAATATGTACATTAATACTATTGCCGAAACAAAGCGTGAGCTTCATGACATAAAGATAGAAACAGAAAGGGTAAGACATTTGCTGAAAAGTTACACCAAAAACGCGTATGTCATTGATCACATTCTTCCTACGATTAAGTCGGAGGAAAATGGTGATAAATCAAAGCGTAAATTATACGGAAGTGTTCCTCCAACACTTCTTGCAAGTTATTCCTGCAAGAAAGATGATGAGATTGGAAACGCATTTAAAATATTACTTCTATCAAAAATGAAAGATAAATTGCCTGAGAACATTGACGTAGACATTACAAAATCAAATGATGACAATGAACTGGTTGTATAAAATATGGTTAAAAATTTTTTAGGAAATGATTCTGATAAAGGTAGCTCTAAAAGCGCCAAATCAAGTTCGAATAACGCAGAATCACAACCTGAAGATGACGATACATCATTAGAACATGATCTAAGTGATGATCCTAATGTTGTCATGTACAAGATTAAGGAATCTGATAGGTTATACTTTGATGATAGTTTTCCGATTCGGAACGTGAAAGAGGACAAACTTGATAGATTTCTCAAACTTGTAGAAGTTTCATCAGATGATCTTGAGAAAAATGAGAAAAGATTTTACTCGAAACCCAAAAGGAATGGTAACAATTATCGAAGGTTGGTGGTGATTTTCCTGAGAACAGGAGAGTAGGATTGGGTTTGAAGGAAAATGAAGAAGAGCCAAGAAGGAACCAGAAGTCACCATTTCATGAATACAAAGGTAAACACATGAAGTTTGTGTATGGGATGAATACGGTTCAAGAAGAAGGTATGATCGGTAAGAAAACGAATGATGAATTCAAAAAGGAGAAAGAACTTCGGGATAAGGTTAAGACCAAATCCACAAGTGGAGTAAAACCCACTAGTGGACATGTTTCTGATAATCGGACTTGCTTTAAATGCAATATTGTTGGTCATATTGCTCGCAAGTGTCTGAATCTAAAGCTTGTGTTTCTACGAAGAAAAACTGGGTCAAAAGATGAAAAGCAAAAACAACCAGAGATTGTGAAACCTGTTACAGAATAAATAGAAACTATGAATCTAAAGATGAAGTGAAACCTAAAACGAGTTCAAGGTTTGAAAACTCAATTTTTTAAAAAGGTGAAACTTCAAAATTAAATGAAAACAAAGATTCTAGGTTCTATATTAAGAAAGCGAGAAGGAAGCTGCAATCCTGGGTTGCTAAGAAAATACTTTTATCATCAGAAAAATCAAAGTCTGTTGCTGACAAAACTAAAAATGTCAAAACAAACGAGTCATTAATTAAACAGAAAAAGAAAGAAAGGACAAAACGTTTTCAAAATCGACATTGGACGAAATGTTTGATGATGATTTGGATTTTGATGATGAGTTCGAAGATGATTATGATGCTTATCATCTCAAACCCAAAACCAAAAAGGTTTGGGTTTCCTTATTCAAATAGTTGCTTTGTGTGCAGGAGTTCCAAGGATCCAATTTGTGAAAGATAAACCTGAATAGCGGAGCTTCATGTTACTTAACTTAGTCAGAAGTCAAAATTTTAAATCATTATAAGAAAAGAAGAAGTTGAAAAGGAAAATTTGTCAAAATCAAATTGCGCAAATCCACACCCTTGAATGAAACACTGATTTTTTAACCATTTATGCTTTCATGTTAAAAGAAATTTTAATGGTTCCGTGTGTTGAACAGGTACAGATGCAGATGTTGGGAAATGGGATCGGACGACGAGTTCTCGTGATCCACATTGGTTTGTTAGTTTGTTAGTATTGTATTTCTTAAAAATCGAAAATCTAAAATATAAAAATATGTTTTTGATTTTAGGGGGATAAGAAAATTTTTAGAAAATTAAAAAACATATGAAAAAGTTGAAAATCCAAAAACATCAAAAAAGACAAAAAGAATTTGGTTGTTAAAAAGGAAATGATGGTACGTCAGTGGACTATCACAGTATGCTAAAGAATTGTAAAGTTTAAAAGTGACAAACAAGACTTACTGTGGATGTGTCGATAGACTTTACACGTTCAGTAAATTGTTTCCGGGATATAAATTAAATTTTACAACTGCTTAATCTCGTGGATTAACATATCTTGGATATATGGACTTAGTACTCCGAAATTTCGTTTGAAAGATTGCCTGATTCTGAGATACGAGGTCTTTATAGATGATTGCTATCTGGGGTATTATACAGTTTCTTCTGATTTTGCGGAAGCAATAGCCTAGAACTTCTATAATGCTTTTGCTAAAAACCCCAAATTAGCATGCAAAATTTGAAAAGAATCGAAAGATCTGATCATTTGCAATGCTTAAAGATTCCTTAAGTGGAACACAACTTAAAGACGAGCCTTCATCTCTTTGTCTGTACGGTAGTACTAACCTAAGCTCTCAAGGTCTCGCATTAACCCAAAGACAGATTTCAATTGCGCTATACTCACCTGTAAGATGAAATCTAGGGAATCGCATTAACTAAAAGTTTTTGTAACGATTGAAGTGTAGATTGAAATTTGAAATGATTATGTTACAGAATTTAAAAGTTTATTTAAAAGTTTTGAATCTGAAATGATTATTTGAATGTCTTAAGAACTTTGAAACAGAGAGTAAAGTTTTAGAGGGAGCAGGATAAAACGTTGAAAGATTTCAGAAAGACCAAAGCAAAGGGGAGTCTGAAGACTAAAGCTAAAAGCTAGGGGCCCTGTTTATTAAAATTGTATCAAGACAAAGCTCAAGAAAGAGGAAGAAGATATAAAGATCGAGATTTTGAAGTTTATTCAAGAACTAAAGATCAAAAGACTCAGAAGATTTTAAAACTCAATGACTACGGCAACATCCAAGGGGGAGTCTATTGTTGCAAATGTATGTTCCCTACGTCATTATGTATTGAGTCTGAGTGAATAGGGCTTAATCTGTTAGAAACAAAGCGTATTTAAGTGAGATATAGGCCAAGTTCGCTGGTCATGGTTTGTGAGAAGTCAAGTTCGGCCGAACTTGACTAGGTCAAGTTCGGCCGAACTCACCCTCCCTCCAGCGAACTTCTTTAGGTATAAATAGGTGCCTTGGTTATTTCATTTGTAACTTGGAGAGATTTTGGCATAGAGATGGCAAAGCTCTGTCGCATCCGGTTCTCAAATGTATTGAACCTTAGATCAACGAAAACAAACATTTAAATGAGTAATTCTTGTTATTTGGTTAACTTGTCATTATTGTCCGCCTAATTGGACAATAGATAACAAATTTAGGTTTCCATGCTATTCGTGGACGTTCCTACAAGTGGTATCAGAGCCTGGATACCTAAATTTGCTGGAATCAAGACAAGAATTGCTCTATTCCATCTCCATTCTATCATTTTTCTTAACATTTTCACATATTTGAAGATTTCATGGACAAAATCAGCTAAAAATTGAATATGTCATGTAAAATACAGTTGCGATAAACCCCTGAGAGTTTGGATATGAAATTCAATCGAATTGATAGCAAAATGTTCAAAAAACCATGAATTGCAAAATCATTTTGTCCGAACTTGAGACCAAGTTCGACCGAACTTGACAAAAATTCTCTAAATTTTAACCAAGTTCGCCCGAACTTGATAGTTTTTCAAGGAATTAACCTCAAGTTTGCTCGAACTCAGATAAAAATTCTTCAATTTTATCAAGTTCGCCCGAACTTGTATAAAATTTGTTGAAAATTAGTCTTAGTTCGCTCGAACTTAGCTAGGTTCTTGAAAACTCTTCTTAAGTTCGACCGAACTTACGGTTATTCTTTGAAATCCTTACAAGTTCGCTCAAATGAGTAATTTTTTTCTCAAAGCACACATCAAGTTCGACCGAACTTGAGTGTTTGTTATAAATTTCTGAAAATTCTCATCTAAGTTCGACCGAACTTGGAAAATTGAAATCAAAATCTGGTTCTTACATAAGTTCGACCGAACTTGTCTGTTTCTAATCAATTTTCGAGTGTTTTTTTATCGTATTTTCAGATTCGTCTTCAAATTGTCAAAATGGAAGATTTCCACAACGTGTTCGTCTCTCAAGTGGCTTCTTCATCAAATGCTAATATTCTTGCAGCAAACCAGATGAATATCGACAACGAAATAGGTATTACCTCGAAACCGCCAAAGCAAATGAGTATGGATGAGTTTGAAGGGTGGAAGGAACAGTTTGTAAATTGGATACAAGGGAATCAATTCAACAGCTGGGTTGAAGTTGAGGATGGTTACAAATGACCAAAAGATGAGCGTGATCAAGATCTTCCACTGAACAAGTTTTCACCAGCTGCAAAGATAACTATGTCGCTGAGAAGAAAATGGTTAGCTTGATACAACAATCAGTAAAAGAAGATATCTTGATTCTTTTGCCAGATTATGAAACATCACAGGAATTATGGCACGCTCTTTGCGAAAAATTCAAAGGTAGTGATGAAATGATCAAAAGCAAAAGGCCTTGATCATGAAACAGGTCGAGATCTTCATGATGATCAAAGGTGAGACTATGAAGCAGATGATCGATAGATATTGTCACCTCATAGTCCAGCTGCGGAGACATGATATCAAACGATCTAATGAAGAGCAAATCGAGAAATTAGCTGATGCACTTCCAGAAGGAGAATGGATAACATATCTGATGATTTTGAAGAATAGTCCATCTTGGAGACATTTCAAATTGTCATCTTTCATCGACCAATTAGAAGGTCATGAAATGGAGTTGATGAAGATTGCAAAATCAAAGAATGCTAACGTTGTTCAAGATGTAGGTGTTTATTATAAAGGAGCTGTTCAAGATACTCCGATTCAAAGCCCGAAAATTCAAACAGCATTCAGTGCAAATACAAATTCTTCTCCAAATCAAAGTTCTCCTTATGCTGGATATACTAGTGCTAGTTCAAACTCGTCATTCCAAAATCAGACAAACCAAGCCAATTCTGATTCAAATGTTTTCCAGTGCAACATCGCAGTCGATTTGAAGCATGTATTTCCTGAAAAAGTGGCCAAACAGCACATAGCATTTCTTGCTACTGTTCTTGAATCATATGAAAGTCTTGTTGCTGGAAGATCGGTAATCCGGAAATGACTGCCGAGGATGATGAACAAGTGGACGAAGAAAAGTTGGAGCTGATGGATATAAAGTGGAGTCTGGTATCTATTATCAGAAGAGTTACCAAGTTTGTGGCACTCTTTGGAAGAGATATTGGCGATTCAAGCAACAAGCTTGGATTCGACAAGTCTAAAGTCACATGCTTCAGGTGCCGACAGAAGGGACACTTCAAACGAGAATGTAACAATCAAGAAGTAAGTGGAAATCAGAACACTTTCGGCAGCAACAATGAGTACTACAAGAAAGCTCTTCAATATAAGCCATATCCAAGGAGAACACAAGTCGAAGTTGAAGATAAATCTGCAAAGAAAACTGAACAGCTCTTGTTGTTACTCATGAAGAAGATGCTTTTGATTGGAATAGATACATTGGAAAGAAAACTTGTGTTGCTATGATGGCAGAGTTAGTGGATGAATCTGAGACATCGTATGTTGATGCTGCTCTAGAGAATGCCATTCTGGAAGGTTATAGGCAGAGAGCTGAGGAAGAGGAAATAGCTTACCTTGAGATGCAAAGGCAAGAAGCATTGAAATGAAAGTCAGAAAAGGTATAAGCTGAGGTAAGTATGTCTGACAAGGAAGTTGTGAAAGTTGTGAAGGTTGAAAAACTTGCATAAAGTGCGCAAGTCCTTGTGAACCTTGTCTTGAAAAGATCAAAGTCATAAAAGAAACAACTGTATACAACGAAAATTTTCATTACGATTACAGAACCATGAAAGAAGCTTACGACAAGATAACAAGCAAATATAAAAATGTCGAAAAAGCTAATCTTGAACTCAGTGCTAATTTAAAGATGTTAAATGCGATAGTAATTGAAAAACAAAAAGCAATTAACATGTACATTAATACTATTGCCGAAACAAAGCATGAGCTTCATGACATAAAGATAGAAACAGAAAAGGTAAGACAATTGCTGAAAAGTTACACCACAAACGCGTATGTCATTGATCAAATTCTTCCTACAATTAAGTCGGAGGAAAATGGTGATAAATCAAAGCGTAAAGAATGCGGAAGTGTTCCTCCGCCACTTCTTGCAAGTTATTCCTGCAAGAAAGATGATGAGATTGGAAAGGTATTTAAAATATTACTTCTATCAGAAATGAAAGATAAATTGCCTGAGAACATTGACGTAGACTTTACAAAATCAAATGATGTAAATGAAGTGGTTGTAAAAATGTGGTTAAAAATGTGTTAGGAAATGATTCTGATAAAGGCAGCTCTGAAATCGCCAAATCAAGTTCGAATAACTCGGAATCACAATCTAAAGATGACGATACATCATTAGAACATGATCTAAGTGATGATCCTAACGTTGTCATGTACAAGATTAAGGAATCTGATAGGTTATACTGTGATGATAGTTTTCCGATTCGGAACATGAAAGAGGACCAACTTGATAAATTTTTCAAAATTTTAGAAGTTTCATCAGATGATCTTGAGAAAAATGAGAAAAGATTTTACTCGTAACCCAAAAGGAATGCTAACAATTATCGAAAGTTGGTGGTGATTTTCCTGAGAACATGAGAGCAGGATTGGATTTGGAGGAAAATGAAGAAGAGCCAAGTAGGAACCAGAAGTCGCCATTTCATGAATACAAAGGTAAACACATGAAGTTTGTGTATGGGACGAATACGGCTCAAGAAGAAGGTATGATCGGTAAGAAAACAAATGATGAATTCAAAAAGGAGAAAGAACTTCGGGACAAAGTTAAGACCAGATCCACAAGTGGAGTAAAACCCACTAGTGGACTTGTTTCTGATAATCGGACTTGCTTTAAATGCAATACTGTTGGTCATATTGCTCGCAAGTGTCTGAATCTAAAGCTTGTGTTTCCACGAAGAAAACTGGGTTAAAAGATGAAAAGTAAAAACAACCAGAGATTGTGAAACCTGTCATAGAATCAAATAGAAACTATGAATCTAAAGACAAAGTAAACCTAAAACGAGTTCAAGGTTTGAATACTCAATTTTTGAAAAAGGTGAAACTTCAAAATTAAATGAAAACAAAGATTCTAGGTTCTATATTAAGAAAGCGAGAAGCAAGCTACAATCCTGGGTTGCTAAGAAAAAACTTTCATCATCAGGAAAATCAAAGTATGTTGCTGACAAAACTAAAAATGTCAAAACAAACGAGTCAGTAATTAAACAGACAAAGAAAGAAAAGGACAAAACGTTTTCAGAATCGACATCGGACGAAATGTTTGATGATGATTTGGATTTTGATGATGAGTTCGAAGATGATTATGATGCTTATCATGTCAAACACAAAACCAAAAAGGTTTGGGTTTCCTTATTCAAATAGTTGCTTTGTGTGCAGGAGTTCCAAGGATCCAATTTGTAAAAGATAAACCTGGATAGCGGATCTTCATGTTACTTAACTTATTCAGAAAGTCAAAATTTTAAATCATTTTAAGAAAAGAAGAAGTTGAAAGGAAAATTTGTCAAAATCAAATTGTGCAAATCCACACCGTTGAACGAAACACTGATTTTATAACCATTTATGCCATGTTAAAAGAAATTTTAATGGTACCGTGTGTTGAACAGGTACAGATGCAGATGTTGGGAAATGGGATCGGACGACGAGTTCTCGTGATCCACATTGGTTTGTTATTTTGTTAGTATTGTATTTCTTAAAAATCTAAAATCCAAAAATATGGTTTTTGATTTTAGGGGGAGTAAGAAAATTTTTAGAAAAATAAAAAACATATGAAAAAGTTGAAAATCCAAAAACATCGAAAAAGATAAAAAGAATTTGGTTGTCAAAAAGGAAATGATAGTACATCAGTGGACTATCACAGTATGCTAAAGAATTGTAAAGTTTAAAAGTGATAAACAAGTCTTACTGTGGATGTGTTGATAGACTTTACGCGTTCAGTAAATTGTTTCCGGGATATAAATTAAATTTTTACAACTGCTTAATCTCGTGGATTAACATATCTTGGATATATGGACTTAGTACTCCAAAATTTCATTTGAAAGATTGCCTGACTCTGAGATACGAGGTCTTTATGGATGATTGATATCTGGGGTATTATACAAGTTCTTCTGATTTTGCGGAAGCAATAGCCTAGAACTTCTATAATGCTTTTGCTAAAAACCCCAAATTAGCATGCAAAATTTGAAAAGAATCGAAAGATCTAATCATTTGCAATGCTTAAAAGATTCCTTAAGTGGAGCACACCTTAAAGACGATCATTCATCTCTTTGTCTGTATGGTAGTACTAACCTGAGCTCTCAAGGTCTCGCATTAACCCGAAGACAGATATCAATTACGCTATATTCACATGTAAGATGAAATCTAGGGAATCTGGATTCGGGAGTATATTCAAGAAGTGGGAACCATAGTTAAGTCAAGTTTAATAAATCATACCTAACATATCTTGGAACAGTTGAGAAACATGGTAAGTTTAAGTGGACAAAAATATCGACAATCTAAGTAAACAAGTTTAAATCTTAAAGTCTCAAAAGGTCAACGGTACTGGTGATATGTCTCAATCAACTGATATGATCCTTAGACACGAGTTCACAAAAATATGTCTGTAAATATGTTTGTAGATAGTTTACTTTCTTTAAGTTGCTTTACAGATAAAAATCAAAAAGATTTTCAGTGTGTTTTAGCATAAACTTTCTAAAAAAATCAAAAAGATTTTGTTTCTTCATTAGTTTCAACAAACCAATGATGGAGAACGGTTCTTCGAAGATTGGTAAGGTGCTTTTATGTTGAAAATCTTGATGACATCTGTGAAAAACAAAAAATGATCAAAAGTGTTAAAAAGTTCATTAAGTTGAAACTTTAAAATTGAAGAAAAACATTAGTTCAACTACAACGGTTTCAAACCAAAGTCACTATTTTGGACTTGGTAAATGAAATTGGTTAACCAAGGTCATTAACTTGGACTTGGTCAACCAAGTGGATTTCATAATTGGAAATTTTATTAAGTAAACAAAGGCTTAAATGTTAAAAGTGTTCTAGATCATTAAATTGAAACTTGAATAACTAAAAGTTTATGAAAGGATTGAAGTGTATATTGAAATTTGAAATGATGATGTTACAGAATTTAAAAGTTTTGAATCTGAAATGACTATTTGAATGTCTTAAGAACTTTGAAACAGAGAGTAAAGTTTTAGAGGGAGCAGGATAAAACGTTGAAAGATTTTAGAAAGATCAAAGCAAAGGGGAGTCTGAAGATTAAAGCTAAATGCTAGGGGAGCATGTTGATTAAAGTTGTATCAAGACAAAGCTCAAGAAAGAGGAAGAAGATATAAAGATGAAGATGTTAAAGTTTATTCAAGAACTAAGGATCAGAAGACTCAGAAGATTTTAAAACTCAATGACTACGGCAACATCCAAAGGGGAGTCTGTTGGTGCATATGTCTGTTGCCTACGTCATTATGTATTGAGTCTGAGTGAATAGGGCTTAATTTGTTAGAAACGAAGCGTATTTAAGTGAGATATAGGCGAAGTTCGCTGGTCATGATTAGTGAGAAGTCAAGTTCGGCCGAACTTGACTAGGTCAAGTTCGCCCGAACTCACCCTCCCTCCATCGAACTTGTTTAGGTATAAATAGGTGCTTGGGTATTTCATTTGTAACTTGGAGAGATTTTGGCACAGAGATGGCGACGCTCTATCGGATCTGGTTCTCGGATGTATTCAACTTTAGATCAATGAAAACAACATTTAAATGAGTAATTCTTGTTATTTAGTTAACTTGTCATTAGTTTCCGCCTAATTGGACAATAGATAACAAATTTAGGTTCCCGTGCTATTCGTGGACATTCCTACAGTGATTTTGATAACGGGACGTGTGGAATGTGATAAAAGCATAGTAGATACGCTGCTGGTACTTCCTATATATAAGTGTTTTTATCATGTTACATACGTGGCGTTATTCAAATCACTTGAAACAAAGGTTTTCTGACAATGACACCCAACGATTTTCAATTTAATATATAGACCATACAAGGTTTCTTTCAAGACGATTTACTACTCGGATTTATAAAATAAATGTTTTGGTCAAGATTCATGGCTATAAGTCTTTTAATAAACAATAACTAACTTGTTTTAGTTGGTTAGTTATCATTGCAATGCCAAATACTTTTGGATATCAATGTTTTCAATTAACGACTCTAATAGTCTGATGAGGTATTGTAGTACATATACATGGCCATGAATTTGACACACTCACAAAATCTATGTACTCGCTGGCATATTTTTGTTGACTCGTTTTCACATATGTTTCAGGAAACCAAGTTTGATTTCGATGCATGCTCACGTAGGATTGGATGCGGACTTTAGTGCCTTAAAATAAGCAAGACAATAACTATGTTTGTTTAGTTTGTTTTTAATTTCAAAAGACAATGGAACAATGTTAATATTCAAATAAAATGAAACTTCAAATACTAAGTGTTGTTGAAACAATCTGTTAACGTGACTCCCCGACGTTTCCATCGCGGTTTGTTGTTTTTACACGGTCGGGGTGTTAAACCCTTCATTTGGTTTGGTTGGGGAGCGATTTCAGTCAAGAACCTCGCACGGTTCTTGGTGAGCAAGTAGAAGAACCTCTTCTGTTGCCACCTTTTGAATTGCAAACCCGAGAACTACTCAGGTTGTTTAACATGATTGGCCACTATGGACGCTCCTACAGTGTTAGCGTTCAAAGGGCTCCTCGTCACAGTATTATTGTTGTTGTTGACGTTAACGTTTTTTGATGTAAACATTCTGAAAATTGAAAACTTTCAAGTTGGTCCAAAAAATCATTGATGTATTTGTCTACTAAAATACACAAACAAAACAATAATGAACTTTTAATTTTATGTCAAATATCACCTACAAGGGTTTGCACGCTGATTTGACGAATCAGAGACAACCTACGGGTTAGGTCTACTGCGAACAACCAAGGCGATTTTAGTCAGATTTAAGCAAACTCACTGTTCGGCTTCTAAGTCCAACTTTGAAGACCAAACAGAAAGTTTTATGAGTTTTAGAACAAAACTGAATTGTAAACAGATTTTGTTTTGACAAAGTTGTTGCTTTGAATCAAAATAGAAAAAAAAATGAAAATGTTTTTAAAATACAAACTGTGTGATAACAAAACTAGTTTGAGCTCACAAACATAATGGTTTTGAATACATGAACCGTGTTCTTTATTAAAAAAAATTTAGATTGTAGGAACCGTTTGCGTATAAAATAAATAAAACAAATTCCGAGTACCCGAAGAATACAACAGCCGGAGCAGTGTGTACTACCGAAGTTGGCTCGAGGGCCCCAAAAATACCTTGAGACGAGAAGCAAAGTGATCAGAAGCTTGTAGAGGGAATTTTTCATAAGCTTTTGGTGTTTCTAGTGTCTTCAGCAGCAGGTCTGATGCCATATTTATATAGCATCTAAGATGAAACAGCAAAAACAAATTAAATGAGATAATTAAACTGGCATTAGACGTCTTCAATGCACTTTAATTCCTCAAGTAATTCTTAGTCAAAGTACATTGAATCGTCTGTTTCAACTGCAGATTCGAAATTGCTCTGTTACTGAAGTCTGGGAAGCTACTGCAACACCCGCCATGCCACATCATCTGCCAAGGTTGACCCGCCACTTGGTCATTGTAGCCTCTCTGTTGATCCATACGCGCTCAAAAATATAAAGGCGGCTCCCAAGCGCCACATTGCGACGATCGCCCACGCCATGCGCACGTAACAATAAAGAAGTAGTGTCCCCACTTAAATGCCACTTTAAGTTTCACCTCTCCTCCTATGTGGGACAATGTGTAATTTCCTATCCTACTTCAATAATTCAGCATTTAGTGTTTCAGACACCAAACTTTGAGCATCAATATCTAACTTATCTTAGCTAATTTTTGGACGCGGTTTGGTTTGTTGCGAAGCTCTTCCAACATAGAATACAAACCCACAAAGATATATATATATATATATATATATATATATATATATATATATATATATTAACTCAATTTCGAATATATATCTGTAGTCCAAAATTAGGAAATATGCATTTCTTATATTTGTGAAAAATGTTATTTTCACAAAATTTCTAACACGAATTACATTATTAAAAGGAATCATACATTTGTAGTTTAAGAAAAAAGTGTAGTCATGATCATCATTTAAAAAAACGGCCAAGGTAAGTGTAAACCATGCATACCCCTATTTATTTCAAACCTTGATTGGTTAAATAACCGAAATTAACTAAAACCAAACCATAACCAACTTCATAACTGACTAACCATAACCGAAGTTCGGTTATGGTTATGGTTAATGAATTCAATAACCGAAACCGATTATGGTTAAGGAACTGAATAACCGAAGCTAGCGGTTCTGGTTAGGGTTAATGGTAAAACCGAACCAAACAGACCCATACACACCCCTAGAAACAATTATAAACGAATAAACTTTTAGCATAGAATGTGATTTTTATATAACACAGAAAATGTAATTCACATAGGACTTTATTCTGATATGAACCTGCAGTTTGGCCTTCAAATGGTGGTTTTTTTTTTGGAAAGGTAGTGGGTCGGGTTGCTAGCACCGTCTACGTTCAAGGGTGTGAGTGAATTTTTGTCATTTGATATGCCTGGGTGATCGGGCTTTTATTGGTTGCTAAAAAACATAGCGTATTCCATATTCAAAATGGTTTTATTTTAACTAGGATTTCCGCACCGTGCGTTGCGGCGGAAAATTCATGTACGAACCAAACGATAAAAATCAGTTTTTAAAGCAATTATATTACATTACAATATCTATTTAAAACCAACTGTTTCTAATTAATGGTAACTATTTAAAACATCAATTTCAGATAACGTAAAATTAAGTATATAAATTTTTCCGGTGGGTACCGCATTGGTATGCTTTCTAAAAGTACTTTATTGCGAATTTAGTTGTAAAAAAATAACAAACAAAAGTTATAAGAGGAAAATAAAATTATTGTGTTAATGCCCTATATTATTTAAAGTGTAAGAGATCAACTTAAAACTTTTTAAAAAATATTGTAGCACTATATGTAAAAGGGGTAATAATAACTTTATTAATGTTTAGGGGACACATAATAAATTCGGTTAAAATTCAAAAGGAAGGAATGTAAGTTGTTTAAAAAAAACTAACAAACATTAAGGGGACATTTGTATCTAGTTAAGTTAAAATTAAAGGGGTAGGAATGTAAGTTGTTTAAAAAAACTATCAAAAAGTTAAAAAAGTTAAGGGGACACTTAATAATTTAGTTAAAATTTATGAGATAGTAATGTAAGTTGTTTAAAAAAAACTATTAAAAATTGAGAGGCATTTAATAAATTAGTTAAAATTTAAAGAGTAGCAATGTAAGTTGTTTTAAGAAAAAAGTAACAAATGTTGAGAGGGTAAAAATAGTAAGAACCAAAATCTTGGTGGTTAAAACATTAAAATAAAAAGACTAATTGTAAGATGATTACAAATGCCACTCAAAATTAAATTATTATAAAAATATCATGAAAAAGAAAAAGTTAAACATTTAAGTGAATGAAATTCTTATAATTAAAAGAAATATTAAAGAGATAATAGGTATTGTAGCTAAAAGTATAATTTAATATATAGTATAATTCAGTCATATCAGATGACTTTTCATTTTTCTTGATATATAATAATACATAATGAATTCAAATGAAAAGAATAACAAAATATCAAATCATAGATTTTTCTAGGTGCCTTCTTGTTTTTGCTTTCCTTATAAGTTGACTAAAACAGAGATAAGGGTTTTTGTTTTCCTTATAACTTGACTAAAACAGAGATATTGGAAATATATATTTGTTTATTTTATTGATCGGACGTATATTACTGTTACTTTACCAATTCATTCATTCATTCAATATCTACAAACTTCAACGTCGGCGGCAATAGTTGTTGCCTTCTATTTGTTGCTATGGGCGGCAACAAGAATAGTACCAGACAGCTGCCAGACGCTTCCTTTGTTGGCCCACTTAATTTATGCTTTTTATCTCGTTATAAAATTACGATTTTGGCATTAGCTTAAAATTACGTATTTACCCTCAGTTAAAAATAAAATGACGCTTTCGCTCCCAGTTAGAATTCTCAATTTTGCCCTTGGTTAAATTTTACGGTTTTGCCCCGTTAAAGTTATAGTTTTGCCATTAGTTTCAAATTGGAGAATATTGCCAGTCAGCTAGCTGCCTGACACTCCCCCATTGGACCAACCAGTTTATTATTTCATACTCACTTTAAAATTTTGTTTTTGCCACCAGTTTACAATTACGTTTTCGCCCTCAACAAAAAAAATTATGCTTTTGGCCTCTTCTCAAAATTACGAATTTTCCCTCGGTTCAAAATTACTATTTTGCCTGCACCGCATATTTACGTCTTTGCTCCCGGTTCAAAATAAAAGTATGCTTTCCCCCTAGCTAAAAATTACGATTTTCCCTTCTGTTCAGAATTATCATTTTGCCCCCGGTTCAAAATACATTTATGCTTTTGCCCCAAACGTAAAATTATAATTTTAGCCCCAAACAAACTTCAAGGTCGGCGGCAATAGTTGCTGCCTTCTATTGGTTGCTGGGCGGCAACGGGAATAGTGACAGACAGCTGCCGGATGCTTCCCTTGTTGGCCCACTTAATTTTCGCTTTTTATCTCTGTTATAAAATTATGATTTTGCCATTAGTTTAAAATTATGTATTTGCCCTCAGTTAAAAATAAAATGACGCTTTTGCTACCAGTTAGAATTCCCAATTTTGCCCTTGGTTAAATTTTACGGTTTTGCCCCGTTTAAAGTTATAGTTTTGCCATTAGTTTCAAACTGAGAATAGTGCCAGCCAGCTAGCTGCCTGACACTCCCCCATTGGACCAACCAGTTTATTATTTTATACTCACTTTAAAATTATGTTTTTGCCACCAGTTTACAATTATGTTTTCGCCCTCAACTCAAAAAAATTATGCTTTTGGCCTCTTCTCAAAATTACGAATTTTTCGTCGGTTCAAAATTACGATTTTGCCTGCACTGCATATTTACGTTTTTGACCCCCGGTTCAAAATAAATGTATGCTTTCCCCCTAGCTAAAAATTACGATTTTCCCATCTGTTCAGAATAATCATTTTGCCCCCGGTTCAAAATACATTTATGCTTTTGCCCCAAACGTAAAATTATAATTTTGGCCCCAATTCAAATAAATTTAAGGTTTTCCTCCCGCTTAAAATTACGATGTGCCCTTAGTTCAAATTCATATTACCATATTACCCCAACTAAAAAATTAATGCATATGGCCCTGAGCAAATTTACGATTTTGGTATTGCCATCACTTTAGCTTTTGGAAAACATTAAAAAAAATACAATTTTGCCCTTAGTTAAAAATTACAGTACTGTCATTGTTTTGGTTTATTTTAGCAAAACTATAAAAGTGTTTTATTTTCATTGGTTTACTCGATTTATTTGTTTCCCATGTCCAGTAGCTTTCTAACACTCGCTCATTAATCCTAAAAAATATTGTTTTGCACTGAGCTCAAAATTACGGTCTTGTCATCGTTTTAGTTTGTTTTTTCTAGCATAACTATATGACTTTTTTTTAATTGGTTGAGAATTATTCGGCCATCACCCGGGGCATCAACTAGTGAAATACAATAAACAATCTATAGTAGAAGAAACCTCGTCAATGTATAACTATAACAGAAGTTAGCAGAAACCATATGTGAAAAATACTTATAGTGGTACAAGGTCTATGTATAAGTATACCTATATTACATTCAGGTAATGTTTGTTTTTTAAGAGGTAAATGTCTGTAGTCTGCAGATCACATGTGTGGACCAGACCTCTGCAGTTTGCAAGAAAAAGGTTATTTGTTGTTTAACACATGTAGAATTCTAAAATAAACTCGTACTGGTGTAGGGACGATGGGGTGGGTGGTGGTGTTGCTGGACGGTGGGTGGTGGATGATGGTGGTGGTGGTGGTGGTAGTGGTAGAGTTGTTTAACCTTCTGTGGACCTTAGAAGATTTTAGAAGTGGTTGTGCCAAGTCTACACCAACAAGAGCTCGCATATAAATTTTTTAATGAAACCTCTTCGGAAAAACAAACAGCCTGTAGATGGCCATGTATGTGCGTGGTCTGCGCGGCGCAAACATAAGAGCTTGCATAGATTTTTTTTAAAAAACACCACCTTGTACAATTCTTTCTTGGTTATAGACGTCATCTCGTTGAAACATTGTCGGGGAAACTAGTGTGGCCAAACCATAGTTGAATGGAAAAGACAGTGTAATAGAATATTTGATTTACGTTATTTACATTTAGTTAATGAACGAACACACGAACAAGATATTCCGTTCGATTAACTAATTGAACGAACATAAACAAAGGTCTCGTTCTTTCCACTGGGTTCGTGAATGCTCGATGTTCATTTACATTCGTTCGTTTATTTTACTTTGTTAAAAGTTTTAATGTTTTTAGTATTTAATTTTCCTCTTAAGTTATACTTTTCCGGTAAACATTAGTTAATGATTATATTAAAAAGTAGTAAAGTGTAATCCCTTATCTAAATATATGAAGAAGTTGGACCTTAAAGACATTTTATAAGGGATATGTCTAAGTAACTTTAGATAATTATGTCTTAAGTTAGCTATACTCGATTTATCGTATGGTGCTTGTAACAGACTTCTTTGGTGCTGTTCACGAGCTAATATGGGCCTCGTCACCTCGAATTTGAAATCGAGCTGAAAAGCTCAGCTCTACTAAGTTAAGCTCGAATTAAAAAAAAAATATTAATACACATCTTTTAAAATGCAATAGTTTAAGATATCATTCAATACTTTAAAATGACTTATCTAAAATAATTTCAGCATACTATATTACAAACCAAAATCAAGTATAAAATAAGTTTTAAATCTCAACCAAATACAATATAAGATCTATTCAACACCAAAAATATTATAGATATCTAAATGCACTCCTAAATTACCTGCAATTATAACAACATTTCTATAATATTTTATATGTATAGTGAAAACTATATTAAAAGTAAAATAATTCGAGCTAAGCCGAGCCGAGCTAACAAGTGAGCCAAACTGAGCGGAGCTAGGCTCACTTTCTAACTGAGCTGAGATGACCCGCCCCAGTTTCAAACTGAGTTATATCTATCGAGCGTTTGCCAAGCTACATTCTAGCGAGCTTCAATCAAGCTCCAAGCCGCAAGCTTTTGGAGCAACCGTAACTTTTTGTGTTTTTAATTCATGATTTATCATTTAATGATTGTATTTGATTACTTGTGGCTGTTGTTTAAGGATTAATGGTTTTTATTTTATTTTGAGTTTAGGATCAGTTTGAAATATTTGTTTTTGTTTTCATCCGTTTGTGTTAATGACTAGTGTTTACTAACTGTTCGCGAACAAGTGAAACCTCTTAACAAATGTACACGTACATAAACTTTTGTTCGGCATGTTTTCACAAATAGTTCACGAACATCTGCATTTCCTTAACGAACGAATACGAACATAGCTTCGTTCGTGTTTGGTCGGTTAGTTTACAACCCTATTCACTGATGTTCTTGAAACATTCCATTTTAGTCTAGTAAAACTGACCTCGGTAAAAAAAACTCATTTAGCTTAGTGATAAACTGGTCATTTTACAAAATTCAAAGGCATAAACATAAAATAAAGACCAATTTATTTTCCAAGGCATCTCCTACGTGTCATCATCCTTATCTTGTCACACATTATTTTTTGTATCATGCGTAAAAATTAATTTTGAGTCAACAAAAATGTTGGTGAGTAATTTTTATTTTCTTTTATAAGAATGATTTTTAACTTCTTTTTGAGAAAAGATTTTAAAATACTTTTCCAATGTTAGTATAGAGATCATAATGTGTCAACAATACATACAATGTAAACATGTAAACTAAAACAAACAACCAAGTGAACATATGAATCAAACGAACATACGATAACTCGAATATATGACTATACGAGACTCGAGCCCTGAAGAGCGTATCTAATGATGGTCGTTATACTAGGTTATAACCCATGTCCGTGAGGAACATAGTCGGCCGTTGATCCACGATGACATGCTAGAATAAAATAGACTGTGACATCACATAACAATTAAATAAAACACAATTATACACCCATATAATAACACATTGAAATTTGCATGCTAATGATAATTAAATAAAAGGAAAATATATAACATGATACACCCTAAAGTTTTTAAATGTAAAAAGTGGAATGTGATAGAATTCCTCACAAGTTGCGAAGATTATCAAGTACAACTACCACGGGGCGTAGCAGTTTGGATATCCAAGAATCCCCTCATAGGATGTTCGTATAAGTATGAATAATATAATAAAATCAATTCGAGTGACTTGGAGATTTCTAGGTCCATATGAGTTTAGGGATTTAATCTAGTATTCTAAATGTATCAAATGAGTAAACGATTTAAAAATCAATCTAAAATTTGATTGAATCACATATGCTCATGATATATGGGGTTTTATAGGTTTTTAGATGAAAAATATCAAATTAAAAGTCAATTCATGGATGGAATTTGAAATTCAATACATCATTACATTCAGAATTGAATTTTGTACAACTGTGAAAAACCCCGATAAACTTTGATAAGTACAAGTCCGCGGTAACCGGACGTGATATGTATATCATGATACTTGTTGTGATTACGTGTGACGATACGAAATCTGGAACATATTACACCGACTATAATAGGAGTATATGCAATGTAATTACCAAAAACGTTAAGTTGACGCTATGCGTCACCTACAGGGCAAGACGGGGTCGTGACTGAATTGACGACTCTAGGAATACGTATTAGTAAACATATGACTTATACGGTGTGGCAGAGGTGTGCCACAGTCCTGAGGAAATCAGATACACCATACCCGTTCCACAGCTTCGGTTAGAAATAAAACTTTAGCTGCGCGTAAACCCTAATTAGGGGTGCAACTTAGATGCTTCGTAAAACGATACAGAGTAGTTCTCGGATGAATCTGAGAGCAAGTTATGATAGACGTAAAAGTCATAGGGGCCGACGGTGCGAAGTTGGTATCCAAGTCCGTTGCAAACATGTTAAACGGGGGCTTTCCGTTTAACAGCGCATTAAATGTTTGACAGCGATTTTTAAGCGAATGATATGGCTCTTCCGGATTCTAAGTGCACGGAACATCTTAGTTACGAGCCATAGACTATGATATAAGATTTGAAGACATTCGGAGAATGGGCACGCAAAACGAGGAATTTCCCCGTTAGGGAAACGCCTTCGTTTTGAGAACAACAAAAGGCAACCAAACATGCAAGGAATGGTAAATCAAGCCTAAAAACATTTAAACTACCCTCATACGAGGCCATTATGATTAAAACGTAACCGTGTTCGGGTTTCAAGACGGTTATGCACGGTTTTTAAAACCGAGTCTTTTAACACTAAGAACACGAAAAAGGAGCCCGTTTAGTGAATCGGGGACGCATGTGGGACCCGAAAACGAACCTAAACACGAGAACAAAGATAAACATCATCTTTTAACACGAAAAACGAACCATGACAAAGAGGGGGTGGGGTAAGGTTCACCTCAAAATCTGCCATAACCCTCAAGAACCCAGCTGATCTTCAATCAATTCCAACCAAATCAAAGGTATTTTGCAAGTTTCATATAGTTTTGATGATGATTTCTTGAGAAAACATGAACTAGACAAAGAAAACTCTTTTTAATCCACGATTATGGATGACTTAAACATGGGTTTTGGCTGAGTAAGAACACATCAGAGATTCCTTGATGTTATATGACAGCCAAGATCACAAAACTTCGGCTTTTGATACCCTAACCGACCCCTAATCGACCAAAAGCGATTAACAAAGTTATTAACCGAAAAAACTGTGAAACGAGGCTTGATTGACATGAGTTATAGCATGTTTGGATTTTATTTAATTTGTAGGTACTGAATATAGCACCCACACACTTCTGGACTCGAGAAAAATGCACGGGAACGGAGCTTGCGCTAGGTATAACACCCGAAACCTTAAACTAGCGTAGGCAGAATATTGTTTGGTCTATAACTTCGTCTGTGATGCTTAGATTGAGCTGAAATTTGGTCTGGTGATGTAGGGTATTGACAGGAATGTCCACGTAAAGTTTAGAAATTTTGGAATTTTCTATGATTTTTGGCGAATTTTTGACTATTTACCGTAACACATTAAAACGAAATCGGAAAAATCCCAAATTTTTGCAGGACGTTCCTGGACATAAGAGGGACTTACTGGAATATTTTGGGAATTTTTGGACATCGGATGATATGCAATGTCAATTATTCGGTTAAATGCTGGTTTACAAATAATTAGTTTGAGTAGTTAAAATGGCTAAATAAATTCCCGAATTATTTTTCTTAGAATCTATATTTTTTTTTACTGAATTGTATAAAAATTTCTAGAATTTCATAAAATATGTAGATTAAATGGGATTTTTTGGCTTTTAAAACGCTTCTTTTAACTAATTTCGGCAGTTTACCAGACAACGAACCTGCCGGAACTTGGAACGGACCAAACCCTATCTTGACTATAATTGGAAGACCGGGAGTATTCTGGTAAGTTCTAGTCTAAGCTGGACGCTTTGGGTGTGTTCCACCACCGTTCGGGAGAATCCCCGACGACGAAAATGGAAAGTCAAGTTCGGGTGACCTAGATCCCCCAAACGTCCGGATTTCCATAATGAATACTAAATATTTTCTAAATAAAAATGTATTGGCACTATCTAGATCTTATTGCCGTTATTCGAACACATAGAACAACTGACTTTGGCTGGTACGCGAACTGGTGCCCGGGAGCCAAACGGGAAACTGATCCTACCCTAACATCCATCACCACACCAGAATACTAGATGTACAGTATGGCCTGAAAATACCCACTCGGGCCCAAGTTATAGGCGTTACCGACTTAACAACTGGTATTGGTAATTACTTGCATTATTACTGTTAGAGCCGAACAAGCTTACATATACTCCTATTACTACCTGTGATACTACTATCATGTGAGTTTCACTCCCCCACTTTTAAATTGTTTTACTGTTTCCTAGGGTGATTTGGATGTTACAAAATGTGTTAATTGCACCAACTTGTGATGATGTGAATTACCTAACACACGAACTATCCCCAATACAAGTGATTAACGTAAGCCGTTGGTAGTGGATAGTACTATTGGTCTGACAAACCCAGTTGCTACGACCGGATTGTGTGTCCGCAAATAGGCAACTGCACGCGTCCTAAACTCGGCATAACTACACTGGGGTGTTGAACTACACTTGACACAGTTGGTGGGTTAGGGTGTCTCTGTGACACGGCCTGGTGGGCTGAGGTGTCTGTTGTGACATGGCTCGGGGTGTGCTGAGGGGTCGAACGTGACACGTCACGGTTAAAACAGTCAATGTTTCACTTGTACACTCGTGTAATTCCATCTGTGATCTGTGACACGTGCAATTACACATGTTAACGCATTTTGCTATGAAACAACCAAACCAGTGGAACTCACCGGCTCGGGTAGCTGACCCCTTTTTAAATCTAACATGTATTTCAGGTAACTTGAGACTGGTGTGATCCGTGTATGTTGTTCAAGACGTGTTTATAGACGAATACCGATATAATCGCACGCAACTTAGAAGACTTATGTGGTTCATGGGAACACGCAGTTGTAACATACATGTAGTATGTAATCAACATTTTGTAAGTAATAAAATGTAGTGTCTTTATAAACAATGTGCTTGTATCAGAGGTGTTTGTTGCATCATGTGTTTTTCTTCCGCTGTAGATTGTGGTGTGACAGAAGATGGTATCAGAGCCATTGGTTATAGAGAATTAGGTGCCTTTAAGGAAACCTAGATGATAACTACAGGCTCGGACTTTAGTGGACATCATTGGAAAAATTAACCTCTACTAAAAGTAGTTAGTGAACGTTGTAAAGTATCATATTGGTGAGTACCAGGATGGCCTTGTGGGGCAAGTGGGTTATTATGGCCCGGAACGTAATAACAGACTTGCTCATACGAGGCAGTGTTAGGAAAGTCGCGGTAATAAACACACTTAAATACGTGGAGTGATACATACGTGTACCAAGTTGATAATGTGTGGATGTTTGTGCGTGGATTGATACATGAATTTGGATAGGTGGATAATACGTTACTACATATGCCTTCGGGATAGGCAGAAAACTGGTATTACAGTCCATTCCACATTCCTACTGATCACATATTTAATATACACTAGAGTTGGACTTTTATCACTCATGCAATTGTTACATATACGTTATGATGTGAGAACTCAAGTCTTTATTATGATACGATCTCACTAACTCTATCCTTATAGTTCCTATAACGCCGATTATATACGAGATACTTTAAAAAGAACATAGATACACAAAGAATTTTTCTTTGGACGATTATTTTATTATATATATATAATAAAATACCGTCCTTCGAATTATATATATATATATATATATCTAATTCGAAGGACGATATTTATAAGAATCATATAAAATTTTTATATATGAAACGATCCCTTGTTTTAAGCCTCGCATAACTTAGTA
Source organism: Scalesia atractyloides (assembly GCA_947069175.1). Taxonomy (NCBI): domain Eukaryota; kingdom Viridiplantae; phylum Streptophyta; class Magnoliopsida; order Asterales; family Asteraceae; genus Scalesia; species Scalesia atractyloides. The sequence continues at coordinate 37,094,613 of CAMTDV010000019.1, read as the reverse complement.
AAATTGTTCTAGTGAAAAATGAGGTCGCATTTGAGTAGTATTCGAATTCAGTAATCCGATGACTAACCTAAGTGACAACTCTTATCTAAACCTGCAGAATCTAGACCACCGGTCCTTTCGGTCCTTTTCCGATATTTTTGTGACGGCCTTACTAAGTATTCCTCTTGATAATGGTTGTAGGAGTAGTCGGCAGAGTATTACCATTCCTAAGCAGGGCGATGAAACAACCATGAGAAGGAATGGTACCGTAGAACCCGGACGAAAGGGAATGATGCACAAGTTCTATATACACGGGGTCATGACCTGAATTCTTTCACTTTCCATACCCCTGAAATATTATGTCTTATATCAATATCACCCGTATGAGGGCGGTGCATTCGTTCTAGAAATCGCATAAGGGGATACATGGTTCTTTGATTCCTTTCGGTTAAGGGCTTTTTGCATCACGATACCTACGACGACCGTGCGCTTGGTCCTGAGTAGGGACCAACTCAGATACTAATATGTCTATATAACATATTGACTCCCCAACGCTACGATAATGATACCCGGATAACACCATATGTCTCCTCCTTTTCCTTGAAACATCCGAGGGCCGGATAACACCATATTTATACACGATTCTATTCATGATTCATAGGGGATGATTGAAATTCCCTTCGGGCCGTTGTAAAGGTGTTATTTGGTAACGGTCTCCTACAGGCGTAAGAGGATGATGCCTGAGATACACCGACTTTCAACTGTCGATTGGATACAAAGCGAACAACACCCTAGTCTTGTGAGTAACCAAAGAGTTGTGTTGCTTGTCCCCGTGATTATACGAGGAGTAAATTCTCTAGATTAGGGGAACATTGTTGAAACACCCCTCGTCTTCCTTCAAATGGTTGGTACCTTCAATTCATTTTCATTTTGATCGATTTAAATGAATATTCGCAATATACGATGTTACCGAGAAACCCGATATTTTTTTCGTTATTTTCGAGTCACGAAAATTCTTATGCTACCTAAAGAAACAAGAACGGGAGAATACTAAGTATGATACTACATATATATATGCATGCGTATTCATACCACCACAAGAAGTAACGCGGTCAAACCAAACTCTCATTGAAAAGGAGTAGTCATGAGTCGTCCGAGTATCGTAATTGGTGTCTTTTGTGCGCTGAACCCACCTGGGGAAAGCTAAACCATAAATCTAGTAGTCTCGATCATTCCAGATGAAGGGATTAGTGAACCTTCCGAATACATCCCCCGAATGTCATCTCCATCCAGAGGGGGAATTCATTTGATAAGCACGTATTATATATCTAAAATAAGAATAGAACATCGGATCACCAGGACTGGGAGAATTACTTAACATACAATACGAACTGTAGATACCTCATTCTACAATACCATGTCAAACCAACGACCAAAGTGTAAATCGGTGCTTGGGTGGATGCACCGAGCGATTATGGGTCTATATTACTACATTTCCCGGCAGCACATATTCTTTCCTTGCCCGATTGTGAAACAGAACTGACTAATCCTAAGACAATGGGTCGAGAAACTCAACGACCCTAGTCTTGACTAACTCGGAGGCCGGGTCTTCTTTTCTTGTTCACATTATTACGGATTTGAAAATAACAGGAAAACTTAGAGTCCATGGTCAACTATCCCTATCAGATTTAGGATGACTATGGATTCGGGCTTTAGCCCATGGTTTTATAAAACCACACGATTTCTCCAATCTAAATCAAAGATGGTTTTGCGTGAGCGAACTCGACGAAACCCTTACATTTAATCGGTGATTTAGATGGCGGAGGTGCCAAGATAGAAAGCATCATATCTTTCTATCCTCATATACAGTTTGAGATCATACCAATTCCGAGTTTGACTCGATAAACCACAAGACCGAGACGGTCAAGTTTGACTCGTTACTTAGTCATCTTTTACAGACTTACATGCACGTCTATGGTCAATTCTGGTTCCATAATTAGAGGCATGGTGATACTTGTGATCGTTAGACACTCATCACGCCTTAAATATTTCTACGTAATATAGTGGCATTCTAGACGTGGTGTTACTCGAATCAAAACCCGCATTTGGCACACACTCTATCATTCCCAGTATATGGGAATTTTTATACGATTATCTCCCTGAGAACCACATCGATGACATCAAAATTACTAAGTTATTTCCATCTAGAAAAGACATAAACAGTTGTACAACAGCTGGAGCCAAGCTCCCGAAACTTACAGACTGGAATTATTATTGTAGAAATTTCCTATCCTTATGACGTAATTCAACTACTTGTGAGTAGTTCGGGCACACCATTGATGTAAGTGTGCAGATTCGTTGTTACTCGTGTACATGCCCGCCTTATGGCAACCTTAGGCTCTCAAAAGCCTTTGTCTTTCTTATTCTCTACCATAGACTAGGGACTCTCGTGGTCGGTTTGTAGTAACCAAAGATAACCAAGTATACGACAACAAGGGAAGACTGTCACTCACAACTCAATGAAACCAAACTTATTCCATTTACACAAACATACGAATTATGGGGCTCACTATTCGGCGTTCGCAACGAACCCTAGGAGGCTATCCATACCTCTCCTCTATAGGGAATGTTCCAGAACTACTAAACAAAATCGTAAATGAAATCTATGGTGTCTAAATGGTAAAGATAATGAATGTGAAGAAAACATAATAATTACAGTTATCTGCAAGTTGAATACGTAACTCCTGCTCTACTTTGAGTTCCACAACACTCTCACTTTCAGATTGGAAGTGATGACAGACGTTACTCAAAACAATACGTAGGAATTGTGGATGGACAAATTACACCGCTACTATGTAGCACAATTATCATCCCCGTACGATGATGATACTAAATGAAAAGCAAAGACATACTTGTCTGTCGAATGACTGACACGAGTATAAATACTGAAGTTTCCAACGGATTACTAAACGGGATTTCGAGGACGAAATTCTTTTAACCAGGGGAGACTGTGACAACTATGAAAACCCCAGTAACTTTGATCGGTACAAGTCTGCGGTAACCGGATGTGATAGGTATATCATGATACTTGTTGTAATTACGTGTGACGATACGAAATCTGGAACATATTACACCGACTATAATAGGAGTATATGCAATGTAATTACCAAAAACGTTAAGTTGACGCTATGCGTCACCTACATGGCAAGACAGAGTCGTGACTGAATTGACGACTTTGGGAATACGTATTAGTAAACATATGACTTATATGGTGTTGCAGAGGTGTGCCACAGTCCTGAGGAAATCAGATACACAATCCCGTTCCACAGCTTCGGTTAGAAAAAAACTGTAGCTGCGCGTAAACCCTACTTAGTGGTGTAACTTAGATGCTTTGTAAAATAATACCGATTAGGTCTTGGATGAATCCGAGAGAACGTTATGATAGACATAAGAGTCACAGTGTGGAAGTTGGTATCCTAGTCCGTTGCAAACATGTTAAATGGGGGCTTTTCGTTTAACAGCACATTAAATGTTTGATAGCGATTATTAAGTGAACGATAGGGCTGTTCCAGATTCTGAGTGCACAACAAAAGGCAACCAAACATGCAAGGAACGGTCAATCAAGCCTAAAAACACTTAAACTACCCTAATACAAGGCCATTATGATTGAAACGTAACCATGTTCGGGTTTCTAGACGGTTATGCACGGTTTTTAAAACCGATTCTTTTAACACTAAGAACGCGAAAAAAGGAACCCGATTGGCGAATCGGGGACGCGTATGGGACCCGAAAATGAACCTAAACACGAGAACGAAGATAAAAATCATCTTTTAACGCGAAAAACGAAGCACGACAAAGCGGGGGTGGGGTAGGGGCACCCCACCTTCTATATATCTTTTTTTTATTTTTTTCTTATTATTCCTTCATCTTTCACCTCAAAATCTGCCATAACCCTCAAGAACCCAGCTGATCTTCAATCAATTCCAACCAAATCAAAGGTATTTTGCAAGTTTCATATAGTTTTGATGATGCTTTCTTGAGAAAACATGAACTAGACAAAGAAAACTCTTTTTAATCCATGATTATGGATGATTTAAACATGGGTTTTGGCTGAATAAGAACACATCATAGATTCCGTTATGTTATATGACAGCCAAGATCACAAAACTTCGGCTTTTGATACCCTAACCGACCCCTAATCGACCAAAAGCGATTAACAAAGTTATTAACCGAAAAAACTGGGAAACGAGGCTTGATTCACATGAGTTATAGAATGTTTGGATTGTACTTAATGTGTAGGTACTGAATATAGCACCCACACACTTCTGGACTCGAGAAAAACGCACGGGAACGGAGCTTGCGCTAGGTATAACACCCGAAACCTTAAACTAGCGTAGGCAGAATATTGTTTGGTCTATAACTTGGTCTGTGATGCTTGGATTGAGCTGAAATTTGGTGTGGTGATGTAGGGTATTGACAGAAATGTCTACGTAAAGCTTAGAACTTTTTGAATTTTCTATGATTTTTGGCGAATTTTTGACTATTTAACAGAAAGAAATTCGGGAAAATACCAGACGGAGTCTATAAATCACCAAAATTCACGTGAACACCAAGGGACATATAGGGAATGCTCTAGGATGTTTGGGAGTCCAGTGGTTGAATTTTGATTTGGATTAAAAATTCGCGGTTTTGGGAGTTTTCGTTAACCGGAAACCCACCGAAACAAATCGGAAAAATCTCAAATTTTTGCAGAGTGTTCCTGGACATAAGAGGGACTTACTGCAATATTTTGGAAATTTTTGGACATCGGATGACAGGCAATGTGAATTATTCGGTTAAATGCTGGTTTACAAATAATTTATTTGAGGAGATAAATGGCTAAATAAATTCCCGAATTATTTTTCTCAGAATCTATATATTTTTACTGAATTGTATAAAAATTTTCAGAATTTTATAAAATATTTAGATTAAATGGGATTTTTGGGCTTTTAAAACGCTTCTTTTAACTAATTTCGGGAGTTTACCGGATAACGAACCTGCCTGAACTGGAAACGGACCAAACTCTATCTTGACTATAATTGGAACATCGGGAGTATTCTGGGAAGTTCCAGGGTAAGCTGGACACTCTGGGTGTGTTCAACCATCGTTCGGGAGAATCCCTGACGACGAAAAAGGAAACTCAAGTTCGGGTGACCGAGATCCTCCAAACGTCTGGATTTTCTTAATGAATACTTAATCTTTTCTAAATGGCAATGTGTTGGAACTGTCTAGATGTTATGCCGTTATCCGAACCCATAGAACAACCGATTTTGCTGGCATGCGAACCGTTGCCCGGGAGCCAAACGGGAAACTGATCCTACCCTAACATCCATCACCACACCAGAATATTAGATGTACAGTATGGCTTGAAAATACCCACCCGGGCCCAAGTTATAGGCGTTACCGACTTAGCGACTGATATTGGTAATTACTTGTATGATTACTGTTATAGCCGAACCCGCTTACATATACTCCTATTGCTACCTGTGATACGGTTATCCTGTGAGTTTCACTCCCAAATTTTAAAATGTTTTACTGTTTTCTGGGGTGATTTGCATGTTACAAAATGTTTTAATTGCACCAACTTGTGATAATGTGTATTACCTAACACACGAACTATCCCCACTACAAGTGATTAACGTAAGTCGTGGGCAATGGATAGTACTATTGGTCTGACATACCCAGTTGCTACGACCGGATTGTGTGTAGGCAAACAGGCAACTGCACGCGTCCGAAACTCGGTTATGTTGTTAGGCATAACTACATTGGGGCGTTGAACTACACGTGACGCAGTTGGTGGGCTAGGGGTGTTTGTGTGACACGGCCCAGCGGGTTGAGGTGTCTGTTGTGACACGGCCTGGGGTGTCCTAAGGTGTCGAACGTGACACGACATGGTTAAAACAGTCAAGGTTTCACTTGTACACTCGTGTAATTCCATCTGTGATATGTGACACGTGCAATTAACCTGTTAACGCATTTTGCTACGAAACAACCAAACTAGTGGAACTCACCGGCTCGATTAGCTGACCCTTTTTTAAAACTAACATGCATTTCAGGTAACTTGAGACTGGTGTGATCCGTGTATGTTGTTCAACACATGTTTATAGACGAATACTGATATAATCGCACGCGGATTAGAAGACTTATGTGGTTCATGGGAACACGCAGTTGTTACACCCCGACCCGCAGCGGAATAAAAGTCGGGGCATAATTGGGTTATCACCAAAGCTCATGATGTTTACTAATATGTTTCATATTTATTAAATTCAAAATTACATCCTCAATATTCCAAACAAGTTCATGCAATTACAAAGAAAAGTAACTAAATAAACAATCCAAAGTCTAAACCGATTTATTCTTCTAAGCCATCCTATATGTTTCTTGCTGCAACTGGATCACTTGTATCTTGTGTAAAAATGGGGGTTTTTGGGTCAACATAAGTTGGCGAGTGAGCCTTGTTAGAAAATGTCACACCCTCAGTTTCCACTTGCGGAGTTTTACCGCGAGGCGTGTGAACAAACCAGAATCTGAAACACTAGTACGTCGAACGACTCTATATGATTTGATAATACGTTCTCCAAAATCATTCGTTGTAGATTTTATATAAATTAATTACCAATATTTAGCAGAGCATTAGTTTTTAAAGTTGAGCGGAAGCATAAATAAGTAGTGAAGCGGGCGCCAACACAAACGCCAAAACAAATGAAAAATCCCAAAACAATATTGATAAATAAGACTCGATAAAAGATGTCTTGTTCAATGCATGTGCGTGCACCTAGAGCTCCTAGCGTCCTGAGAAACATGTAAAGAAACAAGTGTCAACATTAAAGATGAGTGAGTTCATAGGTTTTCATAAATTCGTTTGTTCGGTTATAGTTTGTTTTCTCTGTTATCCCTAACCCGGGATAACGTATTTGTTCCATTATTCCAACCCGGAATAATAAGTTGTTGCTTCCAATATTCCAAACCCGGAATATTAAGTTGTTGTTTCCAATATTCCAAACCCGGAATATTAAGTTGTTGTTTCCATTATCCTCAACCCGGGATAATACAGTTGATTCGTAATTAAGTTCAATGTTAACATATATAGGTAGCTAACCTAAAGTCATGTCACGTAAGTGTTCGCGATCGAAGCTGACTGTTGTGCCTCCGTGTTGCCAGGCCTATCACTGACCATGGCGAAGTTAGGCCAAATTATTCACCCGTTGACCATACCCGGTCGGCTAGCGTGACTAGCTCGGATGGGGCTTGTCGGGCCCAGTAGTACTACTTATAATTCCCCCGCTATTAAACCCAATACTAACGATCCGAGAGATTGACGAGGACTTAAGTGATAAAGCTGCTTAGTGACCATAACATTACATTAACATTAACTTAGTTACCGAATAGTTAGGTGACGTTAAATTCGTATAACGTAAAGAGATTGAGTTTGAGAGTGTATACATGTTTCTCCCCCTGTTGTTTAAAAACCGGATAAAGTTAGGGGCCGTGAACTCACCTTTTGTTGTTCGGTTAGTGTAGCAAAAGAAGTTGTAAAGGGTGGGACCGCTAATTGCGTCCTAACAAACCAATTGATTTCAAGTCAGTGTGTTTACACACCAATACAAATTCTACACGTAATTTACTCACAAAGTGATACACACAAACAACATATCTAACACTCAAACATGCATGCAAGTATTCTCATGTGAACCTAGTGATCAAACAACTTATCATAACCATAAACCAATTCATGCCACAATTTGGTGCACACAATCACAAGTTATCAATTTCAGCTTAACACTCATAATTCAGCTGTTTTCTAGGATTTTTATAAAATAGTTCCAACATTCCAAAAATTCCAATATTTTTACAGTAGGTGACATTTATACTCTAGAAATTTATATAAATTTTCCAAGTCCTAAATCTTTACCAATTAACCATAAATATTAATACACTAAGCTGCAGTCAGATTTACCGCTTTCTGACTGCAGTCTACGGAAGAATTTATTTAAAAATCACTGATCGTCCAATTAACAAAATTCCAGTTGGAGTTGCCCGGAAATTTCCATACCTAGTTGCTGTACAAAAATCATGACTCAACTCCCTACTGATTTTAAAATCCAACTCGATAAACAACTAACAAAATTTCAGGATTTTCACAGTTTTAGTTACTGGCCCTTTAAAAATATCAAACGACTTCAGAAAATTATGAATCCAGCGCCATTAGATTCGTTATTCAAATCTCTACGTTCTAGACATCAGAAAATCCGTTTTTCGACTACTAATGACCGAGTTACAGCCAGATGAAGTCGGCTGTAACTATTACTCAGCAACTGTTTTCAGCATACTATTACTACAACTTGCATAAACCGTTCCTATTGATCAACCTAAGCGAGCAAGAACCGATTTCTAATCATAGATCACTACTAATAACTTATCCATGCAAACCCTAGTTCTTACTTCTAGTTTTTATAAACAAAACACAGCCTATATATTCAGCTTTCAAACAACATCCCAACTTTCAATCTAGTATTAACAATCCGAAACAATACAATCATCCATCTCATTCAATCATGCAAATCCGAGAACAACAAAATCAAGACACATGTATACGAATATGATCTAGCAACATATGATAAATTCTAAACTTTTAATGATAAGGTAAACGAACCGTGAGTACTATAAGAGATCGGTGATCAAAGATTGCTTGCAACCGAGAAGATCCGTGACCGAGAAAAGAGGTTATTCGCGGCTGAGAAAAGTAGTAGGCTGTTATGTTGATCGAATAGAGGTGAACAAGGGCTGATCTCGCGACTGAATGGAGGTGAACAATCGGCTGCTTGCGACCGGGAGATGATGATGGCGATGACTGCTGCTGCTGCGACCGAGAGGAAAGAAACGAACAAGGAAGGAAGCTGTTTGCGATCACAAGGCTGCCGACGGTAGTTTCTTTCTAGGGTTTTTGTGTATGTGAATGAAACATGTGATTTTGTATATATAGGCGCAACAAGATGATAAGGGTTACGGTTTTAGTTGGAGCTCGTGGCCGAGAGACTAGGGCGGTCGGTTGGGTTTTGATCATGTGGCCGAGGACTTGGGTTGCATGCAATGGGTTTTCGGTTTGGGTTGTTCTCGGCCGAGTAGTTAGAGTTTTAGGTCTTGATCTCGCGGCCAAGTAGTTAGAGTTTAAGGTTTAGGTTTGATCTTTGCGGCCGAGACATGTTTGAGTCCTAAACTTGGTTAATTCCTAGAGTTACAAGGAATCAAAGTTGGTTCGTGTCGCGGTTCGGTTTGTGCACATATTTATTATATGTACATATATTTTGTAACTAAAACAATTCACGTAATCACACATCACGTATTCATTAATTCGTACACGTTCATACACATAGCACGTAATTAGTTTGACAAGTATTACGTTTAAGTTATCCGAAAAACCCGGGATGTCACAGAAAACATTTATTACTAATTTCCTTGTTATATTTAATATGGAAAAATTGTGCAATAATCATATGTGAGCAAATGTAAATAAACATACAATAACAATAACAATAAAAATAACAATAACAATAGCAATAACAAACCACCTTGCATGAGTATATAACATGAATGATAATGTATATGTTGGCAACGTCACGTTCCGCTCATAGGTAATGGGGAACGGACGACCTATGGTGTTGTATGTGCGATCAAGGCTCAATCAAACGGAGCCGATCGTATGTTTGCAACGCCTCGTTCACGCTCATAGGTAATGGGGAACGGTTCACGTTCATAGGTAATGGGGAACGGTGGCCTATGATGATGTTTGTACTGAAAATGATAAATTTAATCTAAACGTTAACCACACAAACAGTTGATACATATTGAATACACATTTGATCATGGATATGATGGATGCACAAGTGTTTAAATGTAATAAATAATAAGATACTTGATACACCCCAAAATGTGATTAAAACGGGGAATTTGTAGAGATTCACTCACATTGGGTGCGTTCGGTTGATGATGATGAATGCGCACGAGTTTACAGGGTTGATCGACGAGGATTAACTAATCTAAATAATAACGAAAAGGTACGGTAAATAAGTGGATTTTATTAGTAATTTTAATAGGATTTTAGATATATTTTTGTGAGTTTAAGGTCATTTTCTAACTTTAAAATATTATTTTTAAGTATTTTTAATTGATTTTTAAATTAAATAAATAAATAAAAATATAAAAAAATGTTGTCTTTTTGGGGTTGACCGTTGACCGTTAACCTATTGACTTTGACTGTTGACCGGTTCGGTCGTGTATATGTTTGCACTGAGTGAGGTTCGAACTTGTGACCTCCCGTACGCGTGCACGCAGCTCTACCAACTGAGCTACGTGTCTAACCCGAAATATTTCTGTTTTTAATTATATTTATATACTATTTAATTTATTCAAAATTCATTTATTTTAAAAAGGATTTTAATTCTATCGAACCGGTGTGCATAACAGGTCTCGAACCCGGGACCTGTTGTTTAACGTTGCACACAGTCCACCGCTGGACTGTGTGTCTAACCTGGTTAAGATACTAGTTTTTATTTCACTTATATACTAACTGGAGTTTTCCGTATTTGGGTTTTATAAAGTCTGAATATTGTGACGAATCGGAAACAAGGACAGACTCGAACCCGGTATCTCTATGATTCAAATGCACACAGTCCACCGCTGGACTGTGTGTCTAACCCGATATATAACCCGATTTATATTAAATATATACACAATCCAGACTTCATCTTCTTCGTTAAAACAACTCAAACAATTTATATTCGACTGATCTTGTTCAATTCAATTAACGGCCATATAAATGATTAAAATGGAATGATTACAGAAGGTTTTGGAAATGAATGTACCGGAAAGATGGTTTTTCTCAGAACTCCGGCGAAAGTCGTCGGCTCTGTTTATGAGTTCCGTCTGAGCGGAACAACTAACAGTTTTGATTAACAAATTGTGAAATTAAGTGACTAAACAAGGATTATCAAAAAGTTTAGATGCTCGTACCGAATCACAGTGTGATTTCAGAATTTTCAGAGAAATTTCCGGCGGTTGCAGGTTATCCGATATCGTCGTCTGAGACCGATTCTGGTTGAAGGGTTTGTGTTAGTAAAAGTCTACCAATAGATAGAAGATGAAAGAATTGAGAAATTTACCGTTTTGACGAACGACACGGTTTTCCGGCGAAGGTCCGGCGATTTCAGAAAGCGTTTCCGACGAACAAAAAATAGAGCGAAAGTGAAATTGGAGGTTCTGTGAGTGTTTCTGAGTTGTGAGATACTGATATAACCGGTGAAAATCCGGAAGTAAATGATTTTGGTTATTAAACCCGAAAATCATATGAATCAAGTTCAATAAAGACTGAATTGATTAAGAACGTGGGTCTATCGGTTATAATCAGTAATGGCGAAACACTCAACAGTCTGGACCGTTGAAAGCCGATGAACGGTTTCAGTTTTGGCGCAAACTGATGATTTCACATGTAGAGTTAAGTATTATTTGTTTCCTAGAGTACACAAAGACAGCAAGTGGCGGAGTGGTTAAGTGTTTGATGTTAGTGTCTTCCGGCTGACCCGGGTTCGAAACCCGGCAGCCTGATTTCTTTTTTATTCACTTTATTTTTACTTTTTAACAATTTAAATTTCCATATTCTAATATGTTTATTAGTTATGTATTGTTTAAAATTAAAATGAGCATTAAATAAGCAACGAAAAAATTGAAACTAATTATTCAATTAACAAACGAAGCGGGTTTGGAAACCCGTTTTTCTACGGATGTTACAGTATCCCCTACTTTTAGAAATTTCGTCCCGTAATTGAAGTAGTAGTGGTAACAGGAAAAAGATGCGGGTATTTTTCGCGCATTGAGTTATCACGTTCCCAAGTAAACTCAGGTTCTCGTTTCGACTCCCAGCGTACCCTAACAATTGGAATACGACTCCGTCTTAAACGTTTTTCTCCAAAGTCCATGATCTCTACTGGTCTTTCAATGAAGTGCATAGATTCATCAATCTGCATATCTTCTAAGGGAATATGGAGGTTTTCATCGGCAAGACACTTCTTTAAGTTTGATTCGTGGTATGTGGGATGAATTCTGTTGAGTTCTTCTGGTAGGTCAAGCTTGTATGTTACAGGTCCTACTCTTTCGAGTATCTTGAAAGGTCCTACGTAACGTGGTGCTAGCTTGCCCTTCTAGCCAAAACGAACTACTCCCTTCCACGGTGATACTTTTAGAAGTACTTTGTCACCAATGTTAAACTCCAAGGGCTTTCGTCGTTTGTCTGCATAACTCTTTTGACGACTTTGTGCCGCTAGAAGATTGTTTCAAATTTGATGGATCTTATCTGTGGTTTCTTGAATCAATTCTGGACCGGTGATTTGAGCTTCTCCAATTTCGTGCCAACATACTGGAGATCGGCACTTACGACCATATAAAGCTTCGAAAGGTGCAATACCGATACTTGAGTGATAGCTGTTGTTGTACGAAAATTCAACTAATGGTAGATGAGCGTCCCAATTTCCCTTGAAGTCTATGACACATGCTCGAAGCATATCTTCAAGAGTTTGGATAGTGCGTTCAGATTGCCCATCCGTTTGAGAATGATAAGCGGTACTGAGGTCTAATCGTGTACCCAAAGCGGCTTGTACGGCTTGCCATGTTCGTGAAGTGAAACGACCATCACGATCTGAAATAATGCTTAACGGTACACCATGACGGCTTAGGATCTCGCTGATGTAGATACGAGCTAACTTCTCATTCTTGAAGTCCTCGCGAATCGGAATAAATTGAGCTGATTTTGTAAGACGATCAATGATTACCCATATAGTGTTATACCCACTGGAGGTGCGAGGTAACCCGGTAATGAAGTCCATGGTTATGTTTTCCCACTTCCACACAGGTATTTCAGGTTGGACTAGAAGTCCTGAGGGTCTTTGATGTTCAGCTTTAACTTTGGAACATGTAAGGCACTTGGAAACAAAAACAACGATATCCTTCTTCATGCCAGGCCACCAGTAGGTGTATCGAAGGTCTTGATATATCATGTCGGCTCCTGGGTGTACAGAGTACCGTGTTTTGTGCGCCTCATTCATAAGGAAATCACGAAGGTTATTGTGATCGGAATCCATATGCGATCTAGATAGTATAGAATACTGTCGGATTTAGTTTCGATTTTAAGTTCAGCTCCACAAGACAGCTCCTTGCGTACGTCGTTTTCCGTTACTGAAACATGTTGGGCTTCTCGGATTTGATCTTTGATGTCTGTTATGATTTGCAAACATAGAAGACGAATGGACTTCACATAACCCTTTCGACTGAGTGCATCGGCCACCACGTTTGCCTTGCCAGGATGATACCGAATTTCACAGTCGTAGTCATTAAGAAGTTCAAACCATCTCCGTTGCCTCATGTTTAACTCCTTTTGGTTGAAGATATGTTGGAGGCTCTTGTGGTCAGTGTATATTTCACACTTGGTACCGTAGAGGTAATGTCTCTATATCTCAAAAGAGCGAACACAACGGCCCCAAGTTCTAGGTCATGGGTGGTGTAGTTCTTCTCATGAGTTTTGAGTTGTCTAGAAGCATAAGCTATCACCTTTCCTCTTTGCATTAGAACACAGCCTAGTCCTTGCCCTGACGCGTCGCAATAAACCACGAAGTCATCACAACCTTCAGGAAGTTTGAGGATAGGTGCGTCACAGAGTTTTTGTTTAAGGGTTTGGAAGGCTTCTTCTTGTTTGGGTCCCCATATGAAGGGTTTTCCTTTATGTGTTAAAGCCGTGAGTGGTACCGCAATGCGGGAGAAATTTGCAATGAAACGGCGATAATAACCAGCCAAACCAAGGAATGATCTTACTTCGGTAGGTGTACGTGGCGCTTGCCATTCTTGTACTGCTTTGATCTTTGAGGGGTCGACATGTATTCCCATGTCATTGACGACATGTCCAAGGAATTGTACCTCTTTTAACCAGAATTCGCATTTGGAGAATTTGGCGTAGAGCTTTTCATTCCCTAAGAGTGTAAGGATGAGTCGAAGGTGTCATTCATGATCAGACTTAGACTTTGAGTAAATGAGAATGTCGTCGATGAAGACTATAACAAAACGATCGAGATAGGGTTTGCAGACTCTGTTCATTAGATCCACGAAGACAGCTGGAGCGTTGGTTAGACCAAATGGCATGACCATGAATTCACAATGACCATAACGAGTTCGGAAGGCGGTCTTTGGGACGTCTTCTTCATGTACTCTTAGTTGATGATAACCAGAACGAAGGTCAATTTTTGAAAAACAGTTGGCGCCTTGAAGTTGGTCAAGAAGATCATCGATGCGAGGTAATGGATAGCGGTTTTTGACCGTTAATTTGTTGAGTTCTCTGTGGTCGATACACATGCGAAACGTTCCATCTTTCTTCTTCACAAAAAGAACAGGTGCACCCCAAGGCGATGAGCTAGGACGTATGAATCCTTTGTCAGTCAGCTCTTGCATTTCGGATGGGGCTAACCTATAAGGAGATTTTGCAACTGGTGTAGCTCCAGGAATAAGATCAATGCAGAATTCGACTTCTCTCACAGGAGGAAGTCCTGAAATGTCGTCATGAAAAACTTGCGGAAAATCTTTTACTACTGGGATGTCTTCAAGTTTCTTCTCCTTGGTTCCCTTTTTGACAACATGAGTTAGGAATGTGACATAATTCTTGCGGAGATATTTTCGGGCTTGAAGACAGGACATTAACTTGAGTCCTTTCGAAGGGGTTTCTCCAATGATTCGTAGAGTCTGACCATTTGTAAGAGGAATACGTATAAACTTTTCACGGCATACAACTTCAGCATGATGTTGGCTGAGCCAGTCCATACCAATTATAATGTCGAAACTTCCCAACTTCATAGGCATGAGGTCAACTGGAAAATCGTGATTGTTTAGGGTAAGAGTACAATTGCGTATAATAGAGTTTAATGAGACTGGTTTTCCATTAGCAACTTCTACCGTTATGGTTTCCATGAGTTCATCACGAGTTTGGTTGAGGATGGGTTCAAATTCTAAGGACACAAAACTCTTATCCGCGCCAGTATCAAATAACATGGATGCATAACTACCATTGATGAGAAACGTACCGTTAACCACATTGTTGTCAGCCCTAGCTTGATTAGCGTTGATGTTGAAAGCTCTACCTCTTACAGGTGGAGGAGCTTGGTTAGCCTGGTTTACTGGATTAGCTTGAGCTTGGGCATGGATAATGTTCACCAAGCGTGGACAGGTGTTCCTGAAATGGTTTGGGTCTCCACAGTTGTAACAAGCCCGCATAGGTTGCACCATGGGATAGCTGGGTTGGTAGTAGGATTGGGCTACATGTTGGGCAGGTGGTAGGAGTAAAGGTTGTTGGGCTTGACCCACTATCTAATGGTGGGTTTGGGTTGAGGGCTGATGGCGGTTCGTTCGCTGAAGTATGCGACAAGTTTGAACGGTGTGACCTGCGCGGCCACAGCCGGTGCAATGCTGGCAGGGATGATCAGGAAAGTGATGGTATTGGCAACGGTTGCATTTTGGGTAGGGGCCGGAGTATGGCTTTTTATATGGTGCAGGTGAGGGGCCAACCTGAGTGATGGGTGCAGCAGGGATAGGGAAATTTGTTTGTGTGACAGCAAAGTTTCTGGTGTTTCGTTTCCTTTTATTAGCAAACTTTGAGGAGGAGGTGGAATGGTTTGAAGTTTGGCCCTCAACGGGGGCTTTCTTCTGCTCATCTTTAAATTTGCCGTTACGAATACGATTCTCGGTAAGCTCGGTAGCTAGTTCCATAGCAGCTTCAAGTGTTGCAGGCGAAGTGCTTAGAACTGAGTCTTGAATTTTCGAGGGGAGGCCTCGAATATAGTGTTCGACTAAGCGGTATACTGGGGTGAACAAGTTGGGGATCATTTGGTTCAACTCTAGAAACCTTTTGTTGTAGGAGGTATGATCTCCCTCCTTTTGCTTCAACGAGTGAAATTCATCCTCTAACTTTTTGATCTCGCTTCTTGGGCAGAAGTGTCTTGTCATGATTTCCCTTAACTCCTCCCATGTTAAGGCCATTGCATCTTCGATTCCCCTCTTACCTTTTTCTGTATTCACCAGGTAAGAGCTACTCCAAATAATCTCCCGGTTGCGTAACGTACCTTGCGATCCTCGGGACAATCGCAATTGAGGAAGGTGTTTTTCATTTCCTCAAACCAGTGGAGGAGAGCAGTGAAACCTTCGGTCCCTTCAAATTTCGGGGGATCGCAAGACTTGAAGTGTTTGTAAGAGCACTTTTTGGAGGGAGGATTGTCGACGTTCTGGTCTTCTTGATGGGGAGGATTGGTAGGATTTGTGGCGAGAGCTTGTTGGACTTGAATTACGATGTCAGGAAGCACCGCGGCCATTTGTTTTGCGATTTGGGTGGCCAAGCGTTCGTTTGACCTTCCTGACCTTCTACCCCCACGTTGCTGCCTAGCCGACATCTACAGGAACATACATAAGAAGAGTGTGAGTTTAAGGAGTCTTTTTAGGTGTCATATGTCTGGAAAAAAAATAAAAATAACATAAACATCAATAATGCAACTACATCCATAGGATGTCTTGGGTTTGCTCATGTTTGGGCCTCCAATGTCCCCCATACTATCGCCTGTATAGTCATGTGGGCCCCCATGACTATTGGCTTAGTAGGATTCACATTGGTATTGGCCGTTTAACACTCGTATCACCCGAATGAAAACCATGAAATATGTTTGCGAGATGTATGGTCGGAGGGTGTCCAGGTGTAGACACAATGACAACTCAAAGTGGGGTTAGCTCACACGACATTTGGTATAGCATGCTTTGGCCTAATAGGTCCTTCGTACTCTCATCGTTAGTCCCCAGGTAGGCAAACTGGTCCTTTATTTTGGATTTATACGAATGCCAAGCCTAGACAGGACGTTCCGACTACCGGTACTCGTACCCTTCCAGTTACTACATGCCCGTCATGAGAACTCACTTTGATGTGAATTGAAAATACAAAAATCGTTGCAAAAATCATGGAAAATGTGTGGTGTGTGCTCTCATGGATATGATATGTTATGAGGATATGATTCATGGTAGGCATTGTATAATAATATGTACTTATGAACATGCTTGCATAACATTGAAAGTAACAATAAACATAAAGCATATAAACATCATGAATTTTGCATGTAACACACAAACAATTTAAAAATTCTAATCAACTATAGTATAGGCTCTAAGGGTCTAATAACCTATCCTATATCCCTATAGTCATGGCTCTGATACCAATCTGTCACACCCCGACCCGCAGCGGAATAAGAGTCGGGGCATAATTGGGTTATCACCAAAGCTCATGATGTTTACTAATATGTTTCATATTTATTAAATTCAAAATTACATCCTCAATATTCCAAACAAGTTCATATAATTACAAAGAAAAGTAACTAAATAAACAATCCAAAGTCTAAACCGATTTATTCTTCTAAGCCATCCTATATGTTTCTTGCTGCAATTGGATCACCTGTATCATGTGTAAAAATGGGGGTTTTTGGGTCAACAAAAGTTGGCGAGTGAACCTTGTTAGAAAACATTTATTACTGATTTCCTTGTTATATTTAATATGGAAAAATTGTGCAATAATCATATGTGAGCAAATGTAAATAAACATACAATAACAATAACAATAACAATAACAATAACAATAACAATAACAATAACAATAACAATAACAATAGCAATAACAAACCACCTTGCATGAGTATATAACATGAATGATAATGTATATGTTGGCAACGTCAC
This sequence comes from Scalesia atractyloides, assembly GCA_947069175.1. NCBI lineage: Eukaryota > Viridiplantae > Streptophyta > Magnoliopsida > Asterales > Asteraceae > Scalesia > Scalesia atractyloides. Next base: position 37,076,802 of record CAMTDV010000019.1, on the reverse strand, counting down.
GTTCCGCTCATAGGTAATGGGGAACGGACGGCCTATGATGTTGTATGTGTGATCAAGGCTCAATCAAACGGAGCCGATCGTATGTTGGCAACGCCTTGTTCACGCTCATAGGTAATGGGGAACGGCGGCCTATGATGATGTATGTACTGAAAATGATAAATTTAATCTAAACGTTAACCACACAAACAGTTGATACATATTGAATACAGTTTGATCATGGATATGATGGATGCACAAGTGTTTAAATGTAATAAATAATAAGACACATGATACACCCCAAAATGTGATTAAAATGGGGAATTTGTAGAGATCCACTCACATTGGGTGCGTTTGGTTGATGATGATGAATGCGCACGAGTTTAGAGGGTTGATCGACGAGGATTAACTAACCTAAATAATAACGAAAAGGTACGGTAAATAAGTGGATTTTATTAGTAATTTTAATAGGATTTTTAGATATATTTTTGTGAGTTTAAGGTCATTTTCTAACTTTAAAAATATTATTTTTAAGTATTTTTAATTGATTTTTAAATTAAATAAATAAATAAACATATAAAAAATGTTGACTTTTTGGGGTTGACCGTTGACCGTTGACCTATTGACTTTGACTCTTGACCGGTTCGGTCGTGTATATGTTTGCACTGAGTGAGGTTCGAACTTGTGACCTCCCGTACGCGTGCACGCAGCTCTACCAACTGAGCTACATGTCTAACCCTATATATTTCTGTTTTTAATTATATTTATATACTATTTAATTTATTCAAAATTCATTTATTTCAAAAAAGGATTTTAATTCAATCGAACCGGTGTGCATAACAGGTCTCGAACCCGGGACCTGCTGTTTAACGTTGCACACAGTCCACCGCTGGACTGTGTGTCTAACCTGGTTAAGATACTAGTTTTTATTTCACTTATATACTAACTGGAGTTTTCCGTATTTGGGTTTTATAAAAAGTCTGAATATTGTGACGAATCGGAAACAAGGACAGACTCGAACCCGGTATCTCTATGATTCAAATGCACACAGTCCACCGCTGGACTGTGTGTCTAACCCGAGATATAACCCGATTTATACTAAATATATACACAATCCAGACTTCATCTTCTTCGTTAAAACAACTCAAACAATTTATATTCGACTGATCTTGTTCAATTCAATTAACGGTCATATAAATGATTAAAATGGAATGATTACAGAAGGTTTTGGAAATGAATGTACCGGAAAGATGGTTTTTCTCAAAACTCCGGCGAAAGTCGTCGGCTCTGTTTATGAGTTCCGTCTGAGCGGAACAATTAACAGTTTTGATTAACTAATTGTGAAATTAAGTGACTAAACAAGGATTATCAAAAAGTTTAGATGCTCGTACCGAATCACAGCGTGTTTTCAGAATTTTCAGAGAAATTTCCGGCGGTTGCATGTTATCCGATATCGTCGTCTGTGACCGATTCTGGTTGAATGGTTTGTGTTAGTAAAAGTCTACCAATAGATAGAAGATGAAAGGATTGAGAAATTTACCGTTTTGATGAACGACACGGTTTTCCGGCGAAGGTCCGGCGATTTCAGAAAGCGTTTCCGACGAACAAAAAATAGAGCGAAAGTGAAATTGGAGGTTCTGTGAGTGTTTCTGAGTTGTGAGATACTGATATTACCGGTGAAAATCAGGAAGTAAATGATTTCGGTTATTAAACCCGAAAATCATATGAATCAAGTTCAATAAAGACTGAATTGATTAAGAACGTGGGTCTATCGGTTATAATTAGTAATGACGAAACACTCAACAGTCTGGACAGTTGAAAGCCGATGAACGGTTTCAGTTTTGGCGCAAACAGATGATTTCACAGGTAGAGTTAAGTATTATTTGTTTCCTAGATTACACAAAGACAGCAAGTGGCGGAGTGGTTAAGTGTTTGATGTTAGTGTCTTCCGGCTGACCCGGGTTCGAAACCCGGCAGCCTGATTTCTTTTTTATTCACTTTATTTTTACTATTTTAACAATTTAAGTTTCCATATTCTAATATGTTTATTAGTTATGTATTGTTTAAAATTAAAATGGGCATTAAATAAGCAACGAAAAAATTGAAACTGATTATTTGATTAACAAACGAAGCGGGTTTGGAAACCCGTTTCGACGGATGTTACAGCAGTTGTAACATACATGTAGTATGTAATCAACATTTTGTAAGTAATAAAATGTAGTATCTTTATAAACAATGTGCTTGTACCAGAGGTGTCTGTTACCTCCATTGTTTTTCTTCCGCTGCAGATTGGGGTGTGACAATTTCCATTCATGTCTATGGAGGAATCATCTTCAAATTCAAAGAAATAAAGATTTTAGATCTAAAAATGTGAAAAGTCTGTTTCGCTTGAATGAGGCAATTTTTGCACTGATAAGTTAGTTTCGTGAGGATAAGTCAGTTTCGAGAAGACGAGACTCATCCTCACGAAGGACTCCTCCTCATGAAGGACATCCTCACGAATGACTCGGCCTCACGAAGGACGCGTCCTCACGAAGGAATCGTCCTCGCGAATGATATATCCTCACGAATGACTCATCCTCACGAAGGAGTCATCCTCACGAATGACTCATCCTCACGAAGGAGTCATCCTCACGAATGACTCATCCTCAAGAATGACTCATCCTCTCGAAGGAGCCTTCCTCTTGAAGGAGTCATCCTCACTAAAAGTCATTCGCTCTAGAACTTTCACACGCGAAAGAGATTATTTGATGAATTCAAAGACCAAATGTTGATAGAGAGTGGGGTAGTCATGGAGACCTGTTCATAATGATTATCATATGGTTGAATTGACTATGAATGGGCCAATCCGCAAGAAACCTGAATTTTCCAAAAATGAGGGGGACTAAAAAATTTCCAATATTAGAACATTTTTTGAAATTCAGACGAGAAAAACGTGCAACAATATTTGGGTGTTCTGACTAAAATATGTTTCGGGATGCGTAGGATCTTGGATGCTTTAGTCCATGATCTTAGCAAATTGGTATTCATTAGACTGTGACCAGATTGATGTCTGAGGGTTTGAGTCCCGAGTCTTCGTACAAGCTGGTTAGCAGGATTAGCATCAGGAGGATGCATCAGTAGTGTCGATATTTACAAGATATCAGAGAGCTTTCAAGATATTAGATACGCGACAGTTTTGTGATAGTCTAAAGTGTTAGATTGCTTAATATTTGAGCAGATGAGTTGTTTTTCGAACTAACCGCTAGGGAATGAAGATGTTTGTTGATTAAGTTGCTGCCGGGACTAACGGAGAAGAATATACATTTGTTATCATGACTGAAGAGGAAGGATGTGAATTTGATTGTAAAACAATGTTTCTTAGATCACAATGTGCTACCAGATGATTTGTTATCCGTTGAAGATTTGCTGAGTATGGAGATTACCGTTTACATTGACCAGTATTTGAAGATTGGTTGTGCATAACGATTGTTACGGAAGACTAGATTTCAGATTTTCGTGGGTGTTCATAGACTTGAACGTTACCCGTGTAGTGATCGAAGTTTCTATCAATTGCTGGTTGGATTTTTGAAGATTAAAAGTTTGAGCTATGAGAGGTTGTTCAAAAACCAAACCGGATGTGGTTAAGGTTGAAATGAAGATGTTGCATTTATTAATTTCAGGTTGGTGATTATTCATGAAGATTGTAGTTAAGCAAATCAGAGGAGGTCAGGAACCATCCAATCTAAGAACTGAATTGTCATTTCAGGGAGAATATGCTACTGCTAATGCCAACTTGAATCATCACTCAAGGGGGAATTAATTGAAGATATCAAATACTCGATTGAAGTTGCAGATTATTCAAACACGGCTTGGATATTTGAATATCAAGATTCGACATTGACGTACAAGAGGGAAACTGTTAGTGCATATTCTGTGTGTCTGCCAGTGCATGAATAGGCTAGATAGAGCATGTGTTGAATATTTTATAGTTTAGAGTGAAATACAAACATATGAAACTTTCGAGAGGACGACACCGTTCGAGATGATGACACCCTTGTTGAGGACGACACATTGCGAGAGGATCAGTACTCATCCTCATGAATGAGTCTTCCTCTCCAAAGTCCATGTCTATATATAGGTGTCATGTGTTCATAGTTGTTAAGTTTTGGAGTTTTGGCTAGAGAGATTGCCTGTTGCTCTCTCCAGCCTATCAGTGATGTATGCTCCTTCAGGTATTAATGGAAGCTTCTACTTTTGACTATTCTTACGAGATTTCTACCGACTTAGCTCTATCTTATCCAAACTTCCGTCTAAACCCAACGGATCCGGAACTTTCAATTGTATCAGAGCTATGGTACCGATTCAATCGATCTAACAGCTGATTGAATCACCTATGCATATGATTTATGGGTTTTGTAGGTCCTTGTCCGGATCTGTTCAGGCACTACTTTGGCAACCTAAGGTAAACGTGCGGAATCCCTTTGCTTAGGAGACGTTGTTAACAAGTTTATTTCTATTTCACTGTTTCGTGGATTATCAAACTTTACAGTTCCTTGGAGTAGCCGGACAGAGCTCCGCCGTCCGTGTTACCAAAACTCTCTAATAACTAAACATTCAAACAAGCTAACTCCTATTTATAGGCTAGGACAACTCGCACGAGAAACATGTCACTTCGTACGATTTGTGTGAAATTCGTACGAGGTGAGTCCAACTCATACCAGTTGTATACCCAACACACTAATTGCAATGTTATGCTCCTATATACAGACTCGATACAATATGATGACGTAAGCAACAGACACATGCACCAACAAACACCCCCTTGGATGTTGCTGCAGTCATCATTCTTCATTTAAATTCTAGAGTCTTTAATCTTCTTGGATCTTAAATTTCCTTCTAGCATAACTTTCCCACATGGGTGGTGGAACACGTTCATAACCTACACTCTTTTTCTTTTCATTCTTATCGATTTCATCCTTTTCAATTTTAGGAAGGATACGATCGATGACATAAGAACTGGTTGAATAACTGATCAGAAGTTTGTTTACCCTTTCTATTTTGATTCTCGTGTTTTATAATTCATTTTTTAGTTTAGCAATCATGTTTAAATGTATGTTTATTTCCATTTGTTTATCCATCACTGCTTCTTTGAGCAACGATAGGGTTTTATCATCTTCTCTGTTGGTCTGTTCATATTGTTTAATGGTTCTGCTCAATTTGTCATATGCTTCTTTTACTGAGTTATAATCACTTTTCAAATTATCTGAGTCTTTTTTAATCTCTTTTTAAATGTTAACTTTTACGACACAATCTCCACAAGGTTCTGTGCATTTACTGCACGGTTTCTCAACCTCGAGCACTTGTATTGTAACGATACCGATAACAACTACCGGATGATTAACATGGACCATTGTCACACTCGAGGCAAATCCCACATCGGTCGTGGCCAGGAGAGATCTTGGTTCATAAGGAATGCCCCGCCTCTTAAAATCACCAACGCATTTTGGGTTTGATGTTAGTGGATGAGAGGAGAACTCCACAGTTAAGCGTGCTCAGGTGGTAGTAGTACCAGGATGGGTGACCTCCTGGGAAGTCTCTACCGGGGCAACCAAAAGCAAATCCATGAGTCCCTGGATGGGAAACCCATCGGGGGCAAAGCGGACAATATTGCTGATACGAGAGGCTGGGATGTTACAAATGGTATCAGAGCCACTCCTGAGCCGTTCGGGATGGTGGGGCAAACCTCATCGAGGACGATGAGTCCCTAAGGGGGGGTGATTGTGACGCTACCGATACCGACTACCGAATGATTAACATGGACTATTGTGACACTCTAGGCAAATCCCACATCAGCCGTGGCCAGGAGAGATCTTGGTTCATAAGGAATGTGTCGCCTCTTAAAATCACCAACACGTTTTGGGCTTGATGCTAGTGGATGAGAGGAGAACTCCAAAGTTAAGCGTGCTCAGGTGGGAGAAGTACCAGGATGGGTGACCTCATGGGAAGTCTCCATCGGGGCAACCAAAAGCAAATCCATGAGTTCCTAGATGGCCAACCCATCGGGGGAAAAGCAGACAAATATTGGTGATACGAGAGGCCGGGATGTTACATGTATTTTAACCACTTCTTTTACCACTTCATTCACACACTCGGACTCCTTTTTGACTTCATTGGAATCTACGTCTGTTAGATTGGCCTTCATTGCTTTGTTTGCAATTTCCAACATATTTTTGACATTCATTTCCTTCTTTATGTATATCAACTCTTCAACTTCCGCTTTCGATTCCTCCAATTTCGATCCTTGAAGGCTTGAATCGAAGTACCCTACAAAAGAAGAAAACATATTAGGTGGAATTATATTCTTAAAAGCATTGTGTAACAAATTTTCGTATTCAGATCGTTGAGTATATTCCTCAAGAACAACTTCTTTAATTACTTAATCATCAAAGACCACTTCAGAATATTCTTCAGTTTCAGGTTCTGGATATTCGATTATCTCAGCTAGTAACGCAAGGCTTTCCATTTTGGAAATGTACTTGTTCCAATTAAACCCTTCATCCTCCTGTGCAACGACCAAGGCCTTTTCTTTTGAGTTCGATGAACCATCTTCAATCTGAATCATTCTAGAATTTTTCTGGGGAGGTGATGATCCATGATAGATACCCTTTATGTAATAATCATTCCATAAGGATTTTGATTGCCGCTCACTTCTCGATTGGTACACTCACTTTTAAAATGTCTGTTGGGATTGAACCTTTTTTCAAAGGAACAAATGATAGAAAGCCAAAACATGCTAGTTCATTTGATCCTACACATCAGAGTTTACAAGATTTGATGAATAACCATTGATATAGTCAAAGCCATTCCATCAAGCATCTGTTGAAGCTAAATGACAAAGATATTCAAAGCTCTGCTGAAGACCAACAGTGTATTGCATTAGAGTTTAGTTTATCTTATTATAATCAATGTAACAGTGTTTGTATTTAGTAGTGTTTAGGTTATCAGTGTTTAGAAGTTAGTTATAATATTGTTAGCTGTCACTATCAACCCTGACATCAGTAAAGATGCTTAGACGTTAAACATGTACTATAAATAGAACAGTGCATTGTACTGTTCCATCATCTATCAAAAGATCATTTTGCATTTCCTTCCAATCATCTCTCTTACATTCTGTACTAACAAACTATCATTAGGCTGAGGGGGAGTTGTGATTCACCTGCAAAAATTATAAGTTTGAAAGCTTGATGATCAAAGCAATCTTCCATTAGTTGTGATACAATGTTTTATTTCCGCTGCAATTCACTCTGTTTTTATCTTCTTTCATCAATCATTTATCAAACAATCACAACTAATTCAAACTCAGATCCTAACAATTGGTATCAGAGCTTGGTCAATCAAAATTTGATTTAACAATCAATTTGATTTGAAAGATCAACTCTCCCTACAAACTTGTTTGTTTGTTTTCGTTGGAAAACAAAGTTTAATTACGTTGAAAGTTTTTAAAACAAATCTATTTAAAACAATCAGAATATCACAAAACACATAGGATTCCAAAAACACTCGATCCATGTTTAAAACTCTGATGCTTATCAAAAATGAGTATTACATATGGCAATGTCAGATGGGTCAACTTCTTGCTTAGCAAAACACCGTTTGCTGGAGGTCAGTTGTATTTGGACCATGTGTTCCTATGGTTCCAAGTGCAAAAGACCCAACAAAACAAGTGCCTAGAAGTTCTGAAAGTTACTCCGAGCAAGATTTCCAAAAAAATGAGTTAGATGCTAATGCTTTTAGCATTGTTGCTTCAGCTTTGCCTAACAAAATCTATGCTGGCCTGTTGCACTGCAACAGTTCAAAGGAGTTATGAGATGCTTTGAAAGAGCAATTCGGTGGGACTGAGGAAGTAATTGAAAATAACAGAGAAGTCTTAAATCAACAATATGAAATGTCATGTCAAAGGAGAGTCTCTAACCCAACAGTTCAAGCGATTTAGCTATCTCATAAATGAACTTAAGCTGGTAAACGTTGAATTTCCCAATTCGATTGTGAATAGTCATTTCCTCATATCGTTACCAGAAAAGTGGGATACCATAGCTTTTGTGACTCAAAAATCTGTTGGTTTTAAAGAAATAAAAATCTTACACAACTTCATGGTAGACTCCTCACGTATGAGAGAGAGTTAAACCAGAAAAGGAAGTTACAAGAATCTGACAAAATAACTGATAACTATGCTTTTGACAGCACATCTCTTTTAGGCTAAGAAGAGGGATATGGCAGTGTTAAGGATCAGAGTTATGATCATTTTATTGATCTAACGTCTGGAGGAAACTTCAACTCTGATTCTTACTCACCCAACTATGCTTTTGCTGCTAGTGGGGAAAGCCAAACCTCTGACAACTTATCCTTTGAGTTAAATGATCTTCAACACTTTGAATCATCTGATTTAGAAGAAATGAAAATTTTGCACCAACTGGATCTACTAAGTGTTAAAGCTAGTAAATTTTATAAGAGAACTGGTAGAAAATTCTCAGGGTTGCATGGGAGGTTAAAAGTTGGGCTGGATAAATCAAAATTCATGTGCTATAAGTGTAATAGACTATGACATTTTGCTAGGGAATGCAGATCTCAAACATCTGGACCTATTGAGACACATCCTGGCCCTAGACCTCAACACACACAAAGCACTGCTCATTCTTCCAAATATACCACTACTCCTAAAATGCAAAGCACTGCTCATTTTGCACACCCTACTACCACTGTTCCTGTTGGAGTATGTTCAAACCGTTGGTCAACATATTTAATATGTTCAAGCATCGTCTCCTCAAGTGAATGTGCAACCTGCACCTCATGTCACTCAGGTTACTCAAACCACTGCTCCGGCAGAGGTTAACCAACAAAGCTTTTTCACACAAGGCTTTGTTGATTGGAGTAGCTTGCCTAAGGAATTATCTGATGAACACTTTGCTCTAGTAGCCAAAAATGATTTAGAAAACGATTTTTTTCTTTATGGCTCTAGACACCATAGTTGATGCTGATGAATCTGTGGAAGAGATGTCTAAATTTGATGTGCCTGAAGTTCATGAAGAAACAGTGGTTACAAAAGAGAATGTTGAGAAAGATGTGAAACATCTGTTTGATCCATGGGATACCAGTGTGTGAAGGTGATTGTGACTGTGCCATGATGGCTACTGCTAAGGTATCACCTCAGATCCTTAAAAGTCTATGTTCAGAGAAATGCATAATTGCTTTTGCTAACATAAAAAAAGGTGAATTAAAATCTTAGAAACAAAATTTTAGATGATGAACTACATTTTAAAAAGCTCACAAAAGAGTTGAAAACAAAATTGGTTAACAAAGATTCTGAAATCAGCAGTCTAAAAGATGAGGCAAGCATAACCAAGGTTCAACTCTAAACTATGACAGAGAAAAAAATTAAGTTTGCAAAAAGGAGTTGGAATCTACCCAGATCACTTGTGAGAAGTGGGTAGAATTGTAATGGTTATGAGGCCATGCTTGAAAACCAAATCAAAAGTAACATAAATTTGGCATATATTTAAGGAAAATGACCAATTTTCTGAAGATGTTACTGAAAATGAATCTGGGGTGGTTGAAATTATCCCAACAAATTTGGCTAGTGAAGAGATCAAAGTCAATGATAAAAATGGAAATAAAATCATTTTAGAAAAAACCTGACGGATCCTCAACTTTTGAGGAAGTTTAGAATATCAATTTAAACCCACATGGTCTGATGAGTGTGACATTCTCGAAAACTTCAAGCCAATAGACTTTTCCACCATTGATGGTGTCAAAGCACCTAAGGCGGTTCTTCCAGCAGATGTTACAATGTCTGCTGAAAATGGGGAAAAAGAAGAAAAGGACAAAAACTTGTTTTGTGATTTTTGTGAGAAAAGAAATCATGTCACTCAAAACTATTTTCTTTTAAAAGCTTATGATATTAATAAAATTTGTATGATCCCAAATTTTTCAAAATGCATCATCTGTGGTAAACAAACCACATAACCCAGAGTGTGTTTATCTTCAAACCTTTGACATTAAGGTGAAAAAAAAACTAAATAAAAAACTCTTGAGAATCAACATTCAAGCTCTGTTAGAAATATATGTAAGCAGACCTTTGAATTTGTTGAAACATCTATTACAAAAGCTTTGAACAAAACCTTTGTTCCCAGAGAGGTACAAGATACAGATACACCACCTGCAAATAGGTATCCAAGAGGGTATGGGCAACCTATATATCAAATTGTTCCTCTTAGTTATGAGGGTTACAATAGACATCCTCATGGTTAACAACATCTGACAGGAAATGGCTCAAACAGGGGTTACAAAAACCTGATCTAACCACTGTCCATTCTCCTGAATTTGAGATTGGCCAATCTGTGACCCCCTCCAAAGCCATTTTGGTTTTGGAGACCCACCTAAACTAATTGTTTACTAATGTGCAGGGAGCTTCTACTTGCCTTGACAGTTTATGGTATGTAGATAGTGGAGGCTCCAGGCACATGACAAGATGTAGAGGCCTACTCAAAGATTTCATGTCACATGGAGGGTGAGATATATCTTTTGGTAACAATTTAAAGGGGAAGGTGTTGGGATCAGGGACTGTTCAGGCTGGGAAATTCAAATTTGAACATGTTAATCTCATTGATAATCTAAAATTCAACTTGCTGAGTGTCTCACAAATGAGTGATAAAGGATATGGATCTTTCTTTTACAAATAAAACATTTCAATTTGTAGGACCAGAAGTTGTTAAAAAGACTGATCAAATCATTTCTGAGAGTAAAGCACAACTTGTTGCTCATGGGAGTGGCAATGTGTATATGGTGGATATGTTGAACGATGATCCAATGTCCAATGCATGTATGTTCTCAGTTGCTTCAAACAAAGAGACATGTTATGGCATAGAAGACTTGGGCACACAAATTTGAAAACTATCACCACTCTCTCAAAACAAAATCTTTTCAGAGGTTTACCCTCAAAACAATTCACTTGTGAAGAACATTGTGTTTCCTGTTTAAAAGGGAAACAACATAAAATTTCTTACAAGTCAATTGAAGAGTCCAAAACAAGCTAGTGCTTGCAACTACTGCACATGGATTTGTTTGGTCCTCTGAAAATCATGAGTCTTAAAAAGAAAAGATACTGTCTTGTCATTGTAGATGATTTTTCAAGGTTCACATGGACATTTTTCATGCACTCTAAAGATGAAACTACTTGCATTTTGCAAAATTTTGTTAAGCAAGTTGAAAAGCAATTTGACCTTCTAGTCAAAATTTTTAAAAGTGACAATGGGACAGAGTTTGGGAATAAGGAGTTGGATACTTTTTGTGAGTTAAAAGGGATTGTTAGAAAATATAGCATCCCAAGGACTCTAGAAAAAAATGGGGTGGTTGAAAGGAAAAACAGGACTTTAATTGAATCTGCAAGAACAATGCTTGCAGACTCAGATATACCCTTGTCTTTTTGGGCAGAGGCTATAAACACTACTTTGTTATGTGCATAACAGAGTTTTTGATCAATCCAAGGAATCAAAAGACTACCTATGAAATTCTTTATAAAATCAAACCTCTGATCTCATATTTCAAAGTCTTTGCCTGCCCATGCTTCATATTAAACTTAAAAGATTCAATTTCAACGTTTGTAGCCAAAGTAGATTGTGGTTATTTCCTGGGATACTCAATCACTGCTAAAGCCTATAGAATTTTTAGCTCTAGGACCAAGTGTGTTGAAGAAACTTTGAATGTAAAGTTCAATGAACTTTCTTCATTGAAAATCCCAGCAAATCTGGCTAAACTGTTTGATCTAGACAAATTTACATTTGAAGATGTGTCTAACAAGATTGACCTTTTAGGTACATCACAATCTTCTCATCAAGATCATGGATATGACAGTGTGCTTCCACAATTCAAAGTCAATCCATCCATCAGAGGAGCAGATTTTAACAACTGTCAAAACTCTGCCACTGCTATCTCAACAGTTGTTGATCCACAAACCTCTGCCAGCTCACAAAACCAAACCACTATTGATAAAAGTCCATTCTCTGTGAACAAAAATCAACCAACATTCAAAACCATTCCACTTATACCTCCACCTCCATTTCAAACAGATGTTGGCACTTCAAAATTGCCAACAGATGTTAGCTCAGATGATTCCCATTTTCCGCCTTCACCTCAAAATGCCATCATTCCATATAAGTGAGATCTTATCTTCCTTAGAAGTCATTCATCTGATCAAATCGTTAGCAACATCAATGAGGGAGTGCTCACAAGAAGCTAATCCCAAAACATTTGTCTTTTTGCTGGTTTTCTATCACTCACACAACACGTCAAGTACCAAGAGGCACTGAAAGACAACAGTTGGGTAGAAGCTATACAAGAAGAGCTTCTTCAATACAAAAGACAACAAGTATGGGAACTTATACCAGTTCCGAAGGATGTATGTTCAACTGGCACAAAGTAGGTCTTTAAGAACAAATCTGATGAAAGGGGTATTGTTGTCAAGAACAAAGCAAGGCTTGTGGTTCAAGGCTATAGACAAGAAGAAGACATTGACTATGATGAGATCTTTGCTCAGGTAGCAAGATTAGAAGCCATAAGATTATTCTTAGTTGCTGCCAACCACAACATCAAGGTGTTTCAAATGGATATCAAAAGTGCGTTCTTGTATGGTAAGATCAAAGAAGAGGTATATATCTGTCAACCTCCTGGATTTAAAAATGCATTTTACCCTGATCATGTCTACAAGCTTAATAAAGCCTTGTATGGCTTAAAGCAAGCACCAAGATCTTGGTAGGAAACTCTTTCCACTTTTCTCTTATCCATTAGCTTCACAAGAGGTAAAATAGATAAAACATTATTCTTAAAATGGAGAAGAAAAGATTTGATGCTTGTCCAAATTTATTTGGATGACATCATTTTTGGATCCACATGCACTGCCATGTGTAAAGAGTTTAGGCAACTCATGGCATCAGAGTTTGAAATGAATGCAATGGGTGAGCTCCAATGTTTTCTTGGTCTTCAAGTAAATTAATTGCACAATGGTACATTCATTCATCAAAGTAAGTATGTCAAAGAACTACTCACCAAATTTGATATGAATGATTGTAAACCATGTAACACACCCATGGCAGCCTCAAAGCTTGTCAATGTTGATGAAAAAGATGATTTGGTTGATCAAACTCTCTACAGAAGCATGATTGGGTCTTTATTGTACCTAACTGCTTCTAGGCCAGATATCATGTTTGCAACATGTGTTTGTGCCAAAACCCAATCAACACCTAGAAAGTCTAATCCTATTACTGTGAAAAGGATATTCATAGACATAAAAGGTGCTCCCCACTTGGTATCTGGTATCCTGCTAATGGAAACATTGAGCTTTCAGGTTACCCAGGTAGTGATTTTGTAGGTTGCCACACCACAAGGAAGTCCACGTCAGGGGGAGTTCAGTTCCCAGGTGATTGCCTAGTCTCCTGGCAAAGCAAAAAGCAAGTTGAAGTTTCCACATCTACAGCTAAGGCTGAATACATTGCTGCTACAAGTTGCACTGTTCAACTCTTGTGGCTTCAAAACCAACTGCTGGATTTTGGTGTAATTGCTTTAAAGACTCCTCTCAAGTTAGATAGTCAAGCAGGTTAAAACATCATTAAAAATCCAGTGTCCCATTCCACAACAAAACACATTGACATCCGACATCACTTTGTGAGAGATTGCTATGAGAAAGGTTTGATTTCTCTACATCATATTGAAACTAAAGATCAACTAACAGATGCTCTAACAAAAGCATTAGATACATCCACCTTTGAAAGTCTAATCTCTAGGATTTGTATGCTAAACATGGAATAAAAACATTTTTATGTGTTCCATGTGTAAATAACATTAAAATGTTTTAAGAAAATCAAAAATCCATCCTTAAAGATATTTTAAAATTGAAGTTTTCAATAAATCTCAAAAGTTTGTTCATAACCACTGCTTTCTTAAAACCACAGATTGGCTTGCAAAATCTAAAGTGTATCTACCGATTGCCTCGTCAAGCATCAAACAATACCGAACAATTCCGAATCTAATGAAATCTTGTGTTTCATTCCTGAGAATTGTATAATTACATGTGACATTTATACATTTTAGTCCATGTACAATTTCAACTCCTCTAGGCTTTTCTGGAGGTTATACATACACAAAACGAAACCAATTTAATGCAACGTATGTTCCGGAATAGTTACATAAGATAAAAATACCTTAAATAACCTTTGCATAACTTAGAAATAAGTTTTGAAGGGTTTGATATGTCAAAAGCAAGTTTATTCGATCACAGGGACTATTTACGACAAACTGCGAAAGTCTGCCGATTCTCGCAGCAACGTACGCTCCGGAACAAGGTCACAAGCTTAACAAACCTTAAATACCCTTTACATAACTTAGAAATAGGTTTTGAGGGCTTTTGTATGGCAAAATCACACTTTTGTAACTTCAGGGACTATTTTGCAAATTTCGTGAAACTATGTTTTTCGCGTATTTCACCATCCGGAACATATTATCCAAAAAAATTTTGTAATCACTAAAATATCATATTTTAGTGGTTGGGATGCAAAAATGTCATTCATTACGCATTTACGGTCATACACGCGTTCGTTATGCTTTTCGTCGTAATTAACAAAAAATCGCAACCGTACGACCAAACAAACCGAGCTCTGGAACATTTTTGGACATATTGCAAGTTCCTTATACTTTATTGTCCTTATAAATCTTAAAAATGGGGTTCACAGGTGTTAAAAGTGCCGAACGCGTCGTAAAACAAGTTTAGAGGCTGCAGGGACCATTTCTGCCAATTATGAAAGTTTGGGCTTCTGGCGTTGCGCGAGTCCCTAAGCCTAAACGACTGGCAGCCTGCGAGAAGCCATCAGATACAGAAAAATAAGCTGGCAACCTCCCAGCTCATTCCTTGGCCACCAAGACGTGAATTTTGACACCTAGCTTGCAATTTGCCACCTTTTTTCCTGCTTTTAATATGTGTATGACACTAATCAAGTGTAGTGATGAATCATGGACACTTGTTAAGCTCTCATGACATCAAAATTGCTATAAATAGCAAGGGTATTTCACCATTTGAAGCTTTTTAACCTCCTTCTTGCTCTCATCTACTACAAATCCGAATTTGCAACTTCCTTGGGGCTTTTCTCTGGTGTTCTTGATCATTCCTTGTGTTTGTAAGTGTTCTACTCTTGACATGTTCAATTATTATAGCTTATTTTGACTAAAAAAACAATTTGAATTCTGTTTGACTTTTAGTTTTAATCATGAATTGATCAAGATAAAGCTCAATTGAATCTTGCAATATAATGGTAATCAAGGTGGTTATGATCCCTAAAAATCATGCCTACCGATTCCCACCATTTCTAGTTATTTTGACAAGTCAAAGTTTCGGTCAAAATGTGATTGTTGCGCATTTTGCAATGGATCTGTTTTCAGGTATCAAAACAGGTTGTTTTGATGCTAAATTGCTTTTATAAACATCCTAAAACATGTCAAGACTTGTCAAATTCATCACCTTTGTTAAATGTGCTCATTTGGGTTCAAAAGTCTAGCGGTTTGACCACCACTTTGACTTTTGAATCTGACCCGTTTGGTCAACTTTTAGACCCGACCAAATACATAATTATGACCATAAATATAGAGGGAATAACCCTCTGAGGTTATACCATATGGTCATGTCTTTCGGATAGTGTTATGTTAATCAATGGTAATATCCCTTTAAAAATGACCAAAATGCCCTTTTCGCAAGAAAACCAATTAAAAACATATGTAACATGAATTTTGACATGTATTCTGATCAAATAACATTTTTAAACATGTTTAAGCATTTAAGACTTATCATAACACATATCTAACCATCCGAATGCGTAGTTACGCAAATGACGCGTTAAAGTGGCTTAAACTACCTTAACGGGTTAAAAAAGGGTTAAAAGCACTTAAAAATCTTTCCAACTCATAATGTTAACTTATTAAACCATTTCATATGAGTTCAATACTCATTTGGTTTATAAGGTCTCATTCTATCCAATCCTCTGATTTCAAGTCTCGATATTTACATTATTATCCATTTTTAGGACACACACTTGATTCCTTAATCTTCGGACGTTGATCATACACTTGTACAAGGATTATCCGCAAATCCCAGGCTAGTACATCGGTCCCCTCCTTTATGTTTACAAATGTTTTGGGGTGATTCATATGTGCTAATTGTTTTCAAGTTTTCAAAGTACAAATACTATGGTTTATATAACAATATGGTTTCAATAATGTGATATAACTTGTTGGTGCGTTATCCAAAATACGAATGACATTCATTAACATTGTTATGCCGCCCAGTAGTAAGTTATAGTACCATAGGATTGACAATCCCGTTACTAGGCTATTCGCTGGATTTGGTGGGTAGTTTGGGGAACGGCAGAAACTGTTTATGACTAACAAATCATTCATTGATTTGCTAGTCTTGTTAAAGAGATCTTTTAGGATCTATTAATGATACCCTTGGGGTATAGTCGAGTTAACAAAGGTTTCAATGTACTCATTAAAGAACGACCAAAAGTTTTTACAATTATAACAAGGAACGATTGGTTTATAACAAGAAACAAAGAACGATGAACAATGAACAATGAACAATGAACGATGAACAAATGGTTTATTACCAGGAACAATGAACGACGAACAAATGATTTCAAACAATGTCACACAACGATTTTTGATTAAAGATATAAATCATACAAGTTATTTCAAGACGATTTACAAGTTGGATTTACAAAACAAATGTTTTCGAGTCAAGGTTCACGGCTACTAGATTTTATAACTTTTAACAATTTGTTTTAGTTGAATCACTATTGCAATATCAAATGCTTTCAAAACAAGGTTTCACTTACGACTCTAGTAGTCGGGTTGTTTATATTGAAATATATATAAAGCCATGGACTTGACATGTTCATGAAACTTATGTACTCGCCAGCATATTTTTGCTGACTCGTTTTCACATATGTTTCAGGGAATGATGCTAGATGATACTGATGCATGCTCATGTGGGAATGGATGTGGACTTTAGTACCTTAAAACAAGAAAGACAATTGAAATATTTGCTTAGTTTGTTTTAACTCCAAGAATAATGTAATTTGTAAATCATTTAATAAAACATAACGATAATTACCATGTGTTATTGAGACAATCTGTTGACGTGACTCCCCAAGTGGTTCCGCCGTGTGTTGTTTTACGCGATTTGGGGTGTTACAGGTTGGTATCAGAGCACTGGTTATAGGGAATTAGGTTATAGTAATTCTTTGACCTAGACCATAACCTTCCTAGGACCCCAACGCGAGTTTACTTGTGTTTAGATTCTTAAAACATTACCATCACCTATCCTTAGGTGATTATCAAAAACTAAGCATACCACATCCTTTGAAAGTCAAAATTTTTCTAAAATCTCACAAGAAATCATCTATCCTTAGATGGTTTGTCCTTGGGCTTATTGCCTACAAAGTTTTCAAACTCTCGTCAAAGTTTGGGTTTTCATAATGTGAACACATGCAATCTGGAAAGGTGGGTGCCTGTATCCTGAGTTTTCTGTCTAAGGCTAGATGTTCGTACAAATCCACTTAATCGGACCAGTCACTCTTACCTAGGAACTCTTGGGGTGAGTGTCCACTTATTGGCTAAAGCATGTCTTCGCGATACATTATAAGACCCATTTACTTTGATCAGTCACCGTGCGTCATTTCTGTGTTTTGAGAAACAAACAAGTGACCACCATCCATATGTTTATTCAATATATTGATGTCTCTATTGATTGTCTTCCGAATGTCAATCTCATATATCTTCTTTCAGGTTTCTTTTCTAGAATGCCTCCTCGACATGATACAACTCAAAACGCCGAAATGGCTGCACTTATCGCTCAGCAAATGGCTGCAATCCTCCCGAACCTAGTGACTCAATTAAAACAAGCAAACAACAATAACAACAATGCACCAACTCCGTGCAGCTACAAACAATTCTGTTTGGCTAAACCACTTCAGTTCACTGGGTCTGAGGGAGCTGCGGGACTTCTTCAATGGTTTGAGAGTCTCGAAAGCACGTTCCGTTTTGTTCAATGTCCAGATGAGCGAAAAGTTGAGTTCGCGTCAAGTGTATTCAAGAAAAGAGCTCTTACGTGGTGGAATGGTATAATGAGAGATAGGAGTGCCGATGTGTCATTGACACAAACTTGGGGAGAGCTTCGAGCTTTGATGATGAAGGAATTTTGTCCTCGTCATGAACAAAGGGCACTTGAGAATGAGTTCCACGATCTTAAGCAAGACAGTGGAGAACACCGAGCTTACACCAACCGGTATGAGGAGTTAAGTTTGTTGTGTCCTACGATGGTTACCCCCTTGGATAGGCGATTGAAAAGTACATTGATGGCCTACCTGACCCCGTTCAGGATATTGTTACTGGTAGCAACCCTACCACCGTTCGACAGGCTATCGAAGTATCTACTACCCTGACTGAGTCCCAAATCAAAAAGGGTAAATTTTCCGCAAAGGCGACAAGAAACCATCTGACAAAACGACCTATGAAAAACCAAAAGAAAACAAGATTGAATCCTCTAAGAAGTCAAAGAAGCGCAAGGCTTCACAGAATTTCGCTGTAGTTGCTCAGAACAATCAAGTTGCCCCCAATCAACCAGTACAACCCCTTGTGAGGAAACCTTATGCTGGTACAGCACCCATATGCAACAGGTGCAATGCTCATCATCAGGCTCACCTACAATGTCGTCAATGCACTTCGTGTGGGCGACTTGGTCATTTGGCAAACGTCTGTCGATCAGCTCAAGCTAACTTTCCACCAGGTTCTTGCTACAACTGTGGCGAGATGGGTCATTTTAGAAACAACTGCCCGAGACTTGTAAATGCAAATCCCGCTCGTGGATGAACAAATTAACAAGACTCAAGCCAACAATGATTCAACTATGAACAATTAAGTTTTAATCATCTGTTTCTCTTTGTTTACCAAGAACCTTTAAAACACTTTGATTGTCTATAAATAAATTTGGTAGATTCCATTTTATTTACAAATGCGATTATATATGTGTGTTCCTCCCCTACAATACCAATACCAATAACATGGTTCCTTGCGAATAAAACAACTCATGTTGTTTCTTTCATCTTGCGATTTCCCGCAATCTCCACAAAAATCCTAAGTACCTGATTCTTTTAAGAAATAATGTACAAGATACAAGATACAACTCTTAACGAATACTCAAAGTATCACTTTAAATCCTTGATTGGATATCTAAGGATACTTCCATGAGTCCTTAAATGGTCTTATGCAATATGTTTATACCACAACCCTCTGATTTTTCGTAACACTTTGCATGGTACATGATTTCAAAAACATTTTACTTATTTCAAAATTTCATGATTTCAAATATATTTCATAAGATTCTAAAAGTTATTTAACATAGTATATTTACTTAATATACGAAGTGCATGATTTCAAAATACATATTTTCAAAAACTCTATACATTAATTCAAGGATTTTTCATGTGGTTTCAAATCAATTTAACAAATGTATATTTATCTAATATATCTAGTGCATAGTTTCGAAAACATTAAGCATGTTTTCAAAAAAAAAATTCATGCATGATTTTCAAAGACACTTTTTGCGGCATATGTTGACTTAGCATATGAGCACATTGATTTTCATTACATTTTTGCTATGTATGTTGTCTGAGCATGCTAGCACATTGATTTCATGGACATTGCTACTTCGTATGTTGACCTAGTATACCTAATATAAGGTTTCAAAATACTTTCGCTACATGAATCCCAAATCCTATTAGGATCTATACATATGTTATGATTCAATAAGGCCAAACCAAATCCTTACAAGATCTTTCTATCTTCATAGTTAGATTCTTGCGGATGCTTAAAGTACTGAATAAACTCCTTGATTGGATTCCTAGTGTACTTTAACTACTTATGTACAAATGATGACAAGTTAATAACAAGTTGATGACCAAATTGACAATTATGTGATTATGTGTTTATGTGTTAAGCTGGTTCAAATGTTCGTTATCCAAATCCTTGTAGAATCTTCCATATCTTCATATGATAGATTCTTAGAAGGATATCCGAAAGTACTATCTTAAATCCTTGAAGGGGTTATTCTATGCAAATAGTTAAGCCCTTGGATTCCAAAGTACAATTCCTAATTTGATACAAAGTTAAAGAAACCTTTCAGGGCTTAGTTAAAGAGGTCTTTCAGGGCCTAGTTAAAGAAGTCTTTCAGGACTTAGTTAAAGAGGCCTTTCAGGGCCTAGTTAAAGAGATTGCTCATCAATCTAGTTAAAGAGATCATGTGTTGATCTAGTTAAAGAGATTGTCCGTCAATCTAGTTAAAGAGATCATGTGAAGATCTAGTTAAATAGACTCTATGGTGGTCTATTTAAAGAGATCATGTGTCGATCTAATTAAGAGATCCCGAGTGGTCTACACAAGTCATTCCATGTTTACTCATATGATTTTTCCCCTACACATCACAAAATAAACTATGTGAACTGTGCAACGAATTGAGTAATTATGGATGCATACATAATGATAAAATCCCTTGCATAGAAACCATAGCAAGTTTTGTCATGTGTGAGAACCTATAGTAATAAGAATAACGAAACGGGAACAATGTAATAAGGGCATGGTGGATACGCCGCTGGTACTTCCTATATATAAGTGTTCCTAATTATATTGCAAGTGTGGCGTTATTTAAGTTACTAGAAGCTCTGGACCTTGACCAATGTTGTTCTATCATACACTCTCTGACTCCAATTTCGAGCACACACAAGTTTCCTATACTAGTCTTCATGGGAAACCTTTATAAACAATATTCCGTTCATTATTCGAAATCCGACTCCTTTCTTTCAAGTCCACGATCTTTTTATGGTATGCTGCGACAAAAAGATACCACGATGACATTTACAAGAATCTTTTCTAAGGCTCAGTACAATCAAAAGTGTCATGCACCTACCTATTGGAATGAGGTTAAGATTTTCGAATCTCAACTCATCACCATGGACAACAAACGAGTACAATAAACAACGTTCGCTGGAGTCCAAACGTTTTCTAGAGATTTTTCTCTAGGAACGAAGGATCACTAGAAGCGATACCCTCACATATGTTTTCACAAGTTTCCTCTAAATTAAATTTCGGGATGAAATTTCCTAAAGTACGGGAGACTATGACATCTAAGCCTCGTCAAGCATCAAACAATACCAAGCAATTCCGAATCTAATGAAATCTTGTGTTTCATTCCTAAGAATTGTTTAATTACATGTGACATTTATACATTTTAGTCCACGTACAATTTCAACTCCTCTAGGCTTTTCTGGAGGTTATACATAAGCTATTACACAAAATGAAACCAATTTAATGCAACGTAGGAGCTGATGATTGTGGAATAGATAAGGGTTTGGAATGAGTATCACTCGACTCCTTATGATTAGCTATGAACGCATAGCCTTGCCGACCTCAGCGGCAATCATCGCCTGGAGATTAACTCCCTCGCCATTGCGATTATCGTTCACATTAACATTATCGTTGTCGTTGCCTCTGCTACTATCTTCATCAGGATGAGCCATATTGTATGTTTGGTACTAAACACCAAATTAGATATGTATTAGCCATGGTATCATTTAGACCATATTGGCTTATAAAGTTTAGATATATAAATCCTTCACCTTTTTGGACCAGTGTGCACAATGTCACGTCTGTTAGGCTTAGCATTTCCAATGAATGTTATATAGAGTATCTAAGTGTAATTGGCCTAGGTCTCAAAAGGACCATCAAGGGAAAATCTAATTTGGACATAGTCCACATGTTATTGGACAGTGGATTATAAAATTACAACTGTCATTGTCATAATGATAATTATAAGTAGCTCATAGGCTCGTCACAAGGACATTAACGTATGGCACATTGGCCTGTCATGAAGGACATTTAAAATATGGCACATCGGCCTGTCACGTAGGACATTTAAAATATGGCACATCAGCCTGTCACGAAGGACATGAAAATATAGCACATTGGCTAGTCACAAGGACTTTTAGAATATAAGTCGCGATCTCATTTGATCATTGGGCTTTAAGGCTTGAACATAGTTCATTACCTTTGGACAGGGAGTCACAAGACTGCAACTGTCGTCATAATCGACGATATAATATAGTCCATAGGCAATTTAATATACATCACACAGGATGCTAAAATAGTAATCATCGCACTGATGATATTAGTCATGATCTCATTTGATCATATAGACTATGAGGCTTGGGCATAGCCCACCACCTTGGACAGGGAACCATAAGGTTACAACCTATCATTGTCTTAATTGACAATATAGCCCGCAGGTGAAACATCACTAATGGATGTTAAATCATAGCCCGTAGGCATTTTATCAATAAGGATGTTAAATTATAGCCCGTAGGCATTTCATCACTAAGGATGTTAAATTATAGCCCGTAGGTATTTCATCACTAAGGATGTTAAATATGATCATCGCATTGATGATATTAGCCGAGATCAAATTTGATCACATAGGCTATAAGGCTTGGACGTAGTCCATCACCTAGACGGCTAGTGCGGTTTCTTAGGTCACACTGCCTAGAGTATTAACATTACTTGAATTTTGACACATAATTATTATCTTAATGGTTGACTAATAAAAGTCATGGCCGCATTTGACAATATTGACTTTGAGGCTTGAACATAGTTCACCACCTCTGGATAGAAGGGCTATTCTTCCTTAACTATCATGATAGAAAGGCAATTCTTCCTTAACTATCTTTTATAATTGCCAAATAATAGGGACATTGCCAATTGGCTTATCAAAACCATTATGAGGATCTTTTGGAATTTATATAGCAGATCGATAAAATTCGAATTAAAATCGAGACGCTCGCTTGAAAAAGATGTAATGGATATGTAATAAAAATTCCAAAATTTTCACTAAATGATAGAAAATTACAAAATTTGCCTTAAACATGACTTTAAGATATCTTGAACTAATTGTCCACGCAGGAACGAAAGTAAAAATATGTCCACCCAGGGACTAAAAGAAACATACTTGTCCTCACAGGGACTAGAAGAAACATACTTGTCCACGCAGGGACTTTTGAAATTTAAATACAACATAAAAGAAAGTCTTCATTCGTCTCTCCTTCCCCTCACTAGCTTGGTGAGCTTCTTAAAGAACTTATTCGTCTTCTTCTCGGTCTTTTCAGCCTAACACTGAATTTGTTCCTCTCGTTCCAAAACTTGATTAATAACATCAAG
Organism: Scalesia atractyloides; assembly: GCA_947069175.1. NCBI lineage: Eukaryota > Viridiplantae > Streptophyta > Magnoliopsida > Asterales > Asteraceae > Scalesia > Scalesia atractyloides. The sequence continues at coordinate 37,053,489 of CAMTDV010000019.1, read as the reverse complement.
TTGTGGCGGTGGTTGGGGTTGCGGAGCAACAGGATACTGGTACCCATAACTTGGATATCCCATAGTTGGGTAAATAGGTGGGAAAGGAGATGGGTATAATGCGTTATGCACGACCGCTTGCATATAACGGTCGTACGATGGCGTCTGATAGTTTAAGTCCATCGGCGTAAACGGGTTTAAAGGATTGTATCCAGACGTATCTGGATACGTAGGGATCGGGTTATCAAAACCCGATGGTGGTGGTTGAACGAAGTTTTGTGGTTTCGGGTCAACTACAGGTGTAGTATTCGAGGGTCCACCCATTTGTGGGTCCTCGGGGATTGTAGGGTATGTTTAGGGCAATGGTGGTAGCAAGCCCGACCATTGTCCTGCGCTCACTAACATGCGTGCTCCACGCTTTCTTCTTGGTGGTTCAGAGGGTGGTTGAGGTTGTTCCACCGGTTCCATTTGTACATCTCCTTTTGGAGATGGCGGATTAGGTATTGGAGAATGGTAAGAAGGTGTGTTGGCAAAAGTAAACTGGTTCCAATACTGGTCCCATTCATTAGGACCTTGATATGGTGATCCCGCATATGATGTGGAACCACTAGAGATTTCAATCGGGTACATATATGACCCCGATGGCGGCATCGCCAAATCCTAGTCCTCGTCCGGCTCGTTGGGTTGGTCCAACTGGTTTTGATCAGCCGGAGGTGTTGGTAGTGGTTTGGGTCAAATGGCCCATGAAATGAATTGTCACACCCCAACCGATGGCGGAATCATCGGGATGCAACACTAAGCGAATAGATTGTTCGAGAGAATCCATAACGACTATTTTATGACAATCTTTAACAATGTTCAATTTCCCATAAAAATAAACAAGTATCCATATAACAATCGAAACGTATTACAAGTTTCTCGAACAATAAAACATAACTGAAACAACTAGATTAAGCGAGTAAGTAAAGGCCTAATCCATTTACAACATATAAAGCGTCTGGCGAAACCAGCATGCACTAACGTTGTCATGTGAAGATATATGTTATCTACACCGAAACCAACTAACCAATTAGACCGCGAGTGAGTATGCGCGATACGTACAAGCAAGTAAAGCGAACCTTAACAAGCTCGAAACTTACGTGGGGCGGGTTAACTTATAGCTGCTATCATGTTAAGGGTGGTAGGCAAGTCTCAAGGCATACAAATAACACATAGCAGTGCAGCATTTCACGTATAGGCATGCGAGAGCGATTTGCATTTTAAAGCGTTTTAGCGTTGTGTGTAGTGATCGTTTGATAGAAAACCTATGTAACACCCAAAAGTGCGTCAAAGCGAAGAGGGGTCAAGTACACTCACAGTGAGTGCTTCAATAGTTAAGCACGAGCGGGATGGAGTGAGGAGAGTGCCGGAACAACCTGCAAGCGGGAATAGAAGTGCTTCAGTCTTCCATAGTGCTGAAATGATTGAAACAGAGCGTTGTGTGGGGGAAAACAGTTAGTTCATGCGAGTTGCACTTCGTACGAACTAGTTCGTACAAATCGCGTCAATTCGCATGAGTTGAAGCTTTGTGCGAAGTGACCTGTTTATGTCCAAAATAGAGTGTTTTTCGCGTCTTTCTTAGGAAATCGAGTGTTTTTCACGTCTTTCTTAGGGAAATCGAGTGTTTTTCGCTTCTTTCTTTGGGAAATCGAGTGTTCATCCCTCCAGCCTTAAGTTACTGATCAAACCGTGAGCCAGAGAGGTCTTTGAGCGAGTTAGTCACTTATGGGAACTTGGAGTGGGTTGTACGAACTGGTCAGTTTGTGCAACCCAGTCCAGTTCGAACGAGTTGACTGCTTGTGTCTTCGTGCGTCCGGAACTGAGTTTTCCCTTGAAACAGATGTGATTTCGAGTCCATTTCAGGCAGGTTTTGGCACCGTTTCGTCCCACTATCTAGTGAAGAAAACATATGTTGGTTTTAGTCCATTTATAGTGTAAAAATCAAGTTTAAAACACTTTTCTTAGGTTTACACACTTAGTGAGTTGAAATAGCAAGATTTCAAACTTGGGTAGCCAAGGCTAAGCCCAATATACACGTTTAATTGCGGATCCAAGGTAAAAACAGAAGTTTTATGTAAAAAAATGAAGATTTCATAAACAGAAGAAGTTGGATGAAATCGAAGACAATCTTGTGTAAATCGTTGTAGAAATCATTGTGTTTTGTGTAAAACGAGTTATTACTTACTTGGAATACAGAGAAATACGAGTAGAAGAGGTTCTGTGCAAAGTGGCAACAAGAGGAGTGGTATTTATAGGAGAGGAGAAAGTGAGGTTTTTTAGGCAATTCGTATGAGTTGTCAATTCGCACGAATCGGTCAATTCGTACGAATTGGGAGATTCGTATGAATTGGGCGATTCGTACGAATTGGCCAAATTCGTGCGATTTGTTCCCAATTCACGCGTTGGCTGTTCGTTTGTTGTTTTCATTCGTATTAGTTAGTTGTGTTAAGCGTTTAGTGGGGCATTAAGCGTTGTGCTGCCTTTAGGTGCGATAAATTGAGTTAAGCGAGCAAGCGTGAGAGCGTTTGAGCTAGCGTATAACACATATAAAACATGTAAAACATATAAACACACAACATAACATAACCATCATTAATATTTGCGTTTAGTTTGCGTTGCGATGTGTGTTCAAGTGTTAAGCATTTCGATTGTTTAACTGCGTGTGATGAAAATGTATTTAGCTTAACATTAACCCTTGTTATCTTGGAATCTCATAGTACAAATGATTAAAAAATAGGATAATAAATGGTACAATATGAACAACCGAAAAGTCGGGTTGTTACAGTCTCCCATACTTTAAGAAATTTCATCCCGAAATTCAAGCGGTAGACGTAACAAAGAGGTGTGGGTATTTAGCTTTCATATCACTCTCAAGTTCAACCTTCCCATCTGACTTTCACAATGGGAGTACGACTGCGTCGAAGTTTCTTGATCGATCGATCCATGATTTCTACTGTCTTTCTCACGAAATGCAGAGTCTCGTTTATTTGCAGGTTTTCTTCGGCTAAAAACTTTTTGAGGTTTGAGACATGGAAAGTCGGATGTACGCTACTGAGTTCCACCGGTAATTCAAGTGGATAGGCCACTTTGCCAATTCTTTTCAGAATCTTAAAGGGACCTATGTATCGTGGCGCTAGTTTCCCTTTCTTGCCGAATCGGATCACTCCTTTCCAATGTTAAACCTTTAAGAGAACGTGATCTCCATCTTCAAACTGTAGGGGCTTGCATCGTTTATCGGCGTAGCTCTTTTGACGACTGTGAGCTTTCAGGAGGTTGTCTCTAATCTGGAGAATCTTGTCTGTCGTTTCCTATATTAACTCGGGACCGGTGATCTGTGTGTCTCCGATCTCATGCCATGCAATAGGTGATCGATATTTTCTACCGTATAGTGCCACAAATGGTGCCATTTTTATACTAGTGTGATAACTGTTATTGTACAAAAATTCTATTAGGGGTAAATGCGAATCCCAATAACCACCAAAATCTATGACACACAATCGAAGCATGTCTTTGAGGGTGCGAATCGTGCACTCAGTCTGACCGTCAGTTAGGGATGGAATGTGGTACTAAGGTTAAGAGTAGAACCAAGCTTTGGAATGTTTCCCAAAGACATGAGGTAAAACGACCGTCGCGGTCAGAGTTGATATCACGAGGCATCCCGTGTCGACGAATGAGTTCGTCAGTATAGATTTGTGCTAACGTTCAACCTTAATGTCTTCTCGTATCAGAATAAAATGAGCAGATTTCGTAAAACGATCAACCATAATTCAAATGCTATCGTAACCAGAGGTTGTGCGAGTGAGTTTCGTAACAAAATCCATAGCTATACTTTCCCATTTCCACAACGGTATGACGGGTTGCTCGAGTAAACCAGAGGGTCGTTGATGTTCGGCTTTAACCTTTGCGCAAGTTAATCATTTCGAAACATACAGAGCGATATCCTTTTTCTTGCCCGTCCACCAATACCTAGAACGGAGGTCCTAGTACATCTTGTCGGCACCGGGGTGAATGGAGTATCATGACTTATGAGCTTCGGTCATTAATAGCTCTCGGAGGTTATTGCGACTGGGAATCTAAACACGATCGAGATAATAATAAATGTTGTTAGATTTATTCACTAATTGGGTTTCGGCACCACATTTCATTTCCTCATACAAGGTGTTCTTAATGAAACATGCGTGCTGACCTTCGCGAATCAGGGCTTCGAGTTCGTTCCGGGCTTGAACATCACGAATGTAATACACATAGCTTCGTCGACTGAGGGCATCGACTACGACGTTTGCTTTTCCGGGATGATAACGTATCTCACAATCATAGTCGTTGAGAAGTTCAACCCATCTACGTTGGCGCATGTTCAGTTATTTCAGGTTGAAGATATGTTGCAAGCTCTTATGGTCTGTGAAGACCGTACACTTTGTACCGTGAATGTAGTGTTGCCATATCTTTAGCGCAAAAACAACCGCATCGAGTTCGAGATCAGGGTAGTGTAGTTCTTCTCGTGGATTTTGAGTTGTCGAGACGCATACGCGATAATCTTGTCTCGTTGCATAAGAACACATCCAAGACCCAGGTTAGAGGCATCACAATAAACAACGAAATCATCGTTTTCGTCGGGAAGTGCGAGAACGGTAGCGTCGCAAAGCATACGCTTGAGAGTTTGAAAGGCTTCCTCCTGTTAGGAACCCAAACAAAAGCTTTATCCCTTTTGAGTTGACGCGGTAAGCGGTACAACGATCTTTGAAAAGTCGGCGATGAATCGACGGTAATAACCCGCGACCCGAGAAAAGAACGGATTTCGAACGGAGTCTTTGGTTTATTCCAACTCTTTACAGCTTCTATCTTCGCGGGGTCGACATGAATTCCTTGGTCGTTGACGATGTGACTGAGGAATTGAACTTACTTCAGCCAAAATTCACACGTGGAGAATGTGGCATAAAGACGATTTCCTTGAAGGAGTTCGAGAACTAAACGAAGATGTCACGCGTGTTTCGCTCTCGACTTCGAGTAGATAAGAATGTCGTCGATAAACACAATGACGAAACGATCCAAAAAGGCTTTGCACACACGGTTCATCAAATCCATGAAGACCGCAGGTGCATTCATGAGACCGAAAGGCATGACCACGAATTCAAAATAGCCATAGCGAGTACGAAAGGAGGTTTTTTGGAATGTCTTGCTCATGTACACGTAGCTGGTGATATCCGAAACGTAAATCAATCTTCGAAAAACAAGTAGCACCCTGAAGTTGGTCAAACAAGTAATCGATTCGAGGAAGAGGGTAGCAGTTTTTAATCGTAAGCTTGTTAAATTCCTAATAATCGATGCACATTCGGAACGATCCATCCTTTTTTTTTCAAAAAAGAACGGGTGCGCCCCATGGTGACGTGCTCGGGCGTATAAAGCCTTTATCAAGCAACTCTTGAAGTTGGCTAGATAGCTCACGCATTTCGGATGGTGCAAGGTGATAGGGAGCTTTAGCGACAGGTGTAGTGCCTGGGACGAGATTAATACGAAAATCAATATCACAAGTAAGGGGTAAGCCAGGTAAATCTTCCGGAAAGACTTTAGGAAAATCACACACAACTTGAACGTCTTTCTAGGTTTTCTTCTCGTTCTTCATCTCCATAATATGAGCTAGGAAAGCAAGGTACTCTTTGCGTAAGTACTTGTTCGCTTTAATACACGACATATGCTTCAATCCTCTTGAGGGTCCTTCGCCGTAAACACGTAGAACGAATTTAACAGTAATGCTTCTTTTGGTGGAAACTTCAACATCGAAGGTCTTTGGAGTTTAGCACGTTCACATTTTAAAAGTTTTTTGAATTCAAACGATACAAAACAATTATTGGCTCAGTATCAAATAAGCAAGAAGCATAAATACCATTAACGAGGAACGTAACTTTGACAACATTGTTGTCATTCTGAGCCTGCCTAAGGTTGATTTTGAAAGCCCTTTCACACAGCTTGTGGTTATTGATGCTGCTGCTGTGGTGGTTGTGGTTGCTGCTGCTGCGGCTCTTGTTTCACGATGCGGTGCGGGCATACATTGCTGAAATGGATGGGATCGCCACTAGTGTAGCAAGCACGTGCAGGAACAGCTGGCGCTTGCGGTGTCGGGTTGACCTGGGGAGTGCGGGGTGGAGCTAGCAGTGCTGCGAGAGGCTGAGGAGCTTGTTGACGAGGGCCTGTGCGGCAACTGACTGTGTAATGACCATAGCGGTTGCAGTTGACACAGAAACGACAGTTACTCCAACTGCATGATGATAAGCGCACTTAGGGAAAAGTGGATAAGCACCTGTATACGCACGCTTAGCAGGTGGTGCGTCGGGAGTAGTAAGATGGTGAGACTGGAAGTTCTATGGTGCGACTACCGCACAATTCTTGCTTGAATTCTTTCGCTGCGACCCTTAGACTTGGAGATTTGCAACATGTGGGGTGTCGGTGCTTGGTTCAACTGTGGCTTGGCTAAGACTCTTGGTTGGGACCTTGAAAGTTCCAGCCAAGACTCGCTTATCGTTGATCTCGACGGCTAGCTGATAGGTTTCCTTGAAGGTTGTCGGTTTTGCTGCGTGAACAAAATCTGCGACACAGTCTGGGAGAGCGCGTGTCACACCCTGATAAATCGATTACATCAGAGCCAGGAGTGATCGACTGGTATCTTCATTGCACAGCGGAAGTAAATAATGTGCTAAGACTTATAGAAAATGAACGCCCGCTAAGTACTCGAATCCCCATGGGTTCTCCTATTCCAACCGTGCCATAATTTGAAAATGTAACCTGAGAAAGAAACATGCGAAAAATCAACATAATGTTGGTGAGTTCATTGTTTGTTTGAAAAAGATTTGAAATAAATCTTTTGATAACCGGTTTAAATAGTGTGAGAAATCATAGTAAAACTATTTTTCCTTGGCATGTCAGTTGAAAACCTTGTGTTTGTAAAACTTGTATAACTATCAACGTCCGCGTCACGTTAACATTTGAGAGTTCGTATATATAATGTGGTATCATCAATGAACTTGATGATCATTAATGTGTATCTAAGACATTAATATGTGTGACGACTTAGGAAGCACTCAACCCTAGAGGATTTCCTCCGGTCCACCCGACTGGGACAACAAAAGCACTACATGCGACCACACAAGCACCCATGAGTGGGGCTCGCTACACCCGATAGATCAACCACTCTTGTTCCATGGTCTATAAAAGATTAATGGCGCTTAAGAGAGACCTTATTCGCACATGTTCCCGATATTTCATTCCATTGCTAAACCATACCATCGAAAACATGTATTCCCCCCGAGAGTTGTAAAACCGAAAGCAGTTAAGAGAAAAGGGGACGTGAACTCAGAGAGTCTTTGTGCCTCGCACAAGTGAAAATGGGCCTAGCCCGTTTGAGTCTAAAAGCGGGACCAACCAGTCCTCTTGTTTGTATGTAGGACAATCCTGTCACGTTTTAACAATGGTAATCCCGTCCCTATTCATGAAACTCATGCATGTTTCAAAAAGACGTGTGTGTTTTGTAAAACTGGTATGTTGTGCATAAACCTTTCGTAAACAATTTGAGTTAATTGAAATCCTTTCGCAACATGGTTTAGAAATATGAATTTTTCGTTCATCGAAATTTTGTGTACTTTTGCAAAACTTGCATGTCGTTCCACCCCCGAAAAAATTTATAAAAATGTAAAACCGTAAAAACTGGGGGTTTATGAACTCACCTAATTGGAAAAGCGTAAGCTCCAAATAACTACTAATAAATAGCAATATCCACGTGCACGTGTGGCGATCTAACCGCGCCCTAAATGACATTAAGACACATTAAAAGTCTATTATGTTCATGACATTCATGTCTGACATCGATTCACCCAACACGACTCGACGTGTTAATATATTACACTTTTAAAAAAAGTTCAACTCACGGGTTCGATCCGACAAGCGTTAGTGACATGTTACCCGACTACCCTAATATATTTATTTAGACTTATAAATAAATATAGATGTAGATACGACGAAGGTAGTATACCACATAGTTCGTGTTGTGTCTCAACAAATAAACAAAAATATATATCGTATATTTATTTTTAGGGAACGTACTTTCAAGTTCATCCATATAGTAGTTAAAATAATATATATATATATATATATATATATATATATATATATATATTACACAAAAATTTATCCCAATATACTATTTCTATTTTATAAGTCGGTTTTCATAACTCGACCATGGATTCTTATATGAAAAAACGTGTTCGGGCTTATAAAATAATTAATTATCTAAACCTGAGTCAGTAACTCGTCTCTTACGCTAATAAATAAATATACAAATTATATTTATTTTAAGAAAATTATACTTTCAAATACCATATGTATTCATGTAGATAAAATATCTAAAATATTTCTACATTAATATAAGTTCCCAACTATGTTATACTCGTACACAAGTGGACATTCTGCTTCTTGGACAACCCTTTTTTTTTAATTCATAAAACTATTTTTTTGGACTTAAGACCATTAATTTCACCCTAACACATATAATTTATCTATATATATATGGTGACGACCAAACATAATATTTATATATTTATTTTAGAAACAAACCCCAAAATATATATTCAAGTCCATTACAAACTATATTTGTTTTTGTGAACAGCCACACTTACACTAAAAATAGATATATCTTCCAAAATATGTAGTATTTACCTTCTCCACGTAAAATGTCATGAAACTTGTCAAAAATATGTAGTTATCACCACCAATGGTTTTTTTGGGCTTATAATCCATATTTCTGAATACAAAATATTATTATTAAACGATATCCAAATGTATGTCATTTCTAGATAATATTTATTCCAAAATATATCTAGTCATAAAACTTTAAGAAACATAAATTTATTTCCCAACAACATCTAGAATATACAAATCCAAGTACTAAATCATGAATTTGTCAACTTCAAACACGAGTCCAAATTGAAAAATACTTATATACTTGTATTTAAAATATAAATACACACACAATACATGGGTAAATATGACCAACATATCTTTGTCTATTTTTAACATTACTATGGAAAATACATAAAACACCAATGCACGAACTCTGCAAAACTCATGTATAAACCTTAAAATAGCACTAGTTATGTTAATAAAACCATGTTGGTTAGAAGATGGTCTCTGCCAAATCACGAGTTTTAGACAAACTAACACTACTACTTGGGTGAATCCTATTGGTGTGCGTGAAGCGTGATATGATTTTATTAATATTTTGAAGTTCGTTTTACGTGGTAGTCAAGTTTTAAATTTATAAAACATGATATTATACTAACACTAAACACACACTTGGCAATTGCACCCATCGTGAGCGTAGTATAGCGTTGGTAAGATACTGAGGTTGTCCAAGGACACAAGAGCTTTTAATACCGGTTTATCCTCAACGTCGAATCGTTACAAATTTTTGGATAAAAGTTTTTAAACATAGAAATAAATCTAAAAATGAAAAGATAAATAAAATAAAATACAAACAGACAAGATAGAATCACTTGGATCCAACTCCTCTTTAATATATCCTTTGATGATTTTTTCACTTTCGGACTTTTCAAGAGATTATCTAAGTTAAAGTAGTAGAACCCTATTTTGAAGGTGACGTTACCCTCCACCCAGTGGTTTGAGTCAGAATGGATACAACCCCAAAGGGTCGAAATATTGAAAGATAATTAAATAAGTTATTAATGCGAAAAGTAACAGGTCCCTCTTTTGAAGGCGACGTTACCCTCCGCTAAGTGGTTTGAGTCAGCAGGGATACAATCCAAAAATGTAGGTTTAAAGTTTTAATAGTAGTTCACATATGAGGTGTTCAAGCTATTCGCACCCCCGCCATCCAATACCCATGGGGCATTGAAGGAGGTCCTAGTAAGCTTGAACCAAGTCCTCGCAGGATCTACACACTGAATGAGACAAGAACTTTACAAAACCACCCTTCTAACCCCCTTCCAAGTAGTTAACGCGCTTTATATAGACCGTAAAGACACGAATGGGCAAATCAATAACATCATGAAGAAATGGTTAGGAAAATTCACTTTCAACATAAGAAACTAGTTATTAAAGTCATTAATACATACCTACTTAAAAAGTGTCGAAAGATTAAAAATCAAAAGTAATACATTAAAGACTTGTCTTCACCAAGTGATGTAAGAGATTAGCCAAGCATGGCCTTTGTTTGACAAGAACTCTTACTATCAATCTTGGATCCAGAGACTACTACACATTCTAAAGATGATAGATGGATGATGGTAGTGAGTGTTGGTATTGTAGTGGTAGTGGAATGGGGGCAAAGTGAGAGAGAAGGGGTTTGCCAAAGAATGTCTTTGAAGTGAACCAAGCAACCCTATTTATAGTTAGAGTAGTACCCCGGCCATGGCCCCATGTCCAGCGGGCACGGCCCGTAGCCGGCTTATTCTCTTTTTCATTAATTGCAGCTGTCAGCAGAGGGGCCCACACGACCCCGTGTCTTCTGGGCACGGCCCCGTGCTCATCTTCGCTGTACTATCAAGATTCTTCAAATCTGAGAGTTGACCACGCCCCATGGTGAGTTGGGCACGACCCCGTGGTGGGCATAGAAGCTTCTGCAGGTTTTGTCTTTAAGTGTAAAGGCTGACCATGCCCCATGCCTGGTTGGGCACGGCCCCGTGGTCAGCTTTTGTCTTCTTGTTTTTGTCTTTGAGGTGTCGCTGAGGGGTTGGGCTTGTCGTGCTATTCCTTTTTCTTGTATTTATGTTGGTTTTGGCTGCTTATTTGCTTCTTTTGTTCTTTTAAGCTCATTTGGTCCTGTAAATTCAAAAGGAACAAAGAAACGTGCTATTTCCAACATTAGTACTAAAAAAGAGTTAGTTTTTGTCTTATTTGATGTAATTTATATGTTGCGTTTTATACACATCAAATATCCCCACACTTGAATCTTTGCTTGTCCTCAAGGAAACTCTTTAAATGTGGCTTACACACCCAAACGGAGTAGGTAGAGAAGAATTTTTGTGGCTTGTCTTTGAGTGTCGGGAATCCAAGATCTTTTATTAAGTTTTTGTTTTTATTTTATTTACAATCCTATTTGTCATGATTTATTTAGAACTTTTTAAGAAAAATTATTTATTTGGTCATAACATGCCTTTTTAAAATTCTATTTATTTATATACAAGTTCACGTACCTCACGGGAGATCACTCAACACTCGGCCGAAGATGTATTTTTGTGATAACACTCGATTTCGGTATGGAACTTACTTTCACCATATGCTTGCCAAGCGATCAAACCTCCTCTTCTTTAACTATAAACATTTGTAACTATCAAGGGGACTTTTGAAAGGGTAAGGCTTTGGCTAAGGGTAGGTGATTTTTGGGTTAGAAGTTACTAAAATGGCTAAAAGGTGTAAAAGCGTCGGTTGTCGTAAAAACTTTTTGTTTTTGTGACGTTTATTGAAACTAAGCATATTCAACCAGATTTTTGAGGAACTTGTTTGGTTATTGCAAGAACTATATTTTTTCATCCCAAGATAACCGAGCTTTTATCAAAACAAATGGGTTTGAAAGAAAAAGGGCTTTAGTGGGTAATGAGTGTTTGTGATATGGGTTTTTGAACTGTAAAGGTTTAGGCTCAAAAATGGTTAACTAGGGGATTTTTTGGTAGGGGAGTAAAAAGAAGAAAAATAATGGTGTTGAATAAAAATGGGTTAGTCCTAATGCCTCCATCATTTATTTACTTGGGTTTATGTTGGTAAGGACCGGGAATGTATCACCTTGGCAAGTTCTAGAGTTGTAAGAACCAAGTGGCTATTCACACAAGAAATGGAAATTAGCATTTAGTTTAAAGATGTATGCATGTGTGTTCAATAAAGGCTCAAAACTCACTTATTGTGGAAATGGGTTTATAGTGTGAACATGTATATACAATCAAATTTTAAAAATATTTGTCATGCCTTTTTATAGTTTTCTTGTTAGGTTCTGTATGATGACGCTATGACAATTGTGAAAAATCCCGGTAAACTTTGATTGGTACAAGTCAGTGGTATCCGGGCGTGATCTGTATATCATGATATTGTTGTGATTATGTGAAATGATACGAATTCTGAAAAATTATACACCAACTATAATAGGAGTATATGCCAAGTAATTACCAAAAATATTACATTGACGCTATGCGTCACCTACATGGCAAGACAAAGTCGTGAATGGATTGACGACTCTAAAAACACGTCATGGTTGACATGACACTATTAAGGGCCAACGATGTGAGGTTGGTGTCCTTAGCCTTTACCAACGTGTTAAACGGGGACTTGACATTTAACAGCGCATTAAACATTCAATCATGATTATTAGGCCAACGGTAGGGCCCTTTAAAACTCTAAGTTCACGAAACATCTTAGTTATGTGCCATAGACTCTGACATAAGATTTGAAACAAATAAGAGCTCGGGCACGCAAAACGAGGCAGTCCCGGTTATGGAAACGCCTTTGCGTAGGAGCAACGAAAGACAAACCAAACATGCAAGGAACGGTCAATCAAGCCTATAAACACTTAAACTAACCCAATACGAGGCTTTTATGATTAAAACGTAACTGGGCTCGGGTTTCGAGACGGTTATGCTCGATTTTTAGAACCGAGTATTTGACACTAAGAACGCGAAAAACGGAGTCTGTTTCTCAAATCGGGTACGCGTCTGAGACCCGAAAACGAACCTAACCGTGCCATCAAAGATAAACATCATCTTTTAACACGAAAAGACGAAGCACGACAAAGCGGAAGTGGGGTAGGGGTACCCCCCCCTTATTATATATTTTTCTTTTTCTTTTTTTCTCATTTTTCTCAATCTTCTTCTTCAAATTCCTCAAATAATTCTGCACAAGAACACCTTCATCTAAGGTGATCTAACAAGAAACAACATCAAATCAAAGGTATAAACCTTGTTCTTATAGTTTTAATCACGTTTTCTTGATTATACATGAATTAGATCATTAAAACCCTTTTTAATCCATAATTTTTGAAGGTTTAAAAAAGTTTCTTGGCTGAATAAGAACACCTTGAGAATCCCTTGGTGTTATATGGCAGCCATGAGCACAAATCTTTGGGTTTTGATACCCTAATCAACACCTATTCGACCAAAATCGCATAACTATTCGATTAACCGAAAACAATGAAACAAAGCTTGATTGACATGGGTTATCGCATGGTTGGATTTTTCTTGGTATATAGGTATTGAATACGGCTCACATACACTTCTGGGCTCAAGAAAAACGCTCGGAATCGAACGAATCGCTAGGTATATCACCCGAAACTTGAATCTAGACTAGGCAGAATATTGTTTGGACCATAACTTGGTCCATGGGTATTGGATTGAGCTGAAATTTGGTGTGGTGATGTATGGTATTGACAGAAAGGTCCACGTAAAAGTTTAGAATTGTTGGAATTTTCTACAATTTTTAGTGAATTTTTGACTTTTTTACCAAATGAAATTCGGAAAAAATACCAAACAAAGTCAATAAATCACCAAAGTTTACATGAACACTAAGGAACATATGGGAAAGGTTCTGGGAAGTTTTGGAGTCCATTGGTTAAGTTTTGATTCAGATTAAAAATCCGCATTTTATGAGGTTTCGGTAGCCGGAAACGCATTGAAACGAAATCGGAAAAATCCCAAATTTTTACAGGGAGTTTCTGGGTAGGTAAGGAAGTGTCTAAAATATTTTGGGAATTTTTGGACATTGGATGATAAACAAAGTGAATTATTCGGGTAAATACTATTTTACAAATGATTTATTTGAGAAGTTAAAATAGCTTCATAAATTCCCAAAATAATTTTATTGGAATATATATATTTTTACTGAGTTCTACAAAAATTTCCAAGATTTTATGAACCATGTAGATTAAATTGATTTTTCGACTTTTAAAACGCTTATTTTAACTAAATTTGGTAGTTTACCGGACAACGAACCTGCCAAAACTGAGAACGGACCAAAACCTATTTTTACTATAATTGGAACACCGGGAGTATTTTGGGAGATTCCAGGGTAAGCGGAACACTTTGGGTGTGTCCCACCACCGTTCGGGAGAACCCTTGACGGCGAAAATAGAAACTCAAATTTGGGCAACTTAACCTCTCCAAACACTCAAACTCCCTTAATGAAAAGTTAATCTTTCTTAAATCAGAACACATTGGCACTATTGGTATTCCTGTGCTCTTATCCGAACATGTCAAACAACCGACTTTGGCGGGCACGCGAACCGATGCCCGGGAGCCAAATGTAAAACTAATCCTACCCTAACATCCATCACCACACCAGGATACTATATGTACAACATGGACTGAAAATACCCACTTAGACCCGATTTATAGGCATTACCGACCTAGCGACTGATATTAGTAATTACTTGCATGAGTGCTGTTAAAGCCGAACAAGCTTACATATACTCATATTGCTACATGTGATTCTGCTACCCTGTGAGTTCCACTTCCGCGCTTTTAAATTGTTTTACTGTTTTCTGGGGACTTGAATGTTACAAACTGTGTTGATTATACCATGTTGGGAGTGAGTTTCACTTCCCCCACTTTTAAACTGTTTTACTGTTTTCTGGGGTGATTTGCATGTTGCAAACTGTGTTAATTGCACCAACTTGTGATGATGTGAATTATCTAACACACGAACACCCTCCCCTCTACAAGTGATTAGCGTAAGCCATGGACAGTGGATAGTACTATTGGTCTGACAAACCCAGTTGCTCCAGGCAGTGTCTAGGTGACACTGTGTGTCGGTGACTAGGCAACTGCACGCGTCTTAAACTCAGTTATGTTGTTAGACATAATTGCAGGGGAACATTGAACTTTATATGACTTAGTGCTGGGATGACGTTCCTGTCTTGACACGACCCAGTGGGGAAGTGTCTGCAGTGACACGACCCGGTGCGATGATGTCTCTAGAGGTTTAGGCGTGAGATTTAGGTTCTTCCTAAAAGACTCAGATATAAAACTCCTATCCGCACCCGTATCAAAAAGTACAGTAGCAAAATGTTCATTAAGGGGGAACTTACCGGTGACCACGTTCGAGTCGTTTCTGGCCTCTCAGCGGCCCAGCGTAAATGCACGCCCTTTGGCACCTCCTGTGCCACCATTTCCATTGTTGTTGTTGTTATTGTTGTTGTTGTGGTTATTGTGGTTGTGGTTGTTGTTGTTCCCACCATTGTTGTTGTTGTTACGAAGCTGTGGGCAGTCTCGTTTGAAGTGGGCAGTGCTACCACACTGATAGCACCCCCGGTTAATACCCTGCTGCTGACCATAATGTTGATTTTGATTTTGTCGGGACATGATTTCCCCGCGACAATCCTTTGCCGCGTGTCCCACTTTGCCACATCGTTGGCAGCGATTTCCGGCACAAGGGCCGTGATGATGAACGTTACAGCGATTACACTACGGCTTTCGACCTACATAGCCGCTTGTGTTCTGGGTGTTGTTGGCGGGCTGATTATTGTGACCCCGGTGGCTGTTGAAATTATTGAACCGTTTCTGGTTCCCTTGTTGTGGCTGGGCTGACGAAGACTGTCGAGCAGACGAGTCTTCAAACTTTCTTTTATTATCAGGGGCAACTTCAGTTGTACCCCGAGATGGCAACTTCTTTTGTTCCACCGCCTTATCGGTGAGTTTGTGCACCAACCTGATTGCTTGATGCTCAGTCGCAGGGTTGCTAGCCATTACCATACCCTGGATCTCGGGGACCAGACCCCCAAGGTAAAACTCGAGTCGTTTCTCCACGGTGTTGGCCAGATCGGGACATAGAAATACCAGGTCATGATGTTTCGCTGTATATGCTTCAATTTCAGATCCCACCATCTTGTGGTTCCATAATGTTTGCTCCAACTGTTGAACCCTGTCTCGCGGACAGTACTCCTCTTTGATTAGGGCCTTAAACTCGGCCCAGGCCATTGCATTTGCAGCAATAAGCCCACGCGTTTGGACTTGTGCATTCCACCAAGTTAGTGCCCCATCCTCCAACGTTGAGGCAGCACACTTGACCTTGTTGGCCTCCAGACAAATGCACATTTCGAACACTGATTCGGACTTTTCAATCCAGCCGACCAGTTCTATGGGTCCTTCTGCACCCGTGAATTTGCTCGGCTTCGCATCGAGAAACATTTTGTAGGGGTTAAGACCCCCTCCTGCTGACAGAGGACAGGTAGTCAGCGAGAAATTCTACTAGCCCAACTATTAGATTTTCCCATGAAAATTTAATAATGGTTACCTGCTGGTTGGTTTTGAACACCTGCTAGAGCAGCATTCACGTGTTCTTGGATCATTGCGGCTAATTCTTCGGGCGTCATGTTGAGGTTTCCGCGACGTCCAGTTACCATTTTAGATCTTCGTAAGACAACATAAATACACACCGATAAGTCTATATATCCAATATAGTTATCCTATTCCATACTTAAATAATTCCTCAAATTATGTCAACCCAAATAAATTAAACAGTCAGAAGAAATATTCGATTAAATAAAATTTCAACGTCTTACAAAATGCCAACCAAACATATCAGTTTACTATAAAATCTCAAGTTTAAACATAAGTAGGAAAATAAATAGACTGAAGGAAAGCAAATGGAATAAGCAAGGCGTGTCAGTCTTCTACGTCTCCATCCCCCAAATCGCTATCGTTGCCATCATCCTCCGCGGCGTTTCCAGCTTCTATAGCCGGATCTTCCTCTGGATCCTCCTCTGGATCCTCTTATGGATTCTTCTCCAGATCCTCCTCTACCGGCACTGGAGGGGCCGGTGCTGGTGCGGGTACTGGTACAGGTGCCTGATTCTGTTCTAGTTCTTGAATTCTCCAGCTAGACTCAAGAACTCTGTCTTCGAGTTAGTCAGCCCTTAGCTGCTCAGCACGAAGATCTCTAGCTAAAGTGTTACGAGCTATCTTACTCTCATGTTGCTTTTCCTCGAGCGATCCAGTCTTACCTGTTAATTGTCGTATCATCCATCCCTGTGCTAGGATGGTTTCATGCATTCTCTCTACTTGTTCTTGTTGCTTTCTTATCATATCTCTAAGTAGGTCGTTCCCTACTTCTAACGAGTTAACCGGTTCGACCGGCATCGAGATGGTCGGGCGAGAGGACGACTCCTCCCCTAGAGCGAGCCTTTTTCTCACAGCTGAGCGTGTCTCCACGCCATGAGGTGGTGAGGGTTCCACCATAGGTGCCTTCCCCGGCGCCCTTGGTTGCAAAAGTTTGTCGGATGATGATGATGATGACATTGCCTGTTGGTTGTGTAGTTAGTTACGAGTTGCGTTTATTTCAATATGCATTTATATTTTACATAACATAGTTGTAGTACAACACATAACAAGATATCACAGTTCAGTGCCAAACTAAGTCTAGTGTCGTGTAATCAGCTATAGTTTAGGTCTACTTTTAATGCAAACCTGGTTCTCTATAGCTAGAAGCTCTGATACCAATCTGTCACACCCTCAATTTCCACTTGCGGAGTTTTACCGCGAGGCGTGTGAACCAACCAGAATCTGAGACACTAGTAACGTCGAACGACTCTATATGATTTGTTTATACGTTTTCCAAAATCATTTGTTTAACCATTCATAGTTAGTTTTAAATTGTCTTAGTTTGGTTTCAATGTTTAGCAGAAGTATTAGTTTTTAAAGTTGAGCGGAAGCATTAAAGTAAGGTAAAGGAACGGGCGCCAACACAAACGCCAAATCTAAAGAAAAACCCAAACAATATTCATAAATGAGACTCGATAAAAAGATGTTTTGATCAATGCAAGTGAGTGCACCTAGAGCTCCTAGCGTCCTGAGAAACATGTAAAGAAACAAGTGTCAACATTAAAGAAGAGTGAGTTCACAGGTTTTCATAAGTTTATTTGTTCGGTTATAAGTTTGTTTCCCCCGTTATCCCTAACCCGGGATAATGATTTAGTTCCATTATTCCCAACTCGGAATAATACTGATGGTTCCATTATTCCTTACCCGGAATAATAATTATGTTCCATTATTCCTAACCCGGAATAATAATGTTGTTGGTTCTATTATCCCTAACCCGGAATAATATCGTTGATTCGTAATTAAGTTCAATGTTAAAATGTAGGTAGCGAGCCTAAAGTTATGTCACGTAAGTGTTCGCGATCGAAGCTGACTGTTGTGCCTCCGTGTTGCCAGGCCTATCACTGACCATGGCGAAGTTAGGCCAAATTAATCACCCGTTGATACCCGGTCGGCTAGCGTGACTAGCTCGGGTGGGGCTTGTCGGGCCCAGTAGTACTACTTATAATTTCCCCGCTATCTAACCCAATACTAACGATTCGAGAGTTTGTCGAGGACTTGTGTGATATAGCTGCTTAGTGACCATAACGTACATTAACATTAACTTAGTTACCGAATAGTTTAATGACGTTAATTTCGTATAACGTAAAGAGATAGAGTTATAGAGTGTATACATGTTTCTCCCCCTGTTGTTTAAAACCGGATAAAATTAGGGGCCGTGAACTCACCTTTAGTTGCTCGGTTAGTGTAACACAGAAGTAGCAAATGATGGGACCGTTAATTGCGTCCTAACAAGTCAATTGATTTAAAGTTAGTGTGTGAGCACACCAATACAAACCCTACACATAACTAACACACAATGCGGTACACACAATAACAAATCCTAAAACCCAATCATGCATGCAAGTATCATCATACCAACATAGTGATCAAACCAACCTATCATGAACACAATTCAATCCATGCAACACTTTGTTACACACATTCGCAAGTTATTAAGTTTCGCTTGTATACTCATAATTAGGCTGTTTTCGAGGATTTTTATAAAATATTTCCAACATTCCAAAAATTCCAATTTTTTTACAGAAGGTGACAACTAAACTATAGAATTTTATGTAAAATTTTCAAGTCCTAACACTTTACTAATTATTCATAATTATTAATATACTAGGCTGCAGTCAGATTCGTCGCTTTCTGACTGCAGTCCACGGGATAATTTATTTAAAAATCACCGTTCATCCAGTTAACAAAATTCCAGTGGGAGTTTCCCGGAAATTTCCATCTCCAGTTGCTGTGCAAATTTCGTGATTCGACTCTCTACAGATTATGAGATCCGACTCGATAAACAACTAACAAATTTTCAGAATTTTCACAGCTTCAGTTACTGCACTTAATTGACCACTTAAAAATATCAAACGACCTCAGAAAAATATGAATCCAGCGCCATTAGAAGCGTTTTTCAAAAATATACGTTTTAGGCTTCAGAAAATCTGTTTTTAGATAAATAATAACCAAGTTACAGACAGTTGAAGTTGGCTGTAAACACCATTCAACATCCTGATTTCAACATTTTATCGCAATATAACACGCTTAAACATCGAGACGTTAAATATAAATGATCAAGAACAGATTTATCAATCATATATCATCATGTACATCATACTCATGCAAACCCTAATCATAATATATGGTTTTTATCATAAAACGCAGCCTAATGATTCTTGATTCCAACTATCATCATAATCGCAAACTCGCATAATTTATCGAACTAAACATCATACACTTTCATAATAAAGATTCTACCATTACATACAAGCATAATCAAGAGTTTATAAACCCTAATATGACTTTGCAAAACAATGACAAACCCTAACCTTTAACAATGAAGATTAATGAACCGGGAACGAGATGGGAGTCGATTCGGATGTTGAAGAAGATCGCGACCGAGAGGAAGAGTGGGAAGAAGGCTGCTGTCGGCTGGTTTAGAGCTAGGGTTTGTGTGTGTGTGTATTTTTTTTTGAAACATAACACATGCATATATAGTGCAAGAAGGAAAAGAAAAGGAAAAGGGTTTGCGGTTTGGTCCTTGCGGCCGCAAAGGGCTTGGGTGGGGCGGTTTGGGTCTTTAACTTGAACCTCAAGTTTTGGTTAATCCCTTGAGTCGCAAGGAAATGAGGTCGACTCGTTTCGCGGCTCGGTTCGATTCGTCTATATATTTACTATATATATATTTTTATAACTGAAAATCACGAAATTGAAACATAACATAATAACTCACCGAACTTATAAACGTTTAATACACATAGCACGTAGTTCACTTGATAAATTCCCAAAGTTAGCGTAATTATTTCAAGCGTGTAAATTAAATCTCCGTATCAATTTAGCGTAGGAATGAATAACCGTGAAGTAGTGCGTTTAAGATATCTGAAAAACCGGGATGTCACATTATCCCCATGTTGAAAGAATTTTCGTCCCGAAAATTGAGTAAACGCGGTTTAGAATGCAACGCACAGGTTTAGAGTGCCACGCACAAATATTTAGTTCGTTAACAATGGTACACGAAATTACAAGAAATTCCCAGGTTGTCACATCAACCCCATGTTGAAAGAATTTTCGTCCCGAAAATTTACTTGGTGGTATCGTTAGCTTGCTGCTCAACTGCAAAAAGGTGTGGGTATTTTCTTTTCATTTGGTCCTCTCTTTCCCACGTGAACTCCGGTCCATGCTTAGAGTCCCAACGAACCTTGACGATCGGAATCTTGGTGTGCCTTCGAGTCTTGATCTCACGATCCATGATCTCGATAGGTTGTTCCACAAAGTGCAGTTGTTCATCCACTTGAATCTCATCCAATACTAGGGTTTCATCTGATAGACACTTCTTCAGATTTGACACGTGAAAAATGTTGTGAACTCCACTGAGTTCGGCAGGAAGGTCTAATTGATAAGCTACGGGTCCGATACGTTTCAAGATCACAAACGGGCCTACGTACCGTGGGTTTAGTTTTCCTCGTTTCCCAAAACGGATTACACCCTTCCAGGGTGACACCTTCAGTAGGACGCGGTCGCCTACTTGAAATTCGAGCGGTTTGCGTCGTTGATCAGCGTAGCTTTTCTGTCGATCTCGTGCCGCCGCAATGCGGTTTCTGATTTGTACAATCTTTTCAGTAGCCTCAAGTATCAACTCAGGGCCTGTGAGTTGACTGTCACCGACTTCTGCCCAACAGACCGGTGATCTACATTTACGACCGTATAATGCTTCAAACGGTGTTGCCGATATACTCGTATTGTAACTGTTCTTATACGAGAATTCCACTAAAGGCAGATGGATTTCCCAACTATTCCCGAAGTCTACCACGCATGCCCTAAGCATGTCTTCCAAGGTCTGTATGGTCCTTTCGCTTTGACCATCAGTCTGAGGGTGATAAGTTGTGCTCATACCTAAGCGTGTACCCAACGCTTTCTGAAGTGACTGCCAAAAGTTGGACGTTAAACGAGCATCTCTATCTGAGATGATGGATGTTGGCACTCCATGCCGAGAAACTACTTCCTTAATGTAGATGCGAGTCAACTTATCCATCTTATCTGTTTCTTTAATCGCTAGGAAGTGTGCGGACTTAGTTAAACGATCCACGATCACCCAGATGGTATCACAACCACCCAAAGTTCGCGGGAGTTTAGTGATGAAGTCCATCGAGATCTGATCCCATTTCCACACTGGGATCTTAGGTTGTTGAAGTAGCCCCGATGGCTTCTGATACTTTACCTTGACTTTTGCACAAGTCAAACACTTGCTCACGTAGGTGGCTATATCAGCTTTCATGTTGGGCCACCAGTACGCAGCTTTAAGGTCTTGATACATCTTATCCGAACCAGGATGGACAGAGTATCGGGATTTGTGAGCTTCGTCCATGACTAGCTTTCTGAGGTCTCCGTAGAGAGGTACCCATATACGATTCATGAAATACCGGGCTCCATTGGGTTTTACTTCCCAATCGCGTTCCATTTTTCCCACCGATTCGACCTTGATGTTTTCTTCCTTAACTGTTTCTAACTGCGCGTCGCGTATCTGTTCGGGTAACCCCGAATGAATGGTGAACTGTAGTGCTCGTACCCGACGAGGTTTCAAGTGCTCCTTCCTACTGAGGGCATCAGCTACCACGTTAGCTTTACCAAGGTGATACCGAATGGCACATTCATATCGTTCAAGAGTTCGACCCAGCGACGCTGTCTTATGTTCAACTCCTTCTGGTCAAAGATGTGTTGGAGGCTCTTGTGATCTGTATAGATTGTGCACTTTGTTCCATATAGGTAGTGTCTCCAAATCTTAAGCGCAAACACCACTGCTCCCAATTCAAGGTCATGTGTTGTGTAGTTTTTCTCGTGAACCTTCAATTGTCGGGACGCATACGCGATGAGATTATCACGTTGCATGAGTACGCATCCCAATCCCTGAATGGAAGCATCACAATATAATACAAAATCATCAGTCCCTTCCGGCAAGGACAAAATGGGTGCACTGCAAAGTTTCTGCTTCAGCAATTGAAATGTCGCTTCCTGCTTTTCACCCCAAGCGTACTTGATGCCTTTCTGGGTGAGGGTGGTAAGCGGTTGCGCGATCTTTGAAAATCCCTCGATGAAACGTCTGTAGTAACCAGCCAAACCCAAAAATTGGCGGATCTCTGTCGGTGTCCTGGGTGCTTCCCAGTTTTTGATAGCTTCAATCTTGGCGGGGTCGACGTGGATACCCTTTTCATTCACGATATGCCCGAGGAACTGAACTTCCAGAATCCAGAAATCACACTTTGAAAGCTTGGCATATAGTTTCTCCTGTTGAAGTAATTCCAGTAGTAATCGTAGATGTTCAGCATGTTCTGCTTCACCTTTAGAGTAGATGAGTATGTCATCGATGAACACAATGACAAACTTGTCGAGATATGGTTTACACACACGGTTCATGAGGTCCATGAACACCGCGGGTGCATTGGTGAGACCGAAGGGCATGACCAAGAACTCATAATGGCCATACCGAGTACGAAATGTCGTCTTAGCGATATCCTCCTCCCTGACGCGTAACTGGTGATAACCGGACCGTAGATCAATCTTGGAGTAGTAGCTTGACCCTTGAAGTTGGTCGAAGAGATCGTCGATGCGAGGTAATGGGTATCGGTTCTTGATAGTAACCTTATTGAGTTCCCTGTAGTCGATGCACATGCGGAAGGTCCCGTCCTTCTTCTTGACAAAAAGGACTGGAGCTCCCCATGGCGAAGTACTGGGTCGGATAAATCCTTTTTCTAATAATTCCTGAAGCTGGGTAGACAGCTCTTGCAACTCGGCTGGAGTTAAACGGTATGGGGCCTTGGCGATAGGAGTTGCATGGTTTGCCAATTCGATTTCAAACTCCACTTGTCGATGTGGTGGAAGACCAGGTAACTCCTCCGGAAATACATCGGAAAAATCACGGACGACGGGGATATCTTCTATACGTTTCTCGTCCTTAGCCTGTTCGGTAACCAGTGCGAGCAAAGCGAAGGAGTTCTTCCTCTGAAGATACTTCTGTGCTTGCATGTAAGAGATGATGTTTGTGACGGCGCCGACCTTCTCGCCTTGCACCGTCAAGATTTTGTCGTTAGAGAGCGGAATACGGATAGATTTCTCGAAACAGAGAACTTCAGCTCGGACGTCGGATAGCCAGTCCATTCCGACTACCAAGTCAAAACTACCCGGGGTAGTAGTCATCAGATCAATGGTAAAGGTGTGACCCGCGAGTTTGAGTTGACAGCCGGATACTAAATGGGTCACATCTACAGATTTACCATCGGCTAGTTCTATGATGTAAGGGGTCTCTAGAGGTTTAGGCGTGAGATTTAGGTTCTTCCTAAAAGACTCAGATATAAAACTCCTATCCGCACCCGTATCAAAAAGTACAGTAGCAAAATGTTCATTAAGGGGGAACTTACCGGTGACCACGTTCGAGTCGTTTCTGGCCTCTCCGCGGCCCAGCGTAAATGCACGCCCTTTGGCACCTCCTGTGCCACCATTTCCATTGTTGTTGTTGTTATTGTTATTGTTGTGGTTATTGTGGTTGTGGTTGTTGTTGTTCCCACCATTGTTGTTGTTGTTACGAAGCTGTGGGCAGTCTCGTTTGAAGTGGGCAGTGCTACCACACTGATAGCACCCCCGCTTAATACCCTGCTGCTGACCCTGGTGTTGATTTTGATTTTGTCGGGACATGATTTCCCCGCGACAATCCTTTGCCGCGGGTCCCACTTTGCCACATCGTTGGCAGCGATTTCCGGCACAAGGGCCGTGATGATGAACGTTACAGCGATTACACTACGGCTTTCGACCTACATAGCCGCTTGTGTTCTGGGTGTTGTTGGCGGGCTGATTATTGTGACCCCGGTGGCTGTTGAAATTATTGAACCGTTTCTGGTTCCCTTGTTGTGGCTGGGCTGACGAAGACTGTCGAGCAGACGAGTCTTCAAACTTTCTTTTATTATCAAGGGCAACTTCAGTTGTACCCCGAGATGGCAACTTCTTTTGTTCCACCGCCTTATCGGTGAGTTTGTGCACCAACCTGATTGCTTGATGCTCAGTCGCAGGGTTGCTAGCCATTACCATACCCTGGATCTCGGGGACCAGACCCCCAAGGTAAAACTCGAGTCGTTTCTCCACGGTGTTGGCCAGATCGGGACATAGAAATACCAGGTCATGATGTTTCGCTGTGTATGCTTCAATTTCAGATCCCACCATCTTGTGGTTCCATAATGTTTGCTCCAACTGTTGAACCCTGTCTCGCGGACAGTACTCCTCTTTGATTAGGTCCTTAAACTCGGCCCAGGCCATTGCATTTGCAGCAATAAGCCCACGCGTTTGGACTTGTGCATTCCACCAAGTTAGTGCCCCATCCTCCAACGTTGAGGCAGCACACTTGACCTTGTTGGCCTCCAGACAAATGCACATTTCGAACACTGATTCGGACTTTTCAATCCAGCGGACCAGTTCTATGGGTCCTTCTGCACCCGTGAATTTGCTCGCTTCGCATCGAGAAACATTTTGTAGGGGTTAAGACCCCCTCCTGCTGACAGAGGACAGGTAGTCAGCGAGAAATTCTACTAGCCCAACTATTAGATTTTCCCATGAAAATTTAATAATGGTTACCTGCTGGTTGGTTTTGAACACCTGCTAGAGCAGCATTCACATGTTCTTGGATCATTGCGGCTAATTCTTCGGGCGTCATGTTGAGGTTTCCGCGACGTCCAGTTGCCATTTTAGATCTTCGTAAGACAACATAAACACACACCGATAAGTCTATATATCCAATATAGTTATCCTATTCCATACTTAAATAATTCCTCAAATTATGTCAACCCAAATAAATTAAACAGTCAGAAGAAATATTCGATTAAATAAAATTTCAACGTCTTACAAAATGCCAACCAAACATATCAGTTTACTATAAAATCTCAAGTTTAAACATAAGTTGGAAAATAAATAGACTGAAAGAAAGCAAATGGAATAAGCAAGGTGTGTCAGTCTTCTACGTCTCCATCCCCCAAATCGCTATCGTTGCCGTCATCCTCCGTGGCGTTTCCAGCTTCTATAGCCGGGTTTTCCTCCGGATCCTCCTCTGGATCCTCCTCTAGATCCTCCTCTGGATCCTCTTCTGGATCCTTCTCTAGATCCTCCTCTACCGGCACTGGAGGGGCCGGTACAGGTGCGGGTACTGGTACAGGTGCGGGTACTGGTACTGGTGCGGGCCGGTACTGGTGCGGGTACTGGTACTGGTACTGGTGCGGAAGCATTAAAGTAAGGTAAAGGAACGGGCGCCAACACAAACGCCAAAACTAAAGAAAAACCCAAACATATTCATAAATGAGACTCGATAAAATGATGTCTTGATCAATGGAAGTGAGTGCACCTAGAGCTCCTAGCTTCCTGAGAAACATGTAAAGAAACAAGTGTCAACATTAAAGAAGAGTGAGTTCACAGGTTTTCATAAGTTTATTTGTTCGGTTATAAGTTTGTTTCCCCCGTTATACCTAACCGGGATAACGATTTAGTTCCATTATTCCCAACTCGGAATAATACTGATGGTTCCATTATTCCTTACCCGGAATAATAATTATGTTCCATTATTCCTAACCTGGAATAATAATGTTGTTGGTTCCATTATCCCTAACCCGGAATAATATTGTTGATTTGTAATTAAGTTCAATGTTAACATGTAGGTAGCGAGCCTAAAATTATGTCACGTAAGTGTTCGCGATCAAAGCTGACTGTTGTGCCTCAGTGTTGCCAGGCCTATCACTGACCATGGCGAAGTTAGGCCAAATTAATTACCCGTTGACCATACCCGGTCGGCTAGCGCGACTAGCTCGGGTGGGGCTTGTCGGGCCCAGTAATACTACTTATAATTTCCCCGCTATCTAACCCAATACTAACGATCCGAGAGTTTGTCGAGGACTTGTGTGATATAGCTGCTTAGTGACCATAACGTACATTAACATTAACTTAGTTACCGAATAGTTTAATGACGTTAATTTCGTATAACGTAAAGAGATAGAGTTGTAGAGTGTATACGTGTTTCTCCCCCTGTTGTTTAAAACCGGATAAAATTAGGGGCCGTGAACTCACCTTTAGTTGCTCGGTTAGTGTAACACAGAAGTAGCAAATGATGGGACCGTTAATTGCGTCCTAACAAGTCAATTGATTTAAAGTTAGTGTGTGAGCTCACCAATACAAACCCTACACATAACTAACACACAATGCGGTACACACAATAACAAATCCTAAAACCCAATCATGCCTGCAAGTATCATCATACCAACATAGTGATCAAACCAACCTATCATGAACACAATTCAATCCATGCAACACTTTGGTACACACATTCGCAAGTTATTAAGTTTCGCTTGTATACTCATAATTAGGCTGTTTTCGAGGATTTTTATAAAATATTTCCAACGTTCCAAAAATTCCAATTTTTTTACAGAAGGTGACAACTAAACTATTGAATTTTATGTAAAATTTTCAAGTCCTAACACTTTACTAATTATTCATAATTATTAATATACTAGGCTGCAGTCAGATTCGTCGCTTTCTGACTGCAGTCCACGGGAGAATTTATTTAAAAATCACCGTTCATCCAGTTAACAAAATTCCAGTGGGAGTTTCCCGGAAATTTCCATCTCCAGTTGCTGTGCAAATTTCGTGATTCGACTCTCTACAGATTATGAGATCCGACTCGATAAACAACTAACAAATTTTCAGAATTTTCACAGCTTCAGTTACTGCACTTAATTGACCACTTAAAAATATCAAACGACCTCAAAAAAATATGAATCCAGCGCCATTAGAAGCGTTTTTCAAAAATATACGTTTTAGGCTTCAGAAAATCCGTTTTTCGATAAATAATAACCAAGTTACAGACAGTTGAAGATGGCTGTAAACACCATTCAACATCCTGATTTCAACATTTTATCGCAATATAACACGCTTAAACAATCGAGACGTTAAATATAAACGATCAAGAACAGATTTATCAATCATATATCATCATGTACATCATACTCATGCAAACCCTAATCATAATATATGGTTTTTATCACAAAACGCAGCCTAATGATTCTTGATTCCAACCAATCATCATAATCGCAAACTCGCATAATTTATCGAACTAAACATCATACACTTTCATGATAAAGATTCTACCATTACATACAAGCATGATCAAGAGTCTATAAACCCTAATATGACTTTGCAAAACAATGACAAACCCTAACCTTTAACAATGAAGATTAATGAACCGGGAACGAGATGGGAGTCGATTCGGATGTTGAAGAAGATCGCGACCGAGAGGAAGAGTGGGAAGGCTGTCGCGACCGAGAGGAAGAGTGGGAAGAAGGCTGCCGTCGGCTGGTTTAGAGCTAGGGTTTGTGTGTGTTTTTTTTTTGAAACATAACACATGCATATATAGTGCTAGAAGGAAAAGAAAAGGAAAAGGGTTTGCGGTTTGGTCCTTGCGGCCGCAAAGGGATTGGGTGGGGCGGTTTGGGTCTTTAACTTGAACGTCAAGTTTTGGTTAATCCCTTGAGTCGCAAGGAAATGAGGTCAACTCGTTTCGCGGCTCGGTTCGATTCGTCTATATATTTACTACAATATATTTTTATAACTGAAATCATGAAATTGAAACATAACATAATAACTCACCGAACTTATAAACGTTTAATACACATAGCACGTAGTTCACTTGATAAGTTCACAAAGTTAGCGTAATTATTTCAAGCGTGTAAATTAAATCTCCGAATCAATTTAGCGTAGGAATGAATAACCGTGAAGTAGTGCGTTTAAGATATCTGAAAAACCGGATGTCCCAAATTTTATTTTGATCGATTTAAATACGTATTCGTAAAATACGATGCTACCAAGATACACGATTCTTCGTTATTCTCGAGTGATGAAAATTATTGTGTTACTTAAGGAAACAAGAACGAGAGAAATCTTAAGTATAATACTGGACATATACATATATACCGGGGTATTCGTACAATGAGTGAAATTCACGATAGGGGGGATGATTGTCGGAAGCTGTTGCGCTATCAATTGCACGAATTCCACCTCGGTCATTTGTGGTTAGCATTTCAGGGCCATGTTATTATACACCATATATATACATGTAGCAATGTCCCATATTCAATCATCCCATATCACATAATTTCGTCGCACACATGAGTCCACAACCTGTATAACCAACATCACTATCATGTATACAATGATATCTGTCACCATACAATTGTTAAAATTGCACTTAGACTTAACCCAAAAAGGGCTAGTGCTTAAATGTGCGGTCAAAACATGTCACTGGAGTGACGTATATATGCCATCCTATGAAAAGCAAGACTACCCTGCATGAAGGAACACGGTCAAATCCAAACTCTCTTTGAAATAGGAATAGTCACGAGTTGTCTGAATATCGTAATTGGTGTCTTTTGTGCACTAAACCCACTTGGGGAATGCTAAATGAGAAATCTAGTAATCCCAATCATTCCGGATGAAGGGACTAGTGAAACGTCCGAATACGTCCCTGGGTATCATGCCCATCCAGAGGGGAATTCCTTTGGTAAGCACGTAATATATACTTACAATAGGAATAAGACTTCGACGTTACAACTAATTCTCTTCCAACTTGGAGAATTACTTAACATACGCTACAAATTGTAGATACCTCGATGTGTGATACCAAGTCAAACTAAATAACCAAGTGTAAATCGGTGCTTGGTTGGGTGCACCGACTAGATGTGAAATGGCATTCATAACCTTTATTCGTATCCTAGCCGTCAGAGTGCTAGACTTACCTGGATTGATTACGACTTTCATTTAGCCTTTCTTAAAGTTACTTTTGTTATTTCAAGAGGTTGCCGAGCGATTGTGGATCTATGTTACTACCTTTCCCAGCAGCACGTATTCCTTCCGTGCCCTATTGGGAAACAGAACTGACTAATCCTATGACAAATGGTCGAGAAACTCAACGACCCTAGTCTTGACCAACTCAGGGGTCGGGTCTTCTTTTCCTGTTTATAGTATTACGGATATGAGACTAACAAAAAAACAAAACAAATTCAAATGGTCAACTATCCCTATCGGAACTAGGGTGACTATGGATTCGGGCTTTAGCCCATGGTTTCATAAAACCACACGAATTTCTCAATTTAAACCAAGATTGTTTGGCATGAACGAACTCGACAAAACCCTTACGTTTAATCGGTGATTCAAATGACGGAGGTGCCAAGATGGGAAGGCATTATATCTTTCTATACTCATATACAGTTCAGATCATACCAAGTTTAAATTTGACTCGAACAACCACGAGACCGAAATGGTCAAGTGGTGATCAACCACCTTGTGACTAGCATGGGCAATATTCGTCTATGTATTAGGTACTCTTTCGAGAACATAATGAGAAATGATTACTTCTCGCTGTTTCCATTAACGATATCCTTGTGAAACGTTAGTCGAGCGTGGCTATGTTCCTACCCTGCGAGGGGTACTCCGTTGATGGGGAATCTTGACTCGATGACTCATTACTTAGTCATCTTTTACAGAATTACCTGTACGTCTACGACCAATTCTGCTCCCATATGTAGGGGCATCATGGGGATACTTGTGATCATTAGAAACTCATCACGCCTTAAATATTTCTCATGATATAGTAACATTCTAGACGTGGTGTGGCTAGAATTAAAACCACGTTGGGTACACTCTACCATTCCCGGTATATGGGAATTTTTATATGATAATCTCCCGAAGAACCACGTCGACGTTATCAAAGCTGCTAAGTTTTTTTTCCTTCTGGAGAAGACATAAATAGTGGTACAACTGCTG
Source organism: Scalesia atractyloides (assembly GCA_947069175.1). NCBI lineage: Eukaryota > Viridiplantae > Streptophyta > Magnoliopsida > Asterales > Asteraceae > Scalesia > Scalesia atractyloides. Next base: position 37,023,289 of record CAMTDV010000019.1, on the reverse strand, counting down.
GAGCCAAGCTCCCGAAATAACGCAAACTGGAATTATTATTATAGAAATTTCATATCCTTATGACGTAATCCGACTACTGGTGAGTAGTGTGAGCACACCACTGAGGTAAGCGTGCAGATTCGTTAGTACTCGTGTACATGCTCGCCTTATGACAGCCTTACTCTCTTAAAAGCCTTTCTCTTTCTTATTCTCTACCATAGTGTCACACGCGTCTAGAGGCGGAAGCGCGAGGTGTGAACTTGATCAGTTTTCATCGCATACGATATAAGTAAACAACTATATAATTAAACAAACACGATGTTCATCCATTGATATAATATTTCATAAGTATTTAACAACAAAAGACGGCATAAGTTATAACATTTCACAAAAGACTTGTTTCAAAATATAGTTATTAAACATCAAGGCTTTGCATCCTATATCTCGTTCGAAAACGGAATATATGGACCAATCCCTTCAAAACATGGATGACATCTACTTCTTGACAACCTTGAGAGCTTGTAACCGACCACGCCAAGATCCATTTATTTTCCTGAAATACATGTAAGTTTGAAAACATCAACAAAAGTTAGCGAGTTCATGCGTTTTTAAGTGTACACCAAATGATCTTAAAACATTTGAATAATCGTTACTTGTAAATGTGGTATGTAAAGCGTCAATGAACTTGACGATCATTAATGTTTTGCAAGGACATTAATATGTGTGCCGACATAGGAAGCACTCAACCCTCGACGATTTTCGCTTTCCGGTCCACCCGGTTGGGACAACAAAAGCACTACATGTGGACACACAAGGACCCATGAGTGGGGCTCGCCTACACCCGATAGATCTACCCCTTGTTCCTAAGGTCTTATAAAAGATTAATGGCGCTTAGGGATGGTCCTATTCGCACATGATCTAATATTTCATTCCATAGCTAAACCATACCATCGAGACATGTATTTCCCCCCGAGAGTTGTAAAACCGAAAACATTTAAAAGAAAAGGGGGACATGAACTCACAAGTTTGCGTCCGTAATAGTGTGCTAGCAAGATGGGTATCCAACTTCGCGTAGTAACCTACAAGTGCTCTAACTCATTAGACACTTGGGTTTTGAGTTAAATGTGTAACGTTATTAATCTTGAACATTATGATATTAGTTACGTATTTGGATACTTTGTTTATTTTAAATATGTTGGCATTTATTTCATGTGCTCGTTTTAATATATATATATATATATAATGAATTATGTATGAATGGACCTAGACCAATTCGGTTATGTAAGTGGGCTTTTACTAGCCCAAAATAAGTTCAAGTATTTTGCCATTCTCATAAGTGTATTTTGAGCGTATTTTAGACGTATTCTTGTACTTATATACTTACGTATTTATGTACACTTAGAGATATTTACTTACACTTTACAGATTTTTTTTAAGTGTTAATATATATTTATACTTCTCTTGTTTATAAATATATATTAATTTTAAAAGTTTCGTCGTAGAGCCGAAAATTTATATTTTCGTATAGAAAGTGTCCACGTGTCGTCCGCGATGGGTGCACGCTCCGGGTCGAGATGCTAGGATAGCCGTTTCCGATGACAACGCGCTTTGTTCGATAGAGCGTTTATTATATATTTTTGTGTCGGTTCCGAAAGTATATGTTAACTTGTTAATATTTATGGTTATAATTTAATTAGTCCGATGTCCGTTCACCCGCTTATCCTTTGTCTGATTGTTCGTTCGTGGTTATAATATAACTATGGTTCATGTGTATATATATTTAGTGTATTTTTCTAAGTGAAAAGTATTTATGTATTAGGTGTGTATTCTTCCTACCACTAATACATACACATAATACGCACGTATTATACACCAAGTAGGGTATTTAATATTATATATATATATATATATATATATATATATATATATATATATATATAATTTTCTCAAAAATTATATTTATTGTTATATTTATAATTTTTACGATTTTTATTTAGTAAAAATATCTTTTAGTGTTTAAATAAGCTCTTGGATGGCTAAGACTTAACCATTGTCATCTAATCACGATTAGGATCGTTAATCACAATTAAGGTTATTAATCACGATTAACCATGCCTAATCACCCTGTTAATCCCATTTTAATCGCGATTAATATTTTAGAAAATTTCGTCATAGTTTCCCCTAAACTATGGCATTTTCCACGTTTATAAAACGTATTTTTCTAGCATGTTTAAAGTCCATAACCATCATTAATTCCAAATCAAGTTTCATATCAACTTTGCATGTATAAACCTACGTATAAATATCCTCATATTTCATGAACTTTTATATATTTTCTAACTACTCTTTAAAAATATATGGTTACATCTTTATGTCGTTTAACAAGATTATAAAAAAACACTTATTTCTTATACACTTCCATCTCATCCATTTATTTAAACAACTTGTTTAAATTACTTTTTATGATGTTCTTAGTGAAAGTTATGGTTTTTATTTTCTATAAAAGCCACATATATGTTATAACTTATTTTTAAATCGTAGTAAAGTTCATGGATCATGAGATGGATGATCTTGTCTAGATTTAAACATCACAATGTTTAAATCATCATTTTTAATCTTAATCATGCAAGGTCATACAATTAAACAACTTACTTTAACATGATCAACATTTATATATAAGCTAACTAGCACTAAACAACATACTCAACATATAATATATAGTTATTATAGATTTTTTAAATTGAGATTAGTGTTTTTTTAAGCTTTGTTTTCTTGAAGTTCAAGATGATTTAACATGTATTTAATTAAACTACAAATTATAAAAAGCATAAAAAATAAAAAAATGGGCTTACAATATTGCACAAGATTAAGAGAAAATGAGGGCTCTAAAGTGTTCTTAATGGTTCTCCATGCTTGCAAGTTCCATAAAAAAACTTCAAATTGCTTTTAATGATGTGATTTAGGGTGTTTTAGTGAATGAAAAAGAGATAGTGGTGGAATGTGTGGCTTACGTGAGTGAAGAGGGGGAAGGAGGAGGTTTTGGAGTTTGTTTTTTTTCTTTGTGTTGCAACAATGAGGAATTATGAGGGTGATATTATGTTATAATTTCCAAATCCATTCTAGTCAAATATGTGATCTTTCTACCATACATAATCATCATCATATCTATTGTTTGGGGGGCATGGCCGATGGGGGAAAGGGTATGGTTGTGATGGTTTATTATTTATTTATTTTTTACATATAAAACATGTGTTGAATTTGTTAATTGGTACATATTTTGGCAGTTAGGTTAATTAGGGTATTAATGATAGTTTAGTGTTTTAAATAAAATCTAACTAGTTTGTTAGTTTAGTGGGTATTGATATTGAATGGTAAAATACTACTAGTTCGCTCGTCGCTTCGAAATCGGGTAAGATATGAAAGGTGTAATATAGTACCGGGAGCGATGGTTTTAATTTACCATCGACGTTATAGTGTTTATTCAAGGCATCTACGACGGAAAAATATGGCTAACTAGTTCGCTAGCTTTTTAGTTTAGGAAATTGGGTGGTAGGAATATAACGTGTTCGCCTAGCGGATCGAATTTGGGGAGCGTATAAAAGTCGCAGCGTAACACCGGGAGTTTATGTTTCGGGTATCCCATTGATATCCCTACGCTTATTTGGGGTATAAAATATTATTTACAAGTTCTACGGACATTAAAAATGCGGAATTTTTAGTGTTGCGGACAATCTATTTTATTATATTTTAGCGCGGTTCGGATGAATTTTAACGATATATCTTTTCCGGCAAGTTAAAGTGTTTTTGTATTTAGTGTCCCTGATTAGGGATTTTTATTTGTATTTCATCCGTAAAATGCTTCCGTGCCATTCGTTGCTCGTTCGGGCAGTTTCCCGAACTAGGTGGTATGAATAGTGTGTTCAGGTGAATAGTGCTTTCAGCACTTTGCCAACATGTTCGAACAAAGTTTGTGGTTCTCTCGCGACACAGCGAATATATTGATATTGTTTAGCATAATTAACCATGTCCTACGATTGCTAGACTTTATGCGACCTAATCATGCACTAAATTAAGTCGTAACGAACTCAATTAAGTGTATAATTAAGTTGTTAAGTTGTACGGAATTTACCATTATTTTGCCGGTTGTCACATTCTCCCCCTGTTAAAAGAATTTCGTCCTGAAATTCAAGTCGAGTTACTGTTTGCAGGGGAGTCTTGGAATAAATGTGGATACTTGGACTTGATTTGATCTTCACATTCCCACGTATACTCGGGACCGTGACGCGAGTTCCAACGAACTTTAACGAGTTTGAAACAACTTCTCCGTGTCTTGTGGACCTTCCAGTCCGTAACCACAACAGGTTCTTCAGTAAATTGGAGTTTGTCGTCGATGTGAATCTCATCAGCTGGAATGATAACCGTTTCTTGAGTAGGACTTTTCTTGAGATTAGACACATGGAATGTGTCATGCACACTACTGAGTTCGTCCGGTAGTTTCAACTCGTAAGCAACAGTTCCAATCTTTTCCAAGATTTAGAAAGGTCCAATATAGCGTGGGTTCAACTTTCCACGTTTACCAAATCTTGCTACGCCTTTCCAAGGCGAGACTTTCAATAACACTTTGTCTCCGACTTCAAAAGATAGTGGTTTTCGTCGTTTGTAGGCATAGCTCTTTTGTCGATCACGAGCCGCCTTGATACGGTCTCGTATCGGAAAGATCTTGTCTGTAGTCTCTTGGACTAATTCTGGACCAATGAGCTGTTTGTCTCCGGTCTCCGCCCAACATGGCGGTGACTGACATTTTTGTCCATATAAAGCTTCAAACGGGGCAGCCTGGATACTAGTGTGATAATTGTTATTATATGAGAACTCCACTAAAGGTAAGTGGGTATCCCAATTTCCGCCCAAGTCCATCACACAAGCACGTAACATGTCCTCCAAAGTTTGTATCGTCCGTTCACTCTGGCCGTCCGTTTGAGGGTGAAAGGCCGTACTAAGATCCAACCGTGATCCAAAGGCCTTTTGGAATGATTGCTAAATCCTTAACACGAATCGACCGTCTGGATCTGATATAATAGAAAGAGGCACTCCATGTTGTGCCACTATCTCCTTAAGATATAGCTCAGCTAGCTTTTCAGTGCTATCCTTCTCACAGATAGGCAGGAAGTGTGCAGACTTCGTAAGTCGATCAACTATTACCCAAATCATGTCATGACCTCTCGAGGTCCTGGGTAACTTAGTAATGAAATCCATTGAGATTTGTTCCCATTTCCAAACGGGAATTTCAGGTTGTTGTTGCAAACTTGAAGGCTTTTGATATTCTGCCTTAACCTTGGCGCATGTAAGGCATTTTCCAACGTAGTCAGCGATGTAGCCTTTAAGGTTAGGCCACCAATAGAATTCCTTTAAGTCTTGGTACATCTTATCCGATCCGGGATGAATAGAGTACTTTGACTTGTGAGCTTCGTCTAAAATAATCGTTCGTAGGTCGCCAAAGTATGGAACCCAAATTCGTCCCATAAAGTATAACGTTCCATCCTCCCTTGGCACCAATTGTTTTTCCATTCCCCGGAGTGATTCGGCTGGTATATTCTCAAGTTTAAGTGCTTCTTGATGCGCTTCTCAAATCTGAGAAGTAAGGTTATTTTGTATGGTCATTTCTAAGGCCCGAACCCTTAGAGTTTTCACTCGTTCTTTATGACTCAAGGCATCCGCCACTACGTTCGCCTTGCCCGGATGATACTTTATTTCGCAGTCGTAGTCGTTCAATAATTCGAACCAACATCGTTGTCGCATATTTAATTCCTTCTGATTAAATATGTTTTGAAGGCTTTTGTGATCTGTGAATATTGTGCATTGAGTACCATATAAATAGCGACGCCAAATTTTCAAAGCGAATACCACCGCACCTAGCTCGAGGTCGTGCGTGGTATAATTTTTCTCGTGCACCTTAAGTTGCCGAGACGCGTATGCGATGACTTTGTCTTGTTGCATCAACACGCAACCAAGACCTTGATGTGATGCATCACAATATACGACAAAGTCGTCGGTACCGTCGGGTAAGGATAGTATCGGCGCGTCACAAAGTTTGTCTTTCAACAATTGAAATTCCGCTTCTTGTTTATCGCCCCAATCAAACTTCTTATCCTTTTGGGTTAGGGACGTTAGCGGTTGGGCAATCTTTGAAAAATTCTCAATAAAGCGTCTATAATAGCCCGCTAATCCCAAAAATTGTCGCACTTCCGTCGGCGTCTTAGGCGCTTCCCAATTCTTTGTCGCCTCAGTCTTTGCTGGATCCACATGAATTCCTTCCTCGTTCACAACGTGCCCGAGAAACTGTACCTCGCGAATCCAAAATTCGCATTTAGAAAACTTCGCATAAAGTTGTTCCTTCTTCAAAAGCTCTAAAATAGTTCATAAATGTTGCTCATGTTCGTCCTTTGATCACGAATATATTAATATATCGTCAATAAATACTATCACAAACTTGTCCAAATACGGCTTGCACATGCGGTTCATGAGATCCATGAACACCGCCGGTGCATTTGTGAAGCCGAACGGCATAACAAGGAACTCGTAGTGACCATAACGAGTTCGAAAGGCCGTTTTTGGTACACTTTCTTCTTGAATTCGTAGCTGGTGATAGCCCGATCTTAAGTCGATTTTAAAATAGAAACTCGATCCTTGCAATTGATCGAACAAGTCATCAATTCTAGGTAGAGGGTATCGGTTCTTGATAGTGATTTTGTTCAACTCACGGTAATCTATACACATGCGTAAGCTCCCATCCTTCTTTTTAACGAATAATACTGGAGCTCCCCAAGGTGAGAAACCGGGCCTAATGAATCCTTTATCTAACAACTCTTGGAGTTGGGTAGATAATTCCTGCATCTCGGACGGAGCTAATCGGTATGGAGACTTTGCCACTGGTGCCGCTCCAGGCACCAAATCGATGCGAAACTCCACTTGACGTTGTGGTGGCAGTCCGGGCAAGTCTTTTGGAAAGACTTCTGGAAACTCCTTCACAAAAAGGATGTCTTCTAACTTAGGCTCCTTGGTCTTTTTGTCGATTACGTGAGCGAGGAAAGCTATACAACCTTTTCGGAGGCACTTTTACGCCTTCATACAGTTAATAATTCGTAGGGGTGTCTCATGCCTTTCTCCATGCACAATGAGCGTCTCTTCATCCGGTAGGGGAATGCGGATGGTTTCCTCATGACGAACCACTTCCGCCCGGTTGTCGGACAGCCAGTCCATTCTGACAACTACATCAAAACTACCCAAGTCGACTGGTAAAAGATCAATCGAAAATTTTTGTGTTCCAAGTTCGAGTGTACAACCTCGAATAATTTCTCCCGATTCGATTAATTTGCCATTTGCTAGTTCTATAGAATAAGGAACGTCTAGTTTACTCGACTCTAGGCCAAGAATATTTTTAAATTCTATAGATATAAAACTAAAGTCGGCGCCAGTATCAAATAGAACAGATGCAAAGTGTTGATTTATAGGAAACGTACCCGTAACCACGTTCGGATCTTGTCCTGCATCCTTAGCTCCTATTACAAAAGTTCTCCCACGAGCTTGGTTTTCCTTTGGGAAATCCTTCCGATAGTGCCCCTTATCTCCACACCCGTGACATCCTTGTCCCATGCCATTTCCATTTCCGCCTTGTTTGTTATTACTGTTACCACCTCGGTTTCCATTACCTCCCTGGTTTCCATTACCACCCTGGTTTTCATTACCATGTCCAGTACCCGCCCAACAGGTTTCCTTGCTGTGTCCGATCTTACCACACTTGTCCCACTTGGTATTCCTGCAAGGACCAAAGTGGTGAAATCTACACTTATCACATTTTTGTAACGTGCCAGCATAACCTTTGCCTCGAGTTTCGCTTGGTGGATTAACCTCTCTACGCTTATTACTGTTGGCTTTACTGTTGTTTGCCCGAGTACCCTTCTTAAAGATAGAGAATTTGCGCTTGCCATCATTAGTAGACTCCACATGGGTCTCCTTTTTCTCAGATCCTGTCACATAAATCTTTTTCATCCTTACCGCCTCCTTGGTAAGGCCTACAACCAAAGTAATCGCTTGGGTTATAGTAGTGGGGTTCGCAGAAGTGACTAGGCTCCTGATTTCGGGGTGAAGACCCCAGATGTAGCGTTCAACCCTTTTGAACTCCGGGTCAACCATATAAGGAACTACTCGAGATAAGTCGTAGAATCGTTGTGTGTATCCCATGTTATCAGCACCAACCATAGTAAGATTCCAGAATTCCATCTCTAAATTCTGCAACTCAGCCGGTGAACAATACTTCTCACGCATACGCTCCTTTAACTCATCCCAAGTCAAAGCATAAGCCGCCACATCTCCTAAAGTTTGAACTTGTAAGTTCCACCAAGTCAATGCCTCATCCAAAAACAATCCAGTCACATAAAAACAGTCTGATCGGGAGTACATCGACTCATACGAATGGTGGAATCTGTTTTCTCGGTCCAACGTACGTAGGCCACAACACCGCCAGTGCCGTCATAGTTGAGAGCCTTGCAATCTAAAAATTGCTTGTAAGTGCAGCCTGAAACGTTGAACAAACAGGTTATATATAAAAGAGAATTATGAAAACACATGAATACAATATGGAAGGAAAATGTATAAGTTTCTATAAAAAGACTTTCTGTTACCATTAGTGGTGTTTCCACTAGAAGAGCCTCCCTGGCCATGACCGACAGTTCCGCCGGTGCCACCGCTGTTTTCAATGCGATTTGCCTCGTACTGCGCGAGGGCTTGGGAGATTCGTTCCTCCAGAAGTTGGTTCAGTTCTGCCTCATTAGTAGGCATGGGGTTTGGTGCTTTGCGTTGTACGTCCGTTCTCTTGGGTGCCTTGACCTTCCAATCACAGGTAACATACAGGTTAGACAAATATTTAATAGTAAATATTGTCGGCTAGCATATATATGTATATATTGGGTGGTAGTTGGCTACAAAGTCCATTTTTCCTACAAAGTGCAAAAAGTCATAAAACACCATAATGTCAATCATAAAACATACTTAAAACCCACAGATAACATAGTGAAGATTACTAAAACACCATATTTGTGGGTTTTGTGTTGCGTTTTGGATTATAAGGCTTTGATAATCAAATGACTAGGATTAGTGTGTTTTATGTTGATTGTCATATTGTGTTGTATATTCATAGTTCTACGATGGTGTGTTTGAAGTCTTTAAGTACTGTTAGGGTTTGGATATTGTGTTTTAGTGATCTCCATTATGTTATTTGTGGGTTTTTAGTGTGTTTTATGGCTGAAATTGTGGTGTTTTTTGACTTTTTACACTGTGTAGGAAAAATAGACTTTGTAGTGGAACCCCACCCTGTATATATTTTACATAAGTACTCATCACGTCAAACAAACATCATTCACCACAACAAGACATGCCTAAGATAAATCACAATGTGCAATAAGGAAAAACATAATACCAAGCTTTCATATATATATATATTCGACAACTTGTTACATTGTTTTCAGGAAGAAAAACAAAAGCACACGGGAAGACATAATCCCGATCATACAAGTTTATAATACATAAAAGTGGCCAAATATTTTTCTTCCCATCGGTCTTCCAAGAGTCTTCAAGTGTCGATATCTGCATCTAGTCTTCATATATCAAAAGCGGGTCTCACTGTATAATAGCTGTGAGGTTGTGGGACTTCAACTGGGGGAAACAAGAGGGTCGACAGGTAAATCAATGGTAAGAGGAGGGTAGGGGTATCTGGAGTGTGTCGGGAAGTAGGAGTAGCTGGTGGGATAGTAGTCGGAGTAGGGATCGGTGCAGGAATGGGTGTTGCAATAGGGATGGTACCAAAACTACTGTCAGCGGCATTCGCCCGCAGCCCAGCGTGACAAATGGCAGAAGATGATGCGTTGTCACTCGCATCTGATGATGAAATAGCTACAACTGACACAACCGAAGAAGACACCTCCAAGATCACTAGGTCAAAGACCTCACCGTCACCTAATCTTCATCCAAATGGTCCACATGGAAGACGGGGACCTCGTCCTCGTCGTCAGATAGATCGATAATGGGTGGAACCATAGCAAGTGGTATAGCGGGAATGGGTATAATCTCTATGAGGTGCTCACCATCGGGATGGCCAATGATAGTAATATCATGGAGTTGAAGTGGTGCGGATAACGCACCGTCCTCTTTGGGGACATAATCCATGATAGGGTCGGGCAGCGCGAACAGCTGGAAATCCTCTAAGTCCTCATCGTCGGACTCAATGTCATGAACCTCGTCTGGCTCAGAATCATCATTGGAAGAAGTGATCTCAATCACATGCGGATACTCAACGTGAGGTGCAACCTCCATCGGGTCAACGTCATCGTAAATGCAACTACTAGCAGAGAAAACCATCGTTCCCCGGCAAATAATCCGTAACACATGTATATATATGTATCAATAAACAATACCCTTACTTATCATATATATATAAAAAGGCAATATGTAACATGTAATCACATTGGTTTAGGCGTGTCCATCTAGTTTCTACAAGTTTATTCCATATAGATTATGCCCCAAATAATGTCCTTGCATTATTATTTGAAAATGCATTTTGTGTAGTGGCTTTTGCGTTTTTGTATATGCAATGAAAACCTTTGTTTTTTGTAAAAAAAACATTTTCCGGAGAGGATCCTAGTGATTGTAGACTAGACTCGAATAAGAATCCTAGTTCATTACAATCGAAGCTCTGATACCAATCGGTCACACCCGTCCAAAGGCGGAAGTGCGCGGTGTGAACTTGATTAGTTTTCATCTCATACGATATAAGTAAACAACTATATAATTAAACAAACACGATGTTCATCCATTGATATAATTAAGATATTACATGTCATATGTATTTAACAACAAAAGACGGCATAAGTTATAACATTTCACAAAAGACTTGTTTCAAAATATAGTTTTTAAACATCAAGGCTTTGCATCCTATATCTCGTTCGAAGACGGAATATATGGACCAATCCCTTCAAATTATTTTCCTGAAATACATGTAAGTTTGAAAACATCAACAAAAGTTAGCGAGTTCATGCGTTTTTAAGTGTACACCAAATGATCTTAAAACATTTGAATAATCGTCACTTGTAAATGTGGTATGTAAAGCGTCAATGAACTTGATGATCATTAATGTTTTGCAAGGACATTAATATGTGTGCCGACATAGGAAGCACTCAACCCTCGAAGATTTTCGCTTTCCGGTCCACCCGGTTGGGACAAAAAAAGCACTACATGTGGACACACAAGGACCCATGAGTGGGGCTCGCCTACACCCGATAGATCTACCCCTTGTTCCTAAGGTCTTATAAAAAATTAATGACGCTTAGGGATGGTCCTATTCGCACATGATCTAATATTTCATTCCATAGCTAAACCATACCATCGAGACATGTATTTCCCCCCGAGAGTTGTAAAACGAAAACATTTAAAAGAAAAGGGGGACATGAACTCACAAGTTTGTGTCCATAATAGTGTGCTAGCAAGACGGGTATCCAACTTCGCGTAGTAACCTACAAGTGCTCTAACTCATTAGACACTTGGGTTTTGAGTTAAATGTGTAAACGTTGTTCATCTTGAACGTTAAGATATTAGTTATGTATTTGGATACTTTGTTTATTTTAAATATGTTGGCATTTTTTCATGCGCTCGTTTTATATATATATATATATATATATAATATATATATATATATATATTTATATATATATTTTTTGCATTTATAATGAGTACGAACGGGCCTCGCCCTTCATGAGTCTTCGTGCCTCGCACGATCGTAAGTGGGCCTAGCCCTTGAGAGTTGTGCCTCGCATAAATGAGAATGGGCTTAGCCCATTTGAGTCTCCGTGATCCACACGGTGTGAGTGGGCCTAGCCCATGTCTTCATGTGCTTAGGCCTAGCCCTAGTCTTTATGTTTTTTGGGCCTAGCCCAGGTCTTTCTGTCTTTGTGCCGAGCCCATGTCTTTGTGTCTTTGGGACTAGCCCATGTCCTTATGTGAAGTGGGCCTAGCCCACATAGTTTATATCTTTGTTTAAATGGGCCCAAGCCCTAATGAATTATGTATGAATGGACCTAGCCTAATTCGGTTATGTAAGTGGGCTTTTACTAGCCCAAAATAAGTTCAAGTATTTTTCCATTCTCATAAATGTATTTTTAGCGTATTTTATATGTATTCTTATACTTATATACTTATGTATTTATGTACACTTAGAGATATTTACTTTACACTTTCCGGATTTTTTTAAGTGTTAATATATATTTATACTTCTCTTGTTTATAAATATATATTAATTTTAAGAGTTTCGTCGTAGAGCCGAAAATTTATATTTTTGTATTGAAAGTGTCCATGTGTCGTCCGCGATGGGTGCACCCTCCGGGTCGAGATGCTAGGATAGCCGTTTCCGATGACAACGCGCTTTGTTCGATAGAACGGTTATTATATATTTTTGTGTCGGTTCCAAAAGTATATATTAGCTTGTTAATATTTATGGTTATAATTTAATTCGTCTGATGTCCGTTCACCCGCTTATCTTTTGTCCGATTGTTCGTTCGTGGTTATAATATAACTATGGTTCATGTGTATATATATTTAGTGTATTTTTCCAAGCGAAAAGTATTTATGTATTAGGTGTGTATTCTTCCTACCACTAATACATACACATAATACACACGTATTATACACCAAGTAGGGTATTTAAAATATATATGTAATTTTCTCAAAAATTATATTTATTGTTATATTTATAATTGTTACCATTTTTATTTAGTAAAAATATCTTTTAGTGTTTAAATAAAATCTTGGATGGTTAAGACTTAACCATTGTCATCTAATCACCATTAAGGTCGTTAATCACAATTAAGGTTGTTAATCACGATTAACCATGCCTAATCACCCTGTTAATCCTATTTTAATCGCGATTAATATTTTAGAAAATTTCGTCATAGTTTCCCGTAAACTATGGCATTTTCCACGTTTATAAACCGTATTTTGTTAGCATGTTTAAAGTCCATAACCATCATTAAATCCAAATCAAGTTTCATATCAACTTTGCATGTATAAACCTACATATAAATATCATCATATTCCATGAACTTTTATATATTTTCTAACTACTCTTTAAAAATATATGGTTACATCTTTATGTCGTTTAACAAGATCACAAAAAACACTTATTTCTTATACACTTCCATCTCATCCATTTATTTAAACAACTTGTTTAAATTACTTTTATGATGTTCTTAGTGAAAGTTTTGGTTTTTAATTTCTATAAAAGCCACATATATGCTATAACTTATTTTTAAATCGTAGTAAAGTTCATGGATCATGAGATGGATGATCCTGTCTAGATTCAAACATCACAATGTTTAAATCATCATTTTTAATCTTAATCATGCAAGATCATACAATTAAACAACTTACTTTAACATAATCAACATTAATATATAAGCTAACTAACACTAAACAACATACTCAACACATAATATATAGTTATTATAGACTATTTAAATTGAGATTAGTGTTTTTTAAGCTTTGTTTTCTTGAAGTTTAAGATGATTTAACATGTATTTAATGAAACTACATATTATAAAAAAGCTTAAAAAAATAAAAGACAGGCTTACAATATTAGACAAGATTAAGAGAAAATGAGGGCTCTAAAGTGTTCTTAATGGTTCTCTATGCTTCCAAGTTCCATAAACAAACTTCAAATGGCTTTTAATGATGTGATTTAGGGTGTTTTAGTGAATGAAAAAGAGAAAGTGGCGGGATGTGTGGCTTACGTGCGTGAAGAGGGGGAAGGAGGAGGTTTCGGAGTTTGTTTTTTTTTCTTTGTGTTGCACAATGAGAATTATGATGGTGATATTATGTTATAATTTCCAAATCCATTCTAGTCAAATATGTGATCTTTCTACCATACATAATCATCATCATATCTATTGTTTGAGTGGGCATGGCCGATGGGGAAAAGGGTATGGTTGTGATGGTTTATTATTTATTTATTTATAATTTTTTTTTACATATAAAACATGTGTTGAATTTGTTAATTGGTAGATACTTTGGTAGTTAGGTTAATTAGGGTACTAATGGTAGTTTAGTGTTTTAAATATAGTCTAACTAGTTTGTTAGTTTAGTGAATATTGATTTTGAATGATAAAATACCACTAGTTCGCTCGTCGGTTCGATATCGGGTAAGATATGAAATGTGTAATATAGTACTGGGAGCGATGGTTTTAATTTACCATCGACGTTATAGTGTTTATTCAAGGCGTCTACGACGCCAAAATATGGCTAACTAGTTCGCTAGCTTTTTAGTTTTAGGAAATTGGGTTGGAGGTATATAACTTGTTCGCCTAGCGGCTCGAATTTGGGTATTGTATAAAAGTCGCGGCGTAACACCGGGAGTTTATGTTTCGGGTATCCTATTGATATCCCTACGCTTATTTGGGGTGTAAAATATTATTTACAAGTTCTACGGACATTAAAAATGCCGAATTTTTAATGTTGCGGACAATCTATTTTATTATATTTTAGCGCGGTTTGGACGAATTTTAACAACATATATTTTCCGGAAAGTTAAAGTGTTTTTGTATTTAATGTCCCTGATTAGGGATTTTTATTTGTATTTCATCCATAAAATGCTTTCCTACCATTCGTTGCTCGTTCGGGCAGTTTCCCGAACTAGCTGGTATGAATAGTGTGTTCAGGTGAATAGTGCTTTCAGCACTTTGCCAACATGTTCGAACATAGTTTGTGGTTCTCTCGTGCACACAGCGAATGTATTGATATTGTTTAGCATAATTAACCATGTCCTACGATTGCTAGACTTTATGCGACCTAATCATGCACTAAATTAAATCGTAACGAACGCAATTAAGTGTATAATTAAGTTGTTAAGTTGTACGGAATTTACCATTATTTTGCCGGTTGTCACACATAGAGCAGGGACTCTCGTGGTTGGTTAGTATTAGCCGAAGATATTCACGTATACGACAACAAGGGAAGATTTTCGCGCACCACTCGGTGAGACCAAATTTATTTCTTTAACACAAACATGCGAAGCATTATGCTCACCATTGCAACGTTCGCAACGAACCCTGGGAGAGTACCCATACTCCTCCTCTATAGGGGGTGTTCAATAACTATTAAACGATATCATAAATGAAACTTATGGTGTATGAATGGTGAAGATAATGAATGCGAAGAAAACGTAATAATTGCAGTTATCTGCAAACTGAATCCGAGACTCCTATTCTACGGTGAGTCCAACAACACTCTCACTTTCAGATTGGAAGTGATGAGAAATGTTACTCTAGCAATACGTAGGAATTATGGATGGACAAATTACACAGCTACTATGTAGAACAATCATCATCCCGGTACGATGATGATACTAAACGAAAAGCGAAAACATACTCGACTGTTGAATGACTGACTCAACTTTAGAGACTGAACTTTCCAACAAAGTACTAAACGAAATTTCGAGGACAAAATTCTTTTAACCGGGGGAGACTGTGACAATTGTGAAAAATCCCGGTAAACTTTGATTGGTACAAGTCCGTGGTAACCAGGCGTGATATGTATATCATGATATTGTTGTGATTATGTGTAATGATACGAATTCTAGAAAATTATACACCAACTATAATAGGAGTATATGCCAAGTAATTACCAAAAACATTACATTGACGTTATGCGTCACCTTCATGGCAAGACAAAGTCGTGAATGGATTGACGACTCTGGGAACACGTCATGGTTGACATGACACTATTAAGGGCCCACAATATGAGGTTGGTGTCCTTAGCCTTTAACAACGTGTTAAACGGGGACTTGACGTTTAACAGCGCATTAAACATTCGATCATGATTATTAGGCCAACGGTAGGGCCCTTTAAGATACTAAGTTCATGAAACATCTTAGTTATGTGCCATAGACTCTGGCATAAGATTTGAAACAAATCGGAGCTGGGCACGCAAAACGAGGCAGTCCCGGTTATGGAAACGCCTTTGCGTAGGAGCAACGAAAGACAAACCAAACATGCAAGGAACGGTCAATCAAGCTAAAAACACTTAAACTAACCCAATACGAGGCTTTTTATGATTAAAACGTAACCGGGCTCGGGTTTCGAGACGGTTATGCTCGATTTTTAGAACCGAGTCTTTTGACACTAAGAACGCGAAAAACGGAGTCCGTTTCTCAAATCGGGTACGCGTCTGAGACCCGAAAACGAACCTAAACGCGCCACCAAAGATAAGCATCATCATTTAACACGAAAAGACGAAGCACGACAAAACGGAAGTGGGGTAGGGGTACCCCCCTTATTATATATTTTTCTTTTTCTTTATTTTCTCATTTTTCTCAATCTTCTTCTTCAAATTCCTCAAATAATTCTGCATAAGAACACCTTCATCTCAACTGATCTAACAAGAAACAACATCAAATCAAAGGTATAAACCTTGTTTCCTATAGTTTTAATCATGTTTTCTTGATTATACATGAATTAGATCATGAAAACCCTTTTTAATCCATGTTTTTTGAAGGTTTAAACAAGTTTCTTGACTAAATAAGAACACCTAGTGAATCCCCTAGAGTTGTATGGAAGCAATGAGCATAAATCTTTGGGTTTTGATACCCTAATCAACACCTATTCGACCAAAATCGCATAACTATTCGATTAACCGAAAAACAATGAAACAAAGCTTGATTGACATGGGTTATGGCATGGTTGGATGGTTCTTGGTATATAGGTACTGAATATGGCTCACACACACTTCTGGGCTCTAGAAAAACACTCGGAATCGAACGAATCGCTAGGTATATCACCCGAAACTTGAATCTAGACCAGGCAAAATATTATTTAGACCATAACTTGGTCCGTGGGTATTGGATTGAGCTGAAATTTGGTGTGGTGATGTAGGGTATTGGTAGGAAGGGTCACGTAAAATTTTAGAAATTTTGGAAGTTTTTACGATATTTAGTGAATTTTTGACTGTTTTACTAAATGAAATTCAGAAAAAATAACAAACGAAGTTAATAAATCATAAAAGTTTACATGAACACTAAGGAACATATGGGAAGGTTCTGGGAAGTTTTGGAGTCCGTTGGTTGAGTTTTGATTCGGATTAAAAATCCGCATTTTCATGAGTTTTAGGTAGCCGGAAACGCACTGAAATGAAATCAGAAAAATCTCAAATTTTTCCAGGAAGTTTCTGGGTAGGTAAGAAAGTTCCTGGAATATTTTGAGAAGTTTTGGACATAGGATGTTAAACAAAGTGAATTATTCGGGTTAATACTGTTTTACAAATGATTTATTTGAGAAGTTAAAATAGCTTGTTAAATTCCCAAAATAATTTTATTGGAATCTATATATTTTTACTGAGTTCTACAAAAATAACCAGGATTTTATGAACTATGTAGATTAAATGAGATTTTTCGACTTTTAAAACGCTTATTTTAACTAAATTCGGCAGTTTACCAGACAACGAACCTGCTGAAATTGGGAACGGACCAACACCTATTTTGACTATAAGTGGAACACCGGGAGTATTTTCTGAGGTTCAGGGTAAGCGGAACACTCTGGGTGTGTCCCACCACCGTTCGGGAGAACCCTTGACCGCGAAAATAGAAACTCAAATTTGGGCAACTTAACTTCCCCAAACACTCAAACTCCCTTAATGAAAAGTTAATATTTCTTAAATCACAACACGTTGGCACTATTGGTATTCCCTTGCCCTTATCCGAACGTGTCAAACAACCGACTTTGGCGGACACGCGAACCGGTGCCCGGGAGCCAAATGTAAAACTAATCCTACCCTAACATCCATCACCACACTAAGATACTATATGTCCTATATGGACTGAAAATACTCACTTGGACCCGCGTTATAGGCAATACCGACCTAGTGACTGATATTAGTAATTACTTTCATGAGTGTTGTTAAAGCCGAACAAGCTTATACATACTCATATTGCTACCTGTGATACTGTTATCCTGTGAGTTTCACTTCCCCGCTTTTAAATTGTTTTACTGTTTTCTGGGGACTTGCATGTTACAAACTGTGTTGATTATACCAAGTTGGGAGTGAGTTTCACTTCCCCACTTTTAAACTGTTTTACTGTTTTCTGGGGTGATTTGCGTGTTGCAAACTGTGTTAATTGCACCAACTTGTGATGATGTGAATTATCTAACACACGAACACCCTCCCCTCTACAAGTGATTAGTGTAAGCCGTGGACAGTGGATAGTACTATTAGTCTGACAAACCTAGTTGCTCCAGGCAGTGTCTAGGTGACACTGTGTGTCTGTGACTAGGCAACTGCACGCGTCCTGAACTCAGTTATGTTGTTACACATAACTACAGGGGAACATTGAACTTTATATGACTTAGTGCTGGGATGACGTGCCTGTCTTGACACGGACCAGTGGGGAAGTGTTTGCAATGACACGACCCTGTGCGATGATGTGTCTGGATGAGACAGGGTGACTATGATAGGTCAAGGTTTCACTTGTGTTCTCGTGTAATTCCATCTGTGACTGTGACTGTGACCAATGCAATTAAACTTGTGAACCTATATTGTTACACAACAACTAAACTAGTGGAACTCACGCAACGTTTAGCTGACTTTTTTAAAACTAACATGCATTTCAAGTACCTTGAGACTGGTGTGATCCACGTATGTTGTTCAAGACATGTTTATAGGCGAACCCTGATATAGACGCATGTGGACTAGAAGACTTATGTGGTTCATGGGAGCACACAGTTGTAACATACATGTAGTATGTAATCAACATTTTGTAAGTAATAAAGTATAGTGTCTTTATAAACAATGTGATTGTACCAGAGGTGTCTGTTGCATCCCGTATTTTTTTCTTCCGCTGCAAGTCAGGGTGTGACAGACGCTATCGGTTGTAAATATTTAAAAACATATCCTTTTTAGATATTGTTATTCCCAATTTAAACCAAGACAAGTAAAATAAATGAAAAACTTTGAAAAGATTTAGGATGATTAGCGGTTTCAATACGAGTTTTGTGTAAGGCTTGTTATTAGGACTTGCAAAGTTCAAGATTTTAGCTTCCCCCCACACTTAAATTACACATGGTCCTCAATGTGTCCAAAAATAAGTTTTTCGGTTGATTCGTATGCATAAAAGTGCGTTTAAAAACAAGTTTTTATGATTCTTGGCACCTGGCCACGACCATGTGCTTGCTTACCATGTCCACGTGGTCAGATTGTCAGCATTGAAACTTACAGAATGCTGACCATGGGGCATGCTTGGTGACCACGACCCGTGGTCAGAGTTATGCAGAAAAAGCAGCAGGTTAGTGGGGCTGGACACGGGGGCGTGGTCATTGACCACGACCCCGTGGTGACAGTCTGCAAATGCTGATTTTCAGGGTTCTGAATTTCGCGTCTGGTTTCCGGGCACATATGGCACTAATGGTTAATGCGTTTAAGCCCCCTGTACCTGTTTTACCAATATCACACCACACAAAGCACAACACAATACCAAGTCCTAGATTACGATTGTTTTAGATCTGTCAACACCACCAAACATAAAAATAAAGTGCAAAAATGAAAGTTGTTCAAGAGAGTAAATTATTTAAACCTCGGCACGCAGGCCGGCAAATTGTTCATGGAGGGAAGCAAGTTAACCTGAAGCATGCAACCGTCACTACCGCACCACCATCATTGTCACCACCTAGTCCATGTCCTCGTTGTCCTCGTCCTCATCACGATACGCCATATGTCCCCGGATATATGTGATATCTTGCATAGTGGCGATGGAACGGTCCACCGCTCCAATTCGGGTGTTGGCGTTGTTGGCCACGTTGTAGGTTTTTCGGGTGCATAGTAGGTTTTCCTGCAAAAGGTCAGTTAAACTTTGAAAATTAGGAAAATCGGCTCCTTGAGAGGAGGAACCCGTTTGGTAGCCGTCGTATTATGGAGGAGGACGGTTGGGGTCGTCTTGGAGGGCTAGGACTTCGGCTGGGCCCCATGTGTTTCCCTGGGCATTCCGAAAGCAGACAGTCCCGTCATCCATGTCTTGGATGAATCCCATGGCCCGGCATTGGGCTAGATCGACCTTCTTGGACTTCACACCTTGGGTGAAGGATTTCGGGACGTGGTGGACATAATTCGTGAACAACTTATAGATCCACTCCCAAAGAAGATTGGCATGGGAGGAGAGGCTATTTGGTTTAGATACATGTTCTTGAGGAGAAAGTAGGTGACATCAAGGGGTAGATGGTTTTGGATGAAGTAGAGGCAAGTGAGGTCACGGAGGTTCACCACACCCGAGCTATCACGCCGCTGACTGAGAGAGTTGCTTAGGACCAGATGAATGTAGCGGTAAAGTGGGTCCTGCAGCTGTGTACTCTTGGTGATGCTTGGATCGTATGCTCCATCTCCAAGTTGAGCCCAGGTAGTTTGGCGCATGTTGGTTGGGATTTCACGGAGACCACCCGTGAACTCTTCCTCAACTGACTCATCCTCGGTGTAAAGACCAATGTTTACACTGAATTGTGCCATGGAGATGGAAAACAGCTGCCCAACACATCTAAACTCAACCGCGTCAGAATCAAATGCGTCCGCCTTGGCATTGAATTTGAATGTGCTATAGAACTCCAAATTCTACTCGTGGATGAAGTGGAGTTTGGTGCCAAAAGCGGTTCGAATCGGACCTGTGAGTAGCATTTCATACCGACCTCTTTGACCCACAGCTTCTAAGGTTCATAACATGTTTGTCTTGGTGCCTCTTCCGGCCTAATTTGAAGAATCTCAAATCGGTTTTGATACTCCATTCTGATGTCTTAAACTTGAGAAACTTCTTGGCCATTGCTGCACAAGAGAACCATAAAACAATCAGTGTGTTATGATTAGATAACGGGAAAATATGAAAACAGGAAGCTGGACACGACCCCGTGGTCACTGGCCACGCACCGTGTTCAACTTTGTTTCCTGGCCACGCCCCGTGGTCAGACCACTTGTTAGGATCTGAGTTTGATTTACTTGTAGTTTTTGTTTCAAAAATGGAAATATGATTGAAGTTTAAAGTAAATGCAGCGGAATAGAATGGAAAACTTTTACTACAAGTAAAGGTCGTTTGTTTTCATCATCATCATGCTTTCAAGTATGTAAACTTTGCATGTGATTCACAAACTCCCCCTCGGCCTATTGCAATCGTTTGATAGTACAGAAAATGGAAGAAGGTGATTGGTGTAAAGATCTTTTTAAGAAGACGAATTATACTGTTACATCGACACTACTATTTATATTAACTATCTAACCTCTGAGCATCTTTGAAGACGTCAAGGTTGATAGTGACATCTAACAAGAAAATAATTAACTAGAAACACTGATCCCTAACAACTGTTAGTACAAAAGCACTGTTATATTGAAATTAAAAACAAAGAAGCTAAACTCTAATGGCTAAGCTTTGCTCCTTTTTATCTATCAGAACTTTGGCAATTGTTGCAAAAGATGATGCACAGGTATCAGATTTTTGGATGGCAGAGTTTAGAGATCGGAGGATCTAAAATCTGATAGTATTGACCAAACCACAGATAGTGTATTTTGGCTTTCTATCATCTGTTCCTTTGTAAAGGGTTCAATCCCAACAATCTCCCCCTGGAACAGATGATGCCAAAAACCTTTTTATTCTTGGTCTTTATTCCTCAACATGAGATCTCTGATTTGTCCTTTGAATTGCAATTCGAAGTTTAGAGATTTGTCATCATCATCATCATCCTTTTTCCAGCACCAGATCTAAGAGTTCTTGGAGGTCTTTTACACACAGCCCATATGCACCCTCCATATTCATCTTGGTAGCTGTGCCATCAGACTTGAGCAGAGTCAATTCGTGGGAGTTTTTATCAACTTTCCACTTTAGAATTTTTGGGCCTGAAGGCTTTCTAGGATGGAAAGTTATTGTTGAGGTGGGAAAATTGGTTGTTGTGCCATAAGAGATAGATCTTCTGCAAGCTTTTGACTGGTCTCATCAGTATGGAAGTCAATCATATTTTGGATCCCTTCCTTTATATGCTCATACACTCTCTTGTCTTCTTCTACCATTTCCATTTGCCTCTTTCTTTGATTTAAGGCCAAAATAGATATAGCAAATGTTTCAGATGGTTTTGAAGAGTGTTGGGTCTGTTGAGTTGTATCCTCTGCTAGATACTCTGGCTTCTTTGGAAATGATGGATCAGTTTTTCTTCTCTTTTCAAGTGATCTATATGTATCAATTACTTTAACCTCTGTCCACCTCATAATTTGGTTCTTCGACCCATAATTAGCTGCAATCAATTCTTCCTTCATTTTCCTTAGCTTCAAATTCTTATCAGGCACTTTCTTATATTTGTTCCAATCTGGAGGAGTTGGCTTTTTGAGAGGATCTTTCAGCATTTCTTGCATTCTTTGCACCTCTTCTTCCAACTCTCTCACAAACCAATCTTTAAATTGTGCCCTTGTTACCTTGTACAACTTGGTTTCCAAGATGTGATTGATGTAATCATCTTTCAGGCTTTTATTTTCTCTTCCTGACAGATGTTTGCTCAAATCTCTTGCATAATCTTTTAATCTTCTGACTTTGCTCAAGAGATATTGCCAGTAATTTTGAATTACTCTGTCAGACTTCCTGGGTATCCCTCCTTGTGATATCCTCAGCTTGTTTGACTTTAAGCTTCTTGTATTCTTCTAAGTTTCTAGGCTTAGGATAACCTTTCAGGGATGGAAATTCCCTTTTATCTAGATCTTCTTCTGCAAAGAAGGATTTGATTTCTGGCTTGAGAGCTTGTAATTCCAGAGGGAATTGAGTGCCAAGAGGTACTATAGAAATTTGAGAAGAAGGTGATTTGACAATTGCTGTGGTGGACACAAGTTTTGAAGACACAGGTATAGGAGAAGGTATGATCTTGTCATCAAATACAACATTTGTGGTTTTTCTCCTTTTGAAGCTGAGATTTGGTGATTTTGGTTGTGAAATATTTCTGGGTGTGGGTAGAGATGTGGTGGAAGTAGAAATTATGACCATAGTAGTGGTTGGATTAACATTTGTCATAACCTCTTCTGTGTCAACAGATGTCGACACAAAAGGTGTTGTAATATCTGTTCTTGTTGTTGTATCAACTGGTTTTGAAGAAAGAGGTGTAAGTGTTTTTTAGGGAGCAAAAGATATGGTTGGGTTAGCAACTGTTTTAGAAGGAATGGATGTTGATGTTGATTGCCTTGTTATTCTAACAGCTATCTTCTTTGTTGAGGACCCAACATTTTTTTTTTTCTTTTTGCAGGGCTATCTTTTTCTCCACCAATGCTCTACTCTCAACCATTACCCTCTTCTTTGTATTCTCCTTTTCCCTTGCAAAAAAGTTAGCTGTTTCATCAATCTTTTTAGAACCATCTTGTCTAGGGATAACCACTGTTGGATGTGCATCTTTGTCATTGACCTTTAGCACTTCCTTCTTTAAAGGTATCTCCCCCTTTTTGGCATCATCAGTATTTACCAAGCTTACTATAGGAGGAGAAGCACCAGTGGTTTGCAGGAGATGCGCCTTGATTGCCAACTGTTTCAGCAGTGGATAGGACAGAGGGTTGGCTCTTTGTAGCTATCAACTGTTTCTGTAAATCCTTTATTTCATCAACAGAGCTTTCTATTTTGGTAACTCTCTCCGTCAAATCTTGATATTTTAGATCATCACCTAATTTAATAGGATCATCTGAACTCCTACCAGAAAAGGTAGTTTTATCTATGTCATCATGAACAAGAGTCTCAACCCCTGTTTCAAACACAGATGCCCCTTGATCTTGAAACTGGGACTTCCCACTGGAACAGAGGTTACCTTGGTAGCCTCAACAGTGGTTGCCTTCAAAAGAGTCTTATATATGTAACCACTGTCCAATTAAAAACTTGGTAGTTTAGCAATTGTAGTAGCTCCTCTTGTTGAAGTATCACTAAGGGTTACATGTAACCCAAGGGATGTATCCTCTTCAGTTGCTGATGGGCTAGCAATGAGCATAGAATCAGACCCTGTCACATGTTGAAGTATATTCTCATTGATAGGTTGTTGAGAAGAACTGGTTAATGTCTGTTCTAGGTCAATTGCATTCAGCAAAGGCAATATTGTTGGTGGGAGTGATTTTGTTGGTGATGGTTGTGGTACAGAAAGAGACATTGCCCTGGGAGAGGGGCTGTGGAAGATGGAACCAAGTGGATCCAGCGCTTCATAATATGGTGTCCCTGTGTTTACAACCTTTTCCTTTGGTGAGGAAGAAGAAGGAGTTTCAAAGCCAGGTTGAGATTCTAACATCTGTTGTGAAGAAATAGTAGGAGTGTTTTCATGTGATTTTTGTGGTATTATTGGGTTAACCTCTGGGATCTCATCTTCCAGAGGGCCCTTTTTGGGTTTGGGGGGTTTTCTGGAAATTTTCTTTGGTTTCTTTTTGGAGATTGTTGGTGTTGGTTTCAAGGCAGTGGTTGCAAAGCCATGATCACCAGGAGTAGTGGGCTCAGTAGCAGGAGGTTGAGGTTGAACATTTTGTTCTTGTAAAGCTTGCTCAGCCTCCTCTACTTTTGTTTTGGAAACTTTATCTTGATTAGTTATTCTAGTAAAAGTTTCATGAGTTAGGCCGCTTGGATTTGTAACTGCGCTTTGTTTCACATCAGCATCAGGTAATTGATTTTGAAGATAAACACTCATGAATCGTGGATGTATCAGAAAAGTTTTCCTTTTTACAATGTTATTAAAATTTTCCACAAGATCATTGAACAGTATCTGAGAAAAATTAAAATCTGATCCAGTTAAAATTGCATAGCCCGGATACTGAATGTTCAATGGTATTTCATTAAAAGCTGTGGTCTTTGCTGAGAGACATGTTAAAAGAGTGTGAAAGAAAAATCTCATCTCAGCCGGAAAATTGGGTTTATAGATTGTCATACCTTTAAGTTGTCCAATGTAACCTCTTTCCACAAATTCAACATACATCTCATTTGTAGAGAATGACACAGGATGTGCCATATCATTCAGTTCAAAAACTTGAGAAATTGATTGAGGGCTAATAAGCATCAGTGTTTTGCCCACTTTTTATTTGATAGCATAAGGAACATCCTTTTGTGAATGAACCTTTGCGTTTACCCAAAATTGTCGCCGTGCATCTTGATAGATAGGGGCTTTGACGTTAACATGTTCAAAAATTTTGATTCTTTCAAGATTTTTATCATTGAATGCTATCTTGTGTTAGAATCAGTTTCCTCAAGAATTGCGGTATAGTCGTGAGGAGTTTTGATTATGAGCTTAAATGGTGGTGGTTCTTGTTGAGAGTTCGCTTTTGATTTAGCTTTGGGTGCTATGACTGAGAGAAAAATTGATTTGAGAATTTTGAATTTTATACGGCAAGGTGAACCTCTATTATGGGTAAAACAGGGTTTTTATAGGGTTTTGAAAAACTTATGATGACATGTCATCTGATGCAAACAACTGACGAATAACGTATGTCCATGTGTAACCTCTAATTGAAAATGGAAGACAGTTGTTTTGACAAACACTGTTGAGAATATGGGCAGTGGATGTGAACAGTGTTTTAACACTATCAGAGGATACACTTTGACAGTGGATAGACTTTTCTAAACGTCCAGTGTTTTGATGCTATTAGTGGTTTGAAACAGACTTTAAGGATTTATTGAAAAATTCAATTTTATGCTATTTTTAAGGAGAAATTTTGATTTTCTTAAAACATTTTTATGCTATTTACACATGGATCACAAGAAAAATTATTTTTAATCCATGTTTAGCATTCAAATCCTAGATATCAAGCTTTCAAAAGTAGATGTATCCAATGCTTTTGTTAGAACATCTGATAGCTGATCCTTAGTATGGACATGTTGTAAAGAAATCAAACCTTTTACATAGCAATCCCTCACAAAGTGATGTCTGATGTCAATGTGTTTTGTGGTGGAATGAGAGACTAGAATTTTGATGATATTTTCTGCTGCTTGACTATCAATTTTGAGAGGAGTCTTTAAAGCAGTGATACCAAAATCCAAAAGTTGATTTTGAAGCCACAGGATTTGTGTAGTGCCACTAGCAGCAATAATGTATTCTGCCTCAGTAGTGGATGTGGAAACAGCAACTTGCTTTTTTACTTTGACAAGACACTAGGCAATCACCTAGGAATTGGACACCTCCTGATGTGGACTTCCTTGTTGTCTTGCATCCAGCAAAATCACTATCTGAGTAACCTGAAAGCTCAATATTTCCATTAGTAGGATACCAGATACCAAGTGTGGGAGCACCTTTTATGTACCTGTTTAGGATCTGAGTTTAAATTACTTGTAGTTTGTTTCAATAAAACGGAAAATGATTGAATGAAAAGAGATTTGCAACGAAATCAGATGGAAAACTTTTACTACAAGCAATGGTCGTTTGTTTTCATCATCATCATGCTTTCAAGTTGGTAAACTTGCATGTGATTCACAAACTCCCCCTCAGCCTTTGCAATTTCAGTTTGGTAATAAGAAAATGCAGAGAAGATGATATGCGAAAGTTGATCTTTTAATAGACCAGTTTAAACTGTTACAAAAGTTACCTATTTATACTAACTATCTAACCACTGAGCATCTTTGATGACGTCAGGGTTGATAGTGACAGGAAACTAATTGTAACTAACTGAAAACACTTCTTATACTAATTATCAGTGTATAGCACTGTTACATTAATGAACTAAACTAATGACTAAGCTCTGATCTCTATCCTCTGACCCTTGTAACTTTGGTAGACCTTTGAAGCTTTATGAAGGCAGATGATAGGATGAGCAGTCTTTAGGGAAAGCAGTGTATGTACATAAGAGGTTGTAACCTCTAATAGTTTAACCAAAGCTCGGATAGTGTTATTTGGCTTTGTATTATCTGTTCCTTTCATTGGGTTCAATCCCAACAATCTCCCCCTGGAATATATGATGCAAAAAAACTTCATTCTTGGTCTTCATTCCTCAGAAGGAATTCTCTTATTTGACCTTTGAATAGTTACGAGATTCCATGTCATCAGTATCCTTCTCCAGCTCTAAACATAGTAGTTCTTGGAAGTCTTCTACTTTAAGCTCATAAGCAGCTTCCATGGATAGTTTAGTGGCTGCACCATCAGACTTGAGCAGTGTCAATTCATGGGTGTCTTTGTCGACCTTCCATTTTAGAATTTTTGGGTCTGATGGTTTTCTTGAAGGAGGTTTAATTGCTGAGGTTTGAACAGGAGCTTTTTGTGATAGATCTTTTTCTAGCTTGGCACTTCTATCATCTGTTGGATAATCAATCATGTTCTGTATGCCTTCTTTGATAAATGTATCCTCAAACTCTTTGTCAGTCTTTTCAGACATCTCCCCTTGCCTTTTTTTGTGTAACAGGGCAAGTGTGGAATGGGTAGATGTTGAGCTGGACTTTTTGGAGAGTTGAGCTCTAAGGATAGCATCTTCTTTTGAATTATCAGGCTTAGGAGGCATGGATGGATCCTTTTTCCTCCTCTCTTCCAAACTTTTGTAAGTGTCTATCACCCTGACCTCACCCCATCTCATCACTTGGTTTTTTGAACCATAGTGATTCTGAATCAGTTCATTCTTCATTCTTTTCAACTTCAGGTCTCTTTTAACACATCTTTCTTGTATAAATCCCAGTTGTGAGGAGTTGGCCTTTTAAGAGGATCTTTTGACATTTCTTGTATTCTGCTGATTTCTTCTCTTAGCTCAGCCAAGCTCCAATCCCTGAACTATGGCCTTGTTGCCCTATACTTTTTGTTTTCCATGATGTACTCAATTAGCTCACTTTTGACCAGCTTATCTTTCCTTTCTGAAATCTGGTTGCTCAGGTTCTTGACAAAGTTTTGTAAAATGGTGACTTTGCTCAGTTGAAAGGACATGACAATCTAAATTTCTCTATCATCTTTACCAGCTAATTCTCTTTTGGCAATATCCTCTGCTTGCTTCTTTTTCAGTTCCAGGTAAGCATCAACATTTGCTGGTCTTGGATAGCCATCAAGGGTAGGATTGTTCTTTTGTCAGGGTCATCTTCTGAAAAGAAACTTAGGATCTCTTCCCTGTCTGCTGGTAAATCAAGAGGATACAACTTTGATGCTGGAGTAACTTGAAGAGTTGAATATGTTGTAATCACTGATGTGGAGGTCATTGGTGTTGATGATAGTGGAAGAGGTGCAGAGATCTCATCATCATTTATCACTTTTGTGATTTTCCTCCTTTTAAACCTTAGAGTGGGTGATGGTGGTTGTGGGATTTTTGGTGGTGTGGATAATGGTTGAGTTGATGTGGGAAATGTGATAATGGTAGTGGATGGAGTTGCATCTGTTGCAACCTCTGCTGTATCAACAGATGTTGACACCACAGTTGTTGTAACATCTGCTTGTGTGGATGTGGGTTGTGGTTTTGAAGATGTGATAGGTTTTTGAGAGGCAGAGGTTTTGATGGTTGGATTGGTTGCAGGCTTAGTTTTAGGAGGTGTGGATGTTGGTTTCCTGGCTTTTCTAGCAGGTGTTCTTTTTGATGAAGTACCAACCTCTCCTTTTCTTTTTGCCGATCAATCTTTTTCTCAACCAACACCCTGCTCTCCTCAATCACATTCTTCTTGTGACTAGCCCTTGCCTTGGCCACAATTTCATCAGTCAAATCTTTCTTCTTTGAACCATTAGGCCTTGGAATATTTAAGGTAGGTCTGGCCTTGTCATCATCTATTGTCAGATTTTTGTTTCCTAAAGGTTTCTCCCCCTTTTGGCTTCATCTGTTTTAACAAAGATAACCGTAGGAGGTGGATGGCCAGTGGTTGTGAGTAGATGAGCTTTGATGGCTTTAATGTCTGCTGAAGTGTCTTGATACCTTGATTCAAACATGTTTAATATCATTCATCTGATGCTTGTGTTGTAGATCCAAATAATGTTGTTGATGTTGAAACAGAGGGTTAAGAGCTTCTTTGAGATCAACAGTGGATAGAACATAGGGTTGACTTTTGGTAGCTATCATCTGCTTCAGTAAACTTTTGATTTCATCAACAAAACTTTCTATCCTTGTCACTCTCTCCGTCAAATCCTGATATTTTAGCTCATCACCTAATTTAATAGGATCATCTGAACCCCTACCAGTGGTGGTAGTTATATCTATGTCATCATGAGCAGTGGTTTTAGGACCAGCTTCAAACATAGATGCCCCTTTTTCTTGGTACTGGGGACTTTCCACAACAGAGGTAACAGTTGTTGCCTCAACAGTGGTTGCCTTCAACCAAGTCTTAGTAATGAAACCACTATCCAACTGAGAACTCGGGAGTTCAGCAATTGTAGTGGCTGCTTGAGTTGAACTATCACCAAGAGTTACATGTAACCCAAGGGATGTAGCCTCTTCATGTGCTGATGGGCTAGCGAAGAACAAAGAGTCAGACCCAGCTTCATGATGAAGTATATTCTCGGTAATAGGTTGTTGAGAGTTGTTGGTTTGTGTCTGCTCGAAGTCAATTGCATTCAACAAGGGTAAAATAGTAGGTGGAAGGAAGGTATTGGTGAAGGTGGCTGTGTAGAAAGCGATAATGCCCTGGGAGAGGGGCTGTGGAAGATAGAACCAAGTGGATCTAGAGCTTCATAAAGTGGTGTCCCTGTGTCTACAACCTTTTCCTTTTGTGAGGAAGAAGGAGGAGTTCAAAGCCAGTGGGAGATCTCTGAACCATCTGCTATGAAGAAGTAGCAGCAGTGGTTTATGACGTTTGTGCTGTCACTGGGTTTGGTGGGCTTTTTTGAACGTGATTTGGTTTTCTTTTTGGAGATTTTTGGTGTGGGCTTCAGGGCAGTGGTTGTGGTGCCCTGATCACCAAGAGCAGTGGGCTCAGTAGCAAGAGGTTGAGTTTGAATAGTTTGTTCAGGCAAAACTTGCTCAACCTCCTCTACTTGTATTTTCACAACTTTATCTTGGTTTGTTATTCTGGTGAAAGTTTCATGATTAAGGCGGCCTGGGTTAATCACAACGCCTTTTTACTTTCAGGACCTTTAATTTGATCCTGTAAGTAAACACTCAGGAAACGTGGATGCATCAAAAAGGCTTTTCTTTTTTCAATATTTTTAAAATTGTTCACAAGATCATTGAACAATATCTGGGAGTAGTTTAAATCTGTGTCAGTTAAAATTGCATACCCTAGATATTGCATGTTCAATGGGATTTCATTGAAAGCAGTGGTTTTTGCTAAGAGACAAGTAAGAATTGTGTGAAAGAAAAATCTCATCTCAGCAGGAAAGTTAGGTTTAAAAATTGTCATACCTATCACCAGGCCTTCATAACCTCTTTCCAAAAACTCTGCTTGGATCTCATTTTGACGAAATGACACAGGGTGTTTTATGTCATTTAACTTGAAAACTTGAGAGGTCGATTGGGGGCTAATTTGCATCAACACCCCCCTACTCTGGAGATTATTGTGTAAGGAACACCAGTAACAGTTGAGTGAACCTTAGCATTTTTCCAAAAATCACGAAGAGCATCAATGTTTTTAACAACCTCTGGTCCCACAATTTGACAAGTTTTCTTAGTGAAGAAGGATCCATATCCTCTGTCACTCATTTGTGAAACACTCAGCAGGTTAAATTTCAGATTGTCAATTAAATTCACATTTTCAAACTTGAGTTTACCCGCCAGAACCGACCCAGACCCTAAAACCTTTCCCTTTGAGTTATTACCAACAAATATATCACCCCCCATGAGCCATGAAGTCCTTGATAAGGGCTCTACATCCTGTCATGTGCCTGGAACCTCCACTATCTACATACCATAAGCTATCAAGGCAAGTAGAGGGTCCCTGCACATCAAGTAAATAGATCAGTTAAGATTGGCCTCCAAAGCCAAAATAGCTTTGGATGGGGTCACAGATGGTCCAGCCTCAAGTCTAGGACAATGGTCAGTGGTTTTGAAATTTTCTTGTAACATCTGCTCTTGACCATTTCCTATCAAATGATTGTATCCATAAGGATGCCTGCTTACTCTTTGCTTTGAAGGCTTTTTGTAACCTTCATAAGCATGAGGAACCTTTTTATAAGTAGGTTGGCCATACCCTCTTGGAAATGAGTTTGATGGTAGGGCATCTGTCACTTGCACCTCTCTTTGAACAGAGGTTTTGTTTAAGGCTTTTGTAACAAATGTTTCAATTTGTTCAAAACTCTGCTTAGATTTATTTCCAGCAGAACTTGAACTTTCTCTTTCTAGTGATTTTGCCTTGATCTCTTTTACCTTTTGTTCATAGTTTTTGAGATAGGCACACTGTTGAGTTGAGTTATTTGTTTTGTTTTGTTGCAGATGGTTCATTTTGAAGAGTTTTTGATAACACAAGTTTTGTTAATTTCATAGGCTTTTAAAAGATGACAATCTGCAGCCACATGATTTCTTTTTTCAAAAAATTCACAAAACAGGTTTTTAATCTTTATTCTTCTTTTCCTATCAGCAGTGGTTGTAACCTCTGTTGGCACATCTTTGATAGGAATCACCAGTGCTTTTGGGGCTTTAGTACCATCAGAGGTTGTGAAGTCCATTGGCTTAAAGTTTTCTAAGATATCACATTCATCTGACCAGGTTAGTTTCAACTAATATTTTTCAATTTCTTTATCTTTTGTTGAAACCTCTAGTTTTTCCAAAACAATTTTGTTTCTAGATAAATTTATCTGTGATTTTTATCTCTTCACCATCCAATTTTTTGGGGACTACTTCAATCAACTCAGAATCAATTTCAGCAGCATTTTTCTCAATTTGGTCATAGGTTCTAAAACCTACACCAAACTTAATGTTGCTCTTGATCTGAGCATCAAGCATAATCTCATAACCTTTACAGGACTCAACCATTTTTCAAAAGTGATTTGGGTTTCTTCTAACTCCTTTTTACAAACTTGGTATTTTTCTACCATAGTTTGGAGTTGCTTCTTGGTTATGCACTTATGCTTGATTCATGTCTCAGGCTACTCATTTCAGAATCTTTTTCACTTAACTTTGATTTTAACTCTTTAATCGGTTTTTCAAAATTAAGTTCATCTTCTAAAATTTTGTTTCTCAGATTTTCATTCACCTTCTTGATGTTTGCAAAAGCAATGATGCATTTTGTCAAAACATAGATCTTTAAGGATCTGAGGTGATACCTTTGTAGCAGCCATGAGAGCACAATCACACTCATCTTCACACACATCAACATTCCATGGGTCAGTAGGAGAGTTCTTTTCCTTATCAGCAGCATTTTCTTTTTCTTAACTTGAAACCACTGTTTCATCACAAACTTGAACTTCATTAGTTTTTGACACTATCTCCACAGATTCAACACCTTCAGCAATTGTCTCTAAGGCCATTAAACAAAATTCTTGTTCAACATCATTTTTGGCCATTAAAGCAAAGTTTTCATCAGTCAAATCCTCAGGCAAGCTACTCCACTCAACATAACTTTGTGTGAAAAAGCTTTGTTGACCAACCTCTGCTGGACTAGCAGTGGTTTGAGCAGGTTGTGTAACAATGGGTGCTTGTTGAACAAGCACTTGAGGATGTGATGGTGCCTGAACATATTGAATTTGTGGAGCAGTGGATTGAACATAATGCACTGGAACAGTGGTAGCAGGATGTGCAAAGTGGGCAGTGTTTTGAACATGTTGAGCAGGGGCATATTGGGAATAATGAGCAATGTTTTGTGTGTACTGAGGTCTAGGGCCAGGATGAGTCACTATTGGTCCAGAACTTTGAGACTTGCAAGTGTCCTAGCCTATTTCACTTATAACACTTGACTTTAGATTTATCCAGCCCAACCTTCAACCCCCCATGCAAACCTGGGAATTTTCTACCATTTCTCTTATAGAATTTACTAGCCCTAACACTCAATAGGGCCAGTTGGTGCAAAATATCCATTTCCTCAAGATCAGAAGGTTCAGTGTGTTATAAATCATTCAACTCAAAGGATAGATTGTCAGAGGTTTGGCTTTACCCACTAGTAGTGAAAACATAGTTGGGTGCATATGTTTCAGATCCAAAGTTTCCACCAGATGTAATATCTATATAGTGATCATAGCTTTGGTCCTTACTGCTGCCAGATCCCTTTTCTTGGCCAAAAAGAGCTGTATTACCCAATGAGTAATCATCAGTCATTTTGCCAGAATCTTGCAACTTCTTTTTCTTGTTTAACTCTCTCTCATAAGTGAGAAGTATCCCATGAAGTTGTGTCAGTGACATTTCTTTAAACCCAACAGATTTTCTCGTTACATAAGCTACAGTCTCCCACTTATCTGGTAACGATCTAAGGAAACGACTATTGACAGTCGAATTAGGAAAAACCACGTTAACCAGTCTAAGTTCACTGATGAGACAGCTGTAACGTTCGAATTGTTGTGTTAGAGACTCCCCTTTCAAGTGACAAAACGTTTCATACTACTGATTTAGAACTTTTCTGTTACTTTCAATCACTTCCTCAGTCCCACCGAATTGCTCTTTCAGTGCATCCCATAACTCCTTTGCACTATTGCAATGGAGTAGACAAGCATAAATTTCATTGGGTAAGGAAGAAGCAACAATGCTAAATGCCTTAGCATCCAATTCAATTTTCTGGAAATCCTGCTCTGAAAAGTTTTTAGGATTTTTTGGCAATTGTTTAGTTGGATCCTCTGTGCTTGGAACCATTGGAACGTGTGGTCCATAAGCAACAGATCTCCAGCAACCGGTGTTTTGCTGAGCAAGGATGTGACCCATCCGTCGTTGCCAAATGAAATATTCATTTCTTTTGAGCATCGGCGGTTTGAACAAGGATCAGAATTGGCATCTTGTGTGTTTTGAGATATTTTCAGTTGATTTTTCACTGATTTTGTTTTAAAAACTTTAAACGTAATAAAACGCTGAATATCAAGCTAAAACACCCAAACTGATTAGCAAGAGAGTTGCTCTATTCGAACCAAATTTATTGTTAGATCGAATTTGATGAATCAGGCTCTGATACCAATTTTTAGGATCTGAGTTTTAATTACTTGTAGTTTTGTTTCAATAAAATGGAAAATGATTGAATGAAAAGAGATTTGCAGCGAAATAAGATGGAAAACTTTTACTACAAGCAATGGTCGTTTGTTTTCATCATCATCATCATGCTTTCAAGTTGGTAAACTTGCATGTGATTCACAAACTCCCCCTCAGCCTTTGCAATTTCAGTTTGGTAATAAGAAAATGCAGAGAAGATGATATGCGAAAGTTGATCTTTTAATAGACCAGTTTAAACTGTTATAGAAGTTACCTATTTATACTAACTATCTAACCACTGAGCATCTTTGATGATGTCATGGTTGATAGTGACAGGAAACTAATAGTAACTAACTGAAAACACTGCTAATACTAACTATCAGTGCATAGCACTGTTACATTAATGAACTAAACTAATGACTAAGCTCTGCTCTCTATGCTCTGACCCTTGTAACTTTGGCAGACCTTTGAAGCTTTGTGAAGGCAGATGATAGGATGAGTAGTCTTTAGGGAAAGCAGTGTATGTACATCAGAGGTTGTGACCTCTGATAGTTTAACCAAAGCTCGGATAGTGTTATTTGGCTTTGTATCATCTGTTCCTTTCATTGGGTTCAATCCCAACAACCTGAATATCCTTTTGACAGCAATAAGATCAGACTTTCTAGGTTGTGACTGGGATCTAGCACAAACACATGTTGCAAACATGATGTCTGGCCTGGAAGCAGTTAGGTACAGTAAAGACATAATCATACTTCTATAAAGTGTTTGATCAACCAAGTCAATTTTATCAACAATAGTTACCAGCTTTGAAGTTGCCATGGGTGTGCTGCAAAGTTTACAATCATCCATATCAAACTTTTTAAGCAGTTCTTTGACATACTTGTTTTGATGGATGAAAGTGCCATTGTGCATTTGTTTGACTTGTTAACCAAGGAAACATTGCAACTCACCGATTGCACTCATTTCAAACTCTGCTGCCATGAGTTTTCTTAACTCTTCACACATGGCAGTGCATGTGGATCCAAAAATGATGTCATCCACATAAATTTGGACAAGCATCAAATCTTTTCCTTTCCATTTTAAAAACAAGGTTTTATCAATTTTACCTTTTGAAAACCCTATGGATAAGAGAAAAGTGGATAGAGTTTCATACCAGGCTCTTGGTGCATGTTTAAGACCATACAGTGCTTTGTTTTACATGTACACATGATCAGGATGAAATGGATCTTCAAATCCAGGAGGTTGGCACACATACACTTCTTCCTTGATCTTTCCATACAGGAATGCACTTTTGATGTCCATTTGAAACACTTTGATGTTGTAGTTAGCAGCAAAAGCTAAGAACAGTCCGATGGCTTCTAACCTTGCTACAGGAGCAAAGGTTTCATCATAGTTAATGCCTTCTTCCTGTCTGTAGCCTTGAACCATGAGCCTTGCTTTGTTCTTGACAATAATATCCCATTCATCTGTTTTTGTTCTTTAAGATCCACTTTGTGCCAATTGGACTCACATCCTTAGGCAGTGGTACAAGTACCCAAACTTGTTGTCTTCTAAACTGCAGGAGCTCTTCTTGCATAGCCTCTACCCAACTATTGTCTTTCAGTGCTTCTTGGTACTTGATCGGTTGGATGAGTGATAGAAAGCCAGCAAAAAGGCAAATGTTTTGGGATTGGCTTCTTGTGAGCACTCCCTCATTTATGTTGCCAATAACTTGATCCAATGGATGGCTTTTGAGGAAGATCAATTCACCTTGATATGAGACAAGTGCATTTTGAGGTGAAGCTTACAAATGTGTATCATCTGAGCTAACCTCTGTTGGTGAATTTGATGGTCCAACCTTTGATTGGAATGGAGGTGGTGGTATGGGTAGTATAGTAGTGGATGTTTGTTGATTTTTATCCAAATTTGATGGATTTTTATCAACAGTATTTTGGTTTTGAGAGCTAGCAGAGAATTGAGAATTAACCACTGCTGAACCAGCAGAGCTTTCACCATTGTTACTAACATCTGCTCCTCTGCTTGAAGGACAGATCTTGAAATTTGGAAGAATGCAATCATATCCTTGCTCTTGTGTTGCTAACTGTGATGTACCTGCAGTGTTAGTCTTGACAGACACATTTTCAAATGTAAATTTATCTAGATCAAACAGTTCAGCAGGATTTGCTGGAATTTTCAAAGATGAAAGTTCATTGAACTTCACATTCAGAGTTTCTTCAACACACTTGGTCCTAGAGTTAAATACTCTGTAGGCTTTGGCAGTGGTTGAGTATCCCAGAAAATAACTACAGCTAACTTTGGCTGCAAATTTAGAGGTCAGAGGTTTGATATTATAAAGCAGTTCATAGGCAGTCTTTTGATGCCCGGGGTTAATCAAAACTCTGTTTTGAACATAACAAGCAGTGTTTACAGTCTCTGCCCAAAAAGACAAGGGTAAACCTGAGTCTGCTAGCATGGTTCTTGCAGATTCAACAAGAGTTTGATTTTTTCCTTTCAACTACCCCCATTTTGTTCTGGAGTTCTTGGGACACTAAATTGCCTAGAAATCCATTTTGACTCACATAAGGCATTTAACTCCTTATTTCTAAACTCTGTCCCATTATCACTCCTAAATATTTTTACAGGGAGGTCATATTGCTTTTCAACTTGTTTGAAATTTTTTTGCAATATACCAGCTGTTTCATCTTTGGAGTGTAAGAAGAATGTCCATGTAAACCTTGAAAAATCATCTACAATGACCAAACAAAATCTTTTCTTCATTAAGCTCATGATTTTTACAGGGACAAACAAATCCATGTGCAGCAGTTGCAAACACTGGGTTGTTTTGGACTCTTCAATTGACTTTTAAGAACTTTTATGTTGTTTACCTTTTAAACAGGAAACACAATGCTCTTCACAAGTAAATTGCTTATGTGGTAAACCTCTGACAAGACAATTTTTAGAGATAGTGGTGATTGTCTTTAGATTTGTGTGCCCAAGCCTTCTATGTCATAACTCTGTCTCTTTGCTTGAAGCAACTAAGAACAGGCATGCATTAGACATAGGGTTATCTTTCAACATATCAACCACACACACATTGCCACTCCTATGAGCAACAAGTTGTGCTTTGCTCTCAGCAATCTGATCAATCTTTTTAACAACATATGGTCCTACAATTTGACAAGTTTTCTTTGTAAAGAAGGATCCATATCCTTTGTCACTCATTTGTGAGACACTCAAAAGATTAAATTTTAGATTGTCAATTAAGTTAACATTTTCAAATTTGAGATTCCCAGCCTGGACACACCCTAAACCCAACACCTTCCCTTTTGAATTGTTACCAAAAGATATATCACCCCCTCCATGAGTCAAAAGTCTTTGAGAAGGGCTCTACATCCTATCATGTGCCTGGAGCCTCCACTATCTACATACCATAAACTATCAAGGCAAGTA
Organism: Scalesia atractyloides; assembly: GCA_947069175.1. Classification (NCBI taxonomy): domain Eukaryota; kingdom Viridiplantae; phylum Streptophyta; class Magnoliopsida; order Asterales; family Asteraceae; genus Scalesia; species Scalesia atractyloides. The sequence goes on along the minus strand of CAMTDV010000019.1, from coordinate 36,985,849 downwards.
GAAGCTCCCTGGACATAAGTAAACAATTAGTTTAGATGAGGTTCCAAAGCCAGAATGGCTTTGGATGGGTTCATAGATGTTCCACTCTCAAATCCAGGAGTAAGGTCAATGGTATGAGTTTGCCTTTGTATCCACTGTTGTGAACCATTTCCTGTCAGATGGTGGTAACCATGAGGATATCTATTCACTTTGGGCTTTGAAGGTTTTTTGTAACCTTCATAGCTCATAGGAACGTTTTGATAAATTGGTTGACCATGTCCTCTTGGATACCTGTTGGCAGGTGGAGCATCTATCACTTGTACCACTCTAGGAACAAAGGATTTGTTCAATGCTTTTGTAACAGATGTTTCAACAGGTTCAAAGGTCTGCTTAGATTTATTTCTAGCATAGCTTGAACTTTCTTTCTCAAGAGCTTTTGCCTTGATCTCTTTTACCTTTTGGTCATAGGTTTGAAGATACACACACTCATGAGTTAGATAATTTGTTTTCCCATAGATAAAACATTTTGGATCATTTGGGATTACATGTGTTATGTTTATGTCATATGCTTTTAAAAGAATACATTTTTCAGCTACATGGTTTCTTTTGTTGCAAAATTCACAACACATATGTTTGATTTTTTTCCTTTTTCTTTTTATCTGATTTCTTCTCAGCAGATATTGTAAACTCTACTGGAAGATCTTTGATATGAATGATTCTTGCCTTTGGTGCCTTGACACCTTCAAGAGTTGAGACGTCCATTGGCTTGAAATTTTCAAGAATATCACATTCATCTGACCATGTTGGTTTGAATTGGTATTTCTCAGTTTCTTTAAAACTTGACGACCCTTCATGTTTTTGAAGAGAAATTTTGTTACCCTTTTTATCACTGATTTTTATCTCATTTCCAGCCAAATTTGTTGGAACTACTTCAACCTTTCCAGAATTAATTTTTGTAACATTTTCTTTGGCTTCTTCTTCAGTTACAAAACCAATGCCAAATTTTATGTTACTCTTGATCTGTTTGTCTAGCATAATTTCAAAAGCTTTTAAAGATTCTACGCATTTTTCACATGTGATCTGGGTATCCTCTAACTCCTTTTTGCAAACTTGATATTTATCTACCATAGTTTGGAGTTGGTCCTTGGTTATGCTAGCTTCATGCTTCAGGCTACTTATGTCAGAATCTTTTGAAAATAATTTTGATTTCAACTCTTTGATAGGTTTTTCAAAACTAAGTTCATTTTCTAACATTTTGTTTCTAAGGTTTTCATTCACCTATTTAATGTTAGCAAAATCTATTATACATTTTTCTGAACAGAGATCCTTTATGATCTGAGGTGATACCTTAGTAGCAGCCATGAGAGTACAATCATAATCATCTTCACACACATCAGTATCCCATGGGTCAGATAGAGCGATCTTTTCTTTATCAACAGTGTTTTGATCAACCACTGGTGTAACCACTGCTTCATCACAACTTTGAACTTCATCAGACTTTGACCCTTGTTCCACAGACTCATCACCTTCAATAATTGTTTCTAAGTCCATTAAACAAAAAATTCCATTTTCAAAATCATTTTTAGCCATTAGAGCAAAGTTTTCATCTAATAAATCCTCAGGCAAACTACTCCAATCAACAAAGCCTTGTGTAAAGAAGCTTTGCTGATTAACCTCTGTCTGAGCAGTGGTTTGAGTGCTTTTTGGTGCTTGTTGCACATGCACTTGAGGTGGTGCATGAACATACTGAATCTTGGAGCAGGAGTTTGGATATAATGGACAGGGACATTAGTAGCAGGATGTGTAAAATGTGCAGTATGTAGCATTTGTGGTGCAGGGGTATAATGGGAATAATGAGCAGTGTTTTGAGGTCTAGGGCCTGGGTGAGTCACAATTGGACCTGTAGTTTGAGATCTGCATTCCCTGGAAAAGTGTCCTAACCTATTACACTTATACCATTTGATTTTGGATTTATCCAACCCCACTTTCAACTCCCCATGTAATCCGGGAAATTTCCTACCAGTCCTTTTGTAAAATTTACTTGCTCTAACACTCAACAGTGCCAGCTGATGTAAAATGTCCATTTCTTCCAAATCAGTGGGTTCAAAATGTTGTAAGTCATTCATTTCAAAGGACATATTGTCAGAGTTACCCAAAGTATAGTCGTTAGTTGTTTTCCCAGACTCTTGTAACTTCTTTTTCTAATTCAACTCTCTCTCATAAGTGAGAAGTTGACCATGAAGTTGAGTGAGGGTTATCTCTTTAAAACCAACAGATGTTCGAGTAACGTAAGCTACAATCTCTCATTTTTCCTGGTAACGATCTTAACAAACGACTATTGATAGTCGAATTTGGAAATTCCACGTTAACCAGTTTCAATTCACTAATTTGACAGCTAAAACGTTCGAACTGTTCTGTTAACAACTCGCCTTTTAGGTGACAAAACGTCTCATACTGTTGATTTAAAACTTCTCTATTATTATCTATCACCTCCTTAGTCCCACTGAACTGTTCTTTTAGTGCATCCCACAACTCTTTTGCACTGTTGCAGTGGAGCAATCCAGCATAGATTTCGTTGGGTAGCGCGGAAGCAACGACGCTAAACGCTTTTGCATCCAAATCTATTTTATGGAAGTCTTGCTTAGAGTAATTTTCGGGACTTTTTAGCACTTGAGTATTGGGATCCTCTGTGCTAGGAACTATTGGTATATGTGGTCTATACACAACAGCTGGTGTTTTGCTGAGCCAGGATGTGACCCATCCGACTTGCCATATAAAATATTCATTTCCTACCAGTCCTGTGTGTTCTGAGCCATTTCTGCTTGTTTACAACAGATTTGTGTTTTAAAAACTTTGAACGTTATAAAACTCTTTATTCAAGTAAAACTATCCAATTGATTAGCAGGGAGAGCTGATCTTTCAAATCAAATTGCTATTAGTCAAATTTTGATTGACCAAGCTCTGATACCAATTGTTAGGATCTGAGTTTGATTTACTTGCAGTTTTTGTTTCAAAAATGGAAATATGATTGAAGTTCAAAGTAAATGCAGTGGAATAGAATGGAAAACTTTTACTACAAGTAAAGGTCGTTTGTTTTCATCATCATCATCATGCTTTCAAGTATGTAAACTTTGCATGTGTTCGCAAAATCCCCCTCAGCCTATTGCAATCGTTTGATAGTACAGAAAATGGAAGAAGATGATTGGTGTAAAGATCTTTTTAAGAAGACAAATTGTACTGTTACATCGACACTACTATTTATACTAACTATCTAACCTCTGAGCATCTTTGATGATGTCAGGGTTGATAGTGACATCTAACAAGAAAATAACTAACTAGAAACACTGATCCCTAACAACTGTTAGCGCAAAAGCACTATTATATTCAAACTAAAAACAAATAAGCTAAACTCTGATGGCTAAGCTTGGCTCTTTTTCTTCTATCAAACCTTTAGAAATTGTTGCAACAGATGATGCACAGGTATAAGATTTTTGGAAGGCAGAGTTTAGAGATCAGGGATCTAAACTCTGATAGTATTGACCAAACCGCGGATAGTGTATTTTGCTTTCTATCATCTGTTCCTTCGTAAAGGGTTCAATCCCAACACCACTATTTCTTCAAAAACCCAAATTTCGACCCGATCTCGAAAAGTTGAAAATTTTTTGTTAGAAGGGGTGGTTTTCCCCGAAAATGAAACCCCAAGTGCCGTTTTTTAAAAAATAAACCGTTTTCCCATCAATTTTAATGTTTTCGATTCAAAAACAAGGGTTCATGGTTTATACTTCGAATTGGGCGATTCTATGAACAATGGTTGTTGTTTTACTCTCTACAACATTCATGCAAACTATTATTACTAGATCTAATAAAACATTTAGGGTTTCATTTGGTTTTAGTTCAAGAACCCTAGATTTTCCCCAAATTTCTTGTTGTTATACTACATGCAAATCGATGTTAGAATCACAACTTGCAGTTGTTGAATGAAGTGAAAACGTTGAAAAAGGTAGAAAAATCGCAGAGGAACCAGAGGTTTTTTGGGGAAACGGGTCGTGGTGAAATGAAGGAATGAAAGAAAAAAACATGGGAAACCTGTCTGCACACTGACCACGGCCCCGTGGCCATTGGCCAAGGCCCCGTGTGCGGCTATTTTTTAATTTATTTTAGTGTTCATGTGAGTGACCGCTTTCCCGAAGAGAGGTTTCCTTAGTTAACTTACCTATTTCGAAGCTTTCCCGTGTTTATTACCTACAAGATATGATGTTAATTTACACATATACACAAACCTTTGTTGAATCATACCTCACTTGATTGTAGTGAAATCTCTTCCTCTTCATCCTCAATGAAACCTTGGTATGGCTTGTTGATTTTAAATTGGAATCCGTTTCGAGACTTAATCTCGATTGCACCGTGGGGAAAGATATGGGTGATGGAAAAGGTCCCGACCATCTAGATTTTAGTTTTACGGGAAATAATCGAAGTCGTGAATTAAACAATAGCACTTGATCTCCTTCTCGAAATTCATTAGGTTTGATATTTCTGTCGTGTAAGTTTTTTATACGTTCCTTAAAAGTTTCAGAGTTAGAGTACATTGGATTTCTCAATTCGTTTAATTGATGGAATCGACTTTTACCGGCGGTTTCGTGGTCTAAGTTTACGTTTTTTAATGCCCAGTAGGCCCTATGTGCTATTTCTAGTGGCAAATGATAACTTTTTCCATAGACTAGCTTATATGGGGTGGTACCAATTGTTGTTTTAAAAGCCGTTCAAAAAGCCCATAAAGCGTCGTCTAATTTATCGGCCCATTCTTTTCTATTAATTCCTATTTTCTAGTATTCGTTTTAAGCCTCGATTGGTTACTTCGGCTTGTCCGTTTGTTTGAGGATGATATGCTGTTGAGTTTCGGTGATAGACCCCATATCTTGTTAAAAAAATTTCAATTTGATGATTACATATCCACAGCCACAAGATTCGGTTGGGATTCCGCCTCGACCTACTTAGACAAGTAATCCACAGCCACACGTATTTATTTGTTTTCTTTTTATGGTAGAAAAGGTCCCATAAAGTCTAATCCCCACACATCAAAAATTTCACAAACGATAATACCGTCTTGTGGCATTTCGTTTTTGAAAGAGATATTACCTGATCATTGGCATGCATCACACGTCTTGACAAGGCTTTGTGTGTCTTTATAAATGGTTGGCCAATAGAATCCTAAATCGAATACCTTTTGAGCAGTACTAGAGTTTCCATGGTGTCCCCCGTATGGACTTTCGTGACAATGGTGAAGAATTTTTCTTGCCTCGTTACCATGTACGCATCATCAGATAAGTTGGTCACACAAATTTAAAAAGAAATGGATCTTCCAAAAAATAATGCTTTACACCGGCAAAGAATTTTTTCTTTGATGATGCGACCATCCTTTTACTACTATCCCACTACCTAAGTAGTTGGCGTAGTCGGCGTACCATGGTTCTTCTCCGTATTCCACCATTTCTAAAGATTCCGTTGGAAACTTTTTGTTGATGAGTTCGCCCCTAGTTGCCTTCAAAGCTGGATCTTCCAAGCGATATAGATGATCCACAATAGTGTTTTCAGCTCCTCTTTTGTCTTTTATTTCTATGTCAAATTCTTGGAGGAGTAGAATCCATCTGATTAATCGTGGCTTGGCATCCTATTTTTTAAATAGAAAAAGAATGGCTGCATGGTCTGTATAAACTATTGTTTTAGAAAGAACAAGATAAGAGCGAAATTTATCAAAAGCAAATACTACTGCTAGTAACTCTTTTTCGGTTGTGGTATAATTTTCTTGTGCATCATTAAGAGTTTTTACTAGCATAGTATACTGGGTGTAAATGCTTATCTTTTCTTTGTCCCAAGACTGCTCCAACCGCAAAGTCACTTGCATCACCCATGATTTCGAAGGGTAATTTCCAATCAGGCGCCATCATGATTGGTGCATTGTCTAACATCTCTTTAGTGTTAAAAATGCTTGGTTACAATTCTTGTCAAAGATAAATGGTGCGTCTTTTTCAAGTAATTTTGTTAGAGGTCTTGAAATTTTCAAAAAATCTTTGATAAATCGTCTATAAAATCCGGCATACCCTAGGAAACTTCTTATGGCTCTAACGGAGGATGGCGGCGGTAATCGAGAGATGGTGTCTATTTTTCCTCGATCAACCTCCATTCCTTCGTTTGAAGTTTAATGACCGAGTATTATTCCCTCACTTACCATGCAATGGCATTATTCCCAATTATGGGAGTGGTTAGTTTCCTCACATCAGGATACCATTCGTTCTAGGTTATCGAGGCATTGGTCGTATGAATCTCCAAAGATAGACAAGTCATCCATGAAAACTTCCATGGTTTTCTCTATCATATCATGGATGATGGCCACCATGAAACGCTGGAAAGTTGCTTGGGCATTGCATAGACCAAAAGGCATACGTCGCTAAGCGAAGGTTCCATAGGGACTTGTAAAAGTTGTTTTTTCTTGGTCTTCTGGAACTATCGGTATTTGAAAATATCCTGAAAAACCATCTAAAATAATAAAATTTATGACCGGATAATCTTTCTAACATTTGATTAATGAAAGGTAAAGGGAAGTGGTCTTTCCTCGTTGCCTCATTTAATCTACCATAGTCTATACAAACTCTCCATCCGGTGACGGTCCTTGTGGGAATTTCATTTTTTTCATTAGTTACCACTGTCATTCCACCTTTCTTTGGTACTACTTGAACGGGACTCGCCCAAGGGCTATCGGAAATTGGATAGATGAGTCCGACATCAAGTAGTTTGATGACTTCATTTTTAACCACTTCTTGGACATTTTGATTTACTCTACACTGTGGTTGTATTACTGATTTATTGTCATCTTCCATTAAAATTTTGTGCGTGCATATGGAAGGGCTTATTCCTTTTATATCTACAAGCTTCCAGGCAATCGCGTTTTTATGTTTTTCAAATGTTTAATTAATTTTTCTTTTGCTATATTATTTACTTAGAAGAAATAATTACTGGTAACTTACCGTGCTTGTCTAGAAAAGCATATTCCAAACCTTTTGGGACTTCTTTGAGCTCAAGTGGCGTGTCTTTAAGAGACTCTTTATTCAATTGCTCTTTATATTGGTCGAGAACCAAAAAGGTTTGTTCAACGACGTCCTCTTCTTTGACAAGTTGGTCAACTTCTTCCTCCACATTGGGTGGTTCATCTTCATCTTCAAATAAGGGGTCGTCATTTCTGAATGGGTATTTTATGGATTGGTCAAGATTGATATACCTTTTTTCGGCCCCTAATTGAATTGGTAGGGTGTTTTGCTTTCGATTGGTCAATGCTTGATGGGTTTTCACAAAGGGTTGTACCAACACAAATGGAGCATCATCAAGAATGATGAAGTCGGTTGGGATCAACATTTAGTTTACTTGCACTAGCATGTCTTCAACTACTCCCTTTGACTTTATTATTTTCTGATTAGAGAGAAAAATGAGAATCTGTAGTGGATAAAAATCACTAATACTTAATTTTTTGAAAATATAGTTAGGCATTATATTAACACGAAGATCCTTATCAATTGTAATAATACTAATAAAGGTGTTTTGAAAGAAACATGGAATCGGTGTAATGTTAATTTCAAATTGCTCATCTTTTATTAGTGTAGTTTGATCGTTCGTTAATGTTATGCTAACCATTTCGTCAACTTTGGTGTTAGTGTATAACTCTTTTAAAAACTTAGCATGAGTGGGTACCAAACAATGATTTTCGAAAGAAGGTGACAAGAGATTAATTTCTTGAAAGTTTGACCCTTTTTTGAAATTATCGTTTTCGGACATACCTTTTTCATCGTTTGGTACATGCGTGGGTTTTTCACTTAGTTGTTCTTCCATTTTCACTTCTTCGATTATTACTTCCTCATTATAAACAGACTCTTCTTTTTCGCGGGAAATTTTTATTAAACGTTTAAGATTTTTGAGACTATGTATAACGCGTTCGGCTTTTGGGAAGATAGTTGGCGGTGTTTTGTGAAGTTGAGAGGGATAAGTGTCCCATTCAAAGCTTGAATTTGAAAGATCGAACCTAGGTTCTTCATAGTGAGTGTACGAGGTGGACCTTGGAAAAGGTCGCAATATTGCACCGAGTGAGAATCTCCACATACGGTACAATATTCCTCCTCGTAATCATCATTTATGTAGTAGTGGGTGTAATCTCCTGAGTATTGATCCATGAGGGGAATACTTAGTAGATTTTAGAGTCTGGGGACCAGGATAAACAAAATTTAAAAGCTGTAATAGAGACTCACCACGACCCGTGCTGAGTGGGCACAACCCGTGGTCAATGTCTGTATGTGGGCGTTTAAAAACTGTTAAATAAAACTTGCAGCACGGGGGCGTGTCCCCTGGGCACGGCCCCATGTTCAGCTTATTGTTATGTTAAAAATCCTAAAAATTAAAAACGAGCGCACAGTTTTGAAAATGCTTTGAAAATTGATTAGGCCGTCGATTTTAAGCTTTCTTAAAATCCTTGTGTCCCCGGCAACGATGCCAAAAACTTGGAGTGCGTGAAGCGTGATTTGATTTTATTAATATTTGAAAACACGATATTATACTAACACTAAACACACACTTGGGTAAGTACACCCATCGTGAGCGTAGTATAGCGTTGGTAAGATACCGAGGTCGTCCAAGTACACAAGAGCTTTAATACCAGTTTATCCTCAACGTCTAATCGTTACAAATTTTTGGATAAAACTTTTTAAACATAGAAATAAATCTAAAAATGAAAAGATAAATAAAATATAATAAAAATAGACAAGATAGAATCACTTGGATCGAACTCCTCTTTAATGTATCCTTTGATGATTTTCGCACTTTCGGGATTTTGAAGAGATTATCTTAGTTAAAGTAGTAGGCTCCTCTTTTGAAGGTGATGTTACCCTACACCTAGTGGTTTGAATCAGCAGGGATACAATCCCAAAGGGTTGGAATATTGAAAGATAATTAAATAAGTTATGCGAAAAGTAGCAGGTCCCTCTTTTGAAGGTGATGTTACCCTCGGCTAAGTGGTTTGAGTCAGCAGGGATACAATCCTAATAAGTGGGTTTAAAGTTTTAATAGTAGTTTACATATGAGGGGTTTAAGCTATTCGCACCCCGCCATCCAATAACCGTGGGGCATTGAAGGAGGTCCTAGTAAGCTTGAACGAAGTCCTCGCAGGATCTATACACTGAACGAGACAAGAACTTTACCAAACCAACCTTCTAACCCCCCTTCCAAGTAGTTAACGCGCTTTATATAGACCGTAAAGACACGGATGAGCAAATCAATGACATTATGAAGAAAAGGTTAGGAAAATTGACTTTCAACATAAGAAACTAGTTATTAAAGTCATTAATACATACCCAATTAAAATGTGCCGAAAGATTAAAAATCAAAACTAATACATTAAAGACTTGTCTTCACCAAGTGATGTAAGAGATTAACCAAGATGATATATGGATGATGGTGGTGGGTGTTGGTTTTATAGTGGTGGTGGAATGGTGGCAAAGTGAGAGAGAAGTGGTTTGCCAAGGGATGCCTTTGAAGTGAACCAATCCCCCCCATTATAGTCAGAACAGTACCCTGGCCACGGCTCCGTATCCAGCGGGGCACGGCCCGTGGCCAGCTTCTTCTCTTCCTTCATTAATTGCAGCTGTCAGCAGAGGGACTCACACGACCCCATGGTCAACTCTTCGCGGTACTATCAAGTTTCAGCAAATCTGAGAGTTGACCACACCCCATGGTGAATGGGCACGGCCCCGTGGTGGGCGTAGAAGCTTCTGCAGGTTTTGTCTTTAAGGGTAAAGGCTGACCACGCCCCATGCCTGGCAGGGCACGGCCCCATGGTCTGCTTCTGTCTTCTTGTTTATGTCTTTGGGCATGTCGTGTTTTGGTCCTTTTTCTTGTATTTATGTTGATTTTGGCTTATTTGTTTCTTTTGTTTTTTAAGCTAATTTGGTCCTGTAAATTCAAAAGGAACAAAAGAAACTTGCTTTTTCTAACATTACTACTAAAAAATGGTTAGTTTTAAGCCTTATTTGATTTTATTTATATGTTGCATTTTATACAGATCACCTATACACGGTGTTTAGTTAGTAAAAAAAGAAAGAATTTTACTAAGAAAACTTACAAAGATCGAGTAAGAATGGATGATTAAGAATAAAGAAAACTTGAATGGTTTGAACTTGAAACTACACTGGATCTAACACTTGAACTTGAATATGGTTGTTTTCTTGTTGTTCAATAGAGGGAAAAATGACCAACTAGAGAGAGAAGGGTGACGAGGGAGTTGATATATGAGTGAGAGAACCCTTCACTCTTAACTAGACATTTGATATTATTATTATTATTATTATTATTATTATTATTATTATTATTATTATTATTATTATTATTATTACTTTTTAACTAAAATAAAAGTGGAATCAAGTGGGTATAATAACTAATTGGGTTGATGAATTTGAAACCCAACGATTTTGTCAGATTCTTTAAATCTTGTGTGGAAAGAATGGGATGGTATGGTGTTCGCATAAAAAAATCAAACCATGTAAGAATGGAGTGTTGAATTGGATCAAATGATTAAAATGTGTTGGTTTTAATAATTAAAAATGCCATAGATCTTGCATCCCTTGTGCCATCGATGTCAACATGAAACAAGAATAATGATGTGGTATGACCCTTGACTTGGTTGTAAACTCCCATGCTCATTATGGTCCTTTATATAATTAAATAACGGGATTTGCATGAAGAAACATGAAACTCGGCTTGGTGGTTATCAAGAGGCCAAAAAAGAATAAGAAAAACGAAAAGGCTGGTGACTTGGATAAAACAACTCACTGATGTCTCAAGAAGGAAGCATTATGTTTCCATAGGTTTAAGCTAGCTTAGAATGAACAAGATGTGAAATTCTAATGTACAAGATGGATGAGGTCGATATATACATAAGGTTTAGGATGTTGAGTCTTGTAATTTAATGGATGTAGTTATGAATTTAAATAGATTAGTTATGAAAAATCAAAACTAAATGAATCCATCAAGATTAATGCATTTTAAATATGTTTTATATCTTGAACTCTTGGTTCATGCACTAAGAGTTCATGAAACTATATCCATTTACATGTGTCTGTCAGATTTATATATACATGTGAGTGTTTTTGAACTAATAACCTTTATATTACGTAGACGTATTAAGAACTAGTTAATTATCATCAACATCCATATTCATATTCAACGAACTAATTAATCAAATTAAGTCTAATACATATAACATGTTGAAAGCATGGTTAGAGTTTGTACGGTATTGACCCGAATTGCTAGTTAATTTATTTGCTTCGCTTTTTCTTAGATCGTTAAATTAGCAAGAAAATATACCGAGCATATCATTATATATATATATATATATATATATATATATATAAATCCCTTTAAAACAATTGCTTCGAATTTATACTATATATATATATATATATATATATATATATATTATATAAATCCCTTTAAAACAATTGCTTCGAATTTATACATATATATATATATATATATATGTTAACTTAGGATCGGTCGTTAAAAATCATCAGAGGTTAAATAACGCGTTTCACTCATCGCGGTTATCATTATGTAATTAATAAGAAGGAAATGTATCATGTGTATTTCCACTTAATTCGTTTACATTAAAATTTACGGGGTGTCACATTCTCCACCTATTAAAGAATTTTGTCCCGAAATTCAGTTTGTCTTTATTGCTTAATGAGTTATTATGACGAACTCTATGAACAGGTTACCACAATTCCCTACCAGTTATTGAAAAGACATTTAGACCTCTATGAGCGTTTAGTAGGTTTAACGATCTCAACCGTTTGTGACGTAGGTAGAGTGACCCTTTTGTCAGCTGTTGAGAACGTTACTACAACTTCCAATGTGAGTTTTCGACTTTAGCGATTCATGCACGAGTTGATCGATAGAGTAAGTTCCATTAAGCAAGGTTATACTAACAAGCGGATACATTACTAAAATAAATAATTGCAAACACATCAGATAACAAATGAGACCAAAGTGTGCATCCAAACGAGTTACAAGAAACTATATATATTCAAGCTTCCACCAAAATAAAAAAAATTGTAAATTGAAGAGTTGCTTGTTGGAGTAACCAGTGGATCTCAATAAAAATCATCGATATTTTTCATGTCAATCGAAAGCCACATTATGTAGCTTACAATGTGATCATTGCGGAAAGTTTAAGTGATTGCACAATTTCCAATGCTACCATGATACAAGGTCTGAACAGTTCAGTATTCCAACTAAAAAAAATGTGTTTATATACTTAACTAATCATAGAGATTGGGAGAAATGAAATGACATACACGCCAAAGGTAAGGCCATAACTACTTGTCTAGTCATAAGGCATGGAAGTGATTATGAATAGTTGAATCGAGTAATGAAATAGCGTTATGGTAACATCCTAATGCCAATCCCTTGTGAGGGTGAAATTGTCAACTCGAAAATGAGTATGCTATGAAAAAGTGGTCATCATGAACACAATCAAATGATGCCAATGTTGAATGGTCACAAAATTTCAACAAATTCTTAACAACAATAAAGTCATTATTGAAGGTAACTCAGTCTTTTACATTCCAAGAAATATGAGTGGCATGTTGACAAACCAAGGGTGAAAAACGTATCCAAGTACAACAAAAAAATCAACAAACCGAGCGTGAAGAACGTATCCAAATATAACAAAAATTAGGGTGTCAATTTTATAATGAAGAAATGTATCATGAAAACTGGCAACCATTGCCCAAATCAAACAAATGCATTGATCATATAAAAGACATATAAACAAAGATAATCAATACTATGTGTTGTTAGAAGCGTCACCACAAGGTGTTGTAACAACTGAAATACTATAATGAGAATAAAGGTTGAATGACCTCATGATGTTCCTGATCAAATGAAGTGCTCATTCAAGTTGTTTCAAATATTACAATTCCAATACATCTTGAAGAGATTTCAACACGAGAATACAATTCGTCAATTTGAATAATTGAAACTTGGCTTATGCACAAAAAAGAAAAGATGTGCGGCCAAAACATTTATATGAGTGAGACGTGAAGGCGTGTTTCAAATGTTAATCGTAATAACAAAGCATATCTATACCCAAAGAAAATGGCAGATACACTAGGAATCAAAACACAAGACCGTAATGATCTTAGACCAAGACTATTATCGAGTTGCATTGTTTCTGAATATAAAATCAAAGTCATACTAACCCACTAACGAAACGACTGACGATTACGTTCGCAACATCAATAGTAAGCATCTATTAAGTTATACATAGGTCATCATAATAGAATTTCCCAGAATTCTCACGTACATGTAAATTCGCAAGTACGTGACGCCAAACGTAATTGTAAATTCACCTTACTTGACAATTCTTTTAATCTTCCCTTACGGGTCATAATATAGGGGTATATCCTTTCCTCACATATATACGTGTATGATATATTGGTCACGTGCGTTGCCAAATTCTTTTTCACAGAATCTTCCTTGAACGATTATCCAGCATGAACATAAACAACGAGGCTAGATGATATAGTTATGGAACTCCAGACCGCAACCGGTTTTGATGAAGTAACCATGCTCAGAATTTGAGTTGCGAGGCTCTGGATGTATCCCTCAAACCACTTGTATTCGGGCGTAACCAATTCTCCCAACTAAATTCAATGTGTGTACATATTTCGTTTCCGCAAGGCTTCGACTCAACGGTCGATGTCGATATATTTAGACTCCTGAGGCACAAGTATATCATTTATATATAAATAAATAATGTTTCACGTCGTAACATGTACTCGTCTCCGCGTATTCATGAGGCTGGTGTTCGAGTTCATACAATAGTCGTCCTACTTAGTTCGTGTCGTGTTTGGTCATCAAAAATAAATAAATATATACTATATATTAATTTTAGGTAAAATGTTTCCCAAGTACGTCATATGTTGTGGTAAGATAAAATGTATATACTTACAAGCATGTTTCACAGATGTCCTGCTAAAACATTATTTCAGTCTAGTAAAGAACCGGTTGTCCACTTCGGTTTTGGACCCCTTTGTGGAGCATCTTCTTATGAGTCCGGCTCACCCACCCAAACTAATCTTCTCTTCTTTTGTTGTGCCTCTTGTTGACTTGATGACCCTTCTATCTCTTTGCCTTTACTCCTTCCCATTCTACACACATCAAACAAAAACACGCAAAAATCCCATAAATTCATGTTCAATCCCCTTCCCACACTTGCTTATTACAATGGTTGTAGACATAAAAACGCAAACTTTTAGATATTTAACAAAATTTTGGGCATGATGTCTCTAGGTTTCAAAGAATTCCCCAAAACTTAGAGCAAAAACCTTTACATCAACCCCTTGTCTACAACAACCACCTAATAAACCCCCAAGTTCATCTTATCTAACCTCTATAAGCAAGTATGAGCAAAATAATCAAATCACTTACAATAATGTAACGCAGATCAAATAACAAACAAACATTACGTACCTTTGCTCACAAGAGAATGAGAATAAGAAGAACCATAAAAACCCAAATTTTCAGACCAAATACGTCCAAAAATAACCACAAAAACTCGAGAATCTTGCAAAAATAAGCTCGAATCTGACTTCCTCACAGATTTCTAGTCAAGATGGACCCAAAAATCGTTTGATTCGGTGAAAATTGAGAAAATGACGTGAGTTTAAGGTTATGGAAGTTATGGTTTGTGTTTGGGTGATGAATGAAGAAGGAGATAAGAAAATGTGGTAAAAAGGGGTGAAATGCCTTATGTGGTTAGGAATAAAAGTAATGTTTTGGTTTTTTTTATTTTATTTGACCACTCCCCCTATTCAGCACGAGCCGTAGCTTACGGCCAGGGCCGTAGGCTACGGTCTTGAGTTTTTTTTTATTTTTGGTCGTAAGGCAGATGCAAAAGGCCGTAAGGCTTTTATTGATGGCCGTAAGCTATGGTCATCACCGTAACCTACGGCCCTATCCGGGCTTTGACATTTTGCAACATATTTTTTTTAAATTTGTACTTTTTATGAGTTTTATATTTTTAAAAAAACATGCAAATTACCCTACCCCCCATGAAAAACCCGTGTTGTTCTCAACACTGTGTTAGAGAAATTCGGAAACAAATTTCCCCACACTTGTTTCAAACACAAGTGAAAACGAGTACGGTAATTAACCAAATCAACTAAACTAAACTATCCTACATATTTACACTACCAAACTTGGGCCTCTTGTTCACTCCTCATGAACCGAGCGTAAGATGAAACCCACCTTATTAAGCTAGAGCTTGTTGATGTCATTGCCCTCCAAATACGGTTTGAGCCGGTGCCCATTCACTGTTTGCTTTCTGTTAGTGCCCACATCTAAGATATCTACATCACCAAACCGACCCACCCGCGTGATCTCATATGGACCCATCCATTTACTCTTCAACTTACCTGCGAACAACTTCAATCGCGAATTATATAACCACACTTTTTGACCCACTTCAAAATTACGCTTCCTTATTTTTGCGTCATGTACTTTTTTTTATCTTATCCTTGTAAGCAGAAGCACATTCATAAGCTTCATCACGAATTTCCTCAATCTCGCTCAATTGTAGCTTTCTAATTCGACCCGCTTCATCATAATCCGCATTCACCGTTTTGATTGCCCAATGCGCCCGATGCGCTAACTCCATTAGTAAATGACACCCCTTCCCGTATACCATCCGATAAGGAGTTTTACCAATAGGAGTTTTATAAGCCGTCCGGTACGCCCACAACGCATTATCCAACTTACTTAACCAATCCTTCCTATCCGTTCGTACCGTCTTCATGGGAATTTCTTTGATTTGATGGTTAGACACCTCAACTTGTCCACTTGTTTGCGGGTGATACGGTGTAGCGATCCGATGATTGACATTGTACGTTTCAAAAGCTTCCTAAAATTGAAATTCTTGAAATGCGAACCACCATCACTAATTATAACTCTTGGGATCTCGAAACGAGCAAAGATATTGGATTGCACAAATTTACACACCACCGAATGATCATTGGTTCTTGTAGGAATAGCTTCAATCCATTTTGGTACCTAATACACCGCTACCAAAATGTACAAGAAACCGTTCTAATTTGGAAACGGCCCCATAAAGTCTATCCCCCAAACATCAAATCTCTCAACCACTAAAATGGGTTGTAACGGCATCCCATCACGCTTTGAAATACTCCCCATTTGTTGACATCGTGTGCATTGACGAGCATATTCACATGTATCCTTGAAAATTGTAGGCCAATAAAACCCACATGTGAGTACCTGGTAACCCGTCTTGTGTCCGCTAAAATGACCCCCACAAGCGGAGGAATGAGCATGAGTCAAAATTTCCAAAACCTCCGTTTCGGGCACACATCTTCGAATCACTTGGTCGGGTCTAATTTTAAAGAGATCCGATTCATCCCATATATACTGTTTAACTTGAACCATAAATTGTTGTCTTCGTTTCTTGGTCCAATGATCCGGAATAGCACACGTAGCCAAATAGTTCACATAATGGGCATACCACGGTGCAACGAAAGTAGAAACGGCCAAAAGTTGCTCATTGGGAAACCGTTCATTGATTTCACTCAAATCATTAACACCTTCTAATGGGATCCAAGACAAATGATCCACTACAACATTCTCACATCCCTTTTTGTCCCGAATTTCCAAATCAAACTTTGTAATAACAATACCCAACGGATCAAACGGGGCTTTGCGTCCTTTTTCTCCATCAAATACCGGACCGCACTATGGTCCGAGTACACAACCACCTTGCTTCTCCATACATAAGACCGGAACCTGTCCAATGCATACACCACTGCTAATAACTCCTTCTCGGTTGTGGTGTAATTCAATTACGCCTCGGACAATGTCTTGCTTGCATAGTAAATCATCACCGGCTTCTTGTCAATTCTTTGACCCAAAACCGCACCAATTGTAGTGTCGCTTGCGTCACACATGATTTCAAATGGCTTTGACCAATCCGGTGGTTGCAAGATAGGAGCTTTTACCAAGTGTACCTTCAAAATGTTAAAAGCTTGCAAACACTTATTAGTAAAGTCAAAAGGAACATCTTTTAATAAAAAATTACACAAAGCTTTAGCAATAACACTAAAACCTTTAATAAAATATCTATAAAAACCCGCATGTCCCAAAAATAACCTTACCCCTTTTACATTTTTAGGTGGAGGCAAAGATGATATTACCCCTATTTTCGCCTTATCCACCTCCATACCCCTCTCTGAAATCACATGACCTAAAACAATACCCTCTGCACCATAAAATGACTTTTCTCCCAACTAAGCACCAATTTTTTCTCGACACATCTTTTTAAAACTTTTTGTAATTCGTCGAGACAAGATTCAAAACTAGTGCCAAAAATCGAAAAGTCATCCATAAACACTTCAAGCGACTCTCCAACCATGTCCGAGAAAATACTCATCATACATCATTGGAAAGTTGCCGGTGCATTGCACAAACCAAATGGCATTCACCGAAAGGCAAAAGTGCCATATGGACAAGTGAAGGTGGTCTTGTGTTGGTCATCCGGGTGTATTGCAATTTGATTGTAACCCGAGTAGCCGTCCAGAAAACAGTAATATTTTTGACCCGATAATTTTTCAATGATTTGGTCAATGAAAGGTAGTGGAAAATGATCCTTAGAAGTGGCGGCATTCAATTTGCGGTAATCAATACAAACACGCCACCCAGTGACCGGTCGGGTGGCGATTTGCTCACCGTTTTCGTCTTTGCTTACTTGAATGCGGGCCTTCTTAGGCACAACTTGGGTAGGACTTACCCAAGCACTATCCAAAATAGGATAGATAATTCCCGCATCTAACCATTTAATTACCTCCTTTTTTACCACTTCCCTTAGATTCGTGTTCAATCTCCATTGTGCCTCTCTTGTTGGTTTTGCATCTTCATTGGTGATGATTTTGTGCATGACGATGGATGGACTATCAGCAATTGTCCACCCAATGGCTCCTTTGTTCGCCTTCAAAACATCCAAAAAAGCTTGTTCTTGTACCGTCTCCAAATTAGAGGCAATAATGACCGGTAAAGTGTCATTATCCCCTAAAAATGCGTACTTCAATTGGCTTGGCAAGTCTTTTAGCTCCAACTTCGGTGGTTCCTCCCATGACGGTTTAGTACCCGAATTGATTTCCACCGGCAAACTTTCAAATTGATGGGTCCATGGCGGTCGACCCTCTTTCAATGCCATAGCATCTTGCTGCTCCTCTTCAACCTTAAGTGCAGAAGCATGTACCTGTTCAGAAACATCACAAACACACATATCTAAACTATCTTCCTCATACTCATGTGGGTTGCATCCGTCGACTAAATCTGCCATAAAACACTCATCAACACCAATAGAGTTAGAATTATTAGTAAAAACATTGAATCTCATTTTATGATTTCTGGATATCATGTCGACTGTACCAAACCGACAATTAATCACGGCATGAGCGGTACTAAAAAATGGTCGACCCAAAATAACATTTTGTGGTTGTTTTGGGTCCGCGGATGAATAGTCTAGTACAAGAAAATCTACCGGATTGTAGAAGTCATCAACTTTAACAATTACATCTTGCACCATTCCCCGAGGAAGTTTATGAGATAAATCGGCCAAAACAACTATTGTCTCAACCCTTGCCAATGGACCAAAATCATATTGGTCATATAAACCTCCCGGAAGAATACTTACTCCGGCTCCAAGATCTAACAACGCCCTCGACATTTTAAAATTTCCAACTTGAATATTGATTAATGGCGTTCCCGGATCTTGGAGCTTAGGAGGAATCTCCCCATTAAGAACCGCACTAACATGACCCGTCAAGTCAACCCGCTTAGGAATTTTCTTCTTTTGTTGTCTTTTTTGAGTGCATAATTCTTTCAAAAATTTTGCATAAGCGGGTACTTGTTTTATTGCATCGAGTAAAGGAAGATTCACTTTTACTTGTTTAAAAACATCCAACATTTCCTCTTTTTGAGGACCCCTAGTTGAAATAAAATTTTTCTTACCGGGTCAAGCAAAGCTGAAGGAAATGGGACTTGACTCGACCCCCCTTCCTCGTTTTTATTTTCTAGAATTTCACCCAAACCCGGTTTTTTGATTTCCTTTTCTTTTTCTACATTAGAGTTTTTAGGAGTCATTAGAGGTGAATTCTCATCCTCATCACTTTCGTTACCCGTAATATCATCAACCATCCCATCAACCACTCCCGGTGACAAGTTTGCCTTAAACTCTTTACCATTTCGTAAGACACTAACATGGTTAATAGGAATATTGCGTGAATTATTATGAGAAGTATTTACCTTGATGTCACTAGGAAGTTTCCCTTTACCTTTTTTCAATTTCGCTACCTCGGATGCAAGTTGACCCATTTTAGTGGTCAATGCTTGGATGCTTTTATCACGAACTTCATCTTTTTGCATTCGGACCTCATCAAGTTGATTCCTTTTTTGCATGTCCTGTTGCATCATCTTAAGCATATCCATGACTTCGTTTCCAGTCGACGAAGATTGACCCAAAGAGCCACTTTGCCCACCACCTTGTTGAAATTGATTTTGGTAGCCTTGATTGTTCCCGCTTCTAAAATTGCCTTGATTATATTGTTGGCGCGGAACAAAACTTCTTTGAACTCCTTGGAAATTCTGGTTGGCTTGGTTCGTCAGATTCCCGTAACTTGGATGATTTCTCAAACCGGGATGGTATGTGTTCGAATTCATACCAAAATTCCTACCACCCCCTTGAATAACATTCACCTCCTCCACTTGACCTTCAACACATGTCGCCACACAAATATCCGCCGAATGCCCCAATTCATTAAAATTGGTACACACATTATAAATTTTATTTATAGCTTTTACCTCTACATCTTCTACAACATGAACTTGAGGTCGTGTGACTATATATTTCTTATTCCTTGATTCTTGAGCTCGCCGCTTCGAATTAAATGACAATTGTTCCAAAAAGCCCAATCATCATGTTCATAATTGGTACCAAATGTACCATTGGACACCGACACTAAGTCTCGTGCATCGCCTTCACTCAACCCTTCACGAAACGCATTTAACAATTCCCAAAGAGCAATCCCATGATGCGGGCAATTTTTAAGCATCATGTTAAACCTATCGACGCTTCATGAAACATCTCACCCACTTGTTGTTGAAATTCTCTAATACCCTTTCTTGCATCATTAGTCTTTTGGGCGGTGAAAAGTTCCTCCAAAAATCTTTGTTGCATTTCCGCCCATGTATAAATTGAGGCGGATGGCAATATGTAGAACCAACGCTTTGCTATGTCTTCTTATAAGAATTGAAAGAGTACCAACTTCACTCGATCGGACGAGAACCCTTGACCTCCAATTGTGTTGCAAATGGAGTCATAAGCCTCCAAATGGAAATAAGGTTCTTCCGTAGCTAACCCTTAAATTTCGGTAAACTTTGTAGAGCATTCGTTCTAACCTCAAAAGTTCCCCATCCGGAGCTTGCGGAATTACCACCGGAGAAGGGTTGTTGGTGATAACGGGCCGAAAATGAGCTTCAACCCCCTCACTACCTCTATATGATACCGTTGTGAAGCACCTAACGGAACCCCCCTTGGTTGACCCACTTGACCTTGACCTTGCACCATCATTTGAGGTGCAAATTGTTGTTGTGGATAACGAGGTTGTTGAACTTGCGGTCGTGGAATAGGCCCTTGAAATTGTGGGGGTTGCTGAAATTGAGGTTGTTGATATTGCGGTTGAACTTGTTGCAAAGGCATTGGCCGTTTAAACTGTGGCCCTTGTGGACGAATCTGTTGTACCCCTGTTGGTTGCCTAATTACTTCTTGCACATGTTCCACTTGTTGCCGTTGTTGGTACATCATACCTCCTTGAGGTCCCAAGTTACCTCTATCACCTCCATAATAATACCCCTCCTCTTCATATCCTCCAAACTCGTCATCATAACTACCATAAAATCCTTCTCCTCTAATACATGAAGATTGCACATATTGAGTAGATGATGGATCTTGAAAACCCGGTTGATGTGAAGGTTGGAAAGTAGATGTGGTATGAACTATGCTCGAACTTGGTTGGAATTGATGTGATGGTATTTGTTGAGTAGAAGATGATTGTCCGGTACTTGGGAAGAAAGATGAGAATGGTGGAACCATGGTTGAAGGGTTAAAGGTAAGAGCGGTTGAAATTTGAGTAGTTGCGGGTGATGTGGTGTTGATTGGTTGAACTTCAAATGTTGAAGTGGGATTTGTAGTAGGGTTCGGTGAAGGTGTGGATGGTGATGTTTGACCCGTAGTGGGAGTCGGTAAATCCATGATAACTTTGCTTTCTCGAAGTAAAACTCGATTTTGCTGTAAAGTTCGCTCGATTTCCAGATAAAACGCTAGCGGTGATGACTTTTGAGAGCCTCTAGTATGCATACACCTGTGAAACATACCTGCACACTAAACACAACCAGTGTAAACCAGAAAATAACAGACCAAAACTACAAAAGATAACACACATTGCGCACTACTCCCCGACAACAACGGCAAAATTTGACGTGATGTCGAAGTCTCACGTAAATTTAATCCAATTACAACTAATTAGCTAGCGGTAAGTGGGTATCGAACTCAGGAGTTTGTGGAAAATGTGTTTACTATGTAGCCTTAAAATAACTAAATTAAACTAATTGCAGAAAAATAATTTCAGTGATTTTGATTGTTTGATTTTTAAAACTAAATTAGTAACTAATTGCAAATCAAAATTGGTTGTTTAACAGATTAGGAGAAAATGACCATCTTAGGTTCTGGTTTCCATTAACAATTGTGCATAATCCAACTAGAAAGAGTTACATAGACATAACTCATGCATAAATGGTTGTTGTGATAAAAGGGAACAAAGTACTCGGATTATACTAATGCGAGGTTGTTACCCGATGACCAATCAACCAATATCTAACCCTAACCCCTCCCGTGATATCTTGATTGTCAACGACACCAAGAACAGTTTAGACTAAGATCAAAATCTCAATTAACAATTTACAATCAACCATTCGTGCACCATAATAAACATAGAAAATAAACCAAGTTCATTATTCTAGAAATAAGATTCAACACACAAAAGTCATAAAGAAACCTTCACCTATGATGATCACCGAAAGTTTAGCCGGACATTGCTTGGTGAATCTTCATCCCAACAAAATCAAAGTTCATACGAATCAAAATACAAACCGAAATGTTTTGAATTGTTCCGAATCACTTGCACAAGCTAAAATTCGCCCAAAAACTCCAGAGAAACGTCCCCAATGATGAGATATCCCAAAACTCACCCCAAAAACTGGATTAAAAGAGCAATTACACATTTTTCGGAACTTCGAGCCGTACGCTACGGCCAGGGCCGTCGCCTACGGCCCTGTCTGGGAATCCTACACCCATCAGGATCTGTCTTACGGCCACGTTTTTGAAACTCAGGGCCGTAACCTACAGCCAGGGCCGTAGGCTACGACCCTTGATGTATATTTCTCCTTTGTTGCATGTTAAATGTGCAACACTCCATCTCGATCCCGTGTGATGCAATTCCTTCTCCAAGCGCAGCAAGATCACGTAATAGGTCCCCTTTTTCACCTGAAACGCCAAACATACAGTAGTTATCTCATTCTAAAAATTACACTGATTTAAGCGTATGATGTTGATTAATTTATAATATTTAAAGGTGTCCAACGGACCACCCGTCAGACCCACTTACTCTGATTAGTCATAGTGTCATTTGTTTGTTTTAGGTAAGGAACAAATGATAACAATCCTTGTGCTTCGTTGATATTTTACATTCATTATTGACTATCCTTTATCAATCCAACTTGTTCCCTCTCATATTTTTCTCTCTCTTTTTGAGAATGCCTCCTCGTCGCGACACTACTCAAAACGCCGAAATGACAGCTCTAATTGCTCAGCAGATTGCTGCTGTGCTCCCAAACCTTTTGACTCAACTTAATCAGGCCTACAATAACAATAACGATAACAACAACGCGCCTACTCTGTGTAACTTCAAACATTTCAATTCATCTAAACCACTCAACTTTAGTTGGTCTGAGGGAGCTACTGGGCTCCTACAGTGGTTTGAGAGTATCGAAATTACTTTTCACCATGTTCAGTGTTCAAACGAGCACAAATTAGAGTTTACTTCGAGTGTTTTTCAAAAGAGAGCACTCACGTGGTGGAACGGGATAATGAGGCATAGAGGTGCTGATGTAGCACTGGCTTAGACATGGGACGAGCTTAGAGCTATTATGATGAAAGAATTCTGACCACATCATGAGCAAAGGGCACTAGAGAACGAATTCCACGATCTGAAACAAGATAGAGGGGAACATCGTGCCTACACTTACCGATATGAGGAACTAAGTTTGTTGTGACCTACTATGGTACGCCTTTGGACAACGCAATCAAAAAGTACATTGATGGCCTGCCTGACCCTGTTCAGGAGATTGTTACTGGTAACCCTACCACCATTGGACAGGCTATTGTGCTATCTGCTACCCTGACTGAGTCTCAAATCAAGAAGGGTAAACTTTTCCGCAAAAGCGACAAGAAACCATCTGACAAGCATTTAACATAAACAAGGCTTATGCTAATGACAATGCAGCTATGAATGTTTTAACTTTTTATAATTTCCTTGATATGTATATGAACAACTCGAAACATTCCATTTGGTTTATAAATAAATTTGTTATATAAAAAACAATGTGGTTGCTTGTATATATGGCATACCTCTACGATATCAATACCAAGGATATGGTTCCTTGTGAATCAAACTACTCTCATAGTTTCTTCCGTTTGTGATCGCTCGCGATCTCCACAAAAATCCTAAGTACACGTTTCTTCTAGGAAACAAAGTACAAGGTACAAGTTATAACTCTTCACAGATACTCAAAGTACCATTTTAAATCCTTGATTGGATACCTAAGGGTACTTCCATAAGTCCTTAAATGGTCTTATGCAATATGCCTATGTGCATATCACGACGCTCTTGTTTTTCATAACACTTTTGATAATACATGATTTCAAAAACATTATACCCGATTTCAAATCATGATTTCAAAGACATTTAATTAGATTCTAAAAACATTTTAACATAACATATTTACTTAATATACAAAGTGCATGATTTCAAAATACATATTTTCAAAAAAAAAATTCAAAGACATTTTACTCATATGTTGATTGAGCATACCAAGTACACGGTTTTCAAAGACACTTCGCTTTGTATGTTGACCTAACATACCTAGTGCATGGTTTTCGAGACACTTTCACCACACAAATCCCAAATCCTTATAGGATCTTCCTATCTTCATAGTTAGATTCTTGTGGATGCTTAAAGTACGAGGTTGAAGTCCTTGATTAGATTCCTTGTGTACTTTAACACGTATGTACGAGTTTAATGACCAAGTTGACGATTATGTGTTTTTGTGATCAATTGATTCAAAATGCTCACTATCCAAATCATTGTAGAATCTTCCATATTTTAATATGTTAGATTCTTAGAAGGATATCCAAAGTACTATCTTAAATCCTTAAATGGGATTTTCTATGAAAATAGTTAGACCATTGGATTCCAAAATGCTAATCTAGTTAAAGAGGTCATATGTTGACTTAGTTAAAGAGATAATTCGTTGATCTAGTTAAAGAGGCCTTTCAGGGTCTAGTTAAAGAGGTCGTGTGTTGACATAGGTAAAGAGATCATTCGTTGATCTAGTTGAAGAGGCCTTTCAGGGTCTAGTTAAAGAGGTCATATGTTGACCTAGTTAAAGAGATCATTCTTTGATCTAGTTAAAGATACCTTTCAGGGTCTAGTTAAAGTGGTCATGTGTTGACCTAGTTAAAGAGATTGTTCGTCAATCTAGTTAAAGAGATCATGTGTTGATCTAGTTAAACAGATTGCTCGTCAATCAAGTTAAAGAGATCATGTGATGATCTAGTTAAAAAGACTCTTTGGTGGTCTATTTAAAGAGATCATTTATTGATCTAGTTAAAGAGACCCTTTTGTGGTCTAGACAAGTCATCGCATGTTTACTCGTTTGATTTTCCCCTACACATCACAAAATGAACTACGCAGACTATGCAACGAATTGAGTATGGATGCATACATAATTGTTGGGATTGTACCCTACAAAAGAACCAATGATAAAATGCCAAAACAGGTCTGTTCTAAATGATCCCGAATAAACAGTGTTTTGATTCATAACTTCCTTCAATGGCAAGATATCTAACATCTGATAGTTCTAACATCTGCTCAAAGCTACGCTCTGTTGGTTATAAAGACTGTTGAAGAACCAAACCTCTGTTGACGTCAAAAGTCTGCTGGAAGTCAAAGATCTGATCACCCTTTGAAGAACACTGGATAAAGCTTCATCAGTGGTTACGCTCATCAGTGGTTAGCATCAACTTTGGCTAGCTATCAATGTTTTGTATATGCATCAGAGGATAGCATTAGCAGTGGTTAGAGGTTGTTAGGTTTGTTAGATGTCATTGTCTTGGTGATGTCACCAAAGATGCCATAGAGGTTAAGATTTGTACTATAAATAGACAGTGCATGTACTGTTCTATTTAGTTCACACACACTCACTTATCTTGGGTGATCTAATCTATGTAAAGCTCGGGCTGAGGGGAGTTAGTGATTCATGCATGTAATTACTGGTAATTCTTTTCAATCTTTTGAGTAATGACAACATTGTGTGATGAAGCTAATCTCTCACTTGAATGTGTTATTTAGTACTAAATCGTATTCCGCTGCAAGTTTTATATGTTTTATCTTATTTTACGTTCAATTTGTTTAAAACAACACAATCAGGTCAAACTCAGATCCTAACAATTGGTGTCAGAGTAAGGTTAGTCAAATTCGATCTAACAAACGATTTGACGTAAAAAGATCAGCTCAATTTTGGTGATACTCTGTTATTCGTAATTGTTAGAAAACAGAGTAAGAGTCAAATCACGTTATATACGATTTCAGTATTTGTGTCGAAATGTATGATGATTCCATGAGTGACGGTTGCTAAGGATTAATCTAAGGTCTTTAAAAGACTGAGGTGAACCTAAACCTTAGGAACAAGATCTATATGAGGAATATATGGGTTGATATTTAGAAAAACCAGATCAAAAGTATTGTGAATTTTAGCATAAGATTTTTGCAAAAATGTCCAAGGTTCTCAAAACATTACTGTAAATGATTCTGGATTGATTACTCTTTCTTTAAAAGCCTTCCAGTGAATGCTACAACATTTACCTATGGAAAGGATAAAATGGGAATGGAGGAAAAATCACAAAATTCTGAAAGTGTGTTTATCTCAAAACTTTTAGTAACAAAAGAAAAGAGTATAAACATAAAACACCTAAGAGCTCACAGGCTAGTACTACAAAAGGAAAACCTAAAATTGAATTTTCATCTCTGCTCAAACATCTGTTACCAAACAAGCTGAGTGCAACCACTGTTTACAAGTAGATCCAGGTAACTGATGTATGTCTAGTTAAAAATTGTTTTAAAGGAGAACTTGGACATCAATGAGGTCAAATTGATTCATTTATCAAGAAATGTTTGCTTATTTTTTTGTAGTAAAGATTTCATGTATATATCAGGACATGTGTTATTTCTTTTCAATATTTTTGTTCTCTGGAAACTAATACATGTTGAGCTTTCACTTGTTTTAGATAGTTAAAGCTCAAAACCTGTTAGGAAGTAAAACCTTTCTATTTTTAGAGAGAAGGGAGTTACTCTTCCTTGATAATGGATCAAAAGAAATCTGTTGATGGTCAAGGTTATCTCATATTATGCGTGTCTAGGCTAACATTGCAGATACTCACATTTCTCACCACAAGAGTAGCAGATGTTCAAAACAACTGACAAAGGCCATCCTATGCTGGTTCAACAGTTGTTGATCAAAACAGCATCAAAATCACTGCCATCACATGATATTCAAACACTGATACATCATTTATGAGGGATTGCTATAAAAAGGGTTTGATTTCCTTATAACATGTCTAGTCTAAAGATTAGTTGGGAGATATAGAAACCAAAAATTGGAATCATATGTCCTTAAAACTTCTAGGTCTGGACTGCTAAACATGGATTAAAACAAGTTATCTTGTATTTCATATGTAAATATGATAAAAATGTTTTCTGAAAATTAAAAATAACCTAAAAATAGTTTAAAATTGAAATTTTCAATAAATCCTCAAAGTCTGTTCAAAGCACTGATAGCATAAAAATCTGGTAGAATAGAAAAATCTATCAACTGCCAAAGTGTATCCTCTAGTTGCTTTAAAGGCATTTTTGCTATCCACTGCCATATCCTCTGATAGTTCAAAAACTTTCAATCAATGGTTTAGCCAAACAACTGTCTTCTATTCTCAATCAGAGGATACACGTGGACAGATGTTATTCGACAGATGTTTGCATCCGGTGCCACGTCATCATCACTTTTTCATAAACCCTATAAAAACCCTGTTCTATCCAGAACAGAGGGTTCACCAAACTGTGTCGATTTCAAAAATCTCAAAACAGTTTTTCACTCAAATCATGACTCCCAAAACAAAATCTAAGGCAAAATCAAAAGCTAAATCTAAACCCGTATCATCGACATTCGCGTTAGTCATCAAAACTCCTCATAACTACACTGCTATTCTGGTGGAAACTGAGTCAAATACGAGATATCTTTCAATGATTCGGCTACTAAAAGAGTCCAAATTCAAGGAGATGCTGACAGCAAAAGCCCCAAGTTATGAAGGTACTCCGATAGTTTTGGGCAAATGTTGAGGTTCACTCAACAAAGGGAGTACCTTATGCAATAATCTCAAGAATGGGCAAAACCTTGATGCAAATTACTCCACAATCAATCTCTCAAGTCTTTAAATTGAATGACATGTCATATCCTGTGACATTTCCTCTAGGTGAGATCCAAGTAGAGTTTATAGAAAGAGGGTATGCTGGTCCACTCAAACGTATGACTATATTCAAACTAAATTTCCCTGCTGAGATGAGATTTTTCTTTCATACTATTTTAACATGTCTCTCAGCAAAAACTCCTAGTTTTAATGAAATTCCATTGAACATGCAATATTTGGGATATGCTATTTTGATTGATTCAGATTTCAATTTTTCCCAAGTCTTGTTCAATGATATTGTTAATAATTACTATAATATTGCAAAAGAAAAGGCTTTTCTGATACATCCCAGGTTTTTAAGCATATTTCTTCAAAATCAATTACCTGGAGATGATTCTAAAATTGGCCCAGTTAGCAAGGCAGGAGCTATGGGTCATGAAACTTTTACACACATTTCTAATCAAGATAAAGTTTCAAAAACCCAAGTAGAGGTGGTTGAGAAAGATTTATTAGAACAACCTGCCCAAACTCATCCATCTGCTACTGAGCCCACTGCTCTTGGTGACCACAGCAACACAACCACTGCTGTGTAACCCTACCAAAAATCTCCAAAAAGACCAAAAAGAAATTCACCAAACCCACCAAAAAGGGCCTTCTGGAAGATGAGATCTCAGAAGTTAACCCTGTGACAACACAAAGTCACAAGAAACCACTGTTGCTACTTCCTCACAACAGTTGGAAAGATCTCCACCCAAAACTACAACTCCTCATGATTCCTCACAAAAGGAACATGTTGTAAGCACAGGGACACCACAACTTGAAACATTACCCTCACTTGAGAGTATGTTGAACTGTCCTTCTCCCAAGGCAAATTCTCTTTCCACATCACTTCCCACATCTCAAATTAAATCAACCTTGAAGTATCTGTTTGAGATCATTGGAAGTCAGACACAAAACAAACTCTCTCACCAACATATTACTACGAATACATCCTCTACAATGGTTGTGTCTGATAAAATTTCATTGACTAACCCATAAATAGTTGAGGAGGTTACACCACTTGAATTTCATGAAATTCTTGTTGGTAGTTCAAGTGGAGCAGCTATTACAGATGTTGAATCCACTAATTTACATCTGGACAGTAGTTTCATAAATAAGTCTCCCTTGAAGGAAATTTCTACTGAGGCTACCATAGCAACTACCGCTGGTATTAAAACCACTGTTGAGTCTGTTAAGGAAACCTCTACATTAAAAAGAAGTCACCAGTACCAAGAAAAAGGGGCATCTATGTTTGAAACAAGGGCTGGAACCTCTTTTCATGATAAGATAGATACAACTACCACTTCTGGTAGGAGTTCAGATGATCCTATTAAGTTAGGTGATGATCTAAAATCTAAAGATTTGACGGAGAGAGTTGCAAAAATTGAGACATCGGTGGCAGATATCAAAAATATGCTGCAACAGATGTTAGAAGCTTCAAAGTCTCAAAACACTACTCAATCCTCTGCTCTTCAAACTGCTAATATAATCAAACAAGTTTATCCTTTGTTTCAACAACAACGTCAACTTACTGACCATCAACATGAAATACTTGTAAAAATGGTCAAAGATTTGGTTGATGAAAGATATAGAGAAACTAAGGCAGACCTCAAGGGTATCAAAGAATTCCTTACAAAGAAGTCTGGCACTTCCTCTACACCTATCTTCGAAAAAGATGATGCCAAAAAGGGGGAGAAAACTGAGTCTGTGGTTAATATGTCAAAGCAAAAGCCAGAACCTGCAAAAGAATCCTTGGTAACTTCTACTGAAACATCGGTCAAAGAAAAGAAAAAGGGAGTTGATGAAACCCTAGACATTTAAGCAGATGATGAAGATACAAGAAAAATGATTTCTAAAAAGGATCTTGGCACTTCACACAAAAAGAAATCACCATTACAAAAACCTAAAGAGCAAACCACTACTGCTCTCAAAACCACTGTTGGTACTATATCCACTGCTGCACCTAAATCAACAACCCCACCTCACAAATCACTTGCTAAAAAGTAGAAAACAATGCCATCATTTTCATCACCAACCTTCACTGCAACAGATGTTGTGACTACAAAAGGTACAACAGATGTTAAAACAACAGTGGTTGAGACAACAGTTCCTTCATCAGCTGTTAGCCAAGCCACTGTTATCATATCTTCTCAAATCCAAACCCCTGTAACACACACATCCACAACAAGTCATTCACTAAGCTCAGTCTATACAAGAAAAAGATAATTCAAAGTGACTGATGATATACCCACACCTACACCACTCATTCTAACCAATCCAGAACCTTTCATCTCTCCATCATCACCAACATCAAACCCACTTACTCAATCACCTACTGGCCGTAATCTAACAAGACAAATACCCTTGGCAGTAAATTATCCTCTAGAAGTGCTTGCAGTTAAAGATGAAATGTTACAATTTTTCACAGAGGATAATCCATCCAAAAGAACATTTCCATCTCTTTTTTGCTACAGAGCTCCAAGGAACATTGAGGAGTATCTGAAATTAAAAGTCAAACAAGCCAATAAGATTGCAAAAGAAGAGAGTAAAGGGAAAGGTGAAACTTACTTGTCAAGTCGAATGCAACATGCACTTAATAAGTTAAGAAACTGGAAGACTTTGCCAAAAACTTGAACAAGAAGAGGCCAACTCAATCACCTGATGCTGATATTCAAAAGAAACTAAGAAGAGAATTCATAGAAATTATCATGAGAGACAAACCATATCAAGCTGAAGAGCATCAATTTGAAGATTGGCCTCTCAAAGCTCTTCAACAAGAAGCAAACATGTGTGAAAGAATGAAGAATGATCCTCAGATAAGAAAGATTGCACCAGACTGGAACAAGAAAACTAATTCAAGTGCAGATCTTGCCTTAGATGAATACATCCAAGCCTTTAATCAAAGTAAAGAGCATCAAATGGGTAAGATACATGAAAAGACGAAAGATGAAAACATGAAAGAATGGATGTTATTTCATCAGACTGTCAGGATCCACCTACTATCACTGCCACATCTTTATCAAGCAAACCAACTTCACCAAACTCATCAAGAATATAACTTCTCCCAAGAAACCCATTGAACTAAAAAAATACTAAAGTGGATGTCGGATAAACAGACCCATGTATTGACTTTGCTCAAGTCCAATGGGAAAGTTGAATATATTACAAGGAAGGATGCACTAAGCTTGGGTGTAGCTGACCTCCAAGATCTTCTGGAACTACAACTGTGCAGGGATGAAGATGATGAAAATTCCCTGAATTTGGAACTACAGTTCAAGAGACAAATCAGAGAAAAACTGATGAGAGAATAAAGATCATGAATAAAGAAGAGTTTTGGCATCATCTGTTCTAGGGGGATAATGTTGGGATTGAACCTTACAAAAGAACAGATGATAAAAATCCAAAACAGGTCTGTTCTAATTGAGCAAAAATAAACATTGTTTTGATTCGCAACTTCCTTCAATGGCAAGATATCTAACATATGATAGTTCTAACATCTGCTCAAAGCTATGCTCTGTTGGTTATAAAGACTGTTGAAGAACCAAACCTCTGTTGAAGTCAAAAGTCTGCTGGAAGTCAAAGGTCTGATCACCCTTTGAAGAACACTGGATAAAGCTTCATCAGTGGTTACGCTCATCAGTGGTTAGCATCAACTTTGGCTAGCTATCAGTGTTTTGTATATGCATCAGAGGATAGCATTAACAGTGGTTAGAGGTTGTTAGGTTTGTTAGATGACATTGTCTTGGTGATGTCAGCAAAGATGCCACAGAGGTTAGGATTTGTAATATAAATAGACAGTGCATGTACTGTTCTATTTAGCTCACACACACTCACTTATCTTGTATGATCTAATATATGTGAAGCTCGGGCTGAGGGGGAGTTAGTGATTCATGCATGTAATTACCGGTAATTCTTTTCAATCTTTTGTGTAATGAAAACTTTGTGTAATGAAAGCTAATCTCTCACTTGATTGTGTTATAAAGTTTTAAATCGTATTCCGCTGCAAGTTTTATATGTTTTATCTTATTTTACGTTCAATTTGTTTAAAACAATACAATCAGGTCAAACTCAGATCCTAACATAGTTGAGGTCTGTATCCAGGTGCCAGACAGAAGAAAATGTGCAGCAACTTGGCAGCTTCTTGTGCAAAGCCTTGTAGCCCAAGTTCACGAAATTGCCACCTTCTAACATGCATTTGACACTTGTTAACACCTCTCTAAGATCATGCCAACACATGGGACACTTGTGATGATCTTGTGGCTACAAGAACACTACAAATAGCCATCAAGTTTGGCCATTTTTCGTTGCTCAATTCTTTTCTTTCTCTAATCTGCTCTAATTGGAGTTGCTACCACTTGTGGAGGCCTCCTACTGAGCATTCTTGCCTTCCTAGAAGTGTTCTTCCTTAGTCTTGTTCATTATTTTAGCTTATTTTGAGCTAAAAGTCAAACAGTTGACATTCGGTTTGACTTTCGGTTCTGACCAAAATTGGTTAAGTCAAAGTTCAACTGAAATGTGCAACGTGATCGTAATCACGAAGGTTATGATCCCTAGCGATCATACTTACTGATTACCACGTTTACTAGTCGTAGTGACGAGTCAAAGTTTCGGTAAAAAATGTACATTATATGCATTTTACGACGGAACTATTTTCGGGTATCAAAACACTAAGTTTTGATACCAAATCAGTTTTATAACTTGGTTAGACATGTGTTGAAAAGTCTAACTCGTCACTTCTAGTTTAGTGCTTATTTAGGGTCGTAAGTCGAGCGGTCTTGACCACCGCTTTGACTTTCGAATCGGACTGGTTTGATCGATCTTAGGATCCGACCAAACACAGATATGTGACCATAGTTGTATAGGGAATAACCCTCTGAGGTTATACCTTAGGGTCACTTCGTTTGGTTAGATATATGATAAGTCGCTTATATGCTCTTTATAAATTACCAAAACGCCCTTTTTGCGCATAATCAATTTTAAGCATATGTGACCAAAGTTTTGGCATATAAGATGTTACAACATTATTAAACATGTTTTGGCATATAATACTTATCATAAGGTATATCTAACAATCCGAACTCATATTTACGCAATGACCCGTTAACGTAGCATAAACTACCTTAACGAGTCATAATGGGTTAAACGCACTTTGGATTCATTCCAAATCAGAATGTTGAGTTTGTTAAACCATTTCATATGAGTTCCAACACTCATTGGTTTACAAAACCTCATTCTATCTGATTCTCCCGATTATGTCCCGTACTTTAACATAAGTTACCCGATGTTAGGACACACTTGATTCCTTGATCTTTTGGGCTTTGTTTACACATTCATACAAGGCTTATACGCAATCCCAAGTGAGTACATAGCTCCCCTCTTTTATTGCAAATTTTTTGGGGTGATTCATATATCTGCTAAATCCTTTTCAAGTTTTCCAAAACAAAGACTATGGTTTATATAACAATACGATTTCAATAATGTGAACAAACTTGTTGGTGCGTTATATCCATAACACGAATGACATTCATTAACTTTGGCCAAGCCGACCAGTAGTAAGTTATGGTACCATAGGAATGACAATCCCGTTACTAGGCTATTCACTGGAATTTGGTGGGTATTTTGGGAAGCGACATAAACTGTTTATGATTAACAATTCATTCGTTGATTTGCTAGTCTTGTTAAAGAGATATTTTAGTGTCTATTAAAGATTCCCTTGGGGTATAGTCAACACAGGCTTGAATGTGTTCATTAAAGAACGACAAAAAGTTTTCACAATTAAAACACGGACAATTAACTGATGATACGGACGATTGGTTTATGACACAGACAATGGTTTATAACAAGTACAGTGGTTCATAACATGGACGATTGGTTTTGGACAATGATACACAATGATTTTCACTAAAAGATATAAACCATACAAAATATTTTCTTTTAAATCGACTCATCATTCGGTTTTACAAAAGGAATGTTTTCAGACAATGTTCTTGGTTACAAGGTTTCTTTCACTTATATCAATTTGTTAAGTTGATTACATATATTGCAAAATTAAATACTTTTTTTTTCAAGGTTCATACTCGCCGACTCTTGAAGTTGGATGAGGTTTTGCAATATAAATACAAAGCCATGAATTTGACAAACACAAAACCTATGTTTCTCACAGGCATTTTTATGTTGACATACATATTTTCACATATGTTTCAGGTTTACTTATGTGATGATTCTCACCGCATGCTACGCATAGTATGGATTTCGGGCCTTGGTGACTTTAAAACTTGAAAGACAAATTGATTGTATTTCATTTCCGTTATTTCCAGACATTGTAATTCGATAATTCAATAAAACAAAACTTTAAGTACCATGTGTTGTGAAACAATTTGTAACGTGACTCCCTAAGTGTTTCCGTCGCGTGTTGTTATACGGGATTTGGGGTGTTACAGATTGGTATCAGATCTCATGGTTATAGGGAGTTATTAGTAATGCTTTGACCTAGTCTATAACCTTCCTAGGACCCTAACGCGAGTTTTCTTGTGTTTAGATTCTAAATACATTACCATCACCTATCCTTAGGTGATTACAAAAAAAAAACAAAACCAATCAAAACACAAAACATCCTTGAAGGCCAAATTTTTTTCCAAAACTTCACAAGAAATCATTTATCCTTAGATGACTTATTTTTGGGCTTTATTCCTTCAAAGTTTTCAAAATCTCGTCAAAGTTTGGGTTTTATTAATGTGAACATGTGCGATCTGGAAGGGTGGATGCCTATACCCTGAGTTTTCTGTCTAAGGATTAGTGTGTTCGTACAAATCCGAATTATCGGACCAGTCACTCTTACCTGGGAACTCTTGGGGTGAGTGTCCACTTATAGGCTAAAGCATGTCTTCGTGATACATTATAAAGACCCATTTACTCTGATTATTTACAGTGTCATTTGTTTGTTTTCGGTAATGAACAAATGATCACAATCCTTGTGCTTCGTTGATATTTTTACATTCATTTTTGACTATCCATTACCAATCTAACTTGTTCCCTCTCATATTTTTCTCTATCTTTTTCAAAATGCCTCCTCGTCGCGACACTGCTCAAAACGCCGAAATGGTAGCTCTAATTGCTCAGCAGATGGCTGATGTGCTCCTAAACCTGTGGACTCAACTTAATCAGGCCTACAATAACAATAACAACAATGCGCCTACTCCTTGTAACTTCAGACAATTAAATTCAGCTAAACCACTCAACTTTAGTGGGTCTGAGGGAGCTACTCGGCTCCAACAATAGTTTAAGAGTATTGAAAGCAGTTTTCGCCATGTTTAGTGTTCAAACAAGCACAAATTAGAGTTTGCTTCAAGTGTTTTTCAAAAGAGAGCACTCACGTGGTGGAACGGGATAATGAGGGATAGAGGTGCTGATGTAGCGTTGGCTTAGACATGGGAAGAGCTTAGAGCTCTTATGATGAAAGAATTATGCCCACGACATGAGCAAAGGGCATTAGAGAACGAATTCCAAGATCTGAAACAAGATATTGGGGAACATCTTGCCTACACTGACCGATATGAGGAACTAAGTTTGTTGTGTCCTACCATGGTTACGCCTTTGGACAAGGCACTCGAAAAGTACATTGATGGCCTGCCTAACCCTGTTCAGGACATTGTTACTGGTAGAAACCCTACCACCGTTCGAGTCTCAAATCAAAAAGGGTAAACGTTTCCGCAAAGGCGACAAGAAACCATCTGAAAAGGACACTAAAACTGAAACCCCCAAGAAGTCAAAGAAGCGTAAAGCTTCATGAACTTTGCAGTAGTTGCACTGAATAACCAAGCTGCTCCAAACCAACCAGCTTAACTTCCTGTGAGGAAACCTTATGCTGGTACAGGACCATTGTGCAACAGGTACAATGCTCATCACCAAGCTCACCTACAGAGTCCTCAATGCACTTCATGTGGGTAACTTGGTCATTTAGCTAACGCTTGTCGATCTGCTCGAACTCAATTTCCACCGGGTCTTGCTACAACTGTGGCGAGATTGGTCATTTTAGAAACAACTACCCAAAACTTGTTAATGCAAATCTAGCCCGTGGATAAGCATTTAACATTAACAAGACTTGTGCTAATGAAAATGCAGATATGAACGTTTTTACTTTTTTATAATTTCCTTGATATGTATCTGAACAACTCGAAACATTCCATTTGGTTTATAAATAAATTTGTTATTTCAAAAACAATGTGGTTGCGTGTATATATGGCATACCTCTACGATACCAATACCAAGGATATGGTACCTTGTGAATCAAACTACTCTCATAAGTTCTTCCATTTGTGATCGCTTGCGATCTCCAGAAAAATCCTAAGTACTCATTTCTACTAAGAAACAAAGTACAAGGTACAAGTTATAACTCTTAGCAGATACTCAAAGTACCACTTTAAATCCTTGATTGGATACCTAAGGGTACTTCCATAAGTCCTTAAATGGTCTTATGCAGTATGCCTATCTCTCTGGTTTTTCATAACACTTTGCATAATACATGATTTCAAAAACATCATACCCAATTTCAAAATTTCATGATTTCAAAGACATCACATAGGATTCTAAAAATATTTTAACATAGCGTATTTACTTAATACACAAAGTGCATGATTTCAAAATATATATTTTAAAAAAAAAATTCAAAGACATTTTACTCGTATGTTGACTGAGCATACCAAGTACATGGTTTTCAAAGACACTTTGCATCGTATGCTGACCTAACATACCTAGTGCATGGTTTTCGAGACACCTTCACCACACAAATCCCAAATCCTTATAGGATCTTCCTACCTTCATAGTTAGATTCTTGTGGATGCTTAAATTACTAGGTTGAAGTCCTTGATTGGATTTCTTGTGTACTTTAACACGTATGTACGAGTTTGATGACCAAGTTGACGATTATGTGTTTTTGTGATCAATTGATTCACAATGCTCACTATCCAAATCCTTGTTGAATCTTCCATATTTTAATATGTTAGATTCTTAGAAGGATATCCAAGTACTATCTTAAATCCTTAAATGGGCTTTTCTATGAAAATAGTTAGACCCTTGGATTCCAAAGTGCTAATCTAGTTAAAGAGGTCATATGTTGACCTAGTTAAAGAGATCATTCGTTGATCTTTTAAGAGGCCTTTCAGGTTCTAGTTAAAGAGGTCATGTGTCGACCTAGTTAAAGAGATCATTCGTTGATCTAGTTGAAGAGGCCTTTCAGGGTCTAGTTAAAGAGGTCATGTGTTGACCAAGTTAAAGAGATCATTCGTTGATCTAGTTAGAGAGACCTTTCAGGGTCTAGTTAAAGAGGCCTTTCAGGGTCTAGTTAAA
This sequence comes from Scalesia atractyloides, assembly GCA_947069175.1. Taxonomy (NCBI): domain Eukaryota; kingdom Viridiplantae; phylum Streptophyta; class Magnoliopsida; order Asterales; family Asteraceae; genus Scalesia; species Scalesia atractyloides. Next base: position 36,948,531 of record CAMTDV010000019.1, on the reverse strand, counting down.
GTGGTCATGTGTTGACCTAGTTAAAGAGCTTGTTCATCAATCTTGTTAAAAAGATCATGTGTTGATCTAGTTAAAGAGATTGCTCTTCAATCTAGTTAAAGAGATCATGTGATGATTAGTTAAAGAGACTCTTTGGTGGTCTATTTAAAGAGATCATTTGTTGATCTAGTTAAAGAGACCCTTTTGTGGTCTAGACAAGTCATCGCTTGTTTACTCGTTTGATTTTCCCCTACATGACACAAAATGAACTATGTAGACTATGCAACGAATTGAGTAATTATGGATGCATACATAATTATAAAATTCCTTTTGGATGCATACCCTGAGTTGTAGTCGATAAGAATGCAAAAATTATGTAGCAAGTAATTATGGATGCATACATAATTCGAAATCATTCTTGTATTTTAAATACGAACCATGTTTAGACATCCAAAAACTTTGTAGTCGATAAGAATGCAAAAATATCAATCGTTGCGAAATTTTGGTCATTTTGGCGTTCGTAAAAGCGTTCGTTGGAATTATGCGAAAACACAACCATACAACCTAACGAACCGACATCCATGACATTTTTAGCATAATTCAAGTTACATATGCTTTAACTTTTTCATAGTGCTTAAAAATGAGGTTAAAAGGTGTTAGAAGTGCCAAAACGCGATAAAACAAGTTAAGGGGCCATTTCTGCCATTTTTCAAACTTCTGTCCCTAGAAGGTGGATGCGGACCTCATCCATATGAGGTTGAGGTCCACATCCAGGTGCCAGACAGAAGAAATGTGCAGCAACATGGCAGCTTATTGTGCAAAGCCTTGGAGCTAAGTTCACGAAATTGCCATCTTCTAACCTGCATTTGACACTTGTTAACACCTCTCTAAGATCATACCAACACATGGGACATTTGTGATGATCTTGTGGCTTCAAGAACACTATTTGCTCAATTCTTTTCCTTCTCTAATTGGAGTTGCTACCACTTGGTGAGGCCTCCTACTAAGCATTCTTGCCTTCCTAGAACACAAGTAAGTGTTCTTTCTTAGTCTTCTTCATTATTTTAGCTTATTTTGAGCTAAAAGTCAAACAGTTGTCTTTTCTATTTGACTTTCGGTTCTGACCAAAATTGGTCAAGTCAAAGTTCAACTGAACTTTGCAACATGATCGTAATCATGAAGGTTATGATCCCTAGCGATCATACTTACTGATTACCACGTTTACTAGTCGAAGTGACGAGTCAAAGTTTTGGTAAAAAATGCGCATTATATGCATTTTACGACGGAACTATTTTGGATATCAAAACACTAAATTTTGATACCAAACCAGTTTATAACTTAGTTAGACATGTTTTAACATGTCTAACTCGTCACTTCTAGTTTAGTGCTTATTTCGGGTCGTAGGTCGGGCGGTCCTGACCACCGCTTTGACTTTCCAATCCTACCCGTTTGGTCGATCTTAGGATTCGACCAAACACATACATGTGACCATAGTTGTATGGGGAATAACCCTCTGAGGTTATACCTTACGGTCACTTCATTTGGTTAGATATATGATAAGTCACTTTAATGTTGTTTATAAATGACCAAAACGCCCTTTTTGCGCATAAATCAATTTTAAGCATACGTGACCAAATTTTTGGCATATAAACTGATGTGACAATATTATTAAACATGTTTTGGCATATAAGACTTATCATAAGGCATATCTAACCATCCGAACTCATATTTACGCAAATGACCCGTTAAAGTAGCATAAACTACCTTAACGAGTCATAACGGGTCAAAAGCACTTAGGATTCACAGAACCTGAGAGCAACAGCTACCCGCAGCAATGTATTCAGCTTCACACGAAGACGTAGACACGTTTCTTGCACTACTGTGACACAAATCTTCCCCCTAAGAACTGACAACCACCTGTGGTAGATTTTCTAGTTGATTTGCATCCTTCGAAATCTGAATCAATGTATGCAATAAACTTCAAGTCACTATCAGCAGGATATCATAACCCAAACTTAGGTTTTCCCTTCAAGTAACGAAGAATTCGCTTCACCGCCTTCATATGCGACTCTTTTGGATTTTCTTGATATCTAGCACACAGACATACGGCTAACATAATGTCTGGTCTTGAAGAAGTAAGATACATCAACGATCCAATCATAGCCCTATATTGTGTAGGATCAACATCATCCACGCTCTCAGCATCTAGACCAATGTTGTGATTTTCACAAATGGGTGTATTAAAAGTAGCGCAATCCTCTATTTTGAAACGAGTCAAAATGTCATACACATACTTCGTCTAATGAATAAAGATCCCATCCTTCTTTTGTTCCACTTGCAACCCCAAGAAGAATGATAACTCACCCATTGCACACTGAAACGTACCCTTCATCACTTCTTCAAACTCATGACACATGCTCTCATCAGATGAACCAAAAATGATATCATCGATATATACTTGTACCAACAGAAAATCTTCCTTCTTCTGCTTAATGAAAAGTGTAATGTCAATTTGACCTCTTTCAGAACCAATCTTCAAAAATTGAGCTGGCAGTGTCTCATACCACGCACTGGGTGCCTGATGCAATCCATATAATGCCTTATTTAACTTGTACACTCGATCTGGATAGTCTGGATCAGTAAACCCATCTGGTTGTGAGACATACACCACTTCTTGGACTTTCCCGTAAAGAAACGCACTCTTCACGTCTAGTTGGTAAACTTTAAAGCCCTTGAATGAAGCAAAGGCTAGGAACAAACGAATTACTTCCAACCTTGCCACTGGTGCAAACACTTTAGTATAATCAATCCATTCTTGTTGATTGAACCCTTTCACCACTAACCGAGCCTTGTTCCTTGTCACGATCCCTTGGTCATCTTTCTTACACTTGAACACCCACTTGGTGCCAATCTTCTTTTCTCCTTCTAGTAAGTCAACTAACTCCCAAACTTTCAACTTCTCAAACTGAGTAAGTTTCTCCTACATAGCCTCTACCCATGAATTATCCTTCACAGTTATATAAACATTTTTCGACACCTCTTGAGAAATAAAACAGCTATACAAGCACTCGTTGATAATACCAGTCTTCTCAATCGTAGCATACATACATGAACCTTCTATTATACTTCTCCTTGTCTGAACACCTGAATTCAGATCACCTATAATATTCTCAACTGGATGATCTCTGTTTGCTAGTGTTGTAGCAATGGCGTCAACTTCCAAGTTAGTCTCTAGATTTGATCCAATCTCCCCCTCAACATTCTGATCTATTAGATCGCTCCTTTATAGCACAGGAACCTAATTTGGTATCTAATGCCCAATTAGGCGGAAACTAAATGACATGTTAATCAAATATACAAGAATTACTCGTTAAACTGTTTGTTTGTTGATCTTAAAGTTAATACATTTGAGTTCCAGATCCGACAGAACTTCACCTCAATTCTGCCAAAGTTACAAATGAAAACCTAGAGGCTACTATTTATAGGCAGTCAAGTTCGCTTGGGATAGACAAGTTCGGGCGAACTTGCTTGAACAAGTTTGGCCGAACTTGTTCCAACATAAACTTTCTGGGCGAACTTGTTAGCTATTTACATAAATACTTCTAATTTCTGACGTAATCTAATCCAATCTAAACAGACTCGATACAAGACTAAGACAAAGACATACGTTACAAACAGACTCCCCCTTGGATATCGTCTTCGTCTTTATCAGTCTTCAAAATTATATCTTTCATCTGCAGCGCCCAAAGAAGTTCTTGTGAGGCTTCTTTCTTCTTTCTTGCGCAGGAATAAACGTTTGATCTGTAGGTGGCACTTTTGTCATTAACTGAAAACGTCTAAGTCTTGCCTCCTTAGTCTTTTCTTGAAAACGTTCCAGGCGCCTTTCTTCCTTTTGGAAACTCTTTGTGCTCTAACTCTCTCCAACTAGACTCCCACATTCTTCCTGAATTTACGTCGTGAGCGTAGCAAACATTTATAATCCTTTGATAGTGCATCGCTTGTACCTCTTCACGCTTCTCGTAACAAAATTTGTTAAAGAATAAACATCGAATATCCTCCTTAGAACAATTCACTAGCCACATTGGGTCAAGTATGTGTATGGTTATCCATAATCCCCACAAACCTTCTTTCTTAAACACTTCAGCTGATCTTTCTTTAGTAATATCCAACTGTTCTTCAAATCTCAACACTATTACCACTTCACACGTCGTTGGATCAACTTGCCACCACTTAAACAATGGATACAAATCTTGTTCTATTGGCATTAGGGGCATGTTCTTCATCACACGTGGACGTTTTATAATCAATGTTATGTCTTTCTCACTCGTTTGCTTGTTTGTTTTGATTCGGCGCTTTGGTATAAATGGTTTCCCGTACTTGAACCCTTGCGTTGCTTCAAATTTAATCATCTTCCAAAATAATTGATCAATAAACTTCATGTGGTAGCTCGCATTCCTCGTCTGAACTAACTCCTCCACATCCCAATACGGTATGTACAAAATCTGGCAAGTATCTAAAGTACTGCACACCATATTCACGTTTGATGGCGTAGACATTCAGCTCTTTCAACCAACCCCAACTAAGGATGTCACCCAATGACTTGTCTGCATCTCTGGTAAAGAACGCTAACGGTTGTCGGAACTTTATTTCTCTTGGCATTTATTTAAACCAGGATTTCTTAGCTTCAACAATCTCTTCTTTAGTCATTGATTTAGGAACTTTGCCTTCTCGTACAGACTCTGCAATCTTTTCTTTCGACAGATCTTCATTTAGTTGTTCGTACATCTCTTCAAACGTCGGAAAACTATCTGTATTCAAACCAACATACTATTCTACTTCATCTGTTTCATCATCTGACCAGTCTTCAATGATAACCGTGTCATAATCATCTACATTAGATCTTATTTTGTAGTAGTATTCATTCGGTTCAAACGTATCAATGTTAACCACTTGCTCTTCGAAATTAAAATCAAAATCAAACATTTCAGCATCAACGTTGAGCAACTTTGCAAGATCTTCCTTTGAATAGTTGTGAACAAACTCTCCTTCTTCTACGTTATGCTCTAATGTCAATATCAACGGCTTCGCAGGTATAGCAGCAATAGATTTGCAACAATAGCGATCATGTCTTCATCAGTTTGCCCTGCTTACCCTGTTGGCTCCTCCTTACTATGATCTTCCATCATATTAACATCATTGTTTAGAAGTGAGGAAAAATCAAACCCATCAGATACTTTGGCATCAACAACTTTTAAACCAACTCCTCCCTGACCATCGTCATTGCCATCATCGTTATCAGAATCATCTTTAGGATCATCAATGGGCTCTTCATCATTATCATCGTCCTCAGGTTCTTCATCATCTTTTTGTTCTGTTTCTTTCTCAATAATGATTTCAGACTCGGAAGCTTTCGCAGATTCAATCACTGTCTCTGTTGTTTCAGGCATTCCTTCTATTACATGCTTTCCTTTACTCTGTTCTGATAACTCTTTCTCTGCTTTTTCTTTGGCCTCTTGTAAATCCAATCTTGCATATTCTGTAGTAAAATCAATTCCCAAACTGCTGAATAACACTTTCTGCAATCTAGAAAATCTTCGATCATTCAAATCCCTTTCCGATCGTGACTCAGCAATCTCTTTCTGCAATCATTCATTTGCATCTTGCAAACTTTCAATTAGGGCTTTCATGTATCCATGATCACCTTCCAAGAATTTTACTTTGTCGTTCAGAATCTCCTTCTCAACTTCGCTTTGTTTCACCAACTGTTCCAAAGCAGCTTTCTCAGCTTCATTCTTTGATACTTTATCTTCCAAAGCGTTAACTCTTTTCTCCAGTTCATCAACATCAGATTCTTGGAAGAAATCATTCAGATCTTGAATATCAACCGGTTCATCAGGAATATTTCCAAAAATCTTTGACCTCGGAGTCGTCTTTGGTGTAGGAACTTCTTTTCGAATCGAGCTTTCTAGTTGTGACATCGTTGGCGGATCTTGAGACTCTATGATCGGTATTTCAAGCAAATCAAACTTAGGAGGTTCTTGTGTGACTGCTGTTTGCACAATGGTCTCTTGAACAGTAGTAGTTTGAATTGTTTCAGCCGCAGGAGGTTCTTGTGTAACTCCTGATTCTTAGGCACCAGAAGGTTCTTGTGGGACTTCTGTGCTTTTCTTCTTGCTAATGCAACGTCTGCTTTTCGGCTTTTGTACTTTCTTGCCTTTGGTACTGGGAGAACCAATAGTCTTCAATGTTGTATCTTTTACAGAAGAGTTAACATGTTTCACCTTTTTCTTCGGTCTCTCCTCATCAGAACCGTTTTCAATTTCCGGTTCGTAGTCAGCATCAATTTCTTTTATCTTTTCTAACTCTTTTTCAGTGATAGCTTTCTTTGTTGCTTTTTCTACCGAATCGTCACTATCTTCGTCTTTGTCAGACGTTGCCGATATAACATCATCTTCTTGAGTAGTCTTTCCAGTCTCTTTATTCTCAATGTTAACTGCAGCCTTTGAACCAGCCTCTGTTTGTACATTTTCAGGTTCCTCTTCATCGATCAGCATAGTTTCGACTTTCTTTGACTTTCTGGAAGTTTTCTTCTTCTCTTCCACGACTTTCTTCAAGAACCAATCACTACGTTTTTCCTTGAATGTTGACAACCATTCTTCTTCAGCATTTACTTCCTTCTCATCACCATTTCCGGCTTTTCTCCACTTATACTCAGGTGGTGCGACATAATCAACAGAAACAATAGCACCAAATAGTGGCTTTGCAACAGGAGCTGAAGCTTGCTTTTGAAACATGATAAGCTTCTTCACTGTCGTATCATCTAAGTGGCTAAGATAAAGAATATCGTTAGGATCGTTCGCAATCTTTTTGAATTTGTCATCGATGTACGACTCTCGGATACATAACAAGCCTGCTCGTTCCCATATTATTTTTCATGTGAGTGAACACTAACTTCGAGAAGTTAAAATTCTTGTTTAAGACCAACGCAGTAGCCATATACGCCATATAATCCTGAACATCGTCTAAACCCGCTTTGTGATGGCTGAATGCATGTATAATCACGTGCATTAAAAACTTGTAGGGATTCGGAACTCCCCCTTTCCTCAATGTAGATTCATTCACGTGCCCTTTATAGCCCATTCTACGAAAACATCCACGAACCATCCTCTTATTGAGCATCATTGGATCTTCAGCACTGTCGTTGAAGTTTAGAACTTTGCAGATATCAGCTTCAGATACTGTAATCTCCTTAGCTTCATTTCCGATGCGAACAATAGATGTGATCATGTGGGTTCCTATACACGTTTGGACTTTGTGACCTTTGGAAATTTTGATTTTGAAAACCTCTATTCTGATTCGCAAATCCTGAATTCTGATGAACTCTCGATTGATTTCCAAATTTTGATTGTAAAGATTTCGACTACCACCAGTGTGATATCGATTTTGCTGTGAGCTATGACCTCTGAAATTATTGGACTTACCATTAAAGTTATTCATTTTAGGTGAACTTTTCCTAGGTCTGTCGAATCTCAGTATATGTGTATTCCTCTATGTCGTAGTTTTCTAACTTTGTCATCAGATGATAGGATCTTGTGATAATATCTTCAAGAGACTCATTTTTCATGCACTTAAACACATCAAACTGTTTCTTCAGCAGATCAATTTTGTTCTTTTTCACATCAGCATTTCCTTGATAACACTTCTCGAATGCATCCCACATCTCTTTTGAACTAGTGTACCTCTTAAAAATGTGTTTAATCTCCTCAGGCAGAGACATTTTGATAGCAGCTAGAGCACGTTTTTCAGCTTCATACATCTTCTTGTCTGCTTCATCCATATTGACATAGGCAGTGACCCATTGTCTGCCTTCAAAATCATGTGTTGGGTTTGTGTACCCATCTTGAATACAAAGCCACATCCGTGTGTCCTGATATTCAACAAAGGACTGGAACCTGTCCTTCCAAGTAAGGTAATTCTCTACCTACATCATCTTTGGTGATTTGTTTCCCCTTCAAATTCATGCTCCATTCTCAACAACTCGTTCAAATTTGAAATGTTCGACATTTTTAACGAACCATCGCGCTAAAAACGTTTAAAATTGTCCGAAAACTGTTTTGACCAAATTATACCATTAGACTAGTCTCGAGATTACGAATCCAATGATATATAATGTCAAAACCTGTTTCAGGATTTTACCAAAACTGTTTTTTTGTCCTAAAAATCACACGAGTCTAACCGTGCAGTCTGTTTACTAAAATTGTCTACGGTTCAATTTCTGTGTCCAAAAACGTATAATTCTGGTTACGTCAGCTGGTTAACTTTCCACCTTTTTTAATTTCGCAGGTTTAGGTTAAAATACGCTGGTAAATGCGCCGGCATGTTAATTTCACTGAGTTTAATGATGCTGGCAGATTAAAAACGCTGGTTAAATACGCCAGATGATCAGTTCATCGTAAAGTCGCTAATCACCATAATAATGTCGTTGAGGACTATTATCACAGTTACCAAAGTCGCCTTTGGATTTAAAAACGCCAGTAACTACGGCAGGTGACTTAAAAACGTTGGTTTTTCAGTGTAATTATCAAATACACCGGTTTTCTTGTCCACCAAGTTGCTACCAATTACGCAGGATCTGAGCAAATCTCTTCACAATTTGAAAAGATTTTCCTGATCTCTTATCAGTTTCCTAGAAAATCAAACAAGCAACTTATTAGCAATTTTCAAGGAAAAAATTGTGAACAGAATGAATAACACCAAGAACACGAAGAACAGTTCTTCGAATCGTCAAGAATTTTAGCCAAAAATTCTTCCAAAATCCTGCAAAAACAACAGAATTGAAAACGCAGGAAAACCAAACAGCAGGCCTCAAATTCGCAGTAGCCTTCAACACTCCAAAAAACCGTAGTTTTCTTCAGCAAGCAATTCTCAACCAAGCCAATCAAGAGCCTAATGCTCTGATACCAATTGTAGGTCCCTTTAATGCAATGGATCTACATAGAATTGCTCAACTAATCTAGAGTGCGGAATCCTCTAGACCAGATTGTAACAGAAAACGTGTAGAAGCAGAAATCACCACAAACTGATCTTTATTGATTATCGATCAAACTAATTACAATCAATCAAGATCACAACCTCACACAAATTTGTCCAAGCTCTAACTCTCACGAATTCTATCTCTCAACTATGATTATGCTGATTAACCTAAAAACTAACGCAAATCCTTGTTTATATAACACAAGTTTGCAACCTGGGCTAGGGTTAACACACATGGACTGAGAATTGGACAGGCCCAATTCGCATACCATTCCCCCTATGTGGGTGTGGTTTAGCCCAATCACTATTAACTTACTATTACAAAGCTAAACCTCCTACCATTTATCGTTTCACTAATTACAAGATATCCAAAGACCTGAATCTAAAGGCTGTTGTCACAAACATGCACCAACAGATTCATATGTGCTAAATCCTTTTCAAGTTTTCCGAAACAAAGACTATGGTTTATATAACAATACGATTTCAATAATGTGAACGAACTTGTTGGTGCGTTATATCCATAACACGATTGACATTCATTAACTTTGGCCACGCTGACCAGTAGTAAGTTATGGTACCATAGGACTGAATATCCCGTTACTAGGCTATTCACTGGAATTTGGTGGGTAGTTTGGGAAGCGACATAAACTGTTTATGATTAATAATTCATTCCTTGATTTGTTAGTCTTGTTAATGAGAACTTTTAGGGTCTATTAAAGATACCCTTGAGATATAGTCAACACAGGCTTGAATGTGTTTATTAAAGAACGACCAAAAGTTTTCACAATTAAAACACGGACGATTAACTGTTGACACGGACGATTGGTTTATGCCACAGACAATGGTATATGACAAGTACAATGGTTTATGACACGAACAATGGTTTATAACAAGTACAATGGTCTATAACACGGACGATTGTTTTGGACAATGATTTTCACTTAAAGATATAAACCATGCAAATATTTTCTTTTAAATCGACTCATCATTCGGTTTTACAAAAGGAAAGTTTTCAGACAAGATTCATGGTTACAAGGTTTCTTTCACTTATATCAATTTATTAAGTTGATTACATATATTACAAAATTAAATACTTTTGTTTTCAAGGTTCATACTCGTCGACTCTTAAGTTGGACGAGGTTTTGCAATATAAATACAAAGCCATGAATTGGAAAAACACAAAACCTATGTTACTCACAGGCATTTTTATGCTGACGAACCTATTTTCACATATGTTTCAGGTTTACTTATGTGACGATTGTCGCCACATGCTACACATAGGATGGATTTCAGGCCTTAGTGACTTTAAAACTTGAAAGACAAATTGATTGTATTTCATTTCCGTTATTTCCAGACATTGAAATCCGATAATTTAATAAAACAAAACTTTAAGTACCATGTGTTGTGAAACAATTTGTAACGTGACTCCCCAAGTGTTTCCGCCGCATGTTGTTTTACGCGATTTAGGGTGTTACATCTTGGCCTCCAAGTTCACGAATTTTCTATCTTTGTGCCACCTTTGGACATGTGTTCAGGCCTTCCTCAGATCATGACACCTCTATGGACACTTGTGATGATCTTAGGAGCTCAAGAACACTATAAATAGCCTTGATCTTCATCCATTTTCACTAGCTCATTCGTAAATTCTTTCTCCCATCTCTTTGGAGCTTGTTTCCAGCAATTGGAGACCTCTTAACCGAGTTCTTATACTATTCCCAACACAAGTAAGTACTCTTCCTTGCTCCGTTTCATTTATTTTTGCTATTTTGGGCCAAAAGTCAAACACTTTGACTTTCTGTTTGACTTTTGCTCCTGACCATATTTGTCAAATCAAAGTTCAATTGAACTTTGCAATGTGATCATAATCGTGAAGGTATTAATCCCTTGCGATTTCACCTTCTGATTACCACGTCTACTAGGCGAAGTGACGAGTCAAAGTTTTGGTCAAAAATGCGCATAATGTGCATTTTACGACGAAAATATTTTCGGGTATCAAAACTCCAAGTTTTGATACCAAATTAGTTTTATAACTTAGTTAGACATGTTTCAACATGTCTAACTTGTCACTTCAAGTTTAGTGCTTTATTCTGGGTTGTAAGTCGAGCGGTTTGACCAACGCTTTGACTTTCGAATCCGACCTGTTTGGTCAATCTTAGAATTCGACCAAGTACATTTTTAGGACCATAGTTGTATAGGGAATAACCCTCTGAGGTTATACCTTATGTTCTTGTAGTTTGGTTAGTTATATGATGAATTGCTTTTATGATCTTTAAAATTGACCAAAACACCATTTTTTGTGCCTAAATTGGTTTTAAGCATATGAAACCAAATTTTTGACATCTAAACTGATGTTATAATATAATCAAACAAATTTTGGCATATAAGACTCATCATATGACATATTTCAGCATCCGGACTTATAAGTACGCTAATGGCCCGTTAAAGTAGCGTAAACTACCTTAACGTGTCATAACGGGTCAAAGCACTTAGGATCCTTTCCAAATAAGAATGTTAAGTTTATTAAACCATATCGTATGAGTTCCAACACTCGTTTGGTTTATAAGAGTTCATTCTATCCAATTCTCCGATTATAGTCCCGACGCACTAACGTAGTTATCCGATATTAGGACACACTTTAATCCTTGATCGCTTGAGCTTTGTTTGAACATTTGAACAAAATTTATACGCAATCTCAATTGAGTACATAGTCCCTCTTTTACATTTTCAAATATTCTGTGGTGATTCATATGTGCTATCACTGCTTTCTTGTTTTCATGACATTATACATGTTTTGTTTATCTCGTACATATAGTACATGGTATCAAAGACATTTAGCTTCGTATGTTGACCTAGCATACCTAGTACATGGTTTCCAAAGACATTTTTGCTTCGTATGTTGACCTAGCATATCTATTACATGGTTTCCAAAGACATTTTTGCTTCGTATGTTGACCTAGCATACCTAGTACATGGTTACAAAACATTTCAGGACATGCTTACATTGTTTTAGATATTTTGGTGCGTTGAACTCCACAATGATACTTTCATTAACATTGATCACGCCGATCAGTAGTATGTAATGGTACCATAGGATTGACAATCCCATTCCTGCTTCCTAGGTTTGTTTGGAAGTGACCTTAGGGAATGACAGAATCCGATGAACATTTGATAAACTTTTATCTTTATATGGGTTTACAGTCAACAAGGCTTGAATGTATTCGCCAACAATCGATGTTTATATGTCTACACAATAAAAGCAATGATTTTATACAAAAACATTATTTTATACAAGACATTTTGGTTATACATGACATATTGTTTACACATGACATTTGGTTTATACATGACTTTGGTTTAAACAAGAGATTCCATTTGGTTTATACATGACATTGGTTTAAACAAGTGATTTAAACAACGAAACGTGTGTAATATGATAAAAGCATGGTGGATACGCCGCTGGTCCTTCCTATATATAAGTGCTTATATTTTATTACATATCGTAGCGTTATCTAAACAAATTACAAGACATGACAGATTTTATACAAGGCATGACATATTTTGGTTATTAAGTTAACCATGCATCATTTCTTTTATATCATTTTATTTTCAAATGATTTCATAAAAGAAACATTTTATAATGGTTTATGGCTACTTTTGTAATAGTTAAACATTTCTTTTAACATTCAAAGTCATGAATCTTCATCACAATATAACCCTTGTGAAACTTTAACGCGACGTACACTCCGGAACAAGAACATAAGCTAAAGATACCCTAAATACGCTTTACATACCTTAGATATAAGTTTTGATGGGTTATGTATGGCAAAAAACATGCCTATTCGAGTCCAGGGACTATTTGCGACAAACTGTGAAAGTCTGCATATTCTCGTATTTTAAATGTGAACCATATTTACACATCCGAAATTTTTTTTAATCAATAAAATCATGCATTTTATTGTTGAGAATACAAAAATATCAATCGTTGCGCAATTTCAGTCATTTTCTTGTTCGTCATAGCGTTTGACGAAATTAAAAAAAAACGCAACCATACAACCAAACGAACCGACATCCACGGCATTTTTGAGCATAATTCAAGTCACTTATACTTTAATATCCTTATAAAGCCTACATATTGGGTTAAAGGGTGTTAAAAACATCAAAAATCATCAAAATCATGTGCAGGAACCTGTTCTGCCATTTTTGAAACTTCTGACGGAGGCGTGGGGGGGGATACCCATCGCGTGGCGCCACGCCCTTATCTAGGCAGATTGTTTAAAACATCAACAACACTTTTTTTAAGTCATTGTTTTTATTCTTGGGGACCAAGTTGTGTGTTCTCCAAGCCTTTTAATCAGATTCCAACACTTGTTATGATCTTGTTCATTCCTTTCAAACTTTCTAAACACTTGTCATGATCAAAAAGCTCCTAAACTAGTATAAATAGTAAGCCATTCTTACTCATTCACTTGCTCATTTCATTCTAAAAAATCTCGCACTTACTTGGAGCTTGCTTCCATCCTTTGGAGGCCTCCAACCTGAGATCTTAAGTGTTCCATAACACAAGTAAGTTCTCATCCTTAGTCTATTTCAATTATTTTAGCTAACAGTTGACTTTCTGTTTGACTTTCAATTCTGACCATATTTGGTCAAGTCAAAGTTCAATTGAACTTTGCAACGTGATCGTAAACACGAAGGTTATAATCCCTTGCGATTGCACCTTCTGATTACCGCGTTTACTAGTCGAAGTGACGAGTCAAAGTTTCGGTCAAAGATGAGCATAGTGTGCATTTTACGAAGAAACAATTTACGGGTATCAAAACTCCAAGTTTTGATACCAAATCATTTTTATAACTTAGTTAGACATGTTTCAACATGTCTAAATCGTCATTTCTAGTTTAGTGCTTATTTAGGGTCGTAAGTCCAGCGGTCTTGACCACCGCTTTGACTTTCGAATTTGACCCATTTGGTCGAACTTAGGATCCGACCAAACACATATTTGTGACCATAGTTGTATAGGGAATAACCTTCTGAGGTTATACCTTATGGTCACATCGTTTGGTTAGTTTTATAATAAGTCGCTTCTATGTTCCTTAAAAATGACCAAAATGCCCTTTTTGCACTAAATCCATTTATAACATATGTAACCAAATTTTTGACATATAAACTGATGTTATAAGATTTTCAAACATGTTTGGGCATTTAAGACTTATCATAGGACATATTTAACCACCCGATCACGCGTTTACGCAAATGACACGTTAAAGTAGCGTAAACTACCTTAACGAGTCATAACGGGTCAAAAGCACTTAGGATCACCTTCAAATCAGAATGTTAAAGTTTTTTAAATCATGCCATATGAGTTCCAACACTCGTTTGATTTATAAACTTCGTTCTATCAAATCCTTCAATTTAAGTCCCGACTTATTAACATAGTTATCCAATATCAGGAGCCACTTGAATCCTTGATCCTCCAAGCTTTGTTTGATCTTTTATAGGAGACTTATACGCAATCCCAAGTGAGCACATAGTCCCCTCTTTTACGTTTTTCAAATGTTTTTGGGTGATTCATATGTGCCTATCACTACTTTCTTGTTTTCATGACATTGTACATGTTTTGCTTATCTAGTATGATTTCAAAAGACATTTTGCTTCGTATGTTTTGCTGAGCCGAAGTGGGTGACACCCCACTGATGGGAACCGAGCTAGTACAGGAAACGACTGATAAGATCCACCAGATTCAGTATAAATTGAAAGCTGCTCAGGATCGGCAAAAAAAGAGCTGTGCGGATGTACGTAGAAAACCGTTATCATTTGAGGTGGGTGAACGGGTATTGTTAAAGGTATCGTTGTGGAAAGGCGTTATCAGATTTGGAAAGACCGAAAAGTTAGCACCACGATACATCAGACCGTACGAGATTCTAGCCAAGGTAGGTCTCATAGCATATCGGTTGAAGCTACTAACCGAGCTTATTGCCATTAATAATGTCTTCCACATTTCAAACCTAAAAAAGTGCATGTCAGGCGAAGCCACCCAGATACCTTTGGAAGACATACACATTGACGATAGACTCCACTTTGTGGAGGAACTGGTAGAAGTAGTTGATAGCAGGGTTTAACAATTAAGGCATAACATATTTCACTGGTTAAAGTCCGGTGGAGCTCTAAACAAGGACCTGAATATACCAGGGAACGGATGGATGAATTCCGTAGAAAATACCCTCACATTTTCCCTAGCTAGACGGTGTAAATTTCTGGGATAAAATTTCTTAACCAGGGGAGACTGTGATACCTAGGATAAAACCAGGTACCCCATAATCGGTCCAAAACTTTAAGTATGCTTAAAACAATAATTGTGCAAAAATCCTAAAAACAGGTATGACTTGTGTGCTATATGAAATGATATCTTTTATGTCTCAGAGGAATCCGAGAGCACGTCATGGTTAACATAACACTAATAAGGGCCAACGGTGCGAGGTTGGTGTCCTTAGCCTTTAAAAACTTGTTAAACGGGAGCTTTTCCGTTTAACAATGCATTAAACGTTTGACTATGATTATTAAGCCAACGGTGGGACTATTTAAGATTCAGAGTTAACGAAACATCTTAGTTATGTGCCATAGAACATGACATAGGATTTGAAGCAAATTGGAGCTCTGGCATGCAAACTGAGGCAGTTTCCCGGTTAGGGAAACGCCTTCATTTTGAAAACAACAAAAGACAACCAAACATGCAAGGAACGGCCAATCAAGCCTAAAAACACTTAAACTACCCTAATTCGAGGCCATTATAAATGAAACGTAACCGTGTTCGGGTTTCAAGATGGTTATGCACGGTTTTTAAAACCAAGTCTTTTAACACTAAAAACGCAAAAAGGATCCCGTTTGGCAAATCGGGACGCGTGTGGGACCCGAAAAGGAACCTAAACGCAAAAACGAAGATATGCATCATCTTTTTAACACCAAAAAATGAAGCACGACAAAGCAGGGGGTGGGGTTGGGGCACCCTACCTTGCGACCCCCCCCTTATTATATAAAAGTTTTTTTTTCTTCATCTTGCAATCAAATTCTGCTCTCAAGCATAAAGAACACAGCTGATCATCATCTTACTTCAGCAAAATTGAAGGTATTTTTCAAGTTTTGTAAGGTTTTGATGAAGATTTCTTGTAAAAACATGAACTAGACTAGGAAAACCCTTTATAATCCATGTTAATGGATGGTTTAAACATGGTTCTTGGCTGAATAAGAACACATTAGGGATTCCTTGATGTTATATGGTAGCCAAGATCACAAAACTTCGGCTTTTGATACCCTAATCGACCCCTAATCGACCAAAAGCGATTAACAAAGTTATTAACCGAAAAATAGTGGAATGAGGCTTGATTGACATGGGTTATGGCATGTTTGGATTGTGCTTGATGTGTAGGTACTAAATATAGCACCCGCGCACTTCTGGAGTTAAGAGAAATGCACGGGAACGGAGCTTGCACTGGGTATAAAACTCGAACCCTTCGACTAGATTAGGCAGAATTTTGTTTGGACTATAATTTGGTTTGTGATGCTTGGATTAAGCTGAAAATTGGTATAGTGATGTAGGGTATTGACAGGAATGTCCACCTAAAAGTTTAGAATTTTGGGATATTCCTATGATTTGTGGCGAATTTGTGACTGTTTTAACCAAAGAAATTCGGGAAAAATACCAAACGGAGTCGATAAATCACCAAAACTTACATGAACACTAGGGAACATATAGGGAATTTTCTAGGATTTTGGGAGTCTATTGGTTGGATTTTGATTTGGATTAAACATCCGCGTTTTTTGGAGTTTTCGGTGGCCGGAAACGCACCGAAACGAAATCGAAAAAATCCCAACTTTTTACAGGAAAATCCCGGATTTTTTTCTCAATCTATACATTTTACTGCATTGTATAAAAATTTCTAGTGTTTTATCAAACTTATGTATTAAAGGGGAATTTACTGAGTTAAAAACGCTTTATTTTAAATTAGTTTCGGCAGTTTACCTTGTAACGAACCTGCCGGAACCAGGAACTTTCCAAACACGACGTTTACTATAGTTGAAACTCCGGGAATATTCCGAGAGATTCCAGAGTCATTTGGACACTAGGGGTGTGTCTCATGCCAGTTCGGGAGAATCCCCGATGGCGAAAGCCTAGACTCCCCAAAAACCCAAACTCCCTTAATGAAAAGTTAATCTTTCTTATATGACAACATGTTGGTACTATTGGTATTCCCGTACCATTATTCGAACGTGTCAAACAACTGAATTTGGCTGGCACACGAACTGGTGCCCGGAAGCCAACCTGAAAATTGATACTACCCTAACATCCATCACCATACCAGTATCCTATAGGTTCAATCCGGGGTGAAAACTCATAACCGGGTCCAAGTTATAACCATTACCAACTTAAATGCTGATTTGAGTCCCTACTTGCATGTGTGCTATTGAAGTTGATCCAGTTGCATAATTACTCTTTGATTGAGGCTACTACCCTCACTTTTAAACTGTATTACTGTTTTCTAGGGTGAAATGCATGTTACAAACTGTGTTAATTGCACCAACTTGTGATGATGTGAATTACCTAACACACGAACTATCCCCAATGCAAGTGATTAACGTAAGCCGTGGGCAATGGATAGTACTATTGGTCTGACAAACCCAGTTGCCGCCGGACCGGTGTGCCGGCAGCCAGGCAACTACACGCGTCCTAAACTATGTTATGTGGTTAGGCGTAACTACCCCTGGGGCGTTGGGCTGCACGTGACGCAGTCGGTGGGCTGAGATGTCGAACGTGACATGGCCCGGTGTGCTAAGGTGTCAAATGTGACATGACACGCTTATTGTGGGCAAGTTTTCACTTGTGAACTCTTGTAATTCCATCTGTGATCTAGATTATGTGCAATTAAACTTGTTAACACATTTTGTTACGAGACAACCAAACCAATGGAACTCACCGGCTAGGTTAGCTGACCTTTTTTTAAAATTTACGTGCATTTCAGGTAAAACTAAACAGGAATGAGGAACGTTCGTATAGAATGGCTTGAATAAGCGGACAATAGCAAAATAAAGGCTGTAAAGGCTTGTAGTACCGCACTTGGACTAATGGGTTGTAATATGATAGTTTATGTGTGTTGTAATCGATGTTCCCTCTTTATATGATATCACGTTTTTAAGTTGTGAGGAAATACCATGTGTCTGCCGCACCCCGCAATTGTCTTCCGCTGCGAGTCGGGGTGTGACAGGTGCTAATCTGTTTCTATCACTACTTTCTTCTTTTCATGAAATTATACATGTTTTGTTTATCTAGTACATATAGTACATGGTTTTCCAAGACATTTAGCTTTGTATGTTGGCCTAGCATACCTAGTACATGGTTTTCAAAAACATTTTTTGCTTAGTATGTTGGCCTAGCATACCTAGTACATGGTTTCTAAACATTTTCACGACATGCTTACATTTTTTTAGACAATTTGGTGCGTGGAACTAGACAATGATACATTCATTAACATTAATCACGCTGACCGGTAGTATGTAAGGGTACCATAGGATTGACAATCCCATTCCTCCTTCCTAGGTTTGTTTGGAAGTGACCTTAGGGAA
This sequence comes from Scalesia atractyloides, assembly GCA_947069175.1. Classification (NCBI taxonomy): domain Eukaryota; kingdom Viridiplantae; phylum Streptophyta; class Magnoliopsida; order Asterales; family Asteraceae; genus Scalesia; species Scalesia atractyloides. The sequence continues at coordinate 36,929,907 of CAMTDV010000019.1, read as the reverse complement.
TGACAGAATCTGATGAACATTTGATAAACCTTTATCTTTATAAGGATTTATTCGATAGTCAACAAGGATTGAATGTATTCGCCAACAATCCATATTTATATGTCTACACAATAAAAGCAATGATTTTATAAAACAAAACCTTTGATTAAACAAGACCTTTGTTCATTCAAAAACATTGTTTTATACAAGACTTTTTGATTATACATGACATATTGGTTACACATGACGTTGATTTACACATGACATTTGGTTTATACATGGCATTGGTTTAAACAAGACATTCCATTAGTTGGTTTATGGTAAGTGATTGAAAAAACAAAACGTGTGTAATATGATAAAAGCATGGTAGATACACCCTGGTACTTCCTATATATAAGTGCTTTTTTTATTACATATCGTAGCCTTATCTAAACCACTTCGAACAAATTACAAGACATGACATATTTTAACACAAGACATGGCAGATTTAATACAAGGCATGACATATTTTGGGTATTAAGTTAACCATGCATCAGTTCTTTTAAATAATTTGAGTTTCATATGATTTCATAAAAGATACATTTTATAATGGTTCATGGCTACTTTTGTAATAGTTAAACATTTCTTTTAACATTCAAAGCCATGAATCTTCATCACAAAACCTATGTTACTCACAGGGATTTTTAGGCTGACCTTTTATTTTCATATATGTTTGAGGAGCTAATATTTGACTTTGAGCATGCTTCACATAGGGCAGACTTGGGCCTTAGTAACTTTAAAATTTGCAAGACAATTATTGTACTTTGTTTGTTTTATTTCAAGACAATGTAAACAATTAATATAATAATACCAAAACTTTATGTACCATGTGTTGTGAAATAATAGTTCTGACTTAGATAGTCGGTCAACTTCAACCCATATAGTATCATTCATCTTGAATGTCTTTGGCAAACTCGTAACGAAATCCATCGAGATTTCATCCCATTTCCATACGGGGATATCCAATGGCTGCAACAAACCGCTTGCTAGTTGGTGCTCGATTTTCGTTTGCTGACAAGTGAGACACTTACTTACATATCGAGCAACATCTTCCTTCATGCCACTCCACCAAAAGTTCTGATGTAAGTCCTGATACATCTCCGTAGATCTAGAGTGAATAGAAAATGGTAGGATGTATGCCTCGGCTAACACTGACTCATGGAGGGCAGAATCATTGGGTGCATATAGCCTTTTGCCACACCATATAACACCATGTTCATCTATGCGGATTTCTGATTGTTTACCCACCTCAAGATTTTGCACAACTGCCTAAAGTTCTCCATCGGCCTTTTGTGCATCTTTAATTCGGGAGATGAGGTCAGATTCTATGTGCATTCTAGCAAGATAACAATCTGACTGGCCAACATGAATTCCAATATCCATCTTATCGAGATCTGAAATAATGCGAGGTTGAATCTAAAGGCAAGATACTGTCCCAAAATTCTTCTGACTTAATGCATCAGCTACGACATTAGCCTTGCCAGGGTGATACTGAATATTAGCGTCATAATCCTTCAAAAGTTCCAGCCACCTTTCTTGCCTCATATTCAACTCCTTCTGAGTAAATATATACTTGAGGCTTTGTGGTCAATGAAGATGTCACAAGTCTCGCCATATAGATAGTGTCGCCAAATCTTCAATGCAAAGACAAATGCAGCTAGTTCCAAGTCGTGCGTCGGGTAATTAACTTCATAGGGCTTTAGTTGATGCGATGCATAAGGAATAACCTTCCCATGTTGCATTAACACGTGACCTAAGCCTTTCTTCGAAGCATCACTATAGACTTGATAACCTCCTAATTCAGAAGGAAGATTGAGGATCGGAGCAGAAACAAGGCATTTCTTCAGTTCTTCAAAGCTCTCTTCACGTTCCTCATTCCATGAGAATTTAACTCCTTTCCTCAAAAGTTGCGTAAGGGGTCACACAATGGTGGAAAATCCTTCAACAAATCTTCGGTAGTAGCAGGCTAGACCCAAGAAACTCCGAACTTCAGTGGCAGAGGTTGGTCTAGGCCATTTGGTGATTGCTTCAATCTTGGAATAACCATCTTCATTCCATCTGTTGATATACGTGACCTAGGAATGCAACTTGAGTTAACCAAAAGTCACATTTTGAAAACTTTGCATGTAACTTCTTATCTCACAATGTTCTAAGCACTGCATGCAGATGTCCTTCATGTTCCTCTTAGATCTTAGAATACACTAAGATGTCTTCGATAAAGACTATAATGAATTTGTCCAAGAATTCACGGAATACTAGATTCATCAAGTCCATGAAGACTGCAGGGGCATTGGTTAGACCAAAAGGCAAAACCAAAAACTCGTAATGACCGGATCGGATCGGAGTTCTATTTTTGAGAAGAACTTAGCACCCTGAAGTTGGTCAAAGAGATCATCAATGCGAAGCAGAGGATACCGATTGCGAATGGTAATATTATTCAGCTCCGATAGTCAATACACAACCTCATACTACCGTCCTTCTTCTTGACGAATAAGACAGGTGCACCCCAAGGTGAAACACTTGGCCTTATAAATCCCATTTCTAAAATTCCCGAAGTTACTCCTTTAACTCCTTTAGTTCCACAACCACATACTACCTCTATCTCACAGTCAGGAGGTAGTCCTGGTAGTCCATCCGGAAATACGTCAGGACACTCGCGGGCAACAGGTTGGCTGTCGATGCCATTTTCAATAATGGAGGTATTATCGAAGCAAGGAATCCAGCACAACCGTGCGAGATTAACTTATGACCTTTGAGCGCATAAATGATCTTAAGTGCATAATGTCTATCGTCTAAGTCTTAGATCTAGTCTGTATTGTATAGGGTTTGATTTGTTAGATTTTAAAGTATTTATGTTGTAATGAGGACAAGTTCGGCCGAAGTTACTTGTCAAATGGACAAGTTCGCCCGAACTTAAGTTCGGCCGAACTTGGCCATGGCCTTTCTCATCCGAACTTGTTCCTCTATATAGAGCTAGCCTTGGTTTCTCATTTGTAACTTTGCAACTTTTGAGGTGAAGCTCTATCGGTTTGGATTTGTACATTGTAAAGACATTTGGACTAATAAACTGACGTTTAAACAGTAATTCTTGTTGTAACGCCTCGCTTTTCGCAGCTTTCCTTTGTTTAGCAAGATTGTATCGTAATTCTATTTTTCGATAACTTGTTTTCCTTGTAATCGTATCTCGTTTTCAAATCATTGTATATCCGAGATTTTGATCGTAATAAAATGAATCTTTTATACATTGTTTATACATGTCTATACATTAATACATGCATTCGGTTGATACATGATTCATAATTCGTTTAAACGTAAGTTTAACTTGTAAACATTGATCGTGTATTCGTAATTCTCAAATCTCCATACATTCCAATACTTGGTTATTCGATTTTAAGATTAATTTATATGTTTTCACTTGATTATACCTAACCATAAATCAAACATACTTGTTACTTCACCTACATGTATATTTATCACACATTTTGGCACTTTAAATCATGTTTAATATGCACTTTAGACCTTTTAAACCTATGAATAATACATCAAACAACATAACATCTTATTTATACAAAGTGCATCTCAAATACACCTATTACATTTAAACAGCAAAAAAAACGAATATAAAGGCTGAAAATCAGCCTTGCAATCAGCCCTTGTTTGGGTATGTTTTTGGGCTTGTTTCAAGTCTAATGACCCACTAATTCTATTCAAAACCCAACCCACTTAAACCCTAATCCTTTTCCTATAAGTACCTCTTATATTCCAGTCATTTTTTCACTTTACAAAGCCTTCAAGCCTCCCAAAACACTCCAAGTTCGTAGCTGAATCCAATTTTCGGGCACATTTGTACCTCTACACTAAAGTGAGCATAACTCACTCAATACTCAACGAAATTGCCCCATTCTTTTTCCTACATGCTTGGGTTTCCTTTGGGAATGATCCCATGGTCTCTACTTGGAGAATTCAGACTTAGAAGTTCCCCGAAAAGGGCTCCAAACTTTCTGTTTTAATCAAAACTCTTTCAAAACTCATTTTTCATCAAACAACCTTGTGTTCTTGGGCTCCAAATCAAAGTTATGATTAGTGAGACTAACCATGGTTGTTAAACATGTAAATAAGATTGTTTTAACACTCTAAACTTTATGTTTTTGAAGAGCTTTAGGCTCACAAGTGATGCCAAGTCAAGAACTTGTTGAAGGTGTGACTACAAGGTTAGCTTGGGCTATCCTAACTTTAAGTCCACACACCACTTGATGTTTTTCATCATTATCCCAAGTAGTTTGCTAGCTCTAGAGTGTCACAACCCTGTCTAGCCGTCAACGTGTGTCGATGTGTGCTCCCCGGGTTGTAGTTCACTTGGCTACTTGGTATAGTGGTGACACACCCTACATTCTTGTCATTTACATTCTTGTTCATATTATTATTATTGTTAATCTTGTTCTAAGACCCTCCTTGTTATCTATGAAAACTCGTGTAGTGGTGAACCATATAACGAGGTTAAATGGATGTTCATCATCCTACCTCCATGCTTGACTTACTTGAATACTTAGAGCTACCAAAATGGATGGTTCATCCTCCCACCTCCTACATGATCTTACTACTATGTATATACTATGGACTATAATATAATTCTAAAACCGAAACCTTGATAATGACTAAATAATCACCTATTAAGTTATTAAGTTTATCACTAAAGTATGAAGTTCCTTGTCACGATTCTAAAAGGTCTTGAACCTATGAAACCATATAAACCCCTTTTCGGGTTGTCATAGTGTCAAGAACAAGTGCTATGTCTTAGTGAATATTTTCATACATAATAAGTTAATTCTCCTTTCTGTAATCTCGCTCGAATAGTCCAAATCTACCGTTACACTCCTAACTAATACCTACGTTCTTCTTGTAGAAGGACAAGGTGCCAAACTCTAATCAACACAACAAGCCCCGGAATTACTTAAGTGGAACACTTAGCAACACCGTGAGTACACTCGACCCATTTACTATTTTAATCACTTTTGGGTTGTAACATGTTTACCTATCAAAATACACATATCACAAACTCTGTTAGTACATAATGTCTATGTCTTAGTCTTGGATCGAGTCTATTTAGTTTGGGCTAAAATATGTTAGAAATAGTCGTGTTTATGTAAATAGTATGACAAGTTCGCCCGGATCCATGATGTGAGAACAAGTTTGGCCGAACTTGTTCTATATAAGTTCGCCAAACTTGTGTAGCCACCAGGGAACTTGTCACACTATAAATAGGTGACTTGTGATTCTCATTTGTAACTTCAGCAACTTTATCACCTGTACGGCGAAGCTCTGCCCGATCTGGATTTGACATGTAATTGAACTTTATGATCAATAAAGAACAATTAAACAGTAAATATTTGCATATTTGATTAACACGTCATATAGTTTCCGCCTATACGAACGTTAGATACCAATTTAGGTTCCTATGCTAAACATGGAGCGATCTAACAAGTGGTATCAGAGCCTGGATACCTGAATTGGTGAAATCATTGCAAGATCTACTCTTATTCTACTCCTTTCTACAATTTTTCTTCATTTTTTTCAATAAAAACAATAATTCACGGATAAAAGTTGCTAATTTTTAATATGTCATGTAAAATACACTTATGGTAAACCCCTGAGATTTTGGACATCAAATTCAAACTAATTGATATAAAAAAGTTCAAAAACCATGATTTTCAAACTTGTTTTGGTCGAACTTGGGATCAAGTTCGCCTGGACTTGATTAAAATTCATTAATTTTTAATCAGGTTCGCCCGAACTTGACTGATATTTCAAGGTTTTCATACAAGTCCGCTCGAACTTAGTATAGATTTCATTAGTTTTAATCAAGTTCGGCCGAACTTGATAAAACTTTGTTGAATATTATCTAAAAGTTCGCCCGAACTTTTTTATCTTTCTTGAAAATCTTATAAGTTCTCCCGAACTTCATTATGGTGAAATTTTCAAAATTGTTAACACAAGTTCGCCCGAAGTTGTGTAAAACAAAATCTGATTTTTCTCAAACTGCAAGTTCGTCCGAACTTATCAGTGTTCTGATTATTTTTCGAAGTTTGTGAACGTGTGTTTTTCAGTAAAATTCATCATTTTTTCAAGATGGAAGATCTTCACAGTGCATCATGACGGCTACAGCATCAAATGCTCAAATGGTGAATCAAGTAAACATTGATAACGAAACGGGGACATCCGTGAAAACCGCCAAAACTCATGTGTATGGATGAGTACGAGGGTTGGAAAGAGAAATTTTCTAACTGGGTGCAAGCTACGTATTTCCACAGTTGGGTTGCAGTTCAGACTGGTTATACATGGCCTCGGGATGAAAATGAAAACGAGATCGATATAAGTAAATTTTCAACCATACAAAAGGATGCATACATCGCCGAGAAGAAAATGATAAGTTTGATCCAACAGTCAGTGAAAGAAGATATATTGGTGCTGCTACCAGAATATAAGACTGCACATGAATTATGGACATTCTTGAATAACAAATACCAGGGATGTGCAGAAATGGTCAAAAGCAAGAAAGCGCTGATCATGAAGGAATTTGATATATTCACGATGATTAAATGCGAAACGATGAAACAGATGATCGAAAGGTTTTGTCATCTAAAAGTGATAATGAGGAGACACGGGCTTGAGAAAAAGGAAGAAGAATACATAGATAAACTGGCTGACGGCATTGCTCATGGTTCTTAAAGAAAGTCCGAGCTGGCAGTTCTTTAAACTATCCACGTTCATTGATAAACTGGAAGGTCATGAGATGGAGTTATTAAAGATAGCCAAATCAAAGAATGCAAATGTGACTCAAGATGTAAGGTTGTACTACCAGTCAGGAGCTCAAGATAATATCACTAGCCCGATGATCCAAACCGCTTTTAGGGCTAATCTGAATTCTTCGAATCATTCATCTCAGAGTCAAACACAATCATATCCAAAATACGATCAGAGTCCACAGAATTTTTTATATTCAAGCACGGGTTCAAATCAGAATAGTCAAACGAATTTTGATCCAAATGTGTTCAAATATAACATTGCAGTCAACCTAAACAATGCAGTTTCTGAACAAGTCGCTAAACAACACATGGTACTTCTTGCCACAGTTTTGGAATCGTATGAAAGTTTGGTGGCTGGAAAGATTGGTAATCCGGAGATGACTGCCGAAGACTATGATCAAGTAGATGAAGAAGAGCTTGAGCTGATGGACATCAAGTGGTCATTAGCTTCAATCATTTGGAGGGTTACTAAGTTTGTTGCTCTTACTGGCAGAGACATCGGGAATTCAAGCAATAAATTGGGGTTCGACAAAACGAAGGTTAGTTGTTTTAGATGCCGACAGAAAGGGCACTTCAAAAGAGAATGCAAGAATCCAGAGGCAACTAGTAATGAAAGTCCATTTGGAGGTGGCAGTGAATACTACAAGATGTCACTACAATACAAGCCTTTCCCAAAGAAGACTCAAGTCGAAATCCAAGAAAAACCATCCAACACCGCAAAAAAGGCAATGGTTGCTTCGAATAAAGATGACAGTTTTGACTGGAATTCTTATATTGCCAAAAAGACCGGAGTTTCTCTAATGGCTGATATCGTAGAAGATACATCTGCCGAATATGCAGCCATGGAGAATGCAATGCTAGAAGAGTATATGCAACAAGCTGAGGAAGAGGAAATCTACCACCACACAAAGGTGCAGAGTATCCTTTCTCCTAATATGACTACTAGTTTTGCAGGTTGTTTTGGCGATACAACATCTTCGGAGCATGTTGCTGAGGAAAAACCTGTGGTCGAGGAAGTTATTAATGTAACCAAAGAATTGAATGAAGAAAACCTCACAAAGATCGCCAATAAAGCTATGATGGCAAATCTAATGAAGGTAGGTCCAGAGGTAAAGGTACAAATTGTTGAGGTAGAAAAACCATGTACTAAATGTGCTGAACCGTGTGTTCAATGTGCTGAAAAGTCTCATATCATAAGCGAACTAAATGTGCATAATAATAATTTCAAATACGATTATTGCATAATGAAAGTGGCTTACGACAAAATGAAAGATGATTACAGCAGGCTTGATAATAATAACATTGAACAGCACGATACAGTGAGAATGTTAAAAGCTACATTAATGGAAAAACAAAAAGCTATTAATGTTTACATAAACAACATTGCTGAAGTAAAACAAGAGCTTCAGACATAAAATCAAAACCGAAAGGGTTCGACAGCTTTTGAAAAGCTATACCACAAATGCCTATGTCATTGATCACATTCTTCCAACTATTTAGTCAGAAGAAAATGTTCAGAAAGCCAAAGGTAAGAAACGTGGAGATTATAGCAATGTTCCACCACCGTTGTGCGAAAAGTATTGTCGCAAGAAGGCTGAGGTGATGGAAAAGGCGCTCAACATTAAACTTTTAACCGAAAAGAAAAATGAGCTGCCTGAGAACATTGATATAACCTACACAAGTGATGATGGTGAAGCAGTGGTTAAGAATGTTGTTGAAAATGTTTTGAATGTTTCTGATGATGGGAGCTTTGAAAGCGCCAACTCGAGTTCGAACAATTCTGATTCACAATCTGAAGATGACGACACATCATCGGAAGATAGCCTAAGTGATGATCCTAACGTTGTCATGTACAAAGTTAAGGATTCTGATAGACTATACTTTGACGATAGCTTTCCGATTCGGAATGTGAAGGAAGATCAACTTGACAAATTCTTCAAACTCGTTGAAGTTTCATCAGAAGATTTGGAAATTAATGAAAAGAAGTTTTACTCTAAACCTAAAAGAAACAACTACCGAAGGAATGGTTATGATTTTCCTGAACATAGGAGAGCTGGGTTGGGTTTGGATGTGGAAGAAGAACTGAATAAGAGAAAGTCACCATTTCGCGAATATAAAGATAAAAATATGAAGTTTGTGTATGGGACGAGCACGGTTCAAGAGGAAAGTTTGATTGGAAAACAATCAAACGATGAGTTTAAGAAAGAAAAAGAACTTCGAGATAAAGCTAAAGCCACAAGTGGTGTAAAATCCACTAGTGGACATTCTCATGATGATCGGACTTGCTTCAAATGCAATGAAGTTGGTCACATTGCTCGCAAGTGTCCGAAATCTAAGTCGGCCTATCTTTGAAGGAAGACAAGTTCAGATGTTGAAAAGCCTAAGCAACCAGAGTTTGTAAAACCTGTTAAAATTCTGACAAAAAATGAATCTAAACTTGAAGTTAAACCTAAAACTAAATTTGAAAACTCAACTTTCGAGAAAGGTGAAACTTCCAAGATAAATGAATCAAGGTTACATAAAAAAGGCAAACGTAAAATCACAATCCTGGATTGCTAAAAAGAAATCATCAACATCTGAAGTTATCAAGTCTGAGCTAGTTAAGACTGGTAACAACAAAGAGTTTATATATGAGATTAAAACTGAAACTGTCAAACCTTCAAAAGATAAAAAGAAAGTTCAGTTTGAAAATGGTAACAACAGTGACATCTTAGATGGTGATTTTGAGGATGATTATGAACCTTATTATCCCAAACCCAAGACCAAGAAGGCTTAGGTCGCACTTTTCAACTGAATCTTAATCTGTGAAGGGGCTCCAGAGATCCATTCTATCAAAGAGGATTCTGGATTGCGGAGCGTCAAGGCACATGATGTCACAGCCCGACCCGCAGCGGAATAAAAGTCGGGGCATAATTGGGTTATCACCAAAGCTCATGATGTTTACTAAGATGTTTCATATTTATTAAATTCAAATTACAAACTTAAATATCCAAAACAAAATTCATACAATTACAAGAAAATGAAACTACATAATTATTCCAAAGCATAAACTTGTTTATTCTTCTAGGCCTTCCTAAGTGTTTCCTGTCTCAGGTGGATCACCTGTATCATGTGTAAAACGGGGGAGATTTTGGGTCAACAAAAGTTGGCGAGTGAACCTTGATAAAACATTTTTACTAATTTCTTGTTTTATTTAATAAAGAAAAATCGTGCAATACACATGTGAGCAAACATATATAGATAAACAATCACAAACCACTTTGGATGAGTATATGACATGAATGATGATGTATGTGAGATCAAGGCTCAATCAAACGGAGCCGATCTAATGAGGCTCCTGATGCTCAACCCGTATCCCACGGGGAACTGATGGGCCTAATGAAATGTGTGCACTGAAAATGATAAATCCAATCTACATATAATTCACACGACAATTGATACACATTTGATATACATTTGATCACGGATATGATGTATGCACAAGTGTTTAAATAAAATAAAAGAATTATACGACACATGATACACCCCAAAACATGATTAAAATGGGGAATTGGTAGAGATTCACTCACAATGGGTGCGTTCTTTGATGACGTTGAATGCGCATGAATTTATGATTCAATCGACGAGGGAAAACTAACCTAGATAATAACAAAATGATTTGATAAATAAATAAATTTTATTTGAGATTAATATTTTTAATTAGTGCTCTTAGTGGGATTTTTAGATTTATTTTTGTGAGTTTAAGGAAATTTTCTAACTTTAAAAATCCTATTTTTAAGTATTTTTAATTAATTTTCCAATTAAATAAATAAATAAAAATAATAAAAAAGGTTGACTTTCTGACAGTTGACCGGGTCTGACAGGTCAGATTGTGTTTATTCTGTGCGGCTAGTGAGGTTCGAACTCGGGACCTCTCGTATACGTGCACGCAGCTCTACCAACTGAGCTACGTGTCTAACCTGAAATATTCTCTGTTTTAATTTATATATATATACTAATTAACTTTAACCTTATTTGGTTTTTATTAAAAATCATTTATATGGCCGAACCGGTTGCAGAGACCCGGAGTCGAACTCGGGACCTTCGGTTCGAGTGCGCACAGCCCAACCAGTTGGGCTGTGTGTCTAATCCGCTTAACTACTGGATTATATTCCTCTTATATACATTCTGTGGATTGATCTGAATAGGTTTTAAAACAGTTGGTTTTATTTCAGAAAGTCGGTAACATGTGCGATTCGAACTCAGGATGTGTGTATTGTATTTGCACACAGTCCACCGCTGGACTGTGTGTCTAACCCGGTTAAATATCCGTTTATAATTATACTAATATACATTTTCATCTTCATCTTCTTCGCTTACAAAAATACAGAACAGTGAAATCCGACTGTTCTGTTTAATCGATCACAACTTATACTTGATTGAAATGGAAAGAAAATTAAGTGATATGGTATACCAAAACAGCGAGTTTGCTTCAGATTTCTGGCAAGATTTCGTCAGCTCTGATTTGCGGATTCCGGCTGAGTGAACTGTTTAACAGTTTAGATTATTATGTTGAGCAATTAGATTACCAATCAAGAGATAGCAAGAAAGGTTTAGATGATTGTACCGATTAGGAGTAAGGCTTCGGTTCTCCGGTGATATTCCGGCGAGTGCGAGAATTTCCGGCGACGTGTTCTGAGTGGACTAAAGCTTCATGAGTGAGCGTGATTCTGAGCAAAAAGTTTACAAGGTGTTTGGGTGGGTATTTGTAGTGGAAACAGGCCGATTGGGTGTTATGCGACGGTTATAACTGATGTCGAAATCAGTTTACGCGTTTCAGTCAAGGGAAAAAGGCAACATTAGCGGAGTCTTGGTTTTTCTCCGGCAATTTCGCGTTCTGAGTGCGCGTTGATTTCCGGTTTTGATTTCGGGTTTACTTTAAGTATTATTTGTTTCAGTATTTGTCACAAAGAAAGTGTGTGGCGGAGTGGTGTGGTGTGTGTTTGTGTTTGTGGGAGACCCGGGTTCGAGACCCGGCGGCTCCATTTTATTTTCTATTCACTTATTTTTATTATTTATTAATTATGGTTTTTAAATTCTAAATTGTCTATTAATTATGTATTATTTAAAATAATCCGAACAATAAATACGCAACGAAAATTTATAACTGAATACTTGGTTATTAAACGAAGCGGGTTTTGAAACCCGTTTTTCGACAAATGTTACAGTATCCCCTACTTTTAGGAATTTCGTCCCGAAACTTAAGTAGTAGTGGTAACTGGAAAGAGATGCGGGTATTTTTCGCGCATTGAGTCTTCACGTTCCCAAGTAAACTCGTGTCCTCGTTTCGACTCCCAACGTACCCTGACAATTGGAATACGACTTTGCCTTAAATGCTTCTCTCCGAAGTCCATGATTTCTACCGGTCTTTCAACGAAGTGAATCGATTCATCGACTTGAATGTCTTCTAGAGGAATATGGAGGTTTTCATCGGCGAGGCACTTTTTCAAGTTTGATACGTGGAATGTGGGACGAATTCTGTTGAGCTCTTCTGGTAGGTCAAGCTTGTATGTTACAGGACCTACTCTTTCGAGTATCTTGAAAGGTCCTACGTAACGTGGTGCTAGCTTGCCCTTCTGGCCAAAACAAACCACTCCCTTCCACGGTGATATTTTTAAAAGTACTTGATCACCAATGTCAAACTCCAAGGGCTTTCGTCGTTTGTCTGCATAGCTCTTTTGACGACTTTGAGCCGCTAGAAGATTGTTTCGAATTTGAAGGACCTTGTCGGTTGTTTCTTGAATTAATTCTGGACCCGTGATTTACGCTTCCCCAATTTCGTGCCAACATACTGGAGATCGGCACTTACGACCATATAAAGCTTCGAAAGGAGCCATGCCGATACTTGAATGATAGCTATTGTTGTACGAAAATTCCACTAATGGTAGATAGCGTCCCAGTTCCCTTTGAAGTCTATGACACATGCTCGCAGCATGTCTTCAAGGGTTTGGATGGTGCGTTCAGATTGGCCATCAGTTTGAGGATGAAAGCGGTACTGAGGTCTAATCGTGTACCCAAGGCGGTTTGTACGGCTCGCCATGTTCGTGAAGTGAAACGACCATCACGGTCTGAAATGATGCTTAATGGTACACCATGACGGCTTACGATCTCGCTGATGTAGATACGAGCTAACTTCTCGTTCTTGAAGTCATCGCGAATCGGAATGAAGTGAGATGACTTTGTAAGACGATCGATTATTACCCATATGGTGTCATACCCACTGGAGGTGCGAGGTAACCCGGTAATGAAATCCATGGTTATGTTTTCCCACTTCCATACAGGTATTTCGGGTTGGACTAGAAGTCCTGAAGGTCTTTGATGTTCAGCTTTTACTTTGGAACAGGTAAGGCACTTGGAAACAAAAACAGCAATATCCTTTTTCATGCCAGGCCACCAGTAGGTGTATCGTAGGTCTTGATACATCTTGTCGGCTCCTAGGTGTACAGAGTATCGTGTTTTGTGCGCCTCATTCATGAGGAAATCACGAAGGTTATCGCGATCAGGAATCCATATGCAATTTAAATAGTATAGAATACCGTCGGATTTGGTTTCGATTTTGAGTTCAGCTCCACATGACAGTTCATCGCGTACATCATTTTTTATTACAGAAACATGTTGAGCTGCTCGGATTCGATCTTTGATGTCGGTTATGATTTGCGAACAGAGAAGACGAATGGAGTTCGCATAACCTTTTTGACTGAGCGCATCGACCACTACGTTTGCCTTGCCAGGATGATACCGAATTTCACAGTCGTAGTCGTTGAGAAGTTCGACCCATCTTCGTTGCCTCATATTCAACTCCTTTTGGTTGAAGATATGTTGGAGACTCTTGTGGTCAGTGTATATTTCACACTTAGTACCGTCGAGGTAATGTCTCCATATCTTGAGAGCGAACACAACGGCTCCAAGTTCCAGGTCGTGGGTGGTGTAATTCTTCTCGTGAACCTTGAGTTGCCTAGAGGCATAGGCTATCACTTTTCCTCTTTGCATTAATACATAGCCTAGCCCTTGCCCTGATGCGTCGCAATATACTACAAAGTCATCGCAACCTTCAGGGAGTGTGAGGATAGGTGCGTCACAAAGTTTTTGCTTTAGAGTTTGGAAGGCCTCCTCTTGCTTAGGTCCCCATATGAAGGGTTTTCCTTTATGAGTCAAAGCCGTGAGTGGTACAGCAATAAGGGAAAAATTGGCAATGAAGCGTCGATAGTAACCAGCCAAACCAAGAAATGACCTTACCTCGGTAGGGGTACGTGGCGCTTGCCATTCCTACACTGCCTTGATTTTTGAAGGATCAACATGAATTCCCTTGTCATTGACGACATGTCCAAGGAATTGTACTTCTCCAAACCAGAATTCGCATTTTGAGAACTTAGCGTAGAGCTTTTCAGTCCTTAAGAGTGTAAGGATGAGTCGAAGGTGTCGTTCGTGATCGGATTTAGACTTGGAGTAGATAAGGATGTCGTCGATGAAGACTATGACGAAACGGTCGAGGTAGGGTTTGCATACCCTATTCATTAGATCCATGAAGACAGCGGGGGCGTTGGTAAACCGAATGGCATGACCATCAACTCGTAATGACCATAACGAGTCCGGAAAGCGGTTTTGGGGTATCTTCTTCGTGCACTCTGAGCTGATGATAACCAGAACGAAGGTCGATTTTTGAAAAGCAGGTGGCGCCTTGAAGTTGGTCTAGGAGGTCATCGATGCGAGGTAGTGGATAGCGATTTTTAACCGTTAACTTGTTGAGTTCTCTATAATCAATGCACATGCGAAACGTTCCATCTTTCTTCTTCACAAAGAGAATAGGTGCACCCCAAGGCAAGGAGCTAGGACGTATGAATCCTTTGTCAGTCATCTCTTGCAGTTGACTGGCCAGCTCTTGCATTTCGGATGGGGCTAATCTATAAGGAGATTTTACGACTGGTGTAGAACCAGGTACAAGATCGATGTGGAATTCGACTTCTCTCACAGGTGGAAGTCCTGAAATGTCATCGGGAAAGAGTTGTGGGAATTCTTTCACAACTAGGATATCTTCGAGTTTCCTCTCCTTGTTTCCCTTTTTGACGACGTGAGTTAGGAAGGCGACATAGTTCTTGCGGAGATATCTTCGGGCTTGAAGGCAGGACATTAGTTTGAGTCCTTTCGAAGGGGTTTCCCCAAAAATACGTAGGGTCTGACCGTCTGAAGAGGAATGCGAACGAACTTTTCGCGGCATACTACTTCAGCGTGATGCTGGCTGAGCCAGTCCATACCGATTATAACATCGAAACTTCCCAACTTCATAGGAATAAGGTCAATTGGAAAATCGTGATCGTTTAGAGTGAGGGTACAATTGCGTATAATAGAATTTAGTGAAACGGGTTTTCTGTCAACAACTTCCACTGTTAGAGATTCCATGAGATTAACACGAGTTTGGTTGAGGCTAGGTTCAAATTCTAAGGACACGGAGCTCTTATCCGCGCCAGTATCGAATAATATGGATGCATAACTACCATTGATGAGAAACGTACCGTTGACCATGTTGTTGTCAGCCCTAGCTTGGTTGGCATTGATGTTGAAAGCTCTTCCTCTGGCAGGTGGAGGAGCTTGGTTAGCTTGGTTTACCGGGTTTGCTTGTGCTTGGGCATGGATGATGTTCACTAAGCGTGGACAAGTGTTCCTGAAGTGGTTTGGGTCCCCACAGTCGTAACAAGCTCGCATGGTTTGCATCATGGGGTAGTTGGGTTGGTAGTAAGGTTGGGCTACGTGTTGTGTGGGTGGTAGAAGTAAGGGTTGTTGGGCTTGGCCCATTATCTGATTGTGGGTTTGGGTTGGAGGTTGATTGCGGTTCATTCGTTGAAGAGTACGGCAGGTTTGGATGGTGTGACCCGCACGGCCACAGCTTGTGCAATGTTGGTAGGGGTTTTCGGGAGGGTGATGGTATTGACAGCGGTTGCATTTTGGGTGTGGGCCGGTATATGGCTTTTTGAATGGTGCAGCTGGAGGAGCAATTTGGGTGATTGGTGCAGCAGTGATAAGAGGGTTGGTTTGAGTGACAGCGAAATTCTTGCCATTATGTTTCCTCTTACCAGCAAACTTTGAGGATGAGACTGAGTGGTTTGTGTGGGGTCTCTATGGGTGCTTTCTTCTTTTCATCTTTAAATTTGCCGTTTCGAATGCGATTTTCAGTGAGTTCTTCTGACATCCCGGTTTTTCAGATATCTTAAACGCACTACTTCACGGTTATTCATTCCTACGCTAAATGGATTCGGAGATTCAATTTACACGCTTGAAATAATTACGCTAACTTTGTGAACTTATCAAGTGAACTACGTGCTATCTGTATTAAACGTTTATAAGTTCGGTGAGTTATTATGTTATGTTTCGATTTCGTGATTTTTAGTTATAAAAATATATATATAGTAAATATATAGACGAATCGAACCGAGCCGTGAAGCGAGTCGACCTCATTTCCTTGCGACTCAAGGGATTAACCAAAACTTGAGGTTCAAGTTAAAGACCCAAACCGCCCCACCCAAGCCCTTTGCGGCCGCAAGGACCAAACCGCAAACCCTTTTCCCTTTCTTTTCCTTCTTGCACTATATATGCATGTGTTATGTTTCAAAAAAAAAAAATACACACACAAACCCTAGCTCTAAACCAGCCGACGGCAGCCTTCTTCCCACTCTTCCTCTCGGTCGCGACAGCCTTCCCACTCTTCCTCTCGGTCGCAATCTTCTTCAACATCCGAATCGACTCCCATCTTGTTCCCGGTTCATTAATCTTCATTGTTAAAGGTTAGGGTTTGTCATTGTTTTGCAAAGGTATATTAGGGTTTATAAACTCTTGATCACGCTTGTATGTAATGGTAGAATCTTTATTATGAAAGTGTATGATGTTTAGTTCGATAAATTATGCGAGTTTGCGATTATGATGATTAGTTGGAATCAAGAATCATTAGGCTGCGTTTTGTGATAAAAACCATATATTATGATTAGGGTTTGCATGAGTATGATTTACATGATGATATATGATTGATAAATCTGTTCTTGATCGTTTATATTTAACGTCTCGATTGTTTAAGCGTGTTATATTGCGATAAAATGTTGAAATCAGGATGCTGAATGGTGTTTACAGCCAGCTTCAACTGTCTGTAACTTGTTTATTATTTATCGAAAAACAGATTTTCTAAAGCCTAAAACGTATATTTTTGAAAAACGCTTCTAATGGCGCTGGATTCATATTTTTCTGAGGTTGTTTGATATTTTTAAGTGGTCAATTAAGTGCAGTAACTGAAGCTGTGAAAATTCTGAAAATTTGTTAGTTGTTTATCGAGTCGGATCTCATAATCTGTAGAGAGTCGAATCACGAAATTTGCACAGCAACTGGAGGTGGAAATTTCCGGAAACTCCCACTGGAATTTTGTTAATTGGATGAACGGTGATTTTTAAATAAATTCTTCCGTGGACTGTAGTCAGAAAGCGACGAATCTGACTGCAGCCTAGTATATTAATAATTATGAATAATTAGTAAATTGTTAGGACTTGAAAATTTTACATACAATTCTAAAGTTTAGTTGTCACCTTCTGTAAAAAAAATTGGAATTTTTGGAACGTTGGAACTATTATATAAAAATCCTCGAAAACAGCCTAATTATGAGTATACAAGCTGAAACTTAATAACTTGCGAATGTGTGTACCAAAGTGTTGCATGGATTGAATTGTGTTCATTATAGGTTGGTTTGATCACTATGTTGGTATGATGATACTTGCATGCATGATTGGGTTTTAGGATTTGTTATTGTGTGTATAGCATTGTGTGTTAGTTATGTGTAGGGTTTGTATTGGTGTGCTCACACACTAACTTTAAATCAATTGACTTGTTAGGACGCAATTAACGGTCCCATAATTTGCTACTTCTGTGTTACACTAATCGAGCAACTAAACGTGAGTTCACGGCCCTAATTTTATCCGGTTTTAAACAACAGGGGGAGAAACATGTATACACTCTACAACTCTATCTCTTTACGTTATACGAAATTAACGTCATTAAACTATTCGGTAACTAAGTTAATGTTAATGTACGTTATGGTCACTAAGCAGCTATATCACACAAGTCCTCGACAAACTCTCGGATCGTTAGTATTGGGTTAGATAGAGGGGAAATTATAAGTAGTACTACTTGGCCCGACAAGCCCCACCCGAGCTAGTCGCGCTAGCCGACCGGGTATGGTCAACGGGTGATTAATTTGGCCTAACTTCGCAATGGTCAGTGATAGGCCTGGCAACACGGAGGCACAACAGTCAGCTTCGATCGCGAACACTTACGTGACATAACTTTAGGCTCGCTACCTACAAGTTAACATTGGACTTAATTACGAATCAACGATATTAATCCAGGTTAGGGATAATGGAACCAACAACATTATTATTCCGGGTTAGGAATAATGGAACATAATTATTATTCCGGGTAAGGAATAATGGAAGCATCAGTATTATTCCGGGTTGGGAATAATGGAACTAAATCGTTATCCCGGGTTAGGGATAACGGGGGAAACAAACTTATAACCGAACAATTTAACTTATGAAAACCTGTGAACTCACTCTTCTTTAATGTTGACACTTGTTTCTTTACATGTTTCTCAGGACGCTAGGAGCTCTAGGTGCACTCACTTGCGTTGATCAAGACATCTTTTTATGGAGTCTCATTTATGAATATTATTTGGGGTTTTCTTTAGTTTTGGCGTTTTAGTTGGCGCCCGTTCCTTTACCTTTCTTTAATGCTTCTGCTCAACTTTAAAAACTAATGCTTCCGCTAAACATTGAAACCAAACTAAGACAATTTAAAATTAACTATGAATGGTTAAACAAATGATTTTGGAAAACGTATAAACAAATCATATAGAGTCGTTCGACGTTACTAGTGTCTCAGATTCTGGTTTGTTCACACGCCTCGTGGTAAAACTCCGCAAGTGGAAATTGAGGGTGTGACATATTGGTATTAGAGCTTCTAGCTATAGAGAACCAGGTTTGCATTAAAAGTAGACCTAAACTATAGCTGATTACACGACACTAGACTTAGTTTGGCACTGAACTGTGATATCTTGTTATGTGTTGTACTACAACTATGTTATGTAAAATATAAATGCATATTGAAATAAACGCAACTCGTAACTAACTACACAACCAACAGGCAATGTCATCATCATCATCATCCGACAAACTTTTGCAACCAAGGGCGCCGGGGAAGGCACCTATGGTGGAACCCTCACCACCTCATGGCGTGGAGACACGCTCAGCTGTGAGAAAAAGGCTTGCTCTAGGGGAGGAGTCGTCCTCCCGCCGACCATCGCGATGCCGGTCAAACCGGTTAACTCGTTAGAAGTAGGGAACGACCTACTTAGAGATATGATAAGAAAGCAACAAGAACAACTAGAGAGAATGCATGAAACCATCCTAGCACAGGGATGGATGATACGACAATTAACTAGTAAGACTGGATCGCTCGAGGAAGAGCAACATGAGAGTAAGATAGCTCGTAACACTTTAGCTAGAGATATTCGTGCTGAGCAGCTAAGGGCTGTCTGGCTCGAAGACAGAGTTCTTGAGTCTAGCTGGAGAATTCAAGAACTAGAACAGAATCAGGCACCTGTACCAGTACCCGCACCAGCACCGGCCCCTCCAGTGCCGGTAGAGGAGGATCCAGAGGAGGATCCTGAGGAGGATCCGGAGGAAGACCCGGCTATAGAAGCTGGAAACGCCGAAGGATGACGGCAACGATAGCGATTTGGGGGATGGAGACGTAGAAGACTGACACGCCTCGCTTATTCCATTTGCTTTCCTTCAGTCTATTTATTTTCCTACTTATGTTTAAACTTGAGATTTTATAGTAAACTGATATGTTTGGTTGGCATTTTGTAAGATGTTGAAATTTTATTTAATCGAATATTTCTTCTGACTGTTTAATTTATTTGGGTTGACATAATTTGAGGAATTATTTAAGTATGGAATAGGATAACTATATTGGATATATAGACTTATCGGTGTGTGTTTATGTTGTCTTACGAAGATCTAAAATGGCAACTGGACGTCGCGGAAACCTCAACATGACGCCAGAAGAATTAGCCGCAATGATCCAAGAACACGTGAATGCTGCTCTAGCAGGTGTTCAAAACCAACCAGCAGGTAACCATTATTAAATTTTCATGGGAAAATCTAATAGTTGGGCTAGTAGAATTTCTCGCTGACTACCTGTCCTCTGTCAGCAGGAGGGGGTCTTAACCCCTACAAAATGTTTCTCGATGCGAAGCCGAGCAAATTCACGGGTGCAGAAGGACCCATAGGACTGGTCTGATGGATTGAAAAGTCCGAATCAGTGTTCGAAATGTGCAATTGTCTGGAGGCCAACAAGGTCAAGTATGCTGCCTCAACGTTGGAGGATGGGGCACTAACTTGGTGGAATGCACAAGTCCAAACGCGTGGGCTTATTGCTGCAAATGCAATGGCCTGGGCTGAGTTTAAGGCCCTAATCAAAGAGGAGTACTGTCCGCGAGACAGGGTTCAATAGTTGGAGCAAACATTATGGACCACAAGATGGTGGGATCTGAAATTGAAGCATACACAGCGAAACATCATGACCTGGTATTTCTATGTCCCGATCTGGCCAACACCATGGAGAAACGACTCGAGTTTTACCTTGGGGGTCTGGTCCCCGAGATCCAGGGTATGGTAATGGCTAGCAACCCTGCGACTGAGCATCAAGCAATCAGGTTGGCGCACAACTTCACCGATAAGGCGATGGAACAAAAGAAGTTGCCATCTCGGGGTACGACTGAAGTTGCCCCTGAAAATAAAAGAAAGTTTGAAGACTCGTCTGCTCGACAGTCTTCGTCAGCCCAGTCACAGCAAGGGAACCAGAAACGGTTCAATAATTTCAACAGTCACCGGGGTCACAATAATCAGCCCGCCAACAACAACCAGAACATAAGCGGCTATGTAGGTCGAAAGCCGCAGTGTAATCGCTGTAACCTTCATCATCACGGACCTTGTGCCGGAAATCGCTGCCAACGATGTGGCAAAGTGGGACATGCGGCAAAGGATTGTCGCGGGGAAATCATGTCCCGACAAAATCAGAATCAGCACCAGGGTCAGCAGCAGGGTATTAACCGGGGGTGCTATCAGTGTGGTAGCACTGCCCACTTCAAACGAGACTGCCCACAGCTTCGCAACAACAACAACAATGGTGGGAACAACAACAATCACAACAACCACAACAACAACAATAACAACAACAACAATGGAAATGGTGGCACAGGGGGTGCCAAAGGTCGTGCATTTACGCTAGGCCGCGGAGAGGCCAGAAACGACTCGAACGTGGTCACCGGTAAGTTTCCCCTTAATGAACATTTTGCTACTGTGCTTTTTGATACGGGTGCGGATAGGAGTTTTATATCTTAGTCTTTTAGGAAGAACCTAAATCTCACACCTAAACCCCTAGAGACCCCTTACGTCATAGAACTAGCCGATAGTAAATCTGTAGATATGACCCATATAGTATCCGGCTGTCAACTCAAACTCGCGGGTCACCCCTTTACCATTGATCTGATGACAACTACTCTGGGTAGTTTTGACGTGGTAGTCGGAATGGACTGGCTATCCGACGTCCGAGCTGAAGTTCTCTGCTTCGAAAAATCTATCCGTATTCTGCTCTCTAACGACGAAATCTTGACGGTGCAAGGCGAGAAGGCAGGTGCCGTCACAAACATCATCTCTTACATGCAAGCACAGAAGTATCTTCAGAGGAAGAACTCCTTCGCTTTGCTCGCACTGGTTACCGAACAGCCTAAGGACGAGAAACGTATAGAAGACATCCCTGTCGTCCGTGATTTTTCCGATGTATTTCCAGAGGAGTTACCTGGTCTTCGACCAAATCGACAAGTGGAGTTTGAAATCGAATTGGCGAACCATGGAACTCCTATCGCCAAGGCCCCATACCGCCTAGCTCCAGTCGAGCTGCAAGAGCTGTCTACCCAACTTCAGGAACTGTTAGAAAAAGGATTTATCCGACCTAGTACTTCGCCATGGGGAGCTCCAGTCCTTTTTGTCAAGAAGAAGGACGGGACCTTCCGCATGTGCATCGACTACAGGGAACTCAATAAGGTTGCTGTCAAGAACCGATACCCATTACCTCGCATCGACGATCTCTTTGACCAACTTCAAGGGTCAAGCTACTACTCCAAGATTGATCTACGGTCCGGTTATCACCAGTTACACGTCAGGGAGGAGGATATCGCTAAGACGGCATTTCGTACTCGGTATGGCCATTATGAGTTCTTGGTCATGCCCTTCGGTCTCACCAACGTACCCGCGGTGTTCATGGACCTCATGAACCGTGTGTGTAAACCATATCTCGACAAGTTTGTCATTGTGTTCATCGATGACATACTCATCTACTCTAAAGGTGAAGCAGAACATGCTGAACATCTACGATTACTGCTGGAATTACTTCAACAGGAGAAACTATATGCCAAGCTTTCAAAGTGTGATTTCTGGATTCGGGAAGTTCAGTTCCTCGGGCATATCGTGAATGAAAAGGGTATCCACGTCGACCCCGCCAAGATTGAAGCTATCAAAAACTGGGAAGCACCCAGGACACCGATGGAGATCCGCCAATTTTTGGGTTTGGCTGGTTACTACAGACGTTTCATCTAGGGATTTTCAAAGATCGCGCAACCGCTTACCACCCTCACCCAGAAAGGCATCAAGTACGCTTGGGGTGACAAGCAGGAAGCGGCATTTCAATTGCTGAATCCGAAGCTTTGCAGTACACCCATTCTGTCCTTGCCGGAAGGGACTGATGATTTTGTAGTATATTGTGATGCTTCCATTCAGGGATTGGGATGCGTACTCATGCAACGTGATAAGGTCATCGCGTATGCGTCCCGACAATTGAAGGTTCACGAGAAAAACTACACAACACATGACCTGGAATTGGGAGCAGTGGTGTTTGCGCTTAAGATTTGGAGACACTACCTATATGGAACAAAGTGCACAATCAATACAGATCACAAGAGCCTCCAACACATCTTTGACCAGAAGGAGTTGAACATGCGACAGCGTCGCTGGGTCGAACTCTTGAACGATTATGAATGTGCCATTCGGTATCACCCGGGTAAAGCTAACGTGGAGCACTACAGTTCACCATTCATTCGGGGTTACCCGAACAGATACGTGACGCGCAGTTAGAAGCAGTTAAGGAAGAAAACATCCAGGCCGAATCGGTGGGAAAAATGGAAAGCGATTGGGAAGTAAAACCCAATGGAGCCCGGTATTTCATGATCGTATATGGGTACCTCTCTACGGAGACCTCAGAAAGCTAGTCATGGACGAAGCTCACAAATCCCGATACTCTGTCCATCCTGGTTCGGATAAGAAGTATCAAGACCTTAAAGCTGCGTACTGGTGGCCCAACATGAAAGCTGATATAGCCACCTACGTGAGCAAGTGTTTGACTTGTGCAAAAGTCAAGGTAGAGTATCAGAAGCCATCGGGGCTACTTCAACAACTTGAGATCCCAGTGTGGAAATGGGATCAGATCTCGATGGACTTCATCACTAAACTCCCGCGAACTTTGGGTGGTTGCGATACCATCTGGGTAATTGTGGATCGTTTAACTAAGTCCGCACACCTTCTAGCGATTAAAGAAACAGATAAGATGGATAAGTTGACTCGCATCTACATTAAGGAAGTAGTTTCTCGGCACGGAGTGCCAACGTCCATCATCTCAGACAGAGATGCTCGTTTCACGTCCAACTTTTGGCAGTCACTTCAGAAAGCGTTGGATACACGCTTAGATATGAGCACAGCTTATCACCCTCAGACTGATGGTCAAAGCGAAAGGACCATACAGACCTTGGAAGACATGCTTAGGGCATGCGTGGTAGACTTCGGGAATAGTTGGGAAATCCATCTGCCTTTAGTGGAATTCTCGTATAACAACAGTTACCATACGAGTATATTGGCAGCACCGTTTGAGGCATTATACGGTCGTAAATGTAGATCACCGGTCTGTTGGGCAGAAGTCGGTGAAAGTCAAATCACAGGCCCTGAGTTGATACTTGAGGCTACTGAAAAGATTGTACAAATCAGAAACCGCATGGCGGCGGCACGAGATCGACAGAAAAGCTACGCTGATCAACGACGCAAACCACTCGAATTTCAAGTAGGCGACCGCGTCCTACTGAAGGTGTCATCCTGGAAGGGTGTAATCCGTTTTGGGAAACGAGGAAAACTAAACCCATGGTACGTAGGCCCGTTTGTGATCTTGAAACGTATCGGACCCGTAGCTTATCAATTAGACCTTCCTGCCGAACTCAGTGGAGTTCACAACGTTTTTCACGTGTCAAATTTGAAGAAGTGTCTATCAGATGAAACCCTAGTCATTCCATTGGATGAGATTCAAGTGGATGAACAACTGCACTTTGTGGAACAACCTATCGAGATCATGGATCGTGAGATCAAGACTCGAAGGCACAGCAAGATTCCGATCGTCAAGGTTCGTTGGGACTCTAAGCGTGGACCGGAGTTCACGTGGGAAAGAGAGAACCAAATGAAAAGCAAATACCCACACCTTTTTGCAGCTGAGCAGCAAGCTAACGATACCACCAACTAAATTTTCGGAACGAAAATTCTTTCAACATGGGGATGATGTGACAACCTGGGAATTTCTTGTAATTTCGTGTACCATTGTTAACGAACTAAATCTTTGTGCGTGGCACTCTAAACCTGTGCGTTGCATTCTAAACCGCGTTTACTCAATTTTTGGGATGAAAATTCTTTCAACATGGGGATAATGTGACATCCCGGTTTTTCAGATATCTTAAACGCACTACTTCACGGTTATTCATTCCTACGCTAAATTGATTCGGAGATTTAATTTATACGCTTGAAATAATTACGCTAACTTTGTGAACTTATCAAGTGAACTACGGGCTATGTGTATTAAACGTTTATAAGTTCGGTGAGTTATTATGTTATGTTTCGATTTCGTGATTTTTAGTTATAAATATATATATATAGTAAATATATAGACGAATCGAACCGAGCCGCGAAACGAGTCGACCTCATTTCCTTGCGACTCAAGGGATTAACCAAAACTTGAGGTTCAAGTTAAAGACCCAAACCGCCCCACCCAAGCCCTTTGCATCCACAAGGGCCAAACCGCAAACCCTTTTCCTTTTCTTTTCCTTCTTGCACTATATATGCATGTGTTATGTTTCAAAATAAAACACAAACACACAAACCCTAGCTCTAAACCAGCCGACGGCAGCTTTCTTCCCACTCTTCCTTTCGGTCGCGACAGCCTTCCCACTCTTCCTCTCGGTCGCTATCTTCTTCAACATCCGAACCGACTCCCATCTCGTTCCCGGTTCATTAATCTTCATTGTTAAAGGTTAGGGTTTGTCATTGTTTTGCAAAGTCATATTAGGGTCTATAAACTCTTGATCATGCTTGTATGTAATGGTAGAATCTTTATTATGAAAGTGTATGATGTTTAGTTCGATAAATTATGCGAGTTTGCGATTATGATGATTAGTTGGAATCAAGAATCATTAGGCTGCGTTTTGTGATAAAAACCATATATTATGATTAGGGTTTGCATGAGTATGATGTACATGATGATATATGATTGAT
Source organism: Scalesia atractyloides (assembly GCA_947069175.1). NCBI lineage: Eukaryota > Viridiplantae > Streptophyta > Magnoliopsida > Asterales > Asteraceae > Scalesia > Scalesia atractyloides. The sequence goes on along the minus strand of CAMTDV010000019.1, from coordinate 36,904,376 downwards.
AAATCTGTTCTTGATCGTTTATATTTAACGTCTCGATTGTTTAAGCGTGTTATATTGCGATAAAATGTTGAAATCAGGATGCTGAATGGTGTTTACAGCCAACTTCAACTGTCTGTAACTTGGTTATTATTTATCGAAAAACGGATTTTCTGAAGCCTAAAACGTATATTTTTTAAAATCGCTTCTAATGGCGCTGGATTCATATTTTTCTGAGGTCGTTTGATATTTTTAAGTGGTCAATTAAGTGCAGTAACTGAAGCTGTGAAAATTCTGAAAATTTGTTAGTTGTTTATCGAGTCGGATCTCATAATCTGTAGAGAGTCGAATCACGAAATTTGCACAGCAACTGGAGATGGAAATTTCCGGGAAACTCCCACTGGAATTTTGTTAATTGGATGAACGGTGATTTTTAAATAAATTCTCCGTGGACTGCAGTCAGAAATCGACGAATCTGACTGCAGCCTAGTATATTAATAATTATGAATAATTAGTAAAGTGTTAGGACGTGAAAAATTTACAAAAAATTATAAAGTTTAGTTGTCACCTTTTGTAAAAAAATTGGAATTTTTGGAACGTTGGAACTATTTTATAAAAATCCTCGAAAGCAGCCTAATTATGAGTATACAAGCTGAAACAGTTACCATACGAGTATATCGGCAGCACCGTTTGAAGCATTATACGGTCGTAAATGTAGATCACCGGTCTGTTGGGCAGAAGTCAGTGACAGTCAACTCACAGGCCCTGAGTTGATACTTGAGGCTACTGAAAAGATTTTACAAATCAGAAACCCATGGCGGCGGCACGAGATCGACAGAAAAGCTACGCTGATCAACGACGCAAACCACTCGAATTTCAAGTAGGCGACCGCGTCCTACTGAAGGTGTTCACCCTGGAAGGGTGTAATCTGTTTTGGGAAACGAGGAAAACTAAACCCATGGTACGTAGGCCCGTTTGTGATCTTGAAACGTATCGGACCCGTAGCTTATCAATTAGACCTTCCTGCCGAACTCAATGGAGTTCACAACGTTTTTCACGTGTCAAATCTGAAGAAATGTCTATCAGATGAAACCCTAGTCATTCCATTGGATGAGATTCAAGTGGATGAACAACTGCACTTTGTGGAACAACCTATCGAGATCATGGGTCGTGAGATCAAGACTCGAAGGCACAGCAAGATTCCGATCGTCAAGGTTCGTTGGGACTCTAAGCTGGACCGGAGTTCACGTGGGAAAGAGAGGACCAAATGAAAAGCAAATACCCACACCTTTTTGCAGCTGAGTAGCAAGCTAACGTTACCACCAACTAAATTTTCGGGACAAAAATTCTTTCAACATGGGGATGATGTGACAACCTGGGAATTTCTTGTAATTTCGTGTACCATTGTTAACGAACTAAATCTTTCTGCGTGGCACTCTAAACCTGTGCGTTGCATTCTAAACCGCGTTTACTCAATTTTTGGGACAAAAATTCTTTCAACATGGGGATAATGTGATATCCCGGTTTTTCAGATATCTTAAACGCACTACTTCACGGTTATTCATTCCTACGCTAAATTGATTCGGAGATTTAATTTACACGCTTGAAATAATTACGCTAACTTTGTGAACTTATCAAGTGAACTACGTGCTATGTGTATTAAACGTTTATAAAGTTCGGTGAGTTATTATGTTATGTTTCGATTTCGTGATTTTTAGTTATAAAAATATATATATAGTAAATATATAGACGAATCGAACCGAGCCGCGAAACGAGTCGACCTCATTTCCTTGCGACTCAAGGGATTAACCAAAACTTGAGGTTCAAGTTAAAGACCCAAACCGCCCCACCCAAGCCCTTTGCAGCCGCAAGGACCAAACCGCAAACCCTTTTCCTTTTCTTTTCCTTCTTGCACTATATATGCATGTGTTATGTTTCAAAAAATAAAACACACACACACAAACCCTAGCTCTAAACCAGCCAACGGCAGCCTTCTTCCCACTCTTCCTTTCGGTCGCGACAGCCTTCCCACTCTTCCTCTCGGTCGCGATCTTCTTCAACATCCGAATCGACTCCCATCTCGTTCCCGGTTCATTAATCTTCATTGTTAAAGGTTAGGGTTTGTCATTGTTTTGCAAAGTCATATTAGGGTTTATAAACTCTTGATCATGCTTGTATGTAATGGTAGAATCTTTATTATGAAAGTGTATGATGTTTAGTTCGATAAATTATGCGAGTTTGCATTTTGTGATATGATGATTAGTTGGAATCAAGAATCATTAGGCTGCATTTTGTGATAAAAACCATATATTATGATTAGGGTTTGCATGAGTATGATGTACATGATGATATATGATTGATAAATCTGTTCTTGATCGTTTATATTTAACGTCTCGATTGTTTAAGCGTGTTATATTGCGATAAAATGTTGAAATCAGGATGCTGAATGGTGTTTACAGCCAACTTCAACTGTCTGTAACTTGGTTATTATTTATCGAAAAACGGATTTTCTGAAGCCTAAAACGTATATTTTTTAAAATCGCTTCTAATGGCGCTGGATTCATATTTTCCTGAGGTCGTTTGATATTTTTAAGTGGTCAATTAAGTGCAGTAACTGAAGCTGTGAAAATTCTGAAAATTTGTTAGTTGTTTATCGAGTCGGATCTCATAATCTGTAGAGAGTCGAATCACGAAATTTGTACAGCAACTGGAGATGGAAATTTCCGGGAAACTCCCACTAGAATTTTGTTAATTGGATGAACGGTGATTTTTAAATAAATTCTCCCGTAGACTGCAGTCAAAAAGCGACGAATCTGACTGCAGCCTAGTATATTAATAATTATGAATAATTAGTAAAGTGTTAGGACTTGAAAATTTTACATAAAATTCTATAGTTTAGTTTTCACCTTCTTAAAAAAAATTGGAATTTTTGGAACGTTGGAACTATTTTATAAAAATCCTCGAAAACAGCCTAATTATGAGTATACAAGCTGAAACTTAATAACTTGCGAATGTGTGTACCAAAGTGTTGCATGGATTGAATTGTGTTCATGATAGGTTGGTTTGATCACTATGTTGGTATGATGATACTTGCATGCATGATTGGGTTTTAGGATTTGTTATTGTGTGTACCGCATTGTGTGTTAGTTATGTGTAGGGTTTGTATTGGTGTGCTCACACACTAACTTTAAATCAATTAACTTGTTAGGACGTAATTAACGGTCCCATCATTTGCTACTTCTGTGTTACACTAACCGAGCAACTAAAGGTGAGTTCACGGCCCCTAATTTTATCCGGTTTTAAACAACAGGGGGAGAAACATGTATATACTCTACAACTCTATCTCTTTACGTTATACGAAATTAACGTCGTTAAACTATTCGGTAACTAAGTTAATGTTAATGTACGTTATGGTCACTAAGCAGCTATATCACACAAGTCCTCGACAAACTCTCGGATCGTTAGTATTGGGTTAGATAGTGGGGAAATTATAAGTAATACTACTGGGCCCGACAAGCCCCACCCGAGCTAGTCGCGCTAGCCGACCGGGTATGGTCAATGGGTGATTAATTTGGCCTAACTTCGCCATGGTCAGTGATAGGCCTGGCAACACGGAGGCACAACAGTCAGCTTCGATCGCGAACACTTATGTGACATAACTTTAGGCTCGCTACCTACATGTTAACATTGAACTTAATTACGAATCAACGATATTATTCCGGGTTAGGGATAATGGAACCAACAACATTATTATTCCGGGTTAGGAATAATGGAACATAATTATTATTCCGGTAAGGAATAATGGAACCATCAGTATTATTCCGGGTTGGGAATAATGGAACTAAATCCTTATCCCGGGTTAGGGATAACAAGGGAAACAAACTTATAACCGAACAAATGAACTTATGAAAACCTGTGAACTCACTCTTCTTTAATGTTGACACTTGTTTCTTTACATGTTTCTCAGGACGCTAGGAGCTCTAGGTGCACTCACTTGCATTGATCAAGACATCTTTTTATCGAGTCTCATTTATGAATATTGTTTGGGTTTTTCTTTAGTTTTGGCGTTTGTGTTGGCGCCCGTTCCTTTACCTTACTTTAATGCTTCCGCTCAACTTTAAAAACTAATGCTTCCGCTAAACATTGAAACCAAACTAAGACAATTTAAAATTAACTATGAATGGTTAAACAAATGATTTTGGAAAACGTATAAACAAATCATATAGAGTCGTTCGACGTTACTAGTGTCTCAGATTCTGGTTTGTTCACACGCCTCGCGGTAAAACTCCGCAAGTGGAAATTGAGGGTGTGACAGTTCTGTAGCTAACTCCATCGCGGCTTCAAGTGTTGCAGGCGATGTGCTTAAAACCGAATCTTGGATTTTCGAGGGGAGACCTCGAATGTAATGTTCAACCAAGCGGTACAAAGGGGTGAACAAATTAGGGATCATCTGGTTCAGCTCGAGAAATCTCTTATTATAGGATGTGTGATCTCCTTCCTTTTGTTTCAGTGAGTGGAATTCGTCTTCCAGTTTTTTGATTCGCTTCTTGGACAGAAGCGTCTTGTCATGAGTTCCCTTAACTCTTCCCATGTTAAGGCCATGGCATCTTCAACTTCTCGCTTACCTTTTTCCGTGTTCCACCAGGTAAGGGCTACCCCAAACAGTCTTCCAGTTGCATAACGTACCTTACGATCCTCGGGACAATCGCAATTGAGGAAAGTGTTCTCCATTTCTTCAAACCAGTGAAGGAGGGCGGTAACACCTTCGGTCCCTTCATACTTTGGGAGATCGCAAGATTTGAAGTGTTTGTAGGAGCACTTTTTGGAAGGAGGGTTGGCGACACTCTGGTCTTCTTGATTGGAAGGGTTGATGGGATTTGCGGTGAGAGCTTGTTGAACTTGAATCACGATGTCAGGAAGCACTGCGGCCATTTGTTTAGCAATTTGTGTGGCCAAGCATTCATTTGATCTTCCTGACTTTCTACCTCCACGTAGTTGCCTAGCCGACATCTACAGGAACATACATAGGAAGATTGTGAGTTTAAGAATTTTCTAGGTGTCATGTGTCGTAAAAAGAATGAAAAACAACATAATTGGCAATAATTTAACTACATCCTAAGATGTCTTGGGTTTGCTCATGTTTGGGCCTCCAATGTCCCCCTTACCGTTGCCTGTGTAGTCATGTGGGCCCCCATGACTATTGGGCTTGGTAGGATTCACATTGGTGTCGGCGGATTAACACTCGCATCACCCGAATGAAAATCGTAAAATATGATTGCGAGATGTATGGTAGGAGGGTGTCCAGGTGTAGACACAATGACAACTCAAAGTGGGGTTAGCTCACACGACATTTGGTATAGCATGCTTTGGCCTAATAGGTCCTTCATACTCTCATCGTAGTCCCCAGGTAGGCAAACTGGTCCTTTATTTTGGATTTATACGAATGCCAAGCCTAGGCAGGACGTTCCGACTACCGGTACTCGTACCCTTCCAGTTACTACATGCCCGTCATGAGAACTCACTTTGATGTGATTTGAAAAATACAAAAATCATTGCAAAAATCATGGGAATCGTGAGGTGTGTGCTCTCATGGATATGATATGTTATGAGGATATGATTCATGATGAGCATTGCATAATAACATATATTTGTGAGCATGCTTGCATAACATTGAGTGTGAAAATAAACATAAAGCATATAAACATCATGAATTTTGTATGTAACGCATAAACAATTTAAAATTTAATCAACTATAGTATAGGCTCTAAGGGTCTAATAACCTATCCTATATCCCTATATAAGCTCTTATACCAATCTGTCACAGCCCGACCTGCAGCGGAATAAAAGTCGGGGCCTAATTGGGTTATCACCAAAGCTCATGATGTTTACTAAGATGTTTCATATTTATTAAATTCAAATTACAAACTTAAATATCCAAAAAAAATTCATACAATTACAAGAAAATGAAACTACATAATTATTCCAAAGCATAAACTTGTTTATTCTTCTAGGCCTTCATAAGTGTTTCCTGTCTCAGCTGGATCACCTGTATCATGTGTAAAACGGGGGAGATTTTGGGTCAACAAAAGTTGGCGAGTGAACCTTGATAAAACATTTTTACTAATTTCTTGTTTTATTTAATAAAGAAAAATTGTACAATAATCACATGTGAGCAAACATATATAGATAAACAATCACAAACCACTTTGGATGAGTATATGACATGAATGATGATGTATGTGAGATCAAGGCTCAATCAAACGGAGCCGATCTAATGAGGCTCCTGATGCTCAACCCGTATCCCACGGGGAACTGATGGGCCTAATGAAATGCGTGCACTGAAAATGATAAATCCAATCTACATATAATTCACACAACAATTGATACACATTTGATATACATTTTATCACGGATATGATGTATGCATAAGTGTTTAAATAAAATAAAAGAATTATACGACACATGATACACCCCAAAACATGATTAAAACGGGGAATTGGTAGAGATTCACTCACAATGGGTGACGTTGAATGCGCACGAATTTATGATTCAATCGACAAGGGAAAACTAACCTAGATAATAACAAAATGATTCGATAAATATATAAATTTTATTTGAGATTAATATTTTTAGTTAGTGCTCTTAGTGGGATTTTTAGATTTATTTTTGTGAGTTTAAGGAAATTTTCTAACTTTAAAAATCCTATTTTTAAGTATTTTTAATTAATTTTCCAATTAAATAAATAAATAAAAATATTAAAAAATGGGTTGACTTTCTGACAATTGACCGGGTCTGACCGGTCAGACTGTGTTTATTCTATGCGGCTAGTGAGGTTCGAACTCGGGACCTCACGTAACGTGCACGCAGCTCTACCAACTGAGCTACGTGTCTAACCTGAAATATTCTCTGTTTTAATTATATATATATACTAATTAACTTTAACCTTATTTGGTTTTTATTAAAAATGATTTATATGGCCGAACCGGTTGCAGAGACCCAGAGTCGAACTCGGGACCTTCGGTTCGAGTGCGCACAGCCCAACCAGTTGGGCTGTGTGTCTATTCCGCTTAACTACTGGATTATATTCCTCTTATATACATTATGTGGACTGATCTGAATAGGTTTCAAAAACGTTGGTTTTATTTCAGAAAGTCGGTAACATGTGCTATTCGAACTCGGGACGTGTGTATTGTATTTGCACACAGTCCACCGCTGGACTGTGTGTCTAACCCGGTTAAACATCCGTTTTTAATTATACTAATATACATTTTCATCTTCATCTTCTTCGCTTAAAAAATACAGAACAGTGAAATCCGACTGTTCTGTTTAATCGATCACAACTTATACTTGATTGAAATGGAAAGAAAATTAAGTGATATGGTATACCAAAACAGCGAGTTTGCTTCAGATTTCCGGCAAGATTTCGTCGGCTCTGATTTGCGGATTCCGGCTGAGTGAACTGTTTAACAGTTTCGATTATTGTGTTGAGCAATTAGATTACTAATCAAGAGATAGCAAGAAAGGTTTAGATGATTGTACCGATTAGGAGTAAGGCTCCGGTTCTCCGGTGATATTCCGGCGAGTGCGAGAATTTCCGGCGACGTGTTCTGAGTGGACTAAAGCTTCAGGAGTGAGCGTGATTCTGAGCGAAAAGTTTACAAGGTGTTTGGATGGGTATTTGTAGTGGAAACAGGCCAATTGGTTCGAATTAGAAGCCATGATTTCGCGGTCAAGATTTCAATTTTGCAAGGGTAACGGTTTTGACCAAATTGGGTGTTATGCGACGGTTATAACTGATGTCGAAATCAGTTTACGCGTTTCAGTCAAGGGGAAAAGGCAACATTAGCGTAGTCTTGGTTTTTCTCCGGCGATTTCGCGTTCTGAGTGCGCGTTGATTTCCGGTTTACTTTAAGTATTATTTGTTTCAGTATTTGTCACAAAGAAAGTGTGTGGCGGAGTGGTGTGGTGTGTGTTTGTGTTTGTGGGAGATCCGGGTTCGAGACCCGGCGGCTCCATTTTATTTTCTATTCACTTATTTTTATTATTTATTAATTATGGTTTTTAAATTCTAAAATGTTTATTAATTATGTATTATTTAAAATAATCTGAACAATAAATACGCAACGAAAATTTATAACTGAATACTTGGTTATTAAACGAAGCGGGTTTTGAAACCCGTTTTTCGACGAATGTTACACATGACTGGGATGAAAGCTCTTCTCTTAAACATCAAAGCAATGAATGGAGGTTATGTTGGCTTCGCTGGAAACCAAGGAGGCCGGATTGTAGCTGAAGGAAAGCTCTCAAATGGCGTTGTATCGTCTGATCATGTGAATTACATTGCTGAGCTAGAGAACAATCTTCTAAGCATCTCGCAGATTTGTGATAAACAGTTTACAGTTCATTTCAATGATAAACAGTGCATGATTCTAAAGCTGGGTTTCAAAATTCCGGATGATTGGATTCTCATGTGTGCTCCACGCGAAAACAATCTCTATGTGTTAGATATGAGCAATGCTACAACATCATCGAAATCGGCTCAATGTTTTGTCACAAAAGCCACGGAGAAAGATTCTATTCTATGGCACAGAAAAATGGGGCATATATAGTTGAGAAAAATGAATTTTCTGGTTCATAATGATTTTATCGAGGGAGTGAATCTTTGAAGCTTCCACATTATGGATCACTGTCTTGAATGTAAGAAAGGGAAGCAGAAAAAGAAATCACATCCTAAGAAGATTCTGAATTCTATAAAGTTGCCACTTGAACGTCTACATATGGATCTTTTCAGTCCGGTGAATGTTCGAAGTATATCCAGAGATCTATACTGTTTGGTTGTCACAGATGATTATTCTCGATATTCATGGGTTTTCTTTCAAGAATCTAAGGATGAAACGTTTGATAATTTGGTGATTCTCTTCAAGAAGCTCGAAAATCTATATCATCTGCCTGTCAGACATATTCGCAGCGATAACGGCACGGAGTTCAAGAACAACAAGATAAAAGAGTTTTGCAACGCCAAAGGAATTCTGCATGAATTCATTGCGCCGTGTACTCCACAACAAAATGGCATAGCTGAGAGGAAGAATAGAACTTTAATCGAAACAGCAAGAACAATGCTTGCAGACTCGAAACTTCCTATTAGCTTCTGGAGTGAGGCGGTTGCAGCGGCTTGCTACACTTTAAACAGGGTCTTAACTGTCAAACCGACTAAAAAGACATGTTTTTAAATGATCAACTGAAGGAAAACAAATTTTAAATATCTAGAGCTGTTTGGTGCACCATGCACAGTGATTGATCAAGATGGAAAATTCGGTGTTAAAACGCTTGAAGGTTTCTTCGTTGGTTACGCTAGTCTGCTAAAAAGAGTTTATGTTCTGGCTTTAAGAAAAGTGATCGAAGCACAACACATTGATTGCTTTAGGTACTCAACTCCTATTCAGAGGAAAGGCGATGTGTGATTGTTCAATTACCAAGATTTGTGGAAGTCATTCAACTTGCCGAAAGAACCGTCTGGTGAAGAACTTGCAGCTCTTTATTATCTTCAACAGTCGGCAAACCAAGAATAGTTTCCAAGGCCAATTGCGGTTAATCAGCCCACTGTTGGTACTTCGTCTTCTGGTGCAGGTCCGAGTAATAGTGGTGTTCCGGTTGAACAAGTTTCTGCTGGCCCGAGCAAGCAAAACAAAGCTGCATCTAGTGCTCCTGAAGTTGATTTGAATGCTGATCTGAATGTCTCAAATCAAAACAGTACGGTTGATTTTCCTAGCAAGGAGCTGCCACGATCTTATTCTTATCATGCTTCAAAAACATTATTGTAGAGTTACAGACTGGTGTGCGAACAAGAAGTCAAATCAACAAAGCATTAAGTTGTTTCTATACCCGATTGGCTCCTACTCAAGACTATTGTTATTATTTATTTTTCCTATCTCAAATAGAGCCGAAAACTTTGAATGAAGCTCTGGGTGATGAGAACTGAGTGATAGCAATGCAAGAAGAACTGTTACAGTTTGAGAAAGTGGGAGTCTGGAGGCTTGTAGACTTACCACCGAAGCAAAAAGCGATATATACAAAGTGGGTCTTCAAGTGCAAAAGGGATGATCAAGGTGTGATAGTTAGAAACAAAGCTCGGTTGGTTGTCAAAGGTTTCCACCAGCAAGAAGGAATTGACTACACATAAGTATATGCACCGGTTGCACGCTTAGATTCAATCCACATTTTCCTTGCATTCGCAACTTGGAAAGGTTTTAAGGTGTACCAGTTAGATGTGCAATCCGCATTTCTCTATGGTAAGCTACGCGAACAAGTGTACGTCGGCCAACCACCGGGGCTCTCGATCCGCTGAACAAGAACAAAGCTTAACTCCTAGACAAAGCCTTATACGGATTACACCAAGCCCCGAGAGCTTGGTACGAGACGTTATCTCAACATCTTGTTGGAAATGGCTTTACGAGAGGCATAGTGGATAGTACATTGTTTACCAAGGAAATCGGAAACCATCTAATCATCGTACAAATATATGTGGTTGATATCATCTTTGGTTCAACAGATGATAGTCTTTGCAGAGAGTTCGAAAAGATCATGAAAAAGAAATTCGAGATGTCTTCTATGGGCGAAAAGAAATTCTTCCTCGGATTACAGGTTGATCAGTTACCAGACGGCATATTCATTCATCAAACCAAATGTGTTCATGATATCCTAAAGAAGTTTGAAATGGATAGCTCGAAGCCGCTTTCGACTCCTCTGTCACTGAATCACGGAATTTGCATTGACGAAACAGGAACCAAAGTGGATGATACGCTCTATCGGTCGATGATAGGATCTCTTATGTATCTGACGGCATCTCACCCAGATATTATGTATCCTACCTGCCTTTGCGTGAGATATCAGTCCAGTCCCCGAGTGTCTCACATGCAGATAGTCAAAAGAATATTCCATTACTTGAAGGGATGTCCAAGCACCGGCTTGTGGTATCCAAAGAACGATAACTTTGATCCAACGGGATACGCTGATTCTGACTTTGGGGTGGACAAGCTGAATTCAAAGTCTACAGCGGCTGGTTGCTAGTTCTTTGGAACTCGATTAGTAACGTGGCAATGAAAGAAGCAAACCACGGTCTCTCTTTCTACCTGTGAGGCAGAATACATTTCTGCTTCCAGCTGTTGTTCTGAAATCCTATGGATTCAACAACAGATGAGGGACTTTGGATTGCAATTTCTTGATATGCCTTTATATGTAGATAATAAGGCAGCAATCGACATAACTAAAAATCATGTTCATAACTCTCGTACTAAACACATAGAAATTCGTTATCACTTCATTCGTGACTGCTACAAAAAGAAGTTGGTGCGAATTGAAAAAATCCACAATGATGAACCAAAGCTGATTTTTATACCAGAGCTTTTCCTTTAACAAGATTTATGTCACACCCTCAATTTCCACTTGCGGTGTTTTACCGCGAGGCGTGTGAACAAACCAGAATTGAAACACTAGTACGTCGAATGACTCTATATGATTTGATAATACGTTTTCCAAAATCATTTGTTGTAGATTTTATATTGTCTTAATTAGTTACCAATATTTAGCGAAAGCATTAGTTTTTAAAGTTGAGCTGAAGCATAAAATAAATAGCGAAGCGGGCGCCAACACAAATGCCAAAACAAATGAAAAACCCCAAAACAATATTTATAATTGAGACTCGATAAAAGATGTCTTGTTCAATGCATGTGAGTGCACCTAGAGCTCCTAGCGTCCTGAGAAACATGTAAAGAAACAAGTGTCAACATTAAAGATGAGTGAGTTCACAGGTTTTCATAAATTCGTTTGTTCGGTTATAGTTTGTTTTCCACGTCATCCCTAACCCGGGATAACGTGTTGGTTCCATTATTCCAAACCCGGAATAATAAGTTGTTGATTCCATTATCCTCAACCCGGGATAATATAGTTGTTGTTTCCATTATTCCAAACCCGGAATAATAAGTTGTTGTTTCCATTATCCTCAACCCGTGATAATATAGTTGATTCGTAATTAATTCAATGTTAACATATATAGGTAGCTAGCCTAAAGTTATGTCACGTAAGAGTTCGCGATCGAAGCTGACTGTTGTGCCTCCGTGTTGCCAGGCCTATCACTGACCATGGCGAAGTTAGGCCAAATTATTCACCCGTTGACCATACCCGGTCGGCTAGCGCGACTAGCTCGGATGGGGCTTGTCGGGCCCAGTAGTACTACTTATAATTCCCCCGCTATTAAACCCAATACTAACGATCCGAGAGATTGACGAGGACTTAAGTGATAAAGCTGCTTAGTGACCATAACATTACATTAACATCAACTTAGTTACCGAATAGTTATGTGACGTTAATTTCGTATAACGTAAAGAGATTGAGTTTGAAGAGTGTATACATGTTTCTCCCCCTGTTGTTTAAAAACCGGATAAAGTTATGGGCCGTGAACTCACCTTTAGTTGCTCGGTTAGTGTAGCAAAGATGTTGTAAGGGATGGGACCGCTAATTGCGTCCTAACAAACCAATTGATTTCAAGTCAGTGTGTGAACACACCAATACAGATTCTACACTTAATTTACGCACAAAGTGATACACACAAATAAAATACCTAACACTTAAACATGCATGCAAGTATCCTCATGTGATCATAGTAATCAAACAATTTATCATGAACATAATCCAATCCATGCAACACTTTGGTGCACACAATCACAAGTTATCAAATTTCAGCTTAACACTCATAATTCAGCTGTTTTCTAGGATTTTTATAAAATAGTTCCAACGTTCCAAAAATTCCAATATTTTTACAGTAGGTGACATTCATACTGTATAAATTTATATAAATTTTCCAAGTCCTAAATCTTTACCAATTAACCATAAATATTAATACTAGGCTGCAGTCAGATTTAGCGCTTTCTGACTGCAGTCCACGGAAGAATTTATTTAAAAATCACTGATCGTCCAAATAACAAAATTCCAGTTGGAGTTGCCCGGAAATTTCCATACCTAGTTGCTGTACAAAATTCATGACTCGACTCACAACAAAACTTCAGGATTTTCACAGCTTTAGTTACTGAACTTATTTGGCCACTTAAAAATATCAAACGACTTCAGAAAATTATGAATCCAGCGCCATTAGATTCGTTATTCAAATCTCTATGTTCTAGACATCAGAAAATCCGTTTTTCGACAACTAATGACCGAGTTACAGCCAGATGAAGTCGGCTGTAACTATTACTCAGCAACCTGTTTCAGCATATTATTATCATAAACCGTCCATATTATTAACCTAGGCGATCATGAACCGGTTTCCTAGTCATAGATCAATACGAATAACATATCCATGCAAACCCTAGTTCATACCTCTAGTTTTTATAAACAAACACAGCCTATACTTTTCAGATTTCAAACAACATCACATGCAAACATTATTACCAAGTCGGCTATCCTAACCTTTCATTCAAACATACTTGGCAAACTTATAAGTTCTGAAAAACAATCATACATGTAACAATGATAAATCAGCCGATTCAATCAACACAATCGTTTCATTCAATCATTCAATCCGAAAAACAACAAAATCAAAACACATGCAATCGAATATGATCTTGTAACATATGATGAATTCTAACCATTAATAACTAGGTAAATAAGCCGAGACTTGGACAAGAATGGATTCGGATGTTCAAGCAAGATCACGACCGAAGGAATGAGATGAACCACTTGCTGTCACGACCGAGAGATGATGATGGAGTAGGCTGTTTTGTGATCGAATAGAGGTGAACAAGGGCTGATCTCGCGACCGAATGGAGGTGAACAAGGGCTGCCGACGGCTGTTTGCTATTAGGGTTTTGTGTTGTGGAGGAAGCATGCATGAGAGTTTGTATATATAGGCGCAATAGATCAAGAAAGGGGAATAGGTTGCGGTTTGAGTTTGATCTCGCGACCGAGGCTTGGGTTGGTTCGGTTTGGGTTGCACTTGGCCGAGAATGGTTTAAGGTTTAAGGTTTAAATCTCGCGGCCGAAGACTTGGGTTTAAGGTTTGGGTTGCACACAATGGGTTTGCGGTTTGGGCTTGTTCTCGGCCGAGAGTGGTTTGGGTTAGAACTCGGTTCACTCCTAGAGTCACAAGGAGTTTAAGGTTTGGTTCGTGTACATATCTACCATAATTATTTTATAACTAACACAATCACATAATCACACATCACGTATTCACTAACTCGTACATGTTTAATACATAGCATATAATTCACTCGACAAGTATTACGTTTAAGTTATCCGAAAAACCCAGGATGTCACATTATCCCCATGCTGAAAGAATTTTCGTCCCGAAAATTGAGTAAACGCGGTTTAGAATGTAGCGTACATGTTTAGAGTGCCACGCACAAAGAGTTAGTTCGTTAATGATGGTACGCAACGTTACAAGAAGTTCCCAAGTGCCATGCACAAAGATTCCCAAGTGCCATGCACAAGGACTTAGTTAACAATGGTACGCGAAAGTATGAGAAATTTCCAGGTTGTCACATCATCCCCATGTTGAAAGAATTTTCGTCCCGAAAATTTAGTTGTTGGTATCGTTAGTTTGCTGCTCAGTTGCGAAGAGGTGTGGGTATTTGCTTTTCATTTGATCCTCTCTTTCCCACGTGAACTCCGGTCCACGCTTAGAGCCCCAACGAACCTTAACGATCGGAATTTTGCTGTGCCTTCGAGTCTTGATCTCACGATCCATGATCTCGATAGGCTGTTCCACAAAGTGCAGTTGTTCATCCACTTGGATCTCATCCAATGGAATGACTAGAGTTTCATCTGATAGACACTTCTTCAGATTTGACACGTGAAATACGTTGTGAACTCCACTGAGTTCGGCAGGAAGGTCTAATTGATAAGCTACGGGTCCAATACGTTTCAAGATTACAAACGGACCTACGTACCGTGGGTTAAGTTTGCCCCGTTTTCCAAAGCGGATTACCCCCTTCCAGGGTGACACCTTTAGTAGGACGCGGTCGCCTACTTGAAATTCGAGCGGTTTGCGTCGTTGATCAGCGTAGCTTTTCTGTCGATCTCGTGTCGCCGCCATGCGGTTTCTGATTTGTACAATCTTTTCAGTAGCCTCAAGTATTAAATCAGGGCCTGTGAGTTGACTGTCACCGACTTCTGCCCAGCAGACCGGTGATCTACATTTACGACCGTATAATGCCTCAAACGGTGCTGCCGAAATACTCGTATGATAACTGTTGTTATATGAGAATTCTACTAGAGGCAGGTGGATTTCCCAACTATTTCCGAAGTCTACGACGCATGCCCTAAGCATGTCTTCCAAGGTTTGTATGGTCCTTTCACTTTGACCATCAGTCTGGGGGTGATAGGCTGTGCTCATATCTAAGCGTGTTCCCAACGCTTTCTGGAGTGACTGCCAGAAGTTTGACGTGAAGCGAGCATCTCTGTCTGAGATGATGGACGTTGGCACTCCGTGCCGAGAAACTACTTCCTTTATGTAGATGCGAGTCAACTTCTCCATCTTATCTGTTTCCTTAATAGCTAGGAAGTGTGCGGACTTAGTTAAACGATCCACGATCACCCAGATGGTATCGCAACCACCCAAGGTTCGTGGGAGTTTAGTGATGAAATCCATTGAGATCTGATCCCATTTCCACACTGGGATCTCAGGTTTTTGGAGTAGCCCCGATGGCTTTTGATACTCCACCTTGACTTTTGCACAAGTCAAACATTTACTCACGTAGGTGGCTATATCGGCTTTCATGTTGGGCCACCAATACGCAGCTTTAAGGTCTTGATACATCTTATCCGAACCCGGATGGACAGAGTATCAGGATTTGGGAGCTTCATCCATGACTAGCTCTCTGAGGTTTCCGTAGAGAGGTACCCATATGCGATTCATTAAATACCGGGCTCCATTGGGTTTTACTTCCCAATCGCGTTCCATTTTTCCCACCGATTCGGCCTTGATGTTTTCCTCCTTAACTGCTTCTAACTGGGCGTCGCGTATTTGTTCGGGTAGCCCCGAATGAATAGTGAGTTGTAATGCTCGTAGGCGACGAGGTTTCAAGTGTTCCTTCCTACTGAGGGCATCAGCTACCACGTTAGCTTTACCCGGGTGATATCGAATGGCACACTCATAATCGTTCAAGAGTTCGACCCAGCGACGCTGTCGCATGTTCAACTCCTTCTGATCAAAGATGCGTTGGAGGCTCTTGTTGTCTGTAAAGATTGTGCACTTCGTTCCATAGAGGTAGTGTCTCCAAATCTTAAGTGCAAACACTAGTGCTCCCAATTCCAGGTCATGCGTCGTGTAGTTTTTCTCGTGAACCTTCAGTTGTCGTGACGCATACGCGATGACCTTATCGCGTTGCATGAGTACGCATCCCAATCCCTGAATGGAAGCATCACAATATACTACAAAGTCATCTGTCCATTCCGGCAAGGACAGAATGGGTGCACTGCAAAGTTTCTGTTTCAGCAATTGAAATGCTGCTTCTTGCTTGTCACCCCAAGCATACTTGATGCCTTTCTGGGTGAGGGTAGTAAGCGGTTGTGCGATCTTTGAAAACCCCTCGATGAAACGTCTGTAGTAACCAGCCAATCCCAAAAATTGGCGGATCTCCGTCGGTGTCTTAGGTGCTTCCCAGTTTTTGATGGCTTCAATCTTGGCAGGGTCTACGTGGATACCCTTTTCATTCACGATATGCCCGAGAAACTGAACTTCCCGAATCCAGAAATCACACTTCGAAAGCTTGGCATATAGCTTTTCTTGTTGAAGTAACCCTAGCAGTAATCGTAGATGTTCAGCATGTTCTTCTTCACTTTTGGAGTAGATGAGTATGTCATCGATGAACACAATGACAAACTTGTCGAGGTATGGTTTACACACGCGGTTCATGAGGTCCATGAACACCGCAGGTGCGTTGGTGAGACCGAAGGGCATGACCAAGAACTCATAATGGCCATACCGAGTACGAAATGTCATCTTAGCGATATCCTCCTCCCTGACGCGTAGCTGATGGTAACCAGACCGTAAATCAATCTTGGAGTAGTAGCTTGACCCTTGAAGTTGGTCGAAGAGATCGTCGATGCGAGGTAACGGGTATCGGTTCTTGACAGTAACCTTGTTGAGTTCCCTGTAGTCGATGCACATGCGGAAAGTCCCGTCCTTCTTCTTGACAAAAAGGACTGGAGC
The DNA here is from genome assembly GCA_947069175.1 of Scalesia atractyloides. Lineage (NCBI taxonomy): Eukaryota > Viridiplantae > Streptophyta > Magnoliopsida > Asterales > Asteraceae > Scalesia > Scalesia atractyloides. The sequence goes on along the minus strand of CAMTDV010000019.1, from coordinate 36,887,197 downwards.
TCCCCATGGCGAAACGCTTGGTCGGATAAATCCTTTTTCTAATAGCTCCTGAAGTTGGGTAGACAGCTCCTGCAGCTCAGCTGGAGCTAGGTGGTATGGAGCCTTGGCGATAGGAGTTGCATTGTTCGCCAATTCGATTTCAAACTCCAATTGTCGATGGGGTGGAAGACCAGGTAGTTCCTCTGGGAATACATCGGAAAAATCACGAACGACAGGGATGTCTTCTATACGTTTCTCGTCCTTAGGCTATTCGGTAATCAGTGCGAGTAAAGCGAAGGAGTTCTTTCTCCGAAGATACTTCTGTGCTTGCATGTAAGAGATGATGTTGGTGACGGCGCTTGCCTTATCGCCTTGTACCGTCAGGATTTCGTCGTTCGAGAGCGGAATACGGATAGATTTTTCGAAGTAGAGAACTTCAGCCCGGACGTCGGATAGCCAGTCCATTCCGACTACCACGTCAAAACTACCCAGAGTAGTTGTCATCAGATCAATGGTAAAGGTGTGGCCCGCGAGTTTGAGTTGACAGCCGGATACTATTTGGGTCACATCTACAGATTTACCATCGGCTAATTCTATAACATAAGGGGTCTCTAATGGTTTAGGCGTGAGATTTAGGTTCTTCCTAAAAGGCTCAGATATAAAGCTCCTATCCGCACCCGTATCAAAAAGCACAGTAGCAAAATGTTCATTAAGGGGAAACTTACCGGTGACCACGTTCGAGTCGTTTCTGGCCTCTCCGCGGCCCAATGTAAATGCGCGACCTTTGGCACCTCCTGTGCCACCGTTCCCATTATTGTTGTTGTTATTATTGTTGTTGTGGTTATTGTGGTTGTGGTTGTTTCCACCATTATTTTTGTTGTTACGTAGCTGTGGGCAGTCTCTTCTGAAGTGAGCAGTACTACCACACTGATAGCATCCCCGGTTAATACCCTGCTGCTGACCCTGGGGTTGATTTTGATTCTGTCGGGACATGATTTCCCCACGACAATCCTTTGCCGCATGTCCCATCTTGCCACATCGTTGGCAGCGATTTCCGGCACAAGGGCCGTTATGATGGAGATTACAGCGGTTGCACTGCGGCTTTCGACCTGCATAGCCGCTTGCGTTCTGGTTGTTGTTGTTGTTTGTTGTTGTTGGCGGGCTGATTTTGGTGACCCCGGTGGCTGTTGTAATGATTGAACCGTTTCTGGTTCCCCTGCTGCGGCTGGGATGACGAAGACTGTCGAGCAGACGAGTCTTCAAACTTTCTTTTGTTATCCCGGGCAACTTCAGTTGTACCCCGTGCTGGCAACTTCTTTTGTTCCACCGCCTTATCGGTGAGTTTGTGAGCCAATCGGATTGCTTGATGTTCAGTTACAGGGTTACTAGCCATTACCATACCCTGAATTTCCGGAACCAGACCCCCAAGATAGAACTCGAGTCTTTTCTCCACAGTGTTGGCCAAATCGGGACACAGAAATACCAAGTCATGGTGTTTTGCGGTGTAAGCTTCAATTTCAGATCCCACCATCTTGTGGTTCCATAAGGCTTGCTCCAACTGTTGCACTCTGTCTCGTGGACAGTACTCCTCTTTGATTAGGGCCTTGAACTCGGCCCAGGCCATTGCATTGGCAGCAATAAGTCCACGCGTTTGGACCTGTGCATTCCACCATGTCAGTGCCCCATCTTCCAGTGTTGAGGCTGCGTACTTGACCTTGTTGGCCTCTAGACAGTTGCACATTTCAAAAACGGATTCATATTTTTCGATCCAGCGGACCAGTCCAATGGGTCCTTCCGCCCCGAGAATTTGCTTGGTTTCGCGTCAAGGAACATCTTGTAGGGGTTAAAGCCCCCTCCTGCTGATAGAGAACAGAAAGTCAGCAAGGAATTTTACTAGCCTCACTATTAGATTTTCACACGAAAATTTAATAATGGTTACCTGCCGGTTGGTTCTGAACACCCGCTAAAGCTGCGTTCACGTGCTCTTGAATCATGGCAGCTAGCTCTTCGGGCGTCAAGTTAAGGTTTCCACGTCGTCTAGTTGCCATTTAGATCTTCGAAACACAACACAAACACACCCCGATAAGTCTATATATCCAATATAGTTATCCTACTTCGTACTTTAATAATTATCAAGTTATGTCAACTCAATATATTAAATAGTCAAAAGAAATACTTGATTAACTGAAATTTCAACGTCTTACAAAAGTGCAAATCAAACATATGAATTCACTATAAAGTCTCAAGTTTAAACACAAGTGGGAAAATAAATAGACTGGAGGAAAGTAAATAACATAAGCGAGACGTGTCAGTCGACTACGTCTCCGTCCCCCAAATCACTGTCGTTGCCGTCATCCTGCGCGGCATTTCCAGCTTCTACAGCTGGGTCCTCCTCCGGGTCCTCTTCAGGGTCCTCCTCAGGGTCCTCCTCTGGATCCTCTTCTGGATCCTCCTCTACCGGCACTGGAGGGGTCGGTGCTGGTGCAGGTGCTTGATTTTGCTATAGCTCCTGAATGTTCCAACTATTCTCCAGGACTCTGTCCTCGAGCAAGTCGGCTCTTATCTGCTCAGCACGCAGGTCTCTGGCTAAGGTGTTACGAGGTATCTTACTCGTATGATGCTCTTCCTCGAGCGAGTCGGTTTTACCTGTCAGTTGTCGGATCATCCATCCTTGTGCTAGAATGGTTTCCTGCATTCTTTCTATCTGTTCTTGTTGTTTCTGTATCCTGATTCTAAGTAGGTCAATTCCTATTTCTACAGAGTTAACCAGTTCAACCGGCACAGCGATGGTTGGGCGTGATGACGACTCCTCCCCCAGAGCGAGCCTTTCCTCGCAGCTGAGCGCGTTTCCACGCCATAAGATGGTAAGGGTTCCACCATAGGTGCCTTTCCTGGGCTCTTGGTGGCGTAAGTTTGTCGGATAATGATGACGATGATGATGATGACATTGCCTGTTAGGTCGTGTAGTTAGTTACGAGTTGTTTTCATTTTTTTTATTATGAAGTCATAATCTACATAACACAGTTGTGGTACATCGCATAACAAGATATAACAGTTTGGTGCCAAACTACGTCTAGTGTCGTGTATTCAGCTATAGTTTAGGTCTACTTCTAATGCAAACCTGGTTCTCTATAGCTAGTGGCTCTGATACCAATCTGTCACACCCTCAATTTCCACTTACGGAGTTTTACCGCGAGGCGTGTCAACAAACCAGAATCTGAAACACTAGTACGTCGAACGACTCTATATGATTTGATAATACGTTTTCCAAAATCATTTGTTGTAGATTTTATATTGTCTTAATTAGTTACCAATATTTAGCGGAAGCATTAGTTTCTAAAGTTGAGCGGAAGCATAAAATAAATAGCGAAGCGGGCGCCAACACGAATGCCAAAACAAATGAAAAACCCCAAAACAATATTTATAATTGAGACTCGATAAAAGATGTCTTGTTCAATGCATGTGAGTGCACCTAGAGCTCCTAGCGTCCTGAGAAACATGTAAAGAAATAAGTGTCAACATTAAAGATGAGTGAGTTCACAGGTTTTCATAAATTCGTTTGTTCGGTTATGGTTTGTTTTCCCTGTTATCCCTAACCCGGGATAACGTGTTGGTTCCATTATTCCAAACCCGGAATAATAAGTTGTTGCTTCCATTATCCTCAACTCGGGATAATATAGTTGTTGTTTCCATTATTCCAAACCCGGAATAATAAGTTGTTGTTTCCATTATCCTCAACCCGGGATAATATAGTTGATTCGTAATTAAGTTCAATGTTAACATATATAGGTAGCTAGCCTAAAGTTATGTCACGTAAGAGTTCGCGATCGAAGCTGACTGTTGTGCCTCCGTGTTGCCAGGCCTATCACTGACCATGGCGAAGTTAGGCCAAATTATTCACCCGTTGACCATACCCGGTCGGCTAGCGCGACTAGCTCGGATGGGGCTTGTCGGGCCCAGTAGTACTACTTATAATTCCCCCGCTATTAAACCCAATACTAACGATCCGAGAGATTGACGAGGACTTAAGTGATAAAGCTGCTTAGTGACCATAACATTACATTAACATCAACTTAGTTACCGAATATTTATGTGACGTTAATTTCGTATAACGTAAAGAGATTGAGTTTGAAGAGTGTATACATGTTTCTCCCCCTGTTGTTTAAAAACCGGATAAAGTTAGGGGCCGTGAACTCACCTTTAGTTGCTCGGTTAGTGTAGCAAAGATGTTGTAAGGGATGGGACCGCTAATTGCGTCCTAACAAACCAATTGATTTCAAGTCAGTGTGTGAACACACCAATACAGATTCTACACTTAATTTACGCACAAAGTGATACACACAAATAAAATACCTAACACTTAAACATGCATGCAAGTATCCTCATGTGATCATAGTAATCAAACAATTTATCATGAACATAATCCAATCCATGCAACACTTTGGTGCACACAATCACAAGTTATCAAATTTCAGCTTAACACTCATAATTCAGCTGTTTTCTAGGATTTTTATAAAATAGTTCCAACGTTCCAAAAATTCCAATATTTTTACCGTAGGTGACATTCATACTGTATAAATTTATATAAATTTTCCAAGTCCTAAATCTTTACCAATTAACCATAAATATTAATATACTAGGCTGCAGTCAGATTTATCGCTTTCTGACTGCAGTCCACGGAAGAATTTATTTAAAAATCACTGATCGTCCAAATAACAAAATTCCAGTTGGAGTTGCCCGGAAATTTCCATACCTAGTTGCTGTACAAAATTCATGACTCGACTCACAATAAAACTTCAGGATTTTCACAGCTTTAGTTACTGAACTTATTTGGCCACTTAAAAATATCAAACGACTTCAGAAAATTATGAATCCAGCGCCATTAGATTCGTTATTCAAATCTCTACGTTCTAGACATCAGAAAATCCGTTTTTCGACAACTAATGACCGAGTTACAGCCAGATGAAGTCGGCTGTAACTATTACTCAGCAACCTGTTTCAGCATATTATTATCATAAACCGTCCATATTATTAACCTAGGCGATCATGAACCGGTTTCCTAGTCATAGATCAATACTAATAGCATATCCATGCAAACCCTAGTTCATACCTCTAGTTTTTATAAACAAACACAGCCTATACTTTTCAGATTTCAAACAACATCACATGCAAACATTATTACCAAATCGGCTATCCTAACCTTTCATTCAAACATACTTGGCAAACTTATAAGTTCCGAAAAACAATCATACATGTAACAATGATAAATCAGCCGATTCAATCAACACAATCGTTTCATTCAATCATTCAATCCGAAAAACAACAAAATCAAAACACATGTAATCGAATATGATCTTGTAACATATGATGAATTCTAACCTTTAATAACTAGGTAAATAAGCCGAGACTTGGACAAGAATGGATTCGGATGTTCAAACAAGATCACGACCGAAGGAATGAGATGAACCACTTGCTGTCGCGACCGAGAGATGATGATGGAGTAGGCTGTTTTGTGATCGAATAGAGGTGAACAAGGGCTGATCTCGCGACCGAATGGAGGTGAACAAGGGCTGCCGACGGCTGTTTGCTATTAGGGTTTTGTGTTGTGGAGGAAGCATGCATGAGAGTTTGTATATATAGGCGCAATAGATCAAGAAAGGGGAATAGGTTGCGGTTTGAGTTTGATCTCGCGACCGAGGCTTGGGTTGGTTCGGTTTGGGTTGCACTTGGCCGAGAATGGTTTAAGGTTTAAGGTTTAAATCTCGCGGCCGAAGACTTGGGATTAAGGTTTGGGTTGCACACAATGGGTTTGCGGTTTGGGCTTGTTCTCGGCCGAGAGTGGTTTGGGTTAGAACTCGGTTCACTCCTAGAGTCACAAGGAGTTTAAGGTTTGGTTCGTGTACATATCTACCATAATTATTTTATAACTAACACAATCACATAATCGCACATCACGTATTCACTAACTCGTACATGTTTAATACATAGCATATAATTCACTCGACAAGTATTACGTTTAAGTTATCCGAAAAACCCGGGATGTCACAATTTAAATATCTAATGAGGCTTAACAGTAATAAAAAATTGTTGATAGGAGCGGAGGCAGAGGTTGAATACGGATCAGACGACGAGTTCACGTGATCCACATTGGTTTGTATATCTTTTAGATTAGTATTTCTTAAAAACTAAAATATAAAAATATGTTTTTGATTTTAGGGGGAGAATATTTGAGAAAATACAAAAACATATGAAAATTTTCAAAAAGTACAAAAACATTGAAAAAGACAAAAATAATTTTGTGTCACAAAGGAATTAATAGTACATCAGTGGACTATCACAGTTTGTAAAGTTTAAAAGTGATAAACAAGTCTTACTGTGGATGTGTCGATAGGCTTTACACGTTCAGTAAACTGTTTCTGAGATATAAACTAAATTTTACAACTTCTTAATCTTGTGGATTAACATCTCTCGGATATATGGACTTAGTACTCTGAAATTTCGTTTGAGAGATTGCCTGATTCTGAGATACGAGGTCTTTATAGATAGTTGATATCTGGGGTATTATACAAGTTCTTCAGATTTTGTGGAAGAAATAGCCTAGAACTTCTATAATGCTTTTGCTATAAACCCCTAACTGCATGCAAAGCTGAAAAGAATCGAAAGATCTTTTCATTTGCAGTGCTTAAAAGATTCCTTAAAAGTGGAACACACCTATAAGTCGAGCATTCATCTCTTTGTCGATACGGTGGTATTAACCTAGGCTTTCAAGTCTTCGCATTAATCCAGATACAGATATCAATTACGCTATATTCACCTGTAAGATGAAATCTAGGTAATCTTGATACGGGAGTATATTCTAAGATGGGAACCATAGTTAAGTCAAGTTTCATAATTCATACCTAACATATCTTGGAACAATTGAGAAATGTGTCGAAGTTTAAATGGACAAACATATCGACAATCTAGGTAAATTTAGAAATTAAAGTCATCAAAAGGTCAACGGTACTAGTGATATGTCTCAAATAAATGATATGATCCTTAGACACAAATTCACAAAAATATGTCTGTAAATATGTTTGTACATAGTTTACTTGTTCTGTACATAGCTTATCTGCTTTACAAATTAAAACCAAAAAGATTTTCAGTGTGTTTTATCATAAACTTGCAAAAATCCAAAAACATTTTGTTTCTACATTAGTTTCAACAAGCCAATGTTGGAGAACGGATATTCGAAGTCTGGTAAGGTGCTAAACTTGTGGAAATCTATTTGACAACGAGTTGGGAGCTAATCTGTAAAATCTGAGAAGCCGAAACGATTAAAAGTTCATTAATTTGAAACTTGATTTTGAGAAAAACCAATAGTTTGTTCATAACGGGTCAAACCGAGGTCATTAACTTGGACTGGCAGACAAATCGGTTAACAAGGTCATTAGTTTGGACTTGGTCAACTGAGTGGATCGTTAAAACTAGTAAAATTTGAAAAGTTTAGGGTCTAAATTGAAAATTTTTTAAAAAATTGGTTTTTAAATTGATCAAGTTCGCCCGAACTTGTAATCAAGTTCGACCGAACTTGTACATACTTGAAAACTATTATTAGTTGATAAGTTCGCCCGGACTTGTAGCTTATCTTAATTGATTAAGTGATGCAACTCTTCCCGGACTTGTTAAAGTATATATAGACCATAAGTTCACCCGAACTTCATTATCAGTATCTCCGACGACAGAGCGAACTTGAGGCGATTTGAGAGAAAACCAAAATTGGCACGAATACGTTGAATTGCTGCCGAAATTGATAGTGATTTGTGGTGAATTACACACTACTTATCATGGCTTTGGTGAGTGATTTGGATTTGAACCGTATTTTGAACAAGTTTGAACATGTTAAGATCTGAAATGGACATATGGACTTGAATTAGGATGTTAAAAGTTGAATTGGACCATAAAATCAACTAATCTAACACAATCGACCATAAAGATGGCTTTAATTTGAATCAGAATGCTTAACAAGATGTTCGCAGGTTTTTGATGAAGATGATGACAAGTTCGGCCGAACTTGTCTATTGGTTCTGTGAACCAAGTTCGGCCGAACTTGTCCTCAGGTGATATAATGTTTTAAAAGTAATAAGTTTGCCCGAACTTATCTTGAAACCTCTAAAAATGTGTTCTTGACAAGTTCGCCTGAACTCGTCTGTCAAAAGTTCAAAATTTATTATCCTTTGACAAGTTCGCCCGGACTTGTCTGGAAGTGTTTCAAATGTTAAAACTTAGCAAGTCCGCCCGAACTTTTTTAAGTTTTGATCATTTTGTTTAGGCAAGTTCGCTCGGACTTGATGATGTGTATTGTTTTATTGGCAATGCAAGTCCGCCTGAACTTGATATGAAATTTTTGAAAATTGTCAAAATTGCTAATTTCGTCTCGATATTCGTGTTTGTAGAATGTTCAGCACTCGTTTGATAAATTTCACAACAGGTGCATAACGCTCGACAAGACTATCAGTCCATCTTTGGAAACATACGACAGTATTCTCGTGTTTATGGAGCGGATTCTAATTCACAAGGCGATTACAGAGAAAACGGTGGTTTACAGGTCACATGTTTATAGGTTTTGGAGTTCTGCGGCAATAATGAGGAATATACAGCGTTTAAATCAGTGGTTCCTGTTGGAGAAGAAGATAAAGAAATAACAGTGACTGAAGCTGATATCCAAAAGGTTCTGAACTTCAACGATAATAAAGTTGATCCAATGATGCTGGGTGAGAGAATGGTTAGAGGATGTTTTTGCAGATTGGGATATAAGGGGCACATTAATGAATCTACTTTGAAGAAAGGATAAGCCCCTAACCCCTACAAGTTTTTAATACACGCTATTATTCACACTTTCAGTCATCGAAAGGCTGGATTGGACGATGTGCAAGATTACATGGCACGTATGGCTACAGCGCTTATTCTTAACAAGAGATTCAACTTTTCTAAGCTGGTGTTCATGCACATGAAGAATAATATGGGATCGAATAGACTCGTGATGTATCCAAGATTTGTTCAAATGATGATCGACGATAAATTCAAGAAGATAGCGAAGGATCCTAATGACATCTATCTTAGTCATTTGGATGATACTACTGTCAAGAAACTTATCACATTCCAGAAACAGTCACTAGAACCTATCGCAAAGCCTTTATTCGGTGCTATAGATTATGAGAATTACGTCGCACCACCATAATACAAGTGGAGGAAAGATGATAGCGGTGACGAGAATGAAAGAAATGCTGAACTTGAATGGCTGTCGACGCTTAAAGAGAAACACAGTGATTGGTTTCTAAAGAAGGTGGTTGTTCAAGAGAAGAAGAAAGCATCGTGAAAGCCTAAGAAAGTTGATACTATGTTAATTGACAAAGATGAGCCTGAGAATGTTCTTTCAAACTGAAGCTGGTTCTAGTGCTGCAGTGGTTGTTGAAAGTCAGGAAAAGAGAACGCAGGAAGATGATGTTATCTCTGCAACTTCTGAAAATGATGAAGATAGCGATGATTCGCTTGAAAAAGCTACAAAGAAATCAATCGCCAAAACAGCTGCTGAGAAAGTGAAAGAATCAGATGCAGATTACGAGCTAGAACTTGAAAAGGTTCTGATGAGGAGAGACCGAAAAAGAAAGTGAAAAGAGTTAAGTCTTCTGCGAAAGCTACAATAACTAAGACAACTGGATCTCCAAAGACAAAAGGCTAGAAAGTTCAGAAGCCTAAGAGCCGCCAATACGTTGGTCAAAAGAAAAGCACAGAAGCTACACAAGAACCTTCTATTGCAAAAGATACAGGAGTTACACAAGAACCTCTTGCGGCTGCAAAAATACAAACATCTGAAGCTCAAGAAACGTTAGTACAGACAAGAGTCACACAAGAACCTCCTGAGTCTGAATTACTTGAAAGTCCTATCATTCAATCTCAAGATCCTCCGACAGCTGCTCAAACTGAAAGCTCAACTCCTAAAGCGTCTACACCAAAGAGTACTCCTAAGTCTACACCAAAGACTACTCCAAAGACAAAGTTGTTTGGAAATATTCCGAATGAGCCGGTTGATATTCAAGACTTGAACGATTTTTCCGAGATACTGACATTGATGAACTTGAAAAACGTGTATAAGTTCAAGAAGACAAAGTTTCAAAGAATGAAGTAGAAAAAGCTGCTTCGGAAAGTCTGGTAAAACAAGGTGAGGTTGAAAAAGACCTTGCGCCGACAACAGAGAAAGGAAAGAAGATCAATTAACTACCTTGCGCCACTCGCGCAAGGAAACAGTTAATCTTGAGAAGCTTTCCCTTAGCAAAAATCCTTGAGCTGGTGCAGAGGTAAAGGGAATCTTCTCTGTTGTAACAGAATGCACACGTGGAGGGCAACAGATAGGTTATAACTGTGAGATCTTCTAGAAGCCACTAAAACCAAATCGTGCAAGCATCTTTCGGTTAGAACCAATCGCCACGTGGCAGCATCTGGGATGACCAAAAAAGATCACGGTGATAGCATGCTCACATCAATAAAACGTAGTGATCTCAGGATGACACGTGGCACCTCCCTAACTGTTGATGCGCTCACGATCCATGTGCACTAACGGAAAACCACACGTAACGGAGTAGCGAAAGATTCCGTTAAGATTAACATTTCTCATTTTGGCGTCCAAACCCCGGCTATAAATAAGTGACTTGGGCTACAAGTAGAAGGGATTCACTCTCAACTACTCTCTCTCTTACTTGACTTTACTTCCGATTACCTGTACTTATTCTCATGTCGGAGGGTGGTCACGGAGAGAACCCCCTTCTCCCCTTGGCGAGCTGACCTTGTTCTGTTTTGCAGGATCAGTCAGAGTTCAGTTGCAACCCTTATTATCACGAAACCAAACAAAGGATTAACCTCTTTATGAAAGGAACCAAGCCCTAGATCTAACGAGATTCCGATCTGTTAGATCTACATTTCTTTTTTGGCGCCCATCGACTTTCTTTTCTTCTCTCATCTTTCGTTTCATTTCACCTAGATCTATAGCTTCATGGCTGATGGATCGTCATTTCCAGGTCCTCGATCAGAGATTTGTCGTGTCACCGACGCTCGTCAGGTCGATGAACAGATTGTCGAAGATTCGTCCGGTGTGCTGATATTCCGTTCCAGATCATGTGAGTATTCCAGTAACACCGGCGGCTCCTCACGTTGACGTAGCATCTATTCTCCCGCTTGGAGAAACTCCATTATCATGGTTGATTAAATCTCAAACTGCTTTGAATGTCATGTATTCTTAGTTGTGTGCTCAAACCAGAACTCTAGCTTTTCAAGTTCCGGTTGGTGCACCTCAGGCCCGTGCTTTGCCGGCGCCTCGAGCGTTGAGTTACGGAACTCAGAACAAAGTTCGTGAGCCTTCGCATGTTTCTGTGGATGGTACTGAAATGTATTCTACAACCAGGAATGATTACGTTCATTCTGGTAGCAGGAAGCAGGAAGAAAACCTTCAACAACGGCCATCAGTTCACTCATGTTTGGGCCCGCGATCATCGCAGAAGCGGGACACCCAACACGATGAGTATGATAAGTCCTATGAAGAAGGAGATAGTGCAATTGTTTTTAATCGTCTATCTATAGATCATGCTAGTTATAAGCCTAGGATCCGAGTAGTGTACAATCCTGAGCCAGAACATGATTATAACTTGATTTACCGACCTGCTGAAGCTGCAGAACAATCGAAATTTGTGAAGGAAATCGCTCTAGCCCCGCTAGAACGAGCAAAATTACCATCAAACGTTGATAAGTTTAATAGATTGTCAGATCCAAATGATCACATGCGTCTATTCATCGGCGCAGGACCTTATTGGAGGATGGACTGTTCCTATGTGGTGTCATCTGTTTGTTCAAATGTTAACTGGAGTTGCGCGAATCTGGTTCGATAACTTGCCAACAGGTAAACTCTCTTCATGGAATGATCTTAAGGAAAAATTCCTTACTCATTTCAGTCAGCAGCGTCATTATGTTAGAGATTCGTCGGATGTGATGAACACCTGGTGAAGACAATGAAAGTTTGGAAGATTTCATTACGCGATATAACAAGGAGGTTTTAAAAATCGGTGACGTGCATGAAGATCTTATCCACGCACAGTTCAAGTACGCGGTAAGATGTGACGAAATGATTAAAGTGCTTTCTGGTACTAAAGCTCTTATTCACCATACTCTTTGATGGATGCTCGCGCAACGATTAACAAGATAGCAACTCAGAAAACCATTAAAAATGAGAATAGAGAGCGACAGTGGACTCCTCTCACCAAATCTCCCGCGGAAGTCTTGAGCACTGAGAATTATCAATTTAAACAACCCCAGCCCATGAAAAACAAGAAGGGTCAAGACCCAAATCTCTTCTGTGATTTCCACAAAGACACTGGGCATACAACTGACAATTGCATTATCTGCGCACCTAAATCGAAAAAGCTTTGAAAAGTGGTAAGTTGACACACTTAGTACAATCAGTGCGAAAAGAAATCAGGCAACTCACGCGAGGTGATGAAGGGCTAAGCAACAAAAAGATGAAACAAGTCACCATGATTCAAGGAGGCCTGTCACGCAAGTGCGGCTTTCATTGATTCTGCGAAGAAAAATGGCGCGAGCAGCAAGTGATATTTCCTGTGGTTCCAGGTGGACCTCAAGAAGACATACCAATTGTAATCACAGGGATTTTGGCCATTACCAGACAGATTATATGTTCATTGATCCAGGAAGTTCTATGGGGATCATATACGAACAGTGCTTCAAACAGTTAGATCCCGAAGATAAGGCATGCCAGGAACTAGTTGATTTCCCGTTAATTGGATTCTGCAACGAGGCTGTCTTCCTGCTTGGACAAATAGTTTTTCCCGTAATTCTTTCAGACGGTAAACATGTAACATCCGTCAAAAACCAGATATACCAAACCCGCTTCGTTTATTAACCGAACAACCAGTTAAAATTTCGTTGCGTATTTAATGCCCAAATTAATTTTAAACGATACATAATTAATAAGTATATTAGAATATAAAATTTATTTTTGAAAATATATTAAAAATAGTGAATTAAAAATAATATGCTGAAGCCGGGACTCGAACCCGGGTCAGCCGAGAGTCTACAAAGCATTAACACACATCTCTACAACCGCTCCGCCACTTGATCTTTTTGTGAAGTTCTGGGAAGCAATTAAATCATATGTTCAACTGAGAATCAACCTGTTGCGCCAACTGAAACCGATATCGGCTTTCAAACCGACCAAGACGTTTGAGTGCTTGCGGAATCTTGATCATAACCGATAAAACCGACATCTTAAATCAATTCAGACGTTAATGAACTTGAATTCAGGTGATGTTTGGTTTTTATAACCGAAAACATTGATTCTGGAATTACTTCAACAAAACACTCATCTCGTGATTCAATTTCATTCTCAGAGCTTCTAATTTCGTGTTTATTCTATTTTCTGGTTGTCGGAATTACTTTCTGATAATCGCCGGAATTCTCTGCAAGTCGCCGGAAAACCGAGACTCACCTCAAAACGGTAAAATACCTCGACTTTACTGTTTCAATCAATTGTTAGAACCTTACTAACATTAATCCATCGCTCAGAATCAACCACAGACGACATTGCTGGACTTTCTGTTTTCACCGGAAAACTTCTAGATTTTTCGGAAACCCGCTGTTAACCGGTATGATCATTCAAACATACTGATAATCATTACTCATTAGTTCAATTTCACATCTAATCCCTCCAAACTGCTAATTGACTCTAACAGCCGAAGGTCACCAGAACAGAGCCGACGAGCTTCGCCGGATTTTCTGAAGAAGACGATCTGTTCGGTACTTTCTTTCCCCAAACTCTTCGGTTCAATACTTTCCAATTGTTCATTTTGTTCATTAACTGAATTAATCAAGTAACAGTTGTTGTCTGAGTTTTGAACGAAGAAGACGAAGTAGTTATGTTATAAGATTATTTAAAATCGGTATTATAAACGGGTTAGACACACAGTCCAGCGGTGGACTGTGTGCAAATAAATACATACACGTCGCGAGTTCGATTCCTGTCCCAACCTCATTCGCCACAATAAAATGCCTTTTTTTAAACTGAACCGGGTTAACTCCGTTAGATGTTAAGTATAATAAAAATCTGTATTTAAACCAAGTTAGACACACAGTCCAGCGGTGGACTGTGTGTAACATTAAGTCTCAAGTCCCGGGTTCGAAACCTGTTGACGACACCGGTCCGATGATTTAAAACATTTTTGAAAATAAAAGAATTTTGAATAAACTGAGTTAGTATATAAATATAATTAAAAACAGAATTATTTCGGGTTAGACACGTAGCTCAGTTGGTAGAGCTGCGTGCACGCGAACGGGAGGTCTCGGGTTCGAGCCTCACCCGGCGCATACACTTACACAATAAAACCGGTCAACAAGTCAACGGTCAACAAGTCAACGGTCAAAAAGTCAACATTTTTTTTTTATTTATTTATTTTATTCAAAAATCAATTAAAAATACTTAAAAATAACATTTTTAAAGTTAGAAAATAGCCTAAAACTCACAAAAATATATCCAAAAATTCTATTAAAGTTGTTAATAAAATCCATTTATTTACCTTACTTTTTCATTATTAATTAGGTTAGTTATTCCTCGTCGATCAATCATCTAAACTCGTGCGCAATCATCATCATTCACCGAACGCACCCACTGTGAGTGAATCTCTACAAATTCCCCGTTTAAATCATGTTTTTGGGGTGTATCATGTGTCTTACTATTTATTATATTTAAATCATGGTGCATACATCATATCATGAATAAATGTGTATCAGCTTGTATAAACTGTTTGTGTGGTTATTGTTTAGATTTAATTTATTATTTTCAGTACATGCAATTTCATAGGCCGCCGCTCCCCATTACATTATGAGCGTTGAGCATGTTCCCCATTACATTATGAGCATGAACCTGGCGTGCCAACATACGATCGGCTCCGTTTGATTGAGCCTTGATCGCACAGACATTTATCATTTTCAGTACATGCAATACGATCGGCTCCGTTTGATTGAGCCTTGATCGCACAGACATTTATCATTTTCAGTACATGCAATACGATCGGCTCCATTTGATTGAGCCTTGATCGCACAGTTTCATTCATGTTATATATTTATGCAAGTTGATATGTTATTGTATGCTGTTGGTTTGTTAATGTATGTTATTGTTTGTTGTGGTTTGTCATTGTACGCTAGTTGTTGTTAATGTATGTTATTGTTTGTTGTGGTTTGTTATTGTATGCTAATTGTTGTTATTGTATGTTTATTTACATTTGTTCATATATGAATATTGCACGATTTTTCCAAATTAAACACAACCAGAAATAAATAATAAATGTTTTCTAACAAGGTTCACTCGCCAACTTTTTGTTGATCCAAAAACCATTTTTACATATGATACAGGTGAACAGGATGAAGCATGGAAGACATAGGAAATTGCCTTCGAAGAAAAATAATGAAGTTTAGAAGGATGAATAGAACATGTTGTATTTGTTTGATATGATTGTATGATCTCTTTTAAATTGAAATAATAAATATGAAACCTTATAATAAATGTCATGAGCTTTGATGAAAACCCAATCATGCCCCGATCATCTTTTCCGCTACGGGTCGGGGTGTGACAGATTGGTATCAGAGCCATGACTATCGGGATATAGGATAGGTTATTAGACCCTTAGAGCCTATACTATAGTTGATTAGATTTTTAATTGTTTATGTGGTTACAGGCAAACTCATGATGTTTATTTCCTTCATATTTATTACATACACAAATGCATGCAAATATCGGATATGTTATTAGACCCTTAGAGCCTATACTATAGTTGATTAGATTTTTAATTGTTTATGTGGTTACATGCAAACTCATGATGTTTATTTCCTTCATATTTATTACATACACAAATGCATGCAAACATTTCCAATATTACATTTTGTGATACATAGTGAATTATACTTACAGTCAAACATACATACTTACATACATATTGATCATACATATTTCAATGATCACATATTCAAATTATCTTCATACTTCCGTTATTCAAGATTTTGTCGCATTTTTCATTTTTCAAATCTCATCAAAGTGAGTTCTGCGACGGGCATGTAGTAACTGTAAGGGTACAAGTACCGGTAGTCGGAACGTCCTGTCTAGGTTGGCATTTGTATAAATACAATATAACGGACCAGTTTGCCTACCTGGGGACTAACGATGAGAGTACGAAGGACCTATTAGGCCAAAGCATGCCACACCAAACGTCGTTCGAACTAACCCCACTTTGAGGTGTCACCGTGTCCATACCTGGACACATTCCGAATATCATACGTTACATATTTCTCGATTTTCTCCGGGTTTTAGTGTACGTAACCAGGCAAACACATGCGAACCATATGAAAAACCCGGTAATCATGGGGGCCCACATGATTACGAAGGTGAAGTATGGCGGCATGCAAGGCCCAATTACAAGCAAAGCCCAAGACATCCTATGGATGTAGTAGATTTATTATGCTATGTTTATTTTATGAATATTCATTCCTAAATACGACACATGATCCCAAAAACATCCAACTCATACTCTCGATATGTATTCCTTGTAGATGTCTTCTAATTCCGCTCGTAGGAAGATGAGAGCAGGAAAAGCTCGCGAGCGCATGGCTGCCCTAATCGCTCAACAAATGGCTGCCGTAATACCCAACATTATAGTCTAAGTCCAACAAGCCCTCCCCCAAATACCATTAAATGCACTTACAAGCATTTCAAATCCTGCGACCCTACAAAATACGAAGGGACTGAAGGTGTCACCGCTCTTCTCTATTGGTTTGAAGAAATGGAAAACATTTTTATAACTTGCGATTGCCCCGATGATCGCAAAGTGCGATATGCTACTGGTCGTTTATTTGGAATAGCACTTACTTGGTGGAATACAGAGAAGGCCAAACGGGGTGTTGAAGATACTATGACTTTGACTAAAGAAATCATGACAAGACGGTTTTGCCCAAGGAGCGAAATCAAGAAATTAGAGGATGAGTTCTATTCGTTGAAACAAAAGGAAGGCGACCACACTACATACAACAAGAGATTCCTCGAGTTAAATCAAATGGTTCCCAACTTGTTCACTCCCCACTACCGTTTGATCGAGCACTACATTCAAGGTCTTCCTACAAAGATTCAAGACTCTGTAATAAGTACCACACCTGCAACCTTGGAAGCAGCAATGGAGTTAGCTACAGAGCTCACCGAGAACCGAATCCGGAACAAAGACTTCAAGGAGGAGAAGAAGGATAAAGCATCGACTGAAACCTCCAACTACACCCAAACCGAATCCCCTTCTCAACCCATTTCTAAGAGAAAACGAGACGAGCAACTTTTCGCTGTCACCCAACGCAACCAACCAGCCTTACAAGCCGTACCCCTCCAAGCTATCCCAATCACTCCAGTAGCACCAAACTCAACCTACCCAAATAAGAAACCTTACCTTGGACCTCACCCTCGATGTAACACCTGTTTTTATCACCATCCATCTACCTTACTTTGTCGACTATGTGTGAATTGTGGACGCTATGGTCATATGAGCAAGGTTTGCCGCACCCCTCAAAACCAAACCTCACCCCCTACTCAAAACATGATCCAAACATATCAACAACCCCAATACCCCATGTTCCCATATGTTCGAGCTTGTTTCAATTGTGGCGACCCTACCCACTTTAGAAACACGTGCCCTCAATTGGTTAACATCATAAACGCCCAAGCTCAAGCAAACCCTGTTAACCAAGCAAATCAAGAAAACCCAACCACTAGGCCACCAGCAAGAGGAAGAGTTTTCAACACCAACGCCAATCCTGTTGAAGATAGTGACGGCCCAAACGAAACCACCCAACTAGTCCCCTTCACCAACAATCAAGATTCTACTCCAACCGCTTAGATTTATGTTTTCTTTATGTTATCTCAATTCTCACGTGTCTCAATTTTAAATTGGAAATTAATCCAAGGATTTTAATGCAAATTATTATTTCAGTTTTGTTTTATACTCATTGATTCAACATTCATACCATCATACATCTCAACGTATTTCAATCTCATTATTTAAAGAAGTTGGGCTGTGTCTCACTTCTAATTAGACTAACCTCTCCATCACAACAAACGAGAGAGGGACTGTCATCATTCAAACATGTATACTATCAGAATTATGATTCAGGCATTGTTTGTTGTGTTTATTTATGTTTTAGAGTCACATAGAACTAATCATAACTTACGGATAAAGCCAATGAAAATTTGACAAGAATATGGTGGATACGCCGCTGGTACTTCCTATATATAGGTATTCTTGTCAAAGGATCAAAGGCATTATCAGGCGGTTATGAGAAGTTCCATCTAGGATTTAGTAATGTTTTGGTTGAAATTTATTTTACACTCACTGATTTAACATTCATATCAACTCGTCATTTAAAGAAATTGGATTGTGTTCCATTTTCTACATAGACTAACCTCTCCATCATAACAAACGAGAGAGGTATTGTCATCATTCAAGGACTCAAGCTCTGGTTGTTGTGTTTGTTTATGATCTAGAGTCGCATTATAGAACCAATCATAACTTACTGATAAAACCAATGAAAATTTGACAAGAATATGGTGGATACGCCGCTGGTACTTCCTATATATAAGTATTCTTGTCAAAGGATCAGAGGCATTATCAGGCGGTTATGAGAAGTTCCATGTAGGATTTGGTATTGTCTTGATTGAAGTTTGTGTTATACTCACTGATTTAGCATTCATATCATCTTATCATTTAAAGGAATTGGATTGGGTCATCAATCAAACATGTATGCTATCAGAATTAGGACTCAGATATTGGTTGTTGTGTTTATTTATGATCTAGAGTCACATTATAGAACCAATCATAACTTACTGATAAAACCAATGAAAATTTGACAAGAATATGGTGGATACGCCGCTGGTACTTCCTATATATAAGTATTCTTGCCAAAGGATCAGAGGCATTGTCAGGCGGTTATGAGAAGTTCCGTGTAGGTTTTAGTAGTAAATGTTATGTTTTAGGATATAACCTAATCTTTCAAACGTACCCAAACTCATATGCATAACATCATACTTAGTCAATCAACTCTGTGTATCCATGTTCCGTATTCATACACTTTAGGCAACAAAAAGCGATTCCTGTAGCAGGGTATTCAACCCATATAAGGAACGTTACCGCCTCAAACAAAATTTAAACTCTTACTCTCTTCTAAGTATGTAATTGTCAAATTAAAACACCATCCTTTTTTAGACAAATATGCCACTACTTAAATTTCGGGACGAAATTTCTAAAAGTAGGGGATACTGTAACATCCGTCAAAAACCGGATTTACCAAACCCGCTTCGTTTATTAACCGAATAACCAGTTAAAAATTTCGTTGCGTATTTAATGCCCAAATTAATTTTAAATGATACATAATTAATAAGTATATTAGAATATAAAATTTATTTTTGAAAATGTATTAAAAATAGTGAATTAAAAATAATATGCTGAAGCCGGGACTCGAACCCGAGTCAGCCGAGAGCCTACAAAGCATTAACACACATCTCTACAACCGCTCCGCCACTTGATCTTTTTATGAAGTTCTGGGAAGCAATTAAATCATATGTTCAACTGAGAATCAACCTGTTGCGCCAACTGAAACCGATATCAGCTTTCAAACCGACCAAGACGTTTGAGTGCTCGTGGAATCTTGATCATAACCGATAAAACCGACATCTTAAATCAATTCAGACGTTAATGAACTTGAATTCAGGTGATGTTTGGTTTTTATAACCGAAAACATTCATTCTGGAATTACTTCAACAAAACACTCATCTCGCGATTCAATTTCATTCCCAGAGCTTCTAATTTCGTGTTTATTCTATTTTCTGGTCGTCGGAATTACTTTCTGATCATCGCCGGAATTCTCTGCAAGTCGCCGGAAAACCGAGACTCACCTCAAAACGGTAAAATACCTCGACTTTACTGTTTCAATCAATTGTTAGAACCTTACTAACATTAATCCATCGCTCAGAATCAACCACAGACGACATTGCTGGACTTTCTTTTTTCACCGGAAAACTTCTGGATTTTTCGGAAACCCGCTGTTAACCGGTATGATCATTCAAACATACTGATAATCATTACTCATTGTTCAATTTCACATCTAATCCCTCCAAACTGCTAATTGACTCTAACAGCCGAAGGTCACCAGAACAGAGCCGACGAGCTTCGCCGGATTTTCTGAAGAAGACGATCTGTTCGGTACTTTCTTTCCCCAAACTCTTCGGTTCAATACTTTCCAATTGTTCATTTTGTTCATTAACTGAATTAATCAAGTAACAGTTAGATAACCGTTGTCTGAGTTTTGAACGAAGAAGACGAAGTAGTTATGTTATAAGATTATTTAAAATCGGTATTATAAACGGGTTAGACACACAGTCCAGCGGTGGACTGTGTGCAAATAAATACATACACGTCGCGAGTTCGATTCCTGTCCCAACCTCATTCGCCGTAATAAAATGCCTTTTTTTTAAACTGAACCGGGTTAACTCCGTTAGATGTTAAGTATAATAAAAATCTGTATTTAAACCAAGTTAGACACACAGTCCAGCGGTGGACTGTGTGTAACATTAAGTCTCAGGTCCCGGGTTCGAAACCTGTTGACGACACCGGTCCGATGATTTAAAACATTTTTGAAAATAAAAGAATTTTGAATAAACTGAGTTAGTATATAAATATAATTAAAAACAGAATTATTTCGGGTTAGACACGTAGCTCAGTTGGTAGAGCTGCGTGCACGCGAACGGGAGGTCTCGGGTTCGAGCCTCACCCGGCGCATACACTTACACAATAAAACCGGTCAACAAGTCAACGGTCAACGGTCAACAAGTCAACGGTCAAAAAGTCAACAATTTTTTTTTATTTTTTTATTTATTTATTTTATTTAAAAATTAATTAAAAATACTTAAAAAAAAATTTTTAAGTTAGAAAATAGCCTAAAACTCACAAAAATATATCCAAAAATTCTATTAAAGTTGTTAATAAAATCCATTTATTTACCTTACTTTTTCATTATTAATTAGGTTAGTTATTCCTCGTCGATCAATCCTATAAACTCGTGCGCAATCATCATCATTCACCGAACGCACCCACTGTGAGTGAATCTCTACAAACTCCCCGTTTAAATCACGTTTTTGGGGTGTATCATGTGTCTTACTATTTATTATATTTAAATCATGGTGCATACATCATATCAAGAATAAATGTGTATCAGCTTGTATAAACTGTTTGTGTGGTTATTTTTTAGATTTAATTTATTATTTTCAATACATGCAATTTCATAGGCCGCCGCTCCCCATTACATTATGAGCGTTGAGCATGTTCCCCATTACATTATGAGCGTGAACCTGGCGTGCCAACATACGATCGGCTCCGTTTGATTGAGCCTTGATCACACAGACATTTATCATTTTCAGTACATGCAATACGATCGGCTCCGTTTGATTGAGCCTTGATTGCACAGACATTTATCATTTTCAGTGCATGCAATACGATCGGCTCCGTTTGATTGAGCCTTGATCGCACAGTTTCATTCATGTTATATATTTATGGAAGTTGATATGTTATTGTATGCTGTTGGTTTGTTATTGTATGTTGTGGTTTGTTATTGTATGCTAATTGTTGTTAATGTATGTTATTGTTTGTTATGGTTTGTTATTGTATGCTAATTGTTGTTATTGTATGTTTATTTACATTTGTTCATATATGAATATTGCACGATTTTTCCATATTAAACACAACCAGAAATAAATAATAAATGTTTTCTAACAAGGTTCACTCGCCAACTTTTTGTTGATCCAAAAACCATTTTTACATATGATACAAGTGAACAGGATGAAGCATGGAAAATATAGGAAATTACCTTAGAAGAAAAATAATGAAGTTTAGAAGGATGAATAGACATGTTGTATTTGTTTGATATGATTGTATGATCTCTTTTAAATTGAAATAATAAATATGAAACCTTATAATAAATGTCATGAGCTTTGATGAAAACCCAATCATGCCCCGATCATCTTTTCCGCTGCGGGTCGGTGTGTGACAAAACACACGCGCACCATTCAAGTAAACTTCATGGTAATGCCAGCAACATCTCGTCATGATGTTTTGTTAGGGCGTCGTGCGTAACGAGATTTCAGTATGATCACGCCTGCGCCGCACGCTGCATGTGGTTTCCAACGCCAACTGGGGTAGCTATCATTTTCGCTCAAAAAGAGATTATGTTTATTGAAGAACCAGTTGTTAAGGCTGCTAAACCAACATCGCCAAATGAACCTGAAAAGTGGGTGCTGAACAATAAGTATCCAGAGCAACCAATTATCCTTGGTCTTGCAATTTCTATGACAATTCGTGCAAAACTTGTTGTTCCGAAATATAGATATCTTCGCATGGACACCGGCGGACATGGTAGGGGTTCCGCGCAAAGTAGCAGAGAATTGCTTAAACGTTTTCCATCAGCGCAACCAGTAGTACAGAGAAGCGCCGCCTCGGATTGGAAAAAGACAGAAGCAATGAATGAGCAAGTAGCAGAGCTATTGAAAGCTGGTATCCTGCGCGAAGTCAAATACCAAACCTGGGTCGCCAACCCAGTAATGGTAAAAAAGCACAATGGTGGCTGGCGCATGTTTGTAGATTTCAAAGATTTAAACAAAGCTTGTCCCAAAGATTGTTATTCTCTTCCTGAGATTGACAAGAAAGTTAATTCATTAGCTTCTTTCCATTGGAAATGTTTCCTAGATTGTTACAAAGGGTATCACCAAGTGCTGATAAAAAAGAGGATGAAGACAAGACAGCTTTTCGCACGAAGAAAGGTATTTTTTTGTTACACAAAAATGCCCTTTAGCCTCCGCAATGCTGGGGCTACTTACCAAAGATTGATGGACACCGTTTTCGGTGATGATATTGGCAAGACAGTAGAAGTTTACATCGATGACCTGGTCATCATGAGTAATTCAGAAGAGATTATGTTAGAAAATATCCAGAAAACTTTCGTTTCCTTGCGCAAGGTCAATTTGTAGGACCGCTCCTTGATGCTAAGGAACCTAAATTTGATATCTAACGTCCATAATAGCGGAAATATTACATCGTGTTTACCAATAGACAAAAATTAATTAGTTTAACATCAGTTTTAGTGATTAAACGTCAAGAGTACAAACTGACAGAGCTTCGCCTCCAAAATGCCAAAGTTACAAATGAAATGACAAGAAACCTATTTATAGGAAACACAAGTTTGCTTGAGGAGTGCAAGTTTGGGCGAACTTGACTACAACATATACATATCAAGCGAATTTGGCCTAAAAAATACATAAACTTTGTTATTTCACTCCTAAATACAGACTCGATATTATACGATGACGTAGGCAACAGACATATGCACCAACAGACTCCCCCTTGGATGTTGTCGTAGTCATCATTTTTCAAATAAGTTCCCGAGTCTTTAATGTTCTCTTGATCTTTATTTCTTGAATAACTTTATCGTCCATGTTCCCCCTTACTTTAAGCTTTCTGTTGTCTTCAATCAACATGTTTATCTAGCTCCCCCTCAATGATGCTCCGAATCTCTAAGATTTGACGACTAAGAATAATCACACGTATCCACAAACAAGCAGTTTCTTAATAGTCTCGTTGGTCCAGCTCACATTCAATATTATTAGGTTTCCATGGAAGATATGAGAAAAAAATCTTTTTGGATTTTTAATATTGAATGCAGAAATGTAAACATACTAAAATATAGTATTTACAGTTTGTATTTTTGTGAGAAAACGGGCTAGAGGATCATATCAGTTTTTGAAACACATATCACCAGTACCGTTGACCTTTTAATGACTTTATGTTTTAAACTTGTTTACCTAGATTGTCGATATGTTTGTCCACTTAAACTTTAACACATTTCTCAATTGTTCCAAGATATGTTAGTTAGAATTATGAAACTTGACTTAACTGCGGTTCCCACTTCTTGAATATACTCCCGTATCAAGATTCCCTAGACTTCATCTTACAGGTGAATATAGCGTAATTGATATCTGTATCTGGGTAATGAGAGGCCTTGAGAGCTCAGGTTAGTACTACCGTACAGACAAAGAAATGAAGGCTTGACTTTAAGGTGTGTTCCATTTAAGGAATCTTTTCAGCACTTCAAATGATTAGATCTTTCGATACTTTTCAGGGTTGAATGTAGTATAGGGGTTTATTGCAAAAGTATTATAGAAGTTCTAGGCTATTGCTTCCGCAAAATCAGATGAACTTGTATAATACCCCAGATATCAGCTATCTATAAAGACCTCGTATCTCAGAATAAGGCAATCTCTCAATCGAAATTTCGGAGTACTAGTCCATATATCCAAGATATGTTAATCCACAAGATTAAGCAGTTGTAAATTTAGTTTATATACCGGAAAGAATTTACTGAACGTATAAAGCCTATCGACACATCCACAGTAAGACCTCTTTTATCACTTTTAAACTTTACAAATCCTTAGCATACTGTGACAGTCCACTGATGTACTATCATTTTCTTTATTGGCACAAGTAATCTCATTTTTCATTTTTCAATGTTTTTGATATTTTAAGATTTTCTATTATTTTTGGCTTTTTCAATCATTTTACCTATCTAAAATGATTTCGAAACAATTGTTTTTCAATTTAACAAGATTTTTTTTTACAAATTTTTTCTCCCCCTAAAATTGTAAACATCTTATTAAAATCGAAAATAAAAATCTTCCATTTTAACCTTTTAACGACATTTTACGAATGTGAACGCGAGACTACCATTTTGTTTGTGTGGAATATCACTCCTGTCTCTTGTGTCTCTGTATGAACAACTACTGCTTCTGAAATGACCTATGGCTTGAAGCTTGGTTATCCTGCACAGTCAAACAAACTTTAATCAGTTTTGAATTGGAACCCATCCATTCTGGATTTAGGTTTACCAAAATCATTAACATCTGAAGTAAACAAACATTCACACTCTTTTTGATATTCAAACAGTTTGATAGAAACTTTATTTGAAAATTTTACTTACTTTGATTTTTTAACTGTTTGAATTATCAAATTTTTCTCCACTGCTCTCTTTTGTCCTCAGGTTTGTATCTCATGAATTCGTTATACTTGAATGTGAGTAAAATGATTCATTAGAACTTTTATCTGATTTTTTAGACGTATCCGAGGACAAAATCTTTTCCAAATACTCTCTAAATTTTTTCCTCTATTTTCTCAATCTGTCTTTTTGCCCTTGTGATATCTTGACTTTTTGTTCTTTGGGCTTCTCTGTTTTCTTCTCCTCTGGTATTTTCTCCCCCTGAGATTTAACCGATCTTCTTTTCAGATTAGTCGGACAATCCCTGGAAATATGACCTTTGATTTGACATTTGTAGCATCTTCTCGTATCAAATCTCTTTTTCAGGCAGTTAACAACAATGTGTCCACCAAATCCACAGTTGTAACACACTCTGTTATCGTACCAATCTCTCCATTCAGACCAAACATCCAAATCAGCACATTGATTTGACGTGTAGTAGTCATCTTTCCCGCTTCTTCTGTAAAATTGATTTGACTTTGAAGAACTGTGATCCGACATGCACCACTTATTCTCAAATTATTGTGAGTTTTTTTATGATTGAATGACCGTACCGATGAGCTTTTATTTTTGTTTTGAAAATATATAGAATTTTGTTTTTCATGTTGTTTTTGTTCTCCATTATGCTTTAGAAGGTTTTTGCATTGAGCATTCACCTTTTTTAGTAGATTGTAGAACAGTTCTTGAAATTTTTCTTTCACTTTCAAAAATGTTTCCTTTTTATCATTTTTATCATTTTCATCATCGGTATTATCATCACAATCTTCAACTATGAGATCGTCATAATTTGTGACATTGTCACTTATTGGAATTTTCTTTTTATTATCATTGATCGGTTTTTGACATATATGTTATAACTTTAATGAGGAAGTCACAAATCCTTTCAATAATTTTGCTGAATTTAGCAGCTTTATTTATAACAGTCTGAACTTCTTTTTCAAGTTGAGCTATTTTCTCAATATGAGATTTTATTGCTATTTGATTTTCTATATTTAATTTTTCAAAAACAATTTTATCATTTTTAAACATTTTTATTTCATTTTGAGCATCTACTACCATTTGTAATTTTTCATTTTCTAAAATTTTTATTTTGTTTTCAAAAATCTTTTTTTTTATTTTCTTTTAATTTTTTATTTTCTAATATCAAACTCTCAATCTCATTCGAGAGTTTGACATTATCTGCCTGATAATTGTCTACATCATAGACCGGGCATACTGGTTTAGAACTTGAAGACTCATTTGTGGATATACTTGAAACTAGAGCTTCACAGTTCTTAACCCTACACTCTCTTGAAACTTATCTTCAGAGATGTCCATAATCTTTCGCAGTCTTGTATTCTGGTAAAGTATCAGGATGTCTTCCTTAACCGATTGCTGGATAAGATTAATCATTTTCTTTTTAGCAAAATAATCATTTTTCTGTTTAGTAGAGTATTTGCACTTCTCCAGAATTTTCTGATTCCTATCTCTAGGAACGACATAACCTGTCTCAATAGCAACCCAACTGCGGAAATCCATAGGTTGGACCCAACTCTCAAATTTTCCTTTCCAAACTTCATACACGTTCATATTCATCAACTTTGACGGCTTCACGGACTCCATTTCGTTTTCCAAATATATATGTCATTCAAAACACTTGTCAAATGATTAACAAACATACAGATGTTTGAAAATTTTGATTTTTTAATCGACAATATTAACGTATCGGTTTGCTAAAAACGTTTAAAATTTTTCGGAAAACTGTTTTTACCAGATTAGAGCTTTAAACTTGTCTCGTCAATACGAATCTAACGATATATAATGTCCGAGACATTTTTCGGGATTTTCATGCCTTTTTTTCGGGATTTTCGCTCGAACTTACCCAAAAATCTTGAAAAATCAATCAAGTTCGGGAGAACTTGACGAAAAATGTGAATTTTTCAGTCAAGTTCGAGCGAACTTGATGTCAAGTTCGAGCGAACATGTGTTTTCAAACATGGTTTATTCAAATTTTCGTCATGAATTCGTTTGTTTTAAGCTCTGATCGTTTCAATGGTTTTACTATTATGGATTTTACGTATTATACTTGAAAATCAGTCCATTTTGTCTGTTAATTGTCCAAAAAAAGTTAAAAGTAGAAGAAATGAGTAGAAGATGAGAAGATTTCAGTCCAATGTCTTCAAATTAGGCCAATCCTGCTCTGATACCACTTGAAGGACCGCTCCTCGATGCTAAGGAACCTAAATTTGATATCTAACGTCCATAATAGCGGAAATATTACGTCGTGTTTACCAATAGACAAGAATTAATAAGTTTAACATCAGTTTTATTGATTAAACGTCAAGAGTACATACTGACAGAGCTTCGCCTCCAAAATGCCAAAGTTACGAATGAAATGACAAGACACCTATTTATAGGAAACACAAGTTCGCTTGAGGAGTGCAAGTTTGGGCGAACTTGCTAAGTCAAGTTCGGTCGAACTTGCTTAGTAAAGTTCAGCCGAACTTGACTACAACATATACATTTCAAGCGAACTTGGCCTAACAACATACATAAACATCGTCATTTCGCTCCTAAATACAGACTGGATATTATACGATGACGTAGGAAACAGACATATGCATCAACACAGTTTAAAGTTAAACCCAGTGAAATGTTCTTTTCGCATGGAAGAGGGAAAGTTCCTTGGTTTTGTGATTACAAAAGAAGGATTCAAAGTTAATCCAGAAAAGGTGGAGGCCATCCAAAAAATGTCGTCTCCCACCACCATCAAAGAAATGCGACGATTAGCTAGGAGATTGGTTGCGCTTAATCGTTTTTTTGGCTAATCATGCTGTAAAGTCATTTCCATTCGTCCGAACCTTGCGCAATTGTGTCAAAAGCAAAACGTTTTTATGGACTCCCGAAGCGGAAAAAGCTTTTTAAGAGATGAGGGATTGTCTTATACAATTACCCACGCTCACTGCTCCACGGAGCAAAGAACCTATGATCCTTTATCTTTCTGCTGCACCAATGGCAGTTGGGGCAGTGTTAATGGTGGATCAGGAAGGCGTTCAATCTCCAATTTATTACATCAGCAAAATGTTGAATGACCTAGAGACACGTTATTCTATAATGGAGAAATTAGTGTTAGCTCTTGTTCACGCTTCATGCAGGCTGAGACGATATTTTTCAGGATACGTCATTACGGTCCTGACTAATTATCATATTGGCCAAGTTTTATCTAAACCAGATGTCTCGGGGCGCCTCGCGAAGTGGTCAATTGAATTGGGAGCATACAACATTTGTTACAAGCCTAGACCAGCCATCAAGGGTTAAGTATTAGCCGACTTTGTTGCTGAAATTCCAGCAGATAAGGTAGAAGAGTGCAAAGCAATTCAAAACCCAGTGCCCATCGTTGATGACAGAGCATGGATCTTGTACACTGACGGCGCATCAAACAATGATGGGGTAGGAGCAGGCTTACGTTTGATAAGTTCAGATGGCGAAGAGCTCACTTATGCAATTCGGCTCGAGTTTAAGAGTACCAATAATGAAGCAGAATATGAAGCTTTCTTAGAGGATTACGACTGGCTATTAAAATGGGCGCATCTAACTTAACTGCTCATGTCGACTCTAAGCTGGTTGCTGAACAAATTACCGGTTCTTACGATGCAAAGGGCGACATTATGCCCCTCTATCTAGAACAAGCGAAAGCACTCATCACTCAGTTTAAACAATTCAAAGTTGTTCACGTGAACTGAAGTGAAAATAAGCATGCTGATGCCTTGAGCAAATTAGCTGCGACAAGTTTTCAACATTTGGCAAGAGAGGTTCGCATCGAAGTCTTAATCTCAAACAGGTAAGCATGGTTGAAACGGAGATCCATCTTGGATGTCTCCAATTATTATGTACATGCTACATGGAACACTTCTAGCAGACAAAGCTCAAGCAAGAAAGATTCGATGCAAAGCCATTAATTATGAGATGGCAGATGGGATCTTATATCGGATGTGGTATTCAGGACCTTTACTTCGTTGTGTGAGCAAGCATGATGCCCAATACTTAGTACGGGAAATACATGAGGGGTTATGTGGTATCCATTACGGACCATGTATGGTAGTTGCTAAGATTATGAGTACAGGCTATTACTGGCCGGGGATGTATGTTGATGCAGTGGAAATTCTGCGCAAATGCATGTGAGACATGCTCCGAAGACATTACGACCAAAGAATCTCCTTGTTCCAATAACCACTGCGTGGCCTTTCCAACAGTGGGAGATTGATCTCATTGGACCGTTTCCTGATGCGCCGAGCGCAGTCAAATTCGTTATTGTCGCGGTCGACTACTTTACCAAATGGGTGGAGGCTAAGCCATTAGCATCTACCACAACAATGGAAGTTCGTAAATTTATATGGGAACACATTATCTGCCATTTCGGCTTACCATTACGAATCGTCACCGACAATGGTCCCAATCTCACAGCTGCGGATCTGCAAGCTTGGATGCAGGAAATGAAAATTGAACAAGTTTTCGCCTCTGTTGCTCACCCGCAGGCAAACGGTCAGGTAGAAAGCATTAACAAGCAACTGGTGAAAGGCATAAAAGCACGCCTAGGTACGGCGCGATGCGGCTGGGTTGATGAATTACCAATTATATTATGGGCGCACCGTACTATGCAAAAAACAAGCACTGGCGAAACACCATTTAGTCTTGTTTATGGAACAAAACCTGTGAACCTGCGGAAATAGGTCTGCCATCTCCCAGAATGATTGCTCTTAAAAAATAGAATAACGAAGAGCAGTGCCGACTTGATCTCGACTTAGTTGAAGAATGGCGTGAAAATACAGCAATACGCGAAGCAAAGTACAAATCTCAAATGGAGAAATACTACAACAAACGGGTACGCGTGTGCACCTTCTTACCCGGTGATTTTGTACTTCACGACAATGAAGCATCAAACATCGAAAAGCCAGGAAAACTGGCACCAAAATGGAAAGGGCCATACATAATTCAGGAAGTTCTTGGAAAAGGCGCGTACACACTTAAACGTCTAGACGGAACATCAGTTCCCAGGACTTGGAACATGCCACAACTACGTCGTTGTTACATGTAATCCCAGAGCTCATAAAGCCTTGCGCTTTCTACGAGCCTGTTTACATTATTTCTTAATTCTAATCCTAGTGGCAGTTTGCAGCTTTATGCTCTATCAATAAATAAAATACTTCCTGTCGCTACTTCCGTTCTGTTATATATTTATTACAAATGCATGCAATTCCTTTGGATACACAAAAACACATACTCATGAGCCGCAAGTTAACAAGATACTTACGCTCACACATGAGATTAATGGTTCATTTGTCTATCCTAACCAAGAAATTGATCACATGCAACTATTGTAAACTAAATATATTATATTCACATGAAAAAGTACATGCGCATATGCGCAACGTTACATCAAAAGGAAAAATACAAACATGTAGAGAATTAAAGCAAGCTAGCTTTCTTTTCCCGCATCCTTTGCGCCTTTTTGCTTCTCCGCCACTATGAAAATCTCTTTTAATCTGTCAACAAAGTCATCATGTTGCAATGAAGCATCAACAAGGTCCATGATAGGGATTTCCATGTGGTCATATTTTTCTTTCGCAGAAGTGTAGATGGCAACAGTATCAACACCATGAGTAGCAGCCCGGCTTGTATCCCATTGAGTTTTCGGCGCATTTGCCACGTGCAGTGTGCACTCTTTATAGCCTTATAGCCTTCAGAATGCCCATCATTACGTGCTGCAACCATCAGCTCTGCCACTCTCTCATCCAACTTCGTAGGGTTTAAGATGGAGTTTGCAATCTGTAAATAAGCGCATCAGTATAAGATATGATAATATTGCCAGACGTATTTCAAGACAAGGATAATACCTCCACAATTCCATACTCGCGCAGCCAGGTAAGCTTCAAAGACTCTGTCAGGCTCTCTGCTATGGTGCAAGCGACCTCCGTATCATTAATTTTCTACTCACCTTCAGTCAAACGGCGGGTCAACTCGGCCTTCTCAGTTCGATGAAGGTTAATATCTTTTTTCAAAGAATCAACCTCATCCTGCGGTCGCGCCTGATCAAATAACATAGAGGTTAGATCATCAATCTCTTTATTCTTAAGGAGGAGAGTCGTTTTGGTCGCTACCTCATTCTGCTCACACCTCTCTCGGTGTGAACGAGCCTCTGCTGCCGCAACAACATCATCATTTTTCTCTTTCTTGAGCTTCTCAATTTCATTCCGCAAAGAAATTTTTTCGTTATTGTCTCGGTCACAAGCCTCCACAAAGCGCTTGCGATCCTCAGCATGCTGCGCAGCAGCGGCCTCACATTTCCGCTTCCAAGAAAGCGTGGAACATTCTTCGGTCTTCCTTTCCTCCTCAAACTTGGCTTTCTCAGCCTCAAAATACACGATCATCTTTAACGTCTTCTCTTTTGCAGATTTAGCCTTCGCCTTGTCAATCTCAACCTCATCCCACTCCTTGTTCATACTGCGCCATTCGCGCACAATTCTGTTCGTCGTGGAAGAGGCAAGAGCAGACTCTTGTAAGAATATTTGATAAGTGACATCATGGTTTTTCTCTTCTTGGCGCTTCACCTCCGCCGGAGGGAAGATGCCCTTATACCACTCCCTGCAGTAGTGCCAATCTGTAAAAACATCACCCTATTTAACCTTCCACACAAGCTGATGGATCTCAGAGGCATGCTTCTCAGAATAAGAACAATATAGTAATCCCCTGGCATTTCCTCGGGGCGAATCAGTAACTCCTCCTCTGGATCATCAAAAATTGGCATAAAATACTCCCCTCTGGTGGAAGGGCAAGCACAATTAGAAATAAACGTTGAAGGCTCAAGAACGGGCGTGGCTGGGTTATCTTGCCCCGCAGAACCAAACCCTCCTGCAGCAGCACCCGTGGTAGTATCTTTAACCTGCTCACCAACAGGATTCTTAGTCACATCTGAAGCAGTATCTTTAACCTGCTCGCAAGTAGGATTATCGGCAACAAATTGTTTGGGCTCTTCTTCTGGAGCCACTTTTTCAGTTTTTGCTGGACTGATTGGGTCTGCATCAAAAATAGGTGCACTATGGTCCACATCACCTTCTTCAATGATATCAGGCTTGCGCGGTGATGGTATGGAAGAAGATGATACCGGCGCAACCTTTACAGGTTTATCTCCAAAAATAAACACAAATGTCAAGCATAAGGCATTTCGCATCTATTACAACAATGTATGCAAAGAAGGGGACATACCAGGATAAAACTTCTTCGCAAGGGCATCCAGGTTGCTATTCTTGCCGATGCGCGACCGCGCAACCTTTTTCGGCAGAGAAAGTGGTGCAATTTCAGCTTCTTTCTTTTCTTTGAGACACACTTCAACGCCTCCTCTGGGCTTGAAGGTATCTCCAAAGGTTGATCTGGGTTCGAGGCAGGGATAGATGATGTGCCAATGGGCTCTGGTGTATCTGCGTTGACACCACCACGTAATCACACCAAGAATCAGATACGAGACGTGTACCTTTCTTGCCCTTAGCCTTCGAAGCTGCAGATGGCTTAGTTTTTTGATCTAGTTTGGAGGAAGGAGGCGTAGCAGCAGTAATAGCAGTTGGCTTCTTTTTCTTCTTGGATTCCGGGCCTACACCCAAGTTTAGCAAGTCACCTACATGATCAAAATAAAGGAAAAAGGTTGCACCATAAGTTACATTGCAATATTACTTAAAGAGTTGTTATCTACAAGTAATATTGCAATAACTAACTCAGGCTTCATAGTATTTGACTTACCAGTAGTAGCAGAGGGCTGCGCGTTCAGATCTTCTTTCTTAGGGATTTCAAAATTTCCCAGGATCTGATCAAACCACGGTTCTGCATTCTCTTCAAGCGGCACCGCAGCCATCTTCCCGTTGTCTCTCTTGAAAGAGACCAAATATAACGGTGTAACTGTTTCACAAAGCACAACAACAAAACATTATCAATAAACAGTTATTAAAGGTTGCTCTAAAAAGGTTGAGAAGTAACATACCAACACCATCTTTGGTGTAAACCGACTTCTCTTGTCGTTCCTTTTTCCATAAAATACTCATTCCCGCAGCAATTAATGCCCTTTATGGCAAAATAATATTGGGCACATCTTTTATATTTTGGTACAACACTTCGTGGGTCGGAATGGCCAACGTCTCCAACTCTATCTCCTCCTCGGCCCTAAACGTCATCGTCATCGGGACAATAGCCGCTTTGACGTAAAAAAACTTATGTTTCCAATCGTGATAGGATATGGGTGGCACCAACAACAACCATTTCGCCTGCAAACGTTGTTGGAATGAATAAAAGCCCAATGAGCAGTGAAGCTGATAAAATACCCGGAACTTCTCAACTGTTGGTATGATCTGCATTGACCGGCAGACAAACTCGAAGTGCCTAATCCTCACCATTCCCATGCGATTCAACTGGTAAATATGGAATTTATAGAAGTCTAGAATCTCAAGCATGAAGTGGGTCACCGGAAGTCTGAAGTTGCCATCGGAAAAATAATCATAGAACAGCGTAATGTAGCCGGTCGGAGCATCCGCCGCCGTGGTGGAAGTATAGACGTCGCCGGTACCTCGATTCTCCCAGAACTAGATCCAGTCGCCATAAAAACCTTGCATAAAGAACTCTTGAAGGAAGGGATTTTTTCATAAAAAAGGAAGATGATCGGAGTTTTTGTAGTCGCTGGAAAATATGAAGGATATATGTTGTTTCTCTCTCTAGAATATCGTCTGGTGAAGAAGCAAATGGAGAGCCATTTCCCTTTATATACCAATCGCAATTAATGCTCGATATGACAGCAGCTACTTTTGCGACCATCACGCGTTCCCAGGTAACTGAAAGGGCGAGTGTGGAACAGTAATTACCTTCATGCGGGCGTCTGTCGCCGAATTATCATTAATGCAGTAAGACACGTACTATTGACAGCCTGTCTACAGTATCACAACGTCTCAGGAACGTGTGTGTTCACCAACTACATTATCTAGATGAACGACACGTGTCCAAATATATATGAAATTCAACAATTCTTCAAAGTTTACATATGACACGTCACCAGGGAGCAAATAACACCAAAGAGCCAACACCCATTCAGCGCAGCATACTTATCTTAAGTCCAGTGCTCCACCTACTTTTTACTTTTACATAGGAGCAACACTTGACTAGGGGGACTTGAAGGGGTATGGTCCTAAAAACCTTGCGCCAAGCAAGAAAACCATACCCACCATTAACTACCAAGGAGACCTTGCGCAGGCTTCTCTGCTAAAGAAAGACTCACTGGACCCTGCGCCAGGTATCAAAAAAGGGAAAGTATCATTTAACTACCTTGCGCGGGCTCACGCAAGGTTCAAAGTTAACCTTGACAATTTCCTTGGATAACTTCTCACTCATAAAGCTTGCGCGGGCATTTATACCAAAGCAAGAGCTCAGTAAACGTTGCGCCAACAACAAAGAAAGGAAAGAAGATCAGTCAACTACCTTGCGCCGCTCGCGCAAGGAAACAGTTAATCCTAAGAAGCTTTCCCTTAGCAAAATCCTTGAGCTGGTGCAGAGGTAAAGGGAATCTTTTCGGTTGTAACAGAATGCACACGTGGCGAGCAACAGATAGGTTACAACTGTGAGATCTTCTAGAAGCCACTAATACCCAATCGTGCAAGCATCTTTCGGTTATAACCAATCGCCATGTGGCAGCATCTCGGATGACCAAGAAAGATCACGGTGATAGCATGCTCACATCAATAAAACGTAGTGAACTCATGATGACACGTGGCACCTCCCTAACTGTTGATGAGCTCACGATCCGTGTGCACTAACGGATAACCACACTTAACAGAGTAGCGAAAGATTCCGTTAAGATTAACATCTCTTATTTTGGCGCCTAAAACCCGGCTATAAATAAGTAACTTGGGCTACAAGTAGAAGGGATTCACTCTCAACTACTCTCTCTTACTTGACTTTACTTCTGACTACCTATACTTATTGTCACGCCAGAGGGTGGTCACGGAGAGAACCCCCCTTCTCCCCATGGCGAGCTGACAATGTGTTCTATTTTGCAGGACCAGTCGGAGTTCAGTTGCAACCGTTATTATCATGAAAACAAACGAAGGATTAACCTCTTTATGAAAGGAACATAACCCTAGATCTAACGAGATTCTGATCTGTCAGATCTACGTTTCTTCAGTAATAATGATGATCAAGGAGGAGTTGGTCTGAAAGTGGTTGATGCCAAAGTGAATGATGAATTTGATTTTTCCTCGTTGTTAAATGATGATACTAATTTGATGGAAGATCAAAGCCAGGGGAGCAGACAGGGGAAACAGGTCAAAAAGATGAGTTTAATATGACAGATACTATTACTACTGCAAATCCTGTTGCTACTATTCTAACAAAGCTGATGATTCTGATGCTTGAACACAATGTTGAAGAAGGCGAGAACATTCATAATTACTCTAAAGAAGATTTGGCAAAGTTGATTGATGCTGATGCTGAAACGTTCAATTTTGATTTGGAAGAGCAAGTGATGAATGTGAATTCTTTCGAGCTGAATGAAGATTGTTACACACGAAGATCAGATGCTGACGATTACAACAGAGTGATCATTGAAGATTGGTCGTCAGATGATGAGAAAGACGAAGCTGAAAAGTATGTTGGTACTAATACTGATAGTTTTCCGACTTTCGAAGGGATGTATGAGAAGTTGAATGAAGATCTGCTGATAGATTGCTGAGTCTGTACATGAAAGAAAAGTGCCTAAACCAATGGCTAAAGAAGAGATTGCACAAGCAAAGAAGTCCTGGTTCAAAGAAATGCCGAGAGAACGAAGGTTTCGACGTCCATTAGCATTCTTTACATGAGATAAAGATGTCTCCTTGGGGGATATATTGAGCTGGGTTGGTTTAAAGAATTGAACGTTTAAGCCATTAAACATGAATTTGGAGTTCAGTACTTCAAATATTGTTTCAAAACACTTCCGTATTGGGATGTAGAGGAGTTGGTGCATACCAGAAATGTCACATATCATATGAAAATTATTGATCTATTGCTATGGTAGATGATAAAGTTTGAAGCAACGCAGGGTTTTAAGTACTGGAAACCATTCATTCCTAAACGCCGAATCAAAACAGATAAGAAGACTGGTACTAAAGATATTACACTGATTATGAAGCGTCCTAGAGCAATGAGAAACATGCCCTTAATGCCAATTGAACATAATTTCTATCCATTATTTAAGTGGTGGCAAATAGATCCGACAACGTGTGAAGCAGTGATTGTACTAAGGTTTGAAGATCATTTGGATATCACTCAAGAAAGGGTTGAAATGTTTTGGATAGAAGGATTGAGACGATTATGGAGGACGATACGAAGACTAGACCCGATGTGGCTAGTGAACTGCTCAAAGGAGGATATCAAATGTTTATTCTTTAGTAAGATATGTTTTGAGGAGTGTGAGAAAGAACAAGTGATGCAATATCAGAGGGTTGTGAATGTCTATTATGCGCATGAAGTTAATTCTGGAAGAATGTGGGAATCTAGTTGGAGAGAAATAGAACGCGAAGAATTTCTAAAAGAAGAAAGGCAACGGAGAGGCAAGACTGAGACGTTTTCAATTTATGACAAAAGTGCCATCTACAGACCAAACGGCGATTCCATCGCAAGAACGAAGAAAGAAGCCAATCAAGAACTTCTTTGGGCGTGTCAGACAAAGATAGAGCTTTGAAGACTGATCAAGACAAAGACGATATCCAAGGGGAGTCTGATAGTATATAATGTTTATGTCTTAGTCTAGGATCGAGTCTGTTTAGTTTGGGCTAGAATATGTTAGAAATAGTTGTATTTATGTAAATAGTATGACAAGTTCGCCCGGATCCATGATATGAGAACAAGTTCGGCCGAACTTGTTCTATACAAGTTCGCCGAACTTTTGTAGCCACCAACCAACTTGTCACACTATAAATAGGTGACTTGTGATTCTCATTTGTAACTTCAACAACTCTGTCACTTGTACGGGGAAGCTCTACCCGATCTGGATTTGACATGTAAATGAACTTTATGATCAATAAACAACAATTAAACTGTAAGTCTTTGCATATTCGATTAACATGTCATATAGTATCTGCCTATACGAACGTTAGATACCAATTTAGGTTCCTATGCTAAACATGGAGCGATCTAACAAACTCATGCTTTACATGTCAATCCTTATACATGAATACTTGTTATGCCTAGATACATGCTTGATTATACATGCTTGATCATTAACTTAGCTAGCCCAACTTATCATATATAGCGCTATCGGAGTAGCACGCCGCCCGTCGGGATTATGTTAAAATTCTCATCCTCATTTTAGTCTTGCCGCTTTTGTGGCAAGGGAAACTCGATATCATTAAAACTTTTGTGGAAACTCGGGGTTTGATCTAGTATTGCATGATTAGTATGAACATTTCTTACAATTACCATGTGGATTCGAGTTACACTTTTATACTTATGCTATGTATCACCAAACTTGTGTACTCGCCTTTGCTTTTTCATTGAACTTGTATTATTAACATGTTACAGTTTGATGAAGATTTTGCCATGAAATTGGAGTAGTGATGATGCTCTAGATACAGATTTAGACGTTAGGCTAAAATGTTGTATTATTTTGTTGTTTTGCTTATGTTTTACTCGTCTTTAAATTTCTAAATTGTTGTAATTGACTTAATGATGTAATTTGACAATGTTATCGTTGAATGAATGAAATATGGGTTTTGTTTAAATATTGTCGCTAATAGCGTTACGAAGTCTCTTGCAATCTCGTTTACGTCTCACTCTGATGTTTCCGCCATCGGTTGGGGTGTGAGACTTGTGTATTTGTCACTATTCACGTAATTTCCACTTACGATGACATAGATACAAACTTAGGTTTCTGTGACAAGTGGATGGATCGACCCTAACAAGTGGTATCAGAGCCAAGGATACCTAGTTTGCAGATATCCACACAAGACATTCTCTGTTTCTACCAATTTCTTCTTCATTTTCACATTTTTTCACAAAATTATTGAATCCATACAGTTAAAAATGACTAATTTCTGAATATGTCATACAGAATCACCTAATAAGAAACCCTTGAAAGTTTCAGATTAAAATTCAACCGATTTCATGTCAAAATTCACAAAAAACCATGTTTGATAACACACTTTTGTCCGAACTTGTAGTGTAACTTCGGCCGAAGTTGTCCGTTTTAACAACTTCGTGCGAAGTTGTGCATAATAACAAGGGATTTTAAAAGAACTTCAAACGAAGTTGTTTGGTCAATATAATTGAATTTGTTTTGTTATGCAAGTTCGCCCGAACTTGTCTAGCTTCTAATCAAATTTCAAGTTTTTGTGAGTGTGTTTTTAGATACAGTTTCAGTTTGACGAGATGGATGATTTTCATAACGCCTTCGCTACAGTAGCGGCTCAGACATCGAACGCAAATGCAGTGAACCGACAGATCAATCTAGACAATGAAATGGGAACTTCCGTGAAGCCACCCAAGTTGATGAGTATTGACGATTATGAAAGTTTGCATGAGAAGTTTGAGAATTAGGTTCAAGAAAATTCTTCCATAGCTGGGTCGCAATACAAACTGGATACAAATGGCCAGTTGATGAACGCGGTCTTGAGATTTATTTATCAAAGTTTACACCCGGAGATAAAGATTTGTACGTATATGAGAAAAAGATGATGAGCTTGTTACAGCAATCAGTTAAAGAAGATATCTTGACCCTGCTACCAAAATGTGACATGGCACAGGAATTGTGGAATGCTTTACGTGCAAAATATCATGGTAGTACGGATATGCGAAAAAGTAAGAAAGCTCTCATGAAGAAGGAGTTCGATATCTTTACGATGATGAAAGGTGAAACGATGAAACAAATGATACAGTGTACTGTCATTTGATGGTTCAGCTTAGAAGGCACAAGCTTCAAAAGAGAGATGAAGAGTTGGTAGCCAAGTTGGTGGACGCAGTACCTGAGAAGGAGTGGTCTACATACTTGATGATACTGAAGAATGGACCTGGTTATGCTAATTATCGTTTAGCTGATTTCTCTGACAAGTTGGAGGGTCATGAAATGGAACTACAAAAGATCGCTAAATCAAAGAATGCAAAGGTTGTACAAGACGTCGGGTTGTACTACAAAAGTGGTTTTTCAGATACTTCAAGTCCGAAGATACAAACTGCTTTTATTCGGAATGTTAATTCTTCAAATAATTCATTTCAAACATCACATCCAAGCTATGATCAAACACCAAACATATCACATTCCAGTTCAAGCTCAAATTCTCCATTTCAGAATCAAGCCAATTAGCAGAATCATTTCAATTACGATCCCAATGTGATTCGCTGCAACATTACAGTAAATCTGAAGAATGTATTCTATGAGTAAGCAGCCAAACAACACATGGCGCTACTTGCAACTGTACTTGAATCATATGAGAGCTTGGTTGAGGATTAGATTGGGAACCCAGAAATGACTGCCGAAGATTATGATTAAGTTGATGAAAAAGAATTAGAGTTGATGGATATTAAGTGGTGTTGTAACGCCCCGTATTTTTTCGTATTTTCATGTTTTAGAAAATACGTGCCGTCCCTCTAATTCGCTATTCACATTCGAAAATCAGAATGAAAACGACAAAATGACGCACTTTTACTCGATTTTTACGCAATTAACAGACGTAAACGTCACAATCGAATTCTAACGTGTTTTACGTATTTGTCGACCTTAAATTAATTATATTACGACAATTCATGACACATAGGTTCAGAAACAGAGCTTAGAAATGTGATTAGGCCGCGAAACATATGTGATATGCGAAGATGGGCTTTGGCCCAACCCACTTGAAACCCTAGTCATTTATAAACATCTCTAACCTTTATCTTCTCCATTTTTTAGAGAAAACCCTAACACACACACACTCCCTATCTCTACCTCACTTCAGGTCACGGCGCCGCCACTCCGGCCGGCCGCCGGCGACCAACCTCCAACCACCCCTCTTCCTCTCCGGCCTGCAACCTCCACCTCCCTCTTCACAACTCACACCCGCGAACCCTCCCCCCCACCATCTCGCATCACCGGTAACCAGGAAGCTCCGGCCGGTACACACCCTAAACCCCTCACCTCTCTCGTCTCTCCCTCACTCGGTACAACCGGCCGACCACCAGCTTGGTGGCAGCGCACGGAAATAGTGGTGAAGCGACGGCGACGGCATCGGTTGGGTCTGTTTAGGGTTCGGGTTACCGAGCTCCAGTTATGATGGTGCCAGAACTCAGGCGTGTTATGGACTCGGGTGACTCAGGGATCAATTCAGGTTCGAGTTTCGGTTTAGTCTCAGTCTGGGTCATGTTCTAGCTCATTTCAGTTCGGGTTTTGGTTCCAGGTCTCGGCTAGTGTCTCGGGTCAGCAGGTTGTGTTCAGTTTGAGACTCGGCTCGGGTCCTGTCAAACATTCAACACCGGTCAAACATTCAACACCGGTCAGATAGTCAATGTGGCCCTCTCGGTTTCGCTTGTGAGTTCGGGTTCGACCAACCGGTCAACATCAGCTTGGGTCAGCTTCAGTTTTGGTCACAGGTTCAACCCGGTTCCAGTTCAGACCAAGTCTCGAGTTCAGTTTAGCTTGGGGTTTTGGCTCAGGTTTAGTGCAGTTCGGGTTTGGGTCTTGGTACAACGGTTCGGGTTTCGGTGCAGCAGTTCGGACCTCGGATCTTCAGTTTTGACTTGGTCAACTCAGTCAACTCACGGCTCTGTATACTCTTATGCTCGCAAATCTCATTATGTTATTTATACAAGTTTATAATCGTGGCCGATGAAACTTATATATCCATATACCTTGCTAACGAAACATATATATATATATATATATTGTTAGTATTTTATTATTTATTTTAATTAACACGAGTCCATACACTCAACAATCCATTACATTTTAGTACTTGACGTGGAATTTGTTTTATTGTTATAAAATGGTTATCGTAACGCAAAACCAAGCTTAAACAAACCAATACTTTATCAATTAGTTATGTTTCGGCATCTAATGAGAATCTTATATGAACTATTGTTGAATATTTGTGTTTTGAAAATATAAGCGACACTTTTAGTTGTCGGGACCGTCTTAAAAAAGAGAAACTCTGCCCGATTTTTGTTAAATATATATATATATATATATATATATATATATATATATATATATATATATATATATATATATATATATATATATATGTCAAAACGCTAATGAATGTGTATCAAAACCCAAATGGAGTTAGAAAACCAAAATAAGAGTATATTTATTTTCTTTACAACACACTTATAATTTTCTTTTACCCATGCGAAGTGACCTCGGTTTTCAATCTTTCGACCGCCGACTCTTCGTGGAATTCCAAAGGAAACTTCACAATATGTGAGCGTACTCGACTCCCTTTTTACAATTTAACACATTTTTGGAGTGCAACTTATATACAAACACACTTCACTAAATCAATTATAATCAAACACTTAATCCATCCAATATGTTCATTGTATGCCTAGGTTGTTTATGCTTGTTAACTTAGGCTTTTGTTGCCATGATATTGTATTGCTATGCGTGCTAGTACAAGGATCGTGAATTCATTTGCCATGATTAATTTGTTGTTTATGCTTGTTAGCTTCGGCTTGTGTTACCACGAAATTGTATTATTATGCCTACTAGTTCAAGGATCGTAAATTCATATTATTTGCCATGCTTAATTTGTTGTTTATGCTCGTTGAGTTGAATATACAAATGACATGTGGCTATTAGGCAAACTATTATTTTGATACTTACATTCAAACTTGTATGCTCGCTAATGCTTTTGTAATGATCCATGCTTTTATTACATGTTGCAGGATTGCGACCGACGAATCTAGTAGGATTTCCTAGAAACGCACTTAAATTTCAATATTCGTTGTATTGTAATAATTTCTATCATGTTGTATTTCGTTTCAATACTTTGTACTAATCTGTTTTCATTGAAATGAAATTATATTCCTTTTATATGTGTCGCAAATTAAATTGTATTATCTGATTTAGACAATGAATTATTAAACACTTGACACAAATAGTGTTATGAAGCCTCTAGCAATCTCGTTTTCGTCTCACTCTGATGTTTCCGCCATCGGTTGGGGTGTGATAGGTGTTTAGGATTACAAAGTTTGTTGCACTTATTGGACGTGATATTGGAACCTCAAGTAACAAGTTGGGATTCGACAAGTCAAAGGTAACCTGCTTCAAGTGTAGAGAAAAGGGGCATTTCAAGCGTGAATGTACCAATCATGAAGCTAGCAGTAATCAAAGTCCGTTCGGAAACAACAATGATTACTACAAGAAAGCCTTGCAGTACAAACCATTTCCAAATTGGGTTCAAGTTGAAGTTCAAGATGGTCAATCAAAAACCACGAAAAAAGCTCTAGCTGTTTCACATGAAAATGAAGGATTTGAGTGGAATAATTATATTTCCAAGAAAGCTAATGTTGCTTTGATGGCCGAGATCATGGAAGAGCCAGAGTCGATGGTGGATGAAGTAGCTCTTGAAAATGCAATCCTAGAGGAATACTTGCAAAGAACAGAAGAGGAAATGATCTATCACGAGACTAAAATAAAGATACGACTTCTGTTGCACTCTACTTCTACTTCATTCTTAATACCATTCTACCGAATCGGTTACATTTACGCACTAACTTCCGTCTAGAACCGCCTGATCACGGACCTTCAATTAGTATCAGAGCTATGGTTATCACCTACGCTCATGAATTTGGACATTTATGGACATTAGGAGGGGTTTTAGACGTAAATCATCAAATAAACGGACAATCCACAGAAAAAAAAGTAAAATTAAACGGATAGGATTGTTAGAAAACCATTTTTGACCAGATCTATGGTGGAATCATCTCGAAATTCGAAGAAATAAGGATTCTAGATCGAAAAATGTGAAAAAGGCTGGTTTTTAGAGACCAAGTTCGCCCGAACTTGTAACGTGGTGATCAAGTTCGCCCGAAATTGTAACTTGGAGATCAAGTTTGCCCGAACTTGTAATATAGTGGACAAGTTCGCCCGAACTTGTACATGGAGCCTAAAAACTAAAAATAAATAAAAAAAAATTGTTGATCGTGTTAGTACATAACGTCTATGTCTTAGTCTTGGATCGTGTCTGTTTAGTTTGGGATGGATTATGTCAAAAGTAAAGGGTATTTATGTAAATATTATACAAGTTCGCTCGGAACCAACATGTGAACAAGTTCGGCCAAACTTGTTCAAGACAAGTTTGCCCGAACTTGTTACCATTCCAGTGAACTTGTGATAGTATAATTAGGATGCCTTAGTTTGTCATTTGTAACTTTTGCAACTTTGTCACGACCGAGGCGAAGCTCTGCCCGATCTGGATTGGACATGTATTGAACTTTATGATCAATAAAGAACATTTAAACGAGTAATCTTTACATATTCGATTAACACATCACATAGTTTCCGCCTATATGAAAGTTAGATACCAATTTAGGTTCCTATGCTAATCATGGAGCAATCTCACAAGTGGTATCAGAGCCTGGATATCTGAATTGGTGAAACTAGTGCAAGATCTACTCTTATTCTACTCCTTTCTACCATTTTTCTTCATTTTTCAAGAAAAACAATGAATTCACGGATAAAGTTGCTAATTTT
Source organism: Scalesia atractyloides (assembly GCA_947069175.1). Classification (NCBI taxonomy): domain Eukaryota; kingdom Viridiplantae; phylum Streptophyta; class Magnoliopsida; order Asterales; family Asteraceae; genus Scalesia; species Scalesia atractyloides. The sequence continues at coordinate 36,843,312 of CAMTDV010000019.1, read as the reverse complement.
TGAATATGTCATGTAAAATACACTGATGATAAACCCCTAAGAGTTTCAACATCAAATTCAAACGAATTGATATCAAATAGTTGAAAAACCATGTTTCAAAAACTGGATTTGGTTGAATTTAACATCAAGTTTGCCCGGACTTGATTAAAAATTCATTGTTTTTAATCAAGTTCTCCCGAACTTGATTGATATTTCAAGATAATTTGATAAAGTCCGTCGAACTTGTCTATTTTTCAATCAAATCTTTATCAAGTTCGCCCGAACTTGATTAAAGTTTGTTAACATTTATTAACAAGTTCGCCCGAACTTGATATTTCACTTGAGAATCAACATAAGTTCGCCCGAACTTCATCAGGGTGAAAATTTTATAATTGTCAACACAAGTTCGCCCAAAACTGTACCTGATTTTCTCAAACTGCGAGTTCGCCCGAATTTGTCAGTGTACTGATAATTTTTCGAAGTTTGTGAACGTGTGTTTTTAGTAATATTCATCAGTTTTTCAAGATGGAAGATCTTCATAGTGCATTCATGACGGCTACAGCATCAAACACTCAAATGGTGAATCAAGTGAACATTGATAACGAGATGGGCACATATGTGAAACCGCCAAAACTCATGTGTATGGACTAATATGAGGGGTGGAAAGAAAAGTTCACCAACTGGGTGCAAGCTACGTATTTTCACAGCTGGGTTGCAGTCGAGACTGGTTATACTTCGCCCAGGGATGAAAATGATAATGTTATCGACATCAGCAAGTTTTCAACAATTCAAAAGGATGCTTACGTCGCCGAGAAGAAAATGATAAGCTTGATCCAATAGTCGGTCAAAGAAGATATTTTGGTGTTGCTACCGGAATATAAGACTACACAAGAACTATGGAAATTCTTGAAGAAAATGTTCAGAAAGCCAAAGGTACGAAACGTGGAGACTATAGCAATGTTCCACCACCCTTGTGCGAAAAGTATTGTCATAAGAAGGCTGAGTGGATGGAAAAGGCGCTCAACATTGAACTTTTAACAGAAAAGAAAAATGAGCTGCCTGAGAACATTGATATAACCTCCACAAGCGATGATAGCGAAGCTGTGGTTAAAAATGTTGTTGAAAATGTTTTAAATGAATCTAATGATGGCAGCTATAAAAGCGCCAACTTGAGTTCGAATAATTCTGATTCACAATCTGACGATGACGATACATCATCAGAAGATATCCTAAGTGATGATCCTAACATTGTCATGTACAAAGTTAACAATTCTGATAGACTATACTTCGATGATAGCTTTCTGATTCGGAATGTGAAAGAGGATCAGCTTGATAAATTCTTCAAACTCCTTGAAGTATCATCAAGGATTTGGAAATTAATGAAAAGAAGTTTTACTCTAAACCTAAAAGAAACAACTACCGACGAAATGGTGGTGATTTTCCTGAACATAGGAGAGCGGGTTGGGTTTGGATGTAGAAGATGAACCGAACAAGAAAGGGTCACCATTTCGCGAATATGAAGATAAAAACATGAAATTTGTGTATGGGACGAGCACGGTTCAAGAAGAAAGTTTGATTGGAAAGCAATCAAACGATGAATTTAAGAAAGAAAATGAACTTCGAGATAAGGCTAGAGCCACAAGTGGTGTAAAATCCACTAGTGGACATTCTCATGATAATCGGACTTGCTTCAAATGCAATGAAGTTGGTCACATTGCACGCAAGTGTCCGAAATCTAAGCCTGTCTTTCTTCGACAAGTCTGGATGTTGAAAAGCCTAAGCAACCAGAGATTATAGAACCTGTCACAATTCTGAAAAGAAATGAATCTAAAATGGAAGTTAAACCTAAAACTGAATCTATGTTTAAAAACTCAACTTTTGAGAAAGGTGAAACTTCCAAAACTAATGAAAACAAAGTTTCAAGGTTTTATATTAAAAAAAGGCAAGAGAAAAACCACAATCCAGGGTTGCTAAAAAGAAATCAACAACATCTGAGGTTGCCAAGTCTGGGACTATTAAGATTGGTAACAACAAAGAGTCTAAATCTAAGATTAAAACTAAAACTGTCAAATCTTCAAAAGATAAAAAGAAAGTTCAGTTTGAAAATGTTAATGCCAGTGAAGTCTTTGATGGTGATTTTGAGGATGACTATGAAGCTTATCATCCCAAACCCAAGACAAAGAAGGCTTGGGTCATGCTTTTTAACTGAATGTTAATGTGTGCAGGGGCTCCAGAGATCCATATTATCAAAATGGATTCTGGATAGTGGAGCATCAAGGCACATGACCGGGATGAAAGCTCTTCTCTTTGACATCAAAGCTATTAATGGAGGTTATGTTGGCTTTGCTGGTAATCAAGGAGGAACGGTTGTAGCTGAAGGAAAACTCTCAAATGGCGTAGTATCATTTGATCGTGTGAATTACATCGCTGAGCTAGAGAACAATCTTCTAAGTATATCACAGATTTGTGACAAACAGTTCATAGTTCATTTCAATGATAAAGAGTGCATGATTTTAAAGCCGGGTTTCAAAATTTCGGATGATTGGATTCTCATGCGCGCTCCACGCGAAAACGATCTATACGTGTTAGACATGGGTACTGCTACAACATCATCGAAATCGGCTCAATGTTTTGTCACAAAAGCCACGGAGAAGGATTCGATTCTGTGGCACGGGAAAATGGGGCATACACATCTGAGAAAAATGAATTTTCTGGTTCATAACGATTTAGTCGAGGGGGTGAATCTTTGAAGTTTCCACATGACGGATCATTGTCTTGAATGTAAGAAAGGGAAGCAGAAAAAGAAGTCACATCCTAAGAAGATTCTGAATTCTATAAAGTTGCTGCTTGAACATCTACATATGGATCTTTCCGGTCCGGTGAATGTTCGAAGTATATCCGGAGATCTATACTGTTTGGTTGTCACAAATGATTATTCTCGATATTCATAGGTTTTCTTTCAAGAGTCTAAGGATGAAACGTTCGATAATCTGGTGATTCTCTTCAAGAAGCTCGAAAATTTATATCATCTGTCTGTCACACATACTCGCAGTGATAACACCACGAAGTTCAAGAACAACAAGATGAAAGAGTTTTGCAACACCAAAGGAGTTCTGCAAGAATTCAGCGCACCTTATACATCAACAAAATGGCGTAGCTGAGAGGAAGAATAATACTTTAATCGAAACAACAAGAACAATGCTTGCAGACTCGAAACTTCCTGTTAACTTTTGGAGTGAGGCGGTTGCAGCGGCATGCTACACACTAAACAGGGTCTTAACTGTCAAACTGACTAAAAAGACATGTTTTGAAATGATCAACCGAAATATCTAGAGCCGTTTGGTGCACCATGTACAGTGATTGATCAAGATAGAAGTTCGGTGATAAAACGCTTGAAGGTTTCTTCGTTGGTTACGCTAGTCCGCTAAGAAGAGTTTATGTTCCTACTTTGAGAAAAGTGATCGAAGCACAACACGTTGATTGCTTTCGGTACACAACTCCTATTCCGAGAAAAGGCGATGCGTGGTTGTTCAATTACCAAGATTTGTGGAAGTCATTCGACTTGCCGAAAGAACCGTCTGATGAAGAACTTGCAGCTCTTTATTATCTTCAACAGTCGACAAACCAAGAACAGATTCTAAGGCCAATTGTAGTTAATCAACCCACTGTTGGTACTTCGTCTTCTGGTGCAGGTCCAGTAATAGTGGTGTTCCGGTTGAACAAGTTTCTGAAGCAGAACCTACAACAACTCTAGCAAATGTTTCCACTGAACCAGGAAATACAACCTCAGAGCCAATACTTCTCAGAATCAGAATTCCGACTCTGATGAAACTCCGACTTTCGATGATGATGGAGAATCTTCTTTCGATGAAGAATCCGAGCAGATAACAAGCATGTTGAATCAATCTGCTGGCCCGAGCAATCAAAATGAAGCTACATCTAGTGCTCCTTAAGTTGAGTTGATCGTTGATCTGAATGTCACAAATCAGAACAGTACGGTTGATGTTCCTAGCGAGGATATGCCACGATCTTATGCATATCATCCTTCAACAAACATTATTGGAGAGTTAAAGACTGGTGTGCGAACAAGAAGTCAATTCAACCAAGCATTAAGTTATTTCTATACTCGAGTGGCTCCTACTCAAGATTACTGTTATTATTCATGTTTCATATCTCATATCGAGCCAAAGACTGTGAATGAAGTTCTAGGTGATGAGAACTGGGTGATAGCAATGCAAGAAGAACTGCTACAGTTTGAGAAATTGGGAGTTTGGAGGCTTGTAGACTTACCACCTAAGCAGAAAGCGATAGACACAAAGTGGTTCTTCAAGTGTAAGAGGGATGATTGAGGTGTGATCATTAGAAACAAAGCTCGGTTGGTTGTCAAAGGTTTCCACCAGCAAGAAGGAATTGACTATACGAAAGTCTATGCACCGGTTGCAGGTCTAAAGTCAATTCCCATTTTCCTTGCATTCAGCTGGGAAAGGTTTTTAGGTGTACTAGTTAGATGTGAAATCCGCATTTCTCTATGGTAAGCTACGCGAACAGGTGTACTCGGCCAACCACCAGGGTTCGTCGATCCGTTGAACAAGAACAAAGCTTATCTCCTAGACAAAGCCTTATACGAATTACATCAAGCCCCGAGGGCTTGGTAACGAGACGTTATCTTAACATCTCGTTGGAAACGGCTTTACTAGAGGCATAGTGGATAGTACATTGTTTACCAAAGAAGTCGGAAATCATCTAATCATCGTACAAATCTATGTGGATGATATCATCTTTGGTTCAACAGATGACAGTCTTTGCAAAGAATTCGAAAAGATCATGAAGAAGAAATTCGAGATGTCTTCTATGGGCGAAATGAAATTCTTCCTTGGATTACAGGTCGATCAGTTACCAGATGGCATATTCATTCATCAAACCAATTATGTTCATGATATTCTGAAGAATTTTTAAATGGATAGCTCGAAGCCACTTTCGACTCCTCTGGCGTTGAATCATGGGATTTGCATTGACGAAACAGGAACCAAAGTGGATGATACACTCTATAGGTTGATGATAGGATCTCTTTTGTATCTGATGGCATCTCGCCCAGATATCATGTATCCTAACTGCCTTTGCGCGAGATATCAGTCCAGTCCCCAAGTGTCACACATGCATATAGTCAAAAGAATATTGTGTTACTTGAAGGGATATCCAAGCACCGGCTTGTGGTATCCAAAGAACGATAACTCTGATCTGACGGGATATGCAAATTCTGACTTTGGGGTGGACAAGTTGAATTCAAAGTCTACAACGGCTGGTTGCCAGTTCTTCAGAACTCGATTAGTAACGTGGCAATGCAAGAAACAAACCACGGTCGCTCTTTCTACCTGTGAGGCAGAATACAAATCTACTTCGAGCTGTTGTTCTCAAATCTTAAAGATTCAACAACAGATGAGGGACTATGGATTGAAATTTCTTGATACGCCTTTATATGTAGATAATAAGGCAGCAATCGACATCACGAAAAATCATATTCATCACTCTCGAACTAAACACATAGAAATTCGTTATCACTTCATTCGTGACTGCTACGGAAAAAAGTTGGTGCGAAGAGAAAAAATCCACACCGATGAACAAAAATCTAATTTTTATACCAAAGCTTTTCCTTTAACAAGATTTAAATATCTAATGAGGCTTAACGGTATTAAAAATTTGTTGACAAGTGCAGAAGCAGAGGTTGAATATGGATCGGACGACGAGTTCACGTGATCCACATTGGTTTATATATCTTTTAGATTAGTATTTCTTAAAAACTAAAATACAAAAATATGTTTTTGATTTTTGGGGGAGAAATATTTGAGAAAATACAAATACAAATAAAAAATTCAAAAAGTACAAAAACATTGAAAAAAGACAAAAAGAATTTGGTGTCACAAAGGAAATGATAGTACATCAGTGGACTATCACAGTATGCTAAAGAATTGTAAAGTTTAAAAGTGATAAACAAGTCTTACTATGGATGTGTCGATAGGCTTTATATGTTCAGTAAATTATTTCTGAGATATAAACTAAATTTTACAACTGCTTAATCTTGTGGATTAACATATCTCGGATATATGGACTTAGTACTCCGAAATTTCGTTTGAGAGATTGCCTGATTCTGAGATACGAGGTCTTTATTGATAGTTGATATCTGGGGTATTATACAAGTTCTTCTTATTTTGCGGAAACAATAGCCTAAAACTTCTATAATTCTTTTGCTAGAAACCCCTAAACTGCATGCAAAGCTGAAAAGAATCGAAAGACTAATCATTTGCAATGCTTAAAAGATTCCTTAAATGGAACACACCTTTAAGCCGAGCCATCATCTCTTTGTCGATACGGTGATATTAACCAGAGCTCTCAAGGCTTCGCATTAACCCAGATACAGATATCAATTACGCTATATTCACCTGTAAGATGAAATCTGGGGAATCTTGATACGGGAGTATATTCAGAGATGTGAACCATAGCTAAGTCAAGTTTCATAATTCACACCTAAGATATATTGGAACAATTGAGAAATGTGTCGAAGATTAAGTGGACAAACATATCGACAATCTAGGTAAACGAATTTAAAACTTAAAGTCATCATAAGGTCAACGGTACTGGTGATATGTCTCAATCAACTGATATGATCCTTAGACATGAGTTCACAAAAATATGTCTGTAAATATGTTTGTATATAGTTTACTTATTAAATTTCTGTAAATATGTCTGTACATAGTTTATCTGCTTTATAGATTAAAACCAAAAAGATTTTCAGTGTGTTTTAGCATAAACTTTCAAAAATACAAAAACGATTTGTTTTTACATTTCTTTCAACAAGCCAATGTTGGAGAACGGATCTTCGAAGTTTGGTAAGGTGCTAAACTGGTAGAAATCTGATTGACAACGGGATGGTACTGTAAAATCTGTTAATCCAAAACGATTAGAAGTTAATTAATTTGAAACTTAATTTTGAGAAGAACAACAGTTTGTTCATAACGGGTCGAACCGAGGTCATTAAATTGACTCAGCAGACAAATCAGTGAACCAAGGTCATTAGCTTGGACTTGGTCAATTGAGTGGATTGTTAAAACAGATAAAATTGAAAAGTTTAGGGTTTAAATTGATAATTTGAAAATTTTGAGTTTGAAATTGATCAAGTTCGCCTGGACTTATAATCAAGTTCGACTGGACTTGTGTATGCTTTGAAAGTATCATTATATGACAAATTCGCCCGGACTTATGTCTGATCTTTTTTATTAGATTAACAAGTTCGCCCAAACTTGTTAAGTATAAATAGATCACAAGTCCACCCGAACTTCATTACATGTACGTTAACACAGAGCGAACTTAAGGCAAATTTGAGCGATTTCCAAAATTGGCAAGTTTAAGTCGAATTGCTGCCCAAATTTTAGTGAATCTTAGTGATTGGCACACTAAGAATCATGGCAATGGTGAGAATTTGATCTTTGGACCATGATTTGATAAAGTTCGAACCATTTGAATCTGAACACGTTATTTGGACATGAATGAGACTGTTATAAGACGAATTGGACTTTAAAATATGTTAAAAAATGATAAACGAACATAAATATGTCATAAATTTGATTCAAATCAATCTGGATATGTTATTGCAGGTTTTGGTGAAAACGATGACAATTTTGCCCGAACTTGTCAAATGGTTCTTTGAACCAAGTTTGACCGAACTTGTCCTCAAGAGCTAAAATGTTATAACTTTCATAAGTTCGCCCGAACTTACCTGATAAAATTCAAAAGTGTTAAATTCTTGACAAGTTCGACCGGACTTGTCTTAAAAATGTTTAAAATGTAAAAACTTAACAAGTTCAACCGTACTTGTTTAAGATTTGGTCAATTTGCTAAAGGCAAGTTCGCCCTGGACTTGATAATGTGTAACGTTTACATGACAATACAAGTCCACCCGAACTTGATACATGATTTGTGAAAATTGTTATACTTTGCTAATTTTATCTCGATCTTCGTGTTTGCAGAATATTCAGCTCTCGTTCAACAAGTTCCACAATACGTGCATTACACTCGACAAGACTATCTGTCCGTCGCTTGAAGCATTTGACAGTATTCTCAAATTTATGGAACGGATTCCAATTCACAAAGCTATAAGGAAAAGACAGTGGTTTACAGGTCGCGCGTTTATAGATTTTGGAGTTCTGCGGCAATGAATGATGAAGATACAACGATTAAATCAGTAGTTCGTGTTGGAGAAGAGGATAAGGAGATAATAGTGACAGAAGCTGACATCCAAAAAGTTCTGAACTTTAACGACGACAAGAATGATCTAATGATACTCGACGAGAGAATGGTGCGAGGATTTTTCTGCAGAATAGGTTACAAAGGGCATGTTAACGATTCAACATTGAAGAAAGGGGGAGTTCCTAACCCCTACAAGTTTCTGATGCACGCAATATTCATGCTTTCCGTCATCGAAAGGCTGGTTTGGACGATGTACAAGATTATATGGCTTGTATGGCCACGACGCTTATTCTTAACAAGAAGTTCAACTATTCTAAGCTCGTGTTCACGCATAATAAGAACAACATTGGATCTAACAGGCTGGTTATGTATCCAAGATTCATACAGATGTTGATCGATGAAAAATTCAAAAAAATCGCGAAGCATCCAAATGATATTGTCTATCTTATCCACCTGGATGATACGACTGTTAAGAAGCTTATCACGTTCCAGAAACAAGCTTCAGCACCTGTCGCAAAGCCTTTATTTGGTGCAATAGTTTCTGCTGATACGTTGCGCCACCATAGTACAAATGGCGTAAAGATGACAGTGGCGACGAAAAGGAAAGGAATGTTGAGCTAGAATGGATGTCTACATTCAAAGAGAAACGCAATGATTGGTTTCTTAAGAAAGTTGCGGTTGAAGAGAAAAAGAAAACATCACGAACGCAAAGAAAGTCGAAACAATGTTAATATACGAAGAGGAGCCTGTTAATATTCAAACAGAAGCTGGATCGAGTGCTGCGATGAATATTGAGAGTCAAGAGATTGAAAAGTCTACTCAAGAGGATGATGTGATTTCTGCAACATCCGACAAAGATGAAGATAGTGATGATTCTCTGGAAAAAGCTACAAAGAAATCTTTCATGAAACAGCTGCAGAGAAACTAAAAGAAACAGATGCAGCTTATGAACCGGAGACTAAAAAAGGTTCAGATGAGGAGATACCAAAGAAGAAAGCTAAAAGAGTTAAGTCTTCTGCGAAAGCTACAACAACGAAGACAACTGGATCTCCAAAGACAAAAGGCAAGAAAGTTCAAAAGCCTAAAAGCCGCCGATACATTGGAAAGCCTAAAAGCACATAAGTCACACAAGAACCTTCTGTTGCAAAAGAATCAGGAGTTACACAAGAACCTCTTGCGGTTGAAACAGTGCAAGCATCTGCTGTTCAAGAGACTTTAGTACAGACATGAGTCAAACAAGAACCTCCTGAGTCTGAATTACCTGATATTCCTATTATCACGTCACAAGATCCTCCAACAGCTTCTCAACCTGAAAGCTTTACACCTAAAGAAGTTCCAATTTCTACACCGAAGAGTACTCCTAAGTCTACACCAAAGACTACTCCAAAGTCGAAGTTATTTGAAAATATTTCTAATGAGCCAGTTGATATTAAAGATTTAAATGATTTCTTCCAAGAATCTGATATTGATGAGCTGGAACAACGTGTTAAAATTCTGGAAGATAAAGTTGCAAAGAATGAAGCTGAGAAAGCAATGTTAGAAAAGCTGGTGAAGCAAGGTGAAGTTGAAAGGGAGATCTTAAATGACAAACTTGAATTCCTGGAATATAGAGGGTACTCGAAAGCCCTGATTCAGTTCACAAGATGCTAACGAACGATTGTAGAAAGAGATAGCAGAGCTACGATCTGAAAGAGATTTGAACGATCGAAGATTCAACAGGCTACATAAAGTATTATCTAACAGTTTGGAAATAGATTTTGCTACTGAATATGCTCGAATTGATCTGCAAGAGGCTAAGGGAAAAATAGAGAGAGAATTGGCTGAACAAGGGAAGGGTAAACATGTTATAGAGAGTATTCCCGAGATTACAGAGCCAGTGATTGAGTCTGCGAAAGCTTCTGAGTCTATTATTGCACCAGAATAGAGACTAAACAGAAAGACAATGAAGAAGCTGAAGATAAAGATGAAGATGAACCTATTAATGATATAAAAGACGACTCTGACAACGATGATTGTAATGATGCCGATCAGGGTGGAGTTGGTCTAAAAGTGATTGATGCTAAAGTTACTGATGATTTTGATTTCTCTTCACGATTAAACGATGATGCGAATAGAATGGAGGAACAAAGTCAGGGGGAGCAGACATGGGAAAAAGGGCAAACAAATGTTGAAATGACTGATGCAATTATTGCAATGCCTGTTGCTGCTATACCTACAAAACCAATGATTCTAATGCTTGAACATAACGTCGAGGAAGGTGAATTCGTTCACAATTATTCAAAGGAAGATTTGGCTAAGCTGCTCGAAGTTGATGCTGAAACATTCGAATTTGATTTTGAAAAAGATTTGGTAAACATAGATACGTTTTAGCCGAATGAGTATTGTTACAAACGTAGGTCTGGTGCTGACGATTATAACAAGGTGATTATAGAAGATTGGTCGTCAGATGATGAGAATGACGAAGCAGAAAAGTATACTTGTCAGAATACAGATAGTTTTCCAACATTTGAAGAGATGTTTGAATAATGGACTGAAGATCTGTTGAAAGATAAGATTGCGGAGTCTGTACGAGAAGGTAAAATCCCTAAACCAATGACAAAGAGGAGATTGCACAAGAAAAGAAGTCCTGGTTCAAAGAAATGCCGAGAGAACGACAGTTTCGATGTCCAATAGCATTCTTTACCAGAGATGCCGACGTTTCATTGGGTGATATACTTAGCTAGGGGTGGTTTAAAGAATTGAATGTTTATGCCATCAAAAGGGAATTAGGGGTTCAATATTTCCAAAACTTGGCAGATTTGAAAATACTTCCATACTGGGATGTAGAGGAGTTGGTGCAGACGAGAAATGTTACTTGTCATATGAAGTTTATTGATCAGTTACTATGGAAGATGATCAAATTTGAAGCGATACAAGGTTTTAGGTACTGGAAACCGTTCATTCCAAAGCGCCGTATCAAAACAGATAAGAAGACTGGTGTAAAGGATATTACTTTGATTATGAAGCGTCCAAGAGCAATGAGAAACATGCCTCCGATGCCGATTGGAGGAGATTTCTATTCGTTGTTTAGGTGGTGGCAAGTAGATCCTACAACGTGTGAAGCAGTGATTGTGCTGAGGTTCGAAATCATTTGGATATCACTAAAGAAAGGGATGAAATGTTTGGGACAGAAGAATTGAGAGGGTTATGGAGGAAGATACGAATACTAGACCCGATGTGGCTAGTGAACTGCTCAAAGGAGGATATTAAATGTTTATTCTTCAGTAAGATATGCTATGAAGAGCGTGAGAAAGAACAAGCGATGCAGTATCAAAGGGTTGTGAATGTTTGTTACGCGCATGGTGTGAATTCTGGAAGAATGTGGGAATCCAGTTGGAGGGAACTAGAGCGCAAAGAGTTTTTGAAAGAGGAGAAGCGTATTGAACGTATACATGATATGGGTAGGGAGGCGAGACTCAGACGTTTTCAATTCATGACTAAAGTGCCACCTACAGATCAAACGCTGATTTCGTCGGAAGAACGTAGAAAGAAACCAATCAAGAACTTCTTTGGACGCGTTAGACAAAGATAGAGCTTTGAAGACTGATCAAGACGAATACGATATCCAAGGGGGAGTCTGTTAATGTCTTAGTCTTGGATTAAGTCTATTTAGTTTGGACTAGATTATGTCAAAAGTAAGGGGTATTTATGTAAATACTATACAAGTTCGCCCGGAACCAACATGTGAGAACAAGTTCGGCAGATCTTGTTCAAGACAAGTTCGCCTGAACTTGTTACCATTCCAGCGAACTTGTGAAGTATAACTAGGATGCCTTAGTTTGTCATTTGTAACTTTTGCAACTTTGTCACGACAGAGGCGAAGCGCTGCCATATCCGGATTTGACATGTAATTGAACTTTATGATCAATAAACAACATTTAAACGAGTAATCTTTGCATATTCGATTAACACGTCACATAGTTTCCACCTATATGAACGTTAGATACCAATTTAGGTTCCTATGCTAATCATGCAGCGATCTAACAGATCGTTTTAACAAGACGAGTGTCTAGAAAAAATTTTGTGATAGAATTTTTTTCGAGTTTTTAACATTTAATTTGGCATGTTCGGGGACGCTGTCTAGAGCTTCAGAGTACTGATTTGGTGATACGGTCACAAAAATTTTGAAGATAACGGGAGTCATTGATACCTGTGCAAAATGTTTATCTTTTGGTATCGTGACTAGTAATGGGCCTAAATGTTAAATCCGCATTTTGTTAAAAACTGTTCCATATTTGAGGGGGAATTTCAGTGAAAATTTCGGTATGAGTTGGTCTAAAAGTGATTGATGCTAAAGTTACTGGTGATTTTGATTTCTCTTCATTATTAAACGATGATGCGAATAGAATGGAGGAACAAAGTCAGGGGGAGCAGACATGGGAAAAAGGGCAAACAAATGTTGAAATGACTGATGCAATTACTACAATGCCTGTTGCTGCTATACCTACAAAACCAACGATTCTAATGCTTGAACATAACGTCGAAGAAGGTGAATTCCTTCACAATTATTGAAAGGAAGATTTGGCTAAGCTGCTCGATGTTGATGCTGAAACATTCTAATTTGATTTTGAAGAAGATTTGGTAAAAATAGATACGTTTTAGCCGAATGAGTATTGTTACAAACGTAGGTCTGGTGCTGACGATTATAACAAGGTGATTATAGAAGATTGGTCGTCAGATGATGAGAATGACGAAGCAGAAAAGTATACTTGTCAGAATACAGATAGTTCTCCAACATTTGAAGAGATGTTTGAATAATTGACTGAATATCTGTTGAAAGATAAGATTGCGGAGTCTGTACGAGAAGGTAAATCCCTAAACCAATGACAAAGGAGGAGATTGCACAAGAAAAGAAGTCCTAGTTCAAAGAAATGCCGAGAGAACGAAAGATTCTATGTCCATTAGCATTCTTTACCAGAGATGCCAACGTTTCATTGGGTGATATACTTAGCTGGGGGTGGTTTAAAGAATTGAACGTTTATGCCATCAAGAGGGAATTAGGGGTTCAATATTTCCAACACTTGGCAGATTTGAAAATACTTCCATACTGGGATGTAGAGGAGTTGGTGCAGACGAGAAATGTTACTTGTCATATGAAGTTTATTGATCAGTTACTATGGAAGATGATCAAATTTGAAGCGACACAAGGTTTTACGTACTGGAAACCGTTCATTCCAAAGCGCTGTATCAAACAGATAAGAAGACTGGTGTAAAGGATATTACTTTGATTATGAAGCGTCCAAGAGCAATGAGAAACATGCCTCCGATGCCGATTGGAAAAGATTTCTATCCGTTGTTTAGGTGGTGGCAAGTAGATCCTACAACGTGTGAAGCAGTGATAGTGCTGAGGTTCGAAATCATTTGGATATCACTAAAGAAAGGGTTGAAATGTTTGGGACAGAAGAATTGAGAGGGTTATGGAGGAAGATACGAATACTAGACCCGATGTGGCTAGTGAACTGCTCAAAGGAGGATATTAAATGTTTATTCTTCAGTAAGATATGCTATGAAGAGCGTGAGAAAGAACAAGCGATGCAGTATCAAAGGGTTGTGAATGTTTGTTACGCGCATGGTGTGAATTCTGGAAGAATGTGGGAATCCAGTTGGAGGGAACTAGAGCGCAAAGAGTTTTTGAAAGAGAGAAAGCGTATTGAACGTATACATGATATGGGTAGGGAGGCGAGACTCAGACGTTTTCAATTCATGACTAAAGTGCCACCTACAGATCAAACGCTGATTTCGTCGGGAGAACATAGAAAGAAACCAATCAAGAACTTCTTTGGACGCGTTAGACAAAGATAGAGCTTTGAAGACTGATCAAGACGAAGACGATATCGAAGGGGGAGTCTGTTAATGTCTTAGTCTTGGATTAAGTCTATTTAGTTTGGACTAGATTATGTCAAAAGTAAGGGGTATTTATGTAAATACTATACAAGTTCGCCCGGAACCAACATGTGAGAACAAGTTCGGCAGAACTTGTTCAAGACAAGTTCGCCTGAACTTGTTACCATTCCAGCGAACTTGTGATAGTATAATTAGGATGCCTTAGTTTGTCATTTGTAACTTTTGCAACTTTGTCACGACAGAGGCGAAGCTCTGCCAGATCTGGATTTGACATGTAATTGAACTTTATGATCAATAAACAACATTTAAACGAGTAATCTTTGCATATTCGATTAACACGTCACATAGTTTCCACCTATATGAACGTTAGATACCAATTTGGGTTCCTATGCTAATCATGGAGCGATCTAACAGATCGTTTTGACAAGACGAGTGTCTAGAAAAAAATTTGAGATAGAAATTTTTTCGAGTTTTTAACATCTAATTTGGCATGCTCGGGGACGCCCTCTAGAGCTTCAGAGTACTTATTTGGTGATACGGTCACAAAATTTTGAAGATAACGGGAGAGTCATTGATACCTGTGCAAAATGTTTATCTTTTGGTATCGTGACTAGTAATGGGCCTAAATGTTAAATCCGCATTTTGTTAAAAACTGATTTTTCCATATTTGAGGGGGAATTTCAGTGAAAATTTCGGTATGGTCAGAATTTGCAAAAATGAGGGGAATAAAAATTTTACATTATATGAAGATTCCGGCATTTTTGAAATTCGTGACTACTACAACAGTATCCAGGTGGTTACCGATTGCAGATTAACCGGGAAATGCAGAGGATCGAGATTCATTGGTTATCTCAAGTTGATGTCTAGTTTGAAAGCGGCTGGTTTCATAACTGAGTCTTGGAGGAGTTGTTTATCAGATTCTAAGGTCATTGTTGTGGATTGACACCTGAGTTGTGCGTATTTTGCGAGTGCACATACGACAGCCTATTTTTAACTCTGCTTTGCATATGAATTATTGACTGGACGAACCTCTAAGAGATAAGATGCTTTGTAGTTTAAGTTGCCTAGTGGGGTACGTGGGACCATTATTAAAGAAGATGATTTATGGGATCGGATCTTTCGGACAAAGCTATGTACTAGTTGCTAACAAAAGAGGTTATACATTTGGGATTCCGTGACACAGGAAGTTCACATTTTCAGATCATGATACAGATTGATGCTTAAGGGTTAGAGTCCTGATTTCCGGTGAAGGGGTAGTTAGCAGGATTAGGAGTCAATAATACCAGTGAGGAACTGAGGACGTTCAAGACGGATAGTTTCAGAATTACCAAGGAGATCTGAAGTTATTCAATATATAAGTGATGATAGCCTTTGGTGGCCATTATTTTTAGTCTTCAAGCAGATGAATCATTCTTCTTGGACTAACCGCCGTTGGATGACGATGTTTGTTGATTAAGGTACGCTGGTCTACCGGAGATAGCTATATATCTGGCATTGTGTCTGAAGAAGAAGAATGTGATTCTGATTACGGATGTATGTTTCTCAGATTCGATGCATTACCAGATGATTTGTTTCCGATGAAGACTTGCTGATTGAGCAGATTACCAATTTCCTGATCAATCTTTCAGGAGTATGCATTACTACGGTTACGGAAATCAGTGTCACACCCTCAACTTCCACTTGCGGAGTTTTACCGCGAGGCATGTGAACAAACCAGAATCTGAAACACTAGTACGTCGAACGACTCTACATGATTTGATAATACGTTTTCCAAAATCTTTCGTTGTAGATTTTATATTGATTGCCAATATTTAGCAGAGCATTAATTTTTAAAGTTGAGCGGAAGCATAAATAAGTAGTGAAGCGGGCGCCAACACAAACGCCAAAACAAATGAAAAATCCCAAAACAATATTGATAAATAAGACTCGATAAAAGATGTCTTGTTCAATGCATGTGCGTGCACCTAGAGCTCCTAGCGTCCTGAGAAATATGTAAAGAAACAAGTGTCAACATTAAAGATGAGTGAGTTCACAGGTTTTCATAAATTCGTTTGTTCGGTTATAGTTTGTTTTCTCCGTTATCCCTAACCCGGGATAACGTATTGGTTCCATTACTCCAACCCGGAATAATAAGTTGTTGCTTCCAATATTCCAAACCCGGAATATTAAGTTGTTGTTTCCAATATTCCAAACCCGGAATATTAAGTTGTTGCTTCCAATATTCCAAACCCGGAATATTAAGTTGTTGCTTCCAATATTCCAAACCCGGAATATTAAGTTGTTGTTTCCAATATTCCAAACCCGGAATATTAAGTTGTTGTTTCCAATATTCCAAACCCGGAATAATACAGTTGATTCGTAATTAAGTTCAATGTTAATATATATAGGTAGCTAGCCTAAAGTCATGTCACGTAAGTGTTCGCGATCGAAGCTGACTGTTGTGCCTCCGTTTTGCCAGGCCTATCACATGACCATGGCGATGTTAGGCCAATTATTCATCCGTTGACCATACCCGGTCGGCTAGCGCGACTAGCTCGGATGGGGCTCGTCGGGCCCAGTAGTACTACTTATAATTCCCCCGCTATTAAACCCAAATACTAACGATCCGAGAGATTGTCGAGGACTTAAGTGATAAAGCTGCTTAGTGACCATAACATTACATTAACATTAACTTAGTTACCGTATAGTTATGTGACGTTAAATTCGTATAACGTAAAGAGATTGAGTTTGAGAGTGTATACATGTTTCTCCCCCTGTTGTTTAAAAACCGGATAAAGTTAGGGGCCGTGAACTCACCTTTATTTGCTCGGTTAGTGTAGCAAGAAGTTGTAAAGGATGGGACCGCTAATTGCGTCCTAACAAACCAATTGATTTCACGTCAGTGTGTGATCACACCAATACAAATTCCACACTTAATTTACGCACAAAGTGATACACACAAACAACATATCTAACACTCAAACATGCATGCAAGTATCCTCATGTGATCATAGCAATCAAACAACTTATCATGAACATAATCCAATCCATGCAACACTTTGGTGCACACAATCACAAGTTTTCCAACTTCAGCTTAGCACTCATAATTCAGCTGTTTTCTAGGATTTTTATAAAATAGTTCTAACATTCTAAAAATTCCCATATTTTTACAGTAGGTGACATTTATACCATAGAAATTTATATAATTTTTCCAAGTCCTAAATCTTTACCAATTAACCATAAATATTAATATACTAGGCTGCAGTCAGATTATCACTTTCTGACTGCAGTCCACGGAAGAATTTATTTAAAAATCACCGATTGTCCATTTAACGAAATTCCAGTTGGAGTTGCCCGGAAATTTCCATACCTAGTTGCTGTACAAAATTCATGACTCGACTCCCTACTGATTTTAAAATCCAGCTCGATAAACAACCAACAAAATTTCAGGATTTTCACAGCTTTAGTTACTGAACTTATTTGGCCCTTTAAAAATATCAAACAATTTCAGAAAATTATGAATCCAGCGCCATTAGATTCCTTAGTCAAATATCTACGTTCTAGACATCAGAAAGTCCGTTTTTCGACAACTAACGACCGAGTTACAGCCAGATGAAGTCGGCTGTAACTATTACTCAGCATCCTGTTTCAGCATTATTGTTACCATTAATTCGCACAACTCGTTCATATGGTTAACCTAGGTGATCAAAAACTGATTTCTAATCATAGGTTAATACTAATAACCTATCCATGCAAACCCTAGTTCTTACTTCTAGTTTTTACAAACAAAACACAGCCTATATATTCAGCTTTCAAACAACATTCCAACTTTCAATCTAGTATTAACAATCCGAAACAATACTATCATCCATCTCATTCAATCATGCAAATCCGAGAACAACAAAATCAATACACATATACCCGACTATGATCTAGCAACATATGATAAATTCTAGACTTTTAATGATAAGGTAATCGAACCGTGAGTATGTTAAGGAACCGGTGATCAACAGTGCTTGCGGCCGAGAGGTGATGATGAAGCAGATTGTTTGTGATCGAGGAACTGATCAACTGCTGATCTCGCGACCGAATGGAATAACAAGGGCTGACCAGATCAAGGTGATGAAGAACGAGGTTGCTAGCGATCGAGGAGATGTTGATGGCGATGATTGCTGCTGCTGCGACCGAGAGGAAGAAGTGAACAAGGAAGCTGTTATGCGATCGCAAAGCTGCCGACGGCTGTTGAACCTTTAGGGTTTTGTGTTGTGAATGAGGGCATGCATGGGTTTGTACTTATAGGCGCAACAAGATAAGTGGTTACGGTTTGGATAAACATTCATGGCCGAGTAACTTGGATTGCTTTGGTTTGGGTTTGGGCTTGATCTCGCGGCCAAGGACTAGGGTGGGTTGGTTTGGTTTGGGTTTGATCGGCCGAATAGTTTTAGGTTTGCTACGGTTTGGTTGATCTTGGCCGAATTAGTTTTAGGTTTTGATCTCGCGGCCAAGACATGTTTGAGTCCTAACTTGATTAATTCCTAGAGTTACAATGAATCAAAGTTGGTTCGTGTCGTGGTTCGGTTCAGTTCGTGTACATATCTACCATACTTACTCTATAACTAAAACAATCACACAACACACATCACGTATTCATTTAACTCGTACACATTTAATACTTAGCATATACATTATTCGACAAGTGTCGCGTTTAAGTTATCCGAAAAACCCGGGATATCACATTATCCCCATGTTGAAAGAATTTTCGTCCCGAAAATTGAGTAAACGCGGTTTAGCATGTAGCGTACATGTTTAGAGTGCCACGCACAAAGAGTTAGTTCGTTTACAAGAAGTTCCCAAGTGCCATACACAAAGATTTCCAAGTGCCATGCACTAGAATTTAGCTGACAATAGTACACGAAAGTATGAGAAGTTTCCAGGTTGTCACATCATCCCTATGTTGAAAGAATTTTCGTCCCGAAAATTTAGGTACTGGTATCGATAGTTTGCTGCTCAGTTGCGAAGAGGTGCGGGTGTTTGCTTTTCATTTGGTCCCTCTTTCCCACGTGAACTCCGGTCCACGCTTAGAGTCCCAACGGACCTTAACGATTGGAATCTTGCTGTGCCTTCGAGTCTTGATCTCACGATCCATGATCTCAATAGGCTTTTCCATGAAGTGTAGTTGTTCATCCACTTGGATCTCATCCAATGGAATAACTAGAGTTTCATCTGATAGACACTTCTTTAGATTCGACACGTGAAATACGTTGTGAACTCCACTGAGTTCGGAAGGAAGGTCTAATTGATAAGCTACGGGTCCAATACGTTTCAAGATTACAAACGGGCCTACGTACCGTGGGTTAAGTTTGCCCCGTTTTCCAAAGCGGATTACACCCTTCCAGGGTGACACCTTTAGTAGGACGCGGTCGCCTACTTGAAATTCGAGCGGTTTGCGTCGTTGATCAGCGTAGCTTTTCTGTCGATCTCGTGCCGCCGCCATGCGTTTTCTGATTTGTACAATCTTTTCGGTAGCCTCAAGTATTAACTCAGGGCCTGTGAGTTGACTGTCACCGACTTCTGCCCAACAGACCGGTGATCTACATTTACGACCGTATAATGCCTCAAACGGTGCTGCCGAGATACTCGTATGATAGCTGTTGTTATATGAGAATTCTACTAGAGACAGGTGGATTTCCCAACTATTTCCGAAGTCCACTACGCATGCCCTAAGCATGTCTTCCAAGGTCTGTATGGTCCTTTCGCTTTGACCATCAGTCTGAGGGTGATAAGCTGTGCTCATATCCAAGCGTGTTCCCAACGCTTTCTGGAGTGACTGCCAGAAGTTAGACGTGAAGCGAGCATCTCTGTCTGAGATGATGGACGTTGGCACTCCGTGCCGAGAAACTACTTCCTTAATGTAGATGCGAGTCAGCTTCTCCATCTTATCTGTTTCTTTAATAGCTAGGAAGTGTGCGGACTTAGTTAAACGATCCACGATCACCCAGATGGTATCGCAACCACCCAAGGTTCGCGGGAGTTTAGTGATGAAATCCATTGTGATCTGATCCCATTTCCACACTGGGATCTCAGGTTGTTGGAGTAGCCCCGATGGCTTTTGATACTCCACCTTGACTTTTGCACAAGTCAAACATTTACTCACGTAGATGGCTATATCGGCTTTCATGTTGGGCCACCAATAAGCAGCTTTAAGGTCTTGATACATCTTATCCGAACCCGGATGGACAGAGTATCGAGATTTGTGAGCTTCATCCATGACTAGCTCTCTGAGGTTTCCGTAGAGAGGTACCCATATGCGATTCATGAAGTACCGGGCTCCATTGGGCTTTACTTCCCAATCGCGTTCCATTTTTCCCACCGATTCTGCTTTGATGTTTTCCTCCTTAACTGCTTCTAACTGGGCGTCGCGTATCTGTTCGGGTAGCCCCGAATGAATAGTGAGTTGTAACGCTCGTACGCGACGAGGTTTCAAGTGTTCCTTCCTACTGAGGGCATCAGCTACCACGTTAGCTTTACCCGGGTGATATCGAATGGCACACTCATAATCGTTCAAGAGTTCGACCTAGTGACGCTGTCGCATGTTCAACTCCTTCTGATCAAAGATGTGTTGGAGGCTCTTGTGGTCTGTGAAGATTGTGCACTTCGTTCCATAGAGGTAGTGTCTCCAAATCTTAAGTGCAAACACTACTGCTCCCAATTCCAGGTCATGCGTCGTGCAGTTTTTCTCGTGAACCTTCAGTTGTCACGACGCATACGCGATGACCTTATCGCGTTGCAATAGTACGCATCCCAATCCCTGAATGGAAGCATCACAATACACTACAAAGTCATCTATCCCTTCCGGCAAGGACAGAATGGGTGCACTGCAAAGTTTCTGCTTCAGCAATTGAAATGCTGCTTCTTGCTTTTCACCCCAAGCATACTTGATGCCTTTCTGGGTGAGGGTAGTGAGCGGTTGTGCGATCTTTGAAAACCCCTCGATGAAACGTCTGTAGTAACCAGCCAATCCCAAAAATTGGCGGATCTCTGTCGGTGTCTTGGGTGCTTCCCAGTTTTTGATGGCTTCAATCTTGGCAGGGTCTACGTGGATACCCATTTCATTCACGACGTGCCCGAGAAACTGAACTTCCCGAATCCAGAAATCACACTTCGAGAGCTTGGCATAGAGCTTTTCCTGTTGAAGTAATCCTAGCAGTAATCGTAGATGTTCAGCATGTTCTTCTTCACCTTTGGAGTAGATGAGTATGTCATCGATGAACACAATGACAAATTTGTCGAGGTATGGTTTACACACGCGGTTCATGAGGTCCATGAACACCGTGGGTGTGTTGGTGAGACCGAAGGGCATGACCAAGAACTCGTAATGGCCATACCGAGTGCGAAATGCCGTCTTGGCGATATCCTCCTCCCTGACGCGTAGCTGGTGGTAACCGGACCGTAAATCAATCTTAGAGTAGTAGCTGGACCCTTGAAGTTGGTCGAAGAGATCGTCGATGCGAGGCAACGGGTATCGGTTCTTGACTGTAACCTTGTTGAGTTCCTATAGTCGATGCACATGCGGAAAGTCCCGTCCTTCTTCTTGACAAACAGGACTGGAGCTCCCCATGGCGAAACGCTTGGTCGGATAAATCCTTTCTCTAAAAGTTCCTGAAGTTGGGTAGACAGCTCCTGCAGCTCAGCTGGAGCTAGGCGGTATGGAGCCTTGGCGATAGGAGTTGCATTGCTTGCCAATTCGATTTCAAACTCCAATTGTCGATGTGGTGGAAGACCAGGTAGTTCTTCTGGGAATATATCAGAAAAATCACGGACGACAGGGATGTCTTCTATACGTTTCTCGTCCTTAGGCTGTTCGGTAATCAGTGCGAGTAAAGCGAAGGAATTCTTTTTCCGAAGATACTTCTGCGCTTGCATGTATGAGATGATGTTGGTGACGGCGCTTGCCTTGTCGCCTTGTACTGTTAGGATTTCGTCGTTCGAGAGTGGAATACGGATAGATTTTTCGAAGCAGAGAACTTCAGCCCGGACGTCGGATAGCCAGTCCATTCCGACTACCACGTCAAAACTACCCAGGGTAGTTGTCATCAGATCGATGGTAAAAGTGTGGCCCGCGAGTTTGAGTTGACAGCCGGATACTATTTGGGTCACATCTACAGATTTACCATTGGCTAATTCTATAACATAAGGGGTCTCTAATGGTTTAAGCGTGAGATTTAGGTTCTTCCTAAAAGACTCAGATATAAAGCTCCTATCCGCACCCGTATCAAAAAGCACAGAAGCAAAATGTTCATTAAGGGGAAACTTACCGGTGACCACGTTCGTGTCGTTTCTGGCCTCTCCGCGGCCCAATGTAAATGCGCGACCTTTAGTACCTCCTGTGCCACCGTTCCCATTATTGTTGTTGTTATTATTGTTGTTGTGGTTATTGTGGTTGTGGTTGTTTCCACCATTATTGTTGTTGTTACGCAATTGTGGGCAGTCTCTTCTGAAATGAGCAGTGCTACCACACTGATAGCATCCTCGGTTTATACCCTGCTGCTGACCCTGGGGCTGATTTTGATTTTGTCGGGACATGATTTCCCCATGACAATCCTTTGCCGCATGTCCCACCTTGCCACATCTTTGGCAGCGATTTCCGGCACAAGGGCCGTGATGATGAAGATTGCAGCGATTGCACTGCGGCTTTCGACCTACATAGCCGCCTGCATTCTGGTTGTTGTTGTTGTTGTAGTTGGCGGGTTGATTTTGGTGACCCCGGTGGCTGTTGTAGTGATTGAACCGCTTCTGGTTCCCTTGCTGCAGCTGGGATGATGAAGACTGTCGAATAGTTGAGTCTTCAAACTTTCTTTTGTTATCCGGGGCAACTTCAGTTGTACCCCGTGCTGGCAGCTTCTTCTGTTCCACTGCCTTATCGGTGAGTTTGTGAGCCAATCGGATTGCTTGATGTTCTGTTATAGGGTTACTAGCCATTACCATACCCTGAATTTCTGGAACCAGACCCCCAAGATAGAACTCGAGTCTTTTCTCCACAGTGTTGGCCAATTCGGGACACAGAAATGCTAAGTCATGGTGTTTTGCGGTGTAAGCTTCAATTTCCGATCCCACCATCTTGTGGTTCCATAAAGTTTGCTCCAATTGTTGCACTTTGTCTCGTGGACAGTACTCCTCTTTAATTAGGGCCTTGAACTCAGCCCATGCCATTGCATTCGCAGCTATAAGTCCACGGGTTTGGACTTGGGCATTCCACCATGTCAGTGCCCCATCTTCCAGTGTTGAGGCTGCGTATTTGACCTTGTTGGCCTCTAGGCAGTTGCACATTTCAAAAACGGATTCTGATTTTTCGATCCAGCGGACCAGTCCAATGGGTCCTTCCGCCCCCGAGAATTTGCTTGGCTTTGCGTCAAGGAACATCTTGTAGGGATTAAAGCCCCCTCCTGCTGACAGAGAACAGGAAGTCAGCAAGGAATTTTACTAGCCTCACTATTAGATTTTCACGCGAAAATTTAATAATGGTTACCTGCCGGTTGATTCTGAACACCCGCTAAAGCTGCGTTCACGTGCTCTTGAATCATGGCAGCTAGCTCTTCGGGCGTCAAGTTAAGGTTTCCACGTCTTCCAGTCGCCATTTAGATCTTCGAAACACAACACAAACACACCCCGATAAGTCTATCTATCCAATATAGTTATCCTACTTCGTACTTTAATAATTATTAAGTTATGTCAACTCGATATGTTGAATAGTCAAAAGAAATACTTGATTAACTGAAATTTCAAAGTCTTACAAAAGTGCAAATCAAACATACGCATTCACTATAAAGTCTCAAGTTTAAACACAAGTGGGAAAATAAATAAACTGAAGGAAAGCAAATAAAATAAGCGGGACGTGTCAGTCGTCTACGTCTCCATCCCCCAAGTCACTGTCGTTACCGTCATCCTGCGCGGCATTTCCAGCTTCTACAGCTGGGTCCTCCTCCGGATCCTCTTCAGGGTCCTCCTCTGGATCCTCTTCCGGATCCTCCTCTACCGGCACTGGAGGGGCCGGTGCTGGTGCAAGTGCTTGATTTTGCAGTTCCTGAATGTTCCAACTATTTTCCAGGACTCTGTCCTCAAGCTAGTCGGCTCTTATCTGCTCAGCACGCAGATCTCTGGCTATGGTGTTACGAGCTATCTTACTCGTACGATGCTCTTCCTCGAGCGAGTCGGTCTTACCCGTAAGGTGTCGGATCATCCATCCTTGTGCTAGGATGGTTTCCTGCATTCTTTCTAACTGTTTTTGTTGTGTATGCACCAGGATTCTAAGCATGTCAATTCCTATTTCTACAGGGTTAACCGGTTCAACCGGTACAGCAATGGTTGGGCGTAACGACGACTTCTCTCCCAGAGCGAGCCTTTTCTTCGCCACTGAGCGTGTCTCCACGCCATAAGGTGGTATGGGTTCCACCATTGGTGCCTTTCCCGGTGCCCTTGGTTGCGTAAGTCTGTCGGATGATGATGACGATGAGGATGATGACATTGCCTGTTAGGTCGTGTAGTTAGTTACGAGTTGTTTTCACTTCTTATTATGAAGGCATCATCTACCAAACACAGTTGTGGTATATTACCTAACAAGATATAATAATTCGGTGCCAAACTAAGTCTAGTGTCGTGATATCAGCTATAGTTTAGGTCTACTTCTAATGCAAACCTGGTTCTCTATAGCTAGTGGCTCTGATACCAATATGTCACACCCTCAACTTCCACTTGCGGAGTTTTACCGCGAGGCGTGTGAACAAACCAGAATCTGAAACACTAGTACGTCGAACGACTCTACATGATTTGATAATACGTTTTCCAAAATCTTTCGTTGTAGATTTTATATTAATTACCAATATTTAGCAGAGCATTAATTTTTAAAGTTGAGCGGAAGCATAAATAAGTAGTGAAGCGGGCGCCAACACAAA
The DNA here is from genome assembly GCA_947069175.1 of Scalesia atractyloides. Taxonomy (NCBI): domain Eukaryota; kingdom Viridiplantae; phylum Streptophyta; class Magnoliopsida; order Asterales; family Asteraceae; genus Scalesia; species Scalesia atractyloides. Next base: position 36,818,281 of record CAMTDV010000019.1, on the reverse strand, counting down.
CGCCAAAACAAATGAAAAATCCCAAAACAATATTGATAAATAAGACTCGATAAAAGATGTCTTGTTCAATGCATGTGCGTGCACCTAGAGCTCCTAGCGTCCTGAGAAACATGTAAAGAAACAAGTGTCAACATTAAAGATGAGTGAGTTCACAGGTTTTCATAAATTCATTTGTTCGGTTATAGTTTGTTTTCTCCGTTATCCCTAACCCAGGATAACGTATTGGTTCCATTACTCCAACCCGGAATAATAAGTTGTTGCTTCCAATATTCCAAACCCGGAATATTAAGTTGTTGTTTCCAATATTCCAAACCCGGAATATTAAGTTGTTGCTTCCAATATTCCAAACCCGGAATATTAAGTTGTTGTTTCCAATATTCCAAACCCGGAATATTAAGTTGTTGTTTCCAATATTCCAAACCCGGAATAATACAGTTGATTCGTAATTAAGTTCAATGTTAATATATATAGGTAGCTAGCCTAAAGTCAGGTCACGTAAGTGTTCGCGATCGAAGCTGACTGTTGTGCCTCCGTTTTGCCAGGCCTATCACATGACCATGGCGATGTTAGGCCAATTATTCATCCGTTGACCATACCCGGTCGGCTAGCGCGACTAGCTCGGATGGGGCTCGTCGGGCCCAGTAGTTCTACTTATAATTCCCCCGCTATTAAACCCAAATACTAACGATCCGAGAGCGAGGACTTAAGTGATAAAGCTGCTTAGTGACCATAACATTACATTAACATTAACTTAGTTACCGTATAGTTATGTGACGTTAAATTCGTATAACGTAAAGAGATTGAGTTTGAGAGTGTATACATGTTTCTCCCCCTGTTGTTTAAAAACCGGATAAAGTTAGGGGCCGTGAACTCACCTTTATTTGCTCGGTTAGTGTAGCAAGAAGTTGTAAAGGATGGGACCGCTAATTGCGTCCTAACAAACCAATTGATTTCACGTCAGTGTGTGATCACACCATTACAAATTCCACACTTAATTTACGCACAAAGTGATACACACAAACAACATATCTAACACTCAAACATGCATGCAAGTATCCTCATGTGATCATAGCAATCAAACAACTTATCATGAACATAATCCAATCCATGCAACACTTTGGTGCACACAATCACAAGTTTTCCAACTTCAGCTTAGCACTCATAATTCAGCTGTTTTCTAGGATTTTTATAAAATAGTTCTAACATTCTAAAAATTCCCATATTTTTACAGTAGGTGACATTTATACCATAGAAATTTATATAATTTTTCCAAGTCCTAAATCTTTAACAATTAACCATAAATATTAATATACTAGGCTGCAGTCAGATTTATCACTTTCTGACTGCAGTCCACGGAAGAATTTATTTAAAAATCACCGATTGTCCAATTAACGAAATTCCAGTTGGAGTTGCCCGGAAATTTCCATACCTAGTTGCTGAACAAAATTCATGACTCGACTCCCTACTGATTTTAAAATCCAGCTCGATAAACAACCAACAAAATTTCAGGATTTTCACAGCTTTAGTTACTGAACTTATTTGGCCCTTTAAAAATATCAAACGATTTCATAAAATTATGAATCCAGTGCCATTAGATTCCTTATTCAAATCTCTACGTTCTAGACATCAGAAAATCCGTTTTTCGACAACTAACGACCGAGTTACAGCCAGATGAAGTCGGCTGTAACTATTACTCAGCATCCTGTTTCAGCATTATTGTTACCATTAATTCGCACAACTCGTTCATATGGTTAACCTAGGTGATCAAAAACTGATTTCTAATCATAGGTTAATACTAATAACCTATCCATGCAAACCCTAGTTCTTACTTCTAGTTTTTACAAACAAAACACAGCCTATATATTCAGCTTTCAAACAACATTCCAACTTTCAATCTAGTATTAACAATCCGAAACAATACTATCATCCATCTCATTCAATCATGCAAATCCGAGAACAACAAAATCAATACACATATACCCGACTATGATCTAGCAACATATGATAAATTCTAGACTTTTAATGATAAGGTAATCGAACCGTGAGTATGTTAAGGAACCGGTGATCAACAATGCTTGCGGCCGAGAGGTGATGATGAAGCAGATTGTTTGTGATCGAGGAACTGATCAACTGCTGATCTCGCGACCGAATGGAATAACAAGGGCTGACCAGATCAAGGTGATGGAGAATGAGGTTGCTAGCGATCGAGGAGATGTTGATGGCGATGATTGCTGCTGCTGCGACCGAAAGGAAGAAGCGAACAAGGAAGCTGTTCTGCGATCGCAAAGCTGCCGACGGCTGTTGAACCTTTAGGGTTTTGTGTTGTGAATGAGGGCATGCATGGGTTTGCACTTATAGGCGCAACAAGATAAGTGGTTACGGTTTGGATAAACATTCATGGCCGAGTAACTTGGATTGCTTTGGTTTGGGTTTGGGTTTGGGCTTGATCTCGCGGCCAAGTACTAGGGTGGGTTGGTTTGGTTTGGGTTTGATCGGCCGAATAGTTTTAGGTTTGCTATGGGTTTGGGTTTGAACTTGGCCGAATTAGTTTTAGGTTTTGATCTCGCGGCCAAGACATGTTTGAGTCCTAACTTGATTAATTCCAAAAGTTACAATGAATCAAAGTTGGTTCGTGTCGTGGTTCGGTTCAGTTCGTGTACATATCTACCATACTTACTCTATAACTAAAACAATCACACAACACACATCACGTATTCATTTAACTCGTACACGTTTAATACTTAGCATATACATTATTCGACAAGTGTCGTGTTTAAGTTATCCGAAAAACCCGGGATATCACATTATCCCCATGTTGAAAGAATTTTCGTCCCGAAAATTGAGTAAACGCGGTTTAGCATGTAGCGTACATGTTTAGAGTGCCACGCACAAAGAGTTAGTTCGTTTACAAGAAGTTCCCAAGTGCCATACACAAAGATTTCCAAGTGCCATGCACTAGAATTTAGCTAACAATAGTACACGAAAGTATGAGAAGTTTCCAGGTTGTCACAATCAGGATTTCAGATTTTCGAGGGTATTCGTTGATTTGAAGTTTTCCAATGCGGTGATTCGAAGTTTCTATCATTTGCCGGTTTAGTTTTTGATATTTTAGGAGTGTGCGGAATAAACTCTCGATGTTCAACGCTTATCAAAAACTGAACTCGGATGCCTTTATCTTCGAAAAGGAGAAGCTGCTGCATTGATTAGCTTCGAGTTGGTTGTTATTCGAGAAAATTTGTCGGTCAAGCAAATCAGAGGAGGTCGGAAACCATACAATCAAAGTTCTGAACTGGAGTTTTCAGTGGGAATTGAATGTTGATAATGCAAGCCCGGATCATCAATTAAGGGGGAATTTGTTGACGTGTCTCGACGACATCGACAGACACCTTGATTGAAATTGCAGAATATCCAAACACGGCAAGATCAAGATCAAGCTTCGACAGTAACGAACAAGGGGAAATTGTTGATGCACTTCATGTTCGTCACCTGTCGAATAGATTAGATAGGCGTGTGTTGAATATTGTATAGATTAGAATCGAACACACGACCAAGTTCGGATGAACTTGTCATGTCTAGGACAAGTTCGGACGCAATCAAGTTCGGTCGAACTTGTCATGTAAGGAACAAGTTCGCTCGAAGTCTAGTTCGAACGAACTTAACCCAGTGATTTTGTTCCGAACTTGTTCCACTATATATATAGTGATGTGTGTTCATTTGTTGTTTAAGTTTTTGCAATCCCTGCGGGGAGGTGCTGCCGGATTCTCTCCAGGAACTTCGGCAGCTGGACAAGATGTATACTCTTTCGGTATGAATGAAGATACGACTTCCGCTGCACTCTACTTCTACTCCATTCTTATTGACATTCTACCGAATCGGTTACGTTTACGCACTAACTTCCGTCCAGAACCGCCTGATCACGGACCTTTGGGGTTGGACCCCTGATAAATAAGATCAGGATGACAAAGATTGACTAATATGACACGTTTAGAATAACAATCAATAGCCACACAGTGGCGAGTTAACCAATCTATCCCAAGGATCACATCAAAGTCACACATATGCATTGGAAAAAGATCCGCGTTATACACAGCATATTCTATACTGATAGGACAATCTTTATAAACATGAGTGATCATGACAGATTTCTCCATAGGAGTAGAAATAGACAATGTGTGTTCTAGTGGTGCTGGTGCGATCTTAAGGTATCTAGTGAACGAGTTAGAAACTACGGAATGTGTTGCTCCCGTATCGAATAACACATAGATACCACGTTCACCAAGCTAAAGGGTTCCAGACATAGTACCTGAGGCGTTAGCAACTTCAGTAGCAGAAAGCGGGAACACTCTACCTCTACCGTTGGGTGGTGCAACATTCCTTCCAGTAATCCTCTTAGTATCTGGCTTGGTACAGTCTTTAATCATGTGTCCAGACCGGGCACACCTGAAGCATGTTCCTGCAGCCCTAATGCACACACCGTGATGTTTCTTGCCACAAGTACTGCATAAAGGACTCGTGATCCGATTCTAGTTCATCGGTTGAGCTCTGTTAGGTCCTCCAGTTGGCCGAGTCTGATTGTAGACAGTTGGTTGATTGAGGGGCCTTGGCTTCCAATGACGTGTCTGATTTCCAGGGTTTCGATTCGCTTGAATTCTACAGACCTGATGGGTTGTAACAATGGATGACTGGCTCGTAGCCTGTTTGGGAAATCCGTCTTTGTCTCTCTTCTAGTTTTCCCCAGTGCGAGATAAGAATTCCTTTCTCTCGAACTCGAAAGTCTTCATCCGCCACCTCGGTGATGTCCTTGAATTTCATGAACATGATCGATTTTCGAATTCGATCATTAAATGCCCATTTGCACTTCTCAGCTTGAACTGCAGCAGATCCTGCTGCTTCTCCCACAATACTGGCCAACCTTGACAATCGGGTAATAAACTCTAAAGAAGGCTCGTCGATCCCTGTCGAATAATAGCATATTCCCTGATGTGAGCTTCTCTGTCAGCAGTCGATAAATACCTCTCGTAGAAGAGGGTACAGAATTCAACCCATGAAAGAGTGACGACATAAGCATCTCCTCCTTTGACTTGTTTATATCCTTCCTACCAAGTATTTGCATCGTCTTCTGGCTTGAATGTGGCCAACCTGACCTTGTACTGATCTGCAACTCCCAGGATCTCAAAGATCTTCTCTATATGTGCTATCCAATTTCATGCCTTGATCGGAGTAGCAGCTTGGCTGAAAGATTTTGGGTGCTGCCTTTGGAAATGACGGAGCCACATATGAATGCCTTAAGGATTGTTGTTGTTGGTATTCTCATCAACAACGACTCCAGAATTAGGGTTAGCACGTCCTTGAGTTTGTTGCATTACAACCTCTATGATCTGAGCAACAAGGTTGAGAAGTAGTCCGGCAAATGCTTGGTTGATAGCAGAAACCATGTTAGGATCAGGTGGAGTTTCATTTGAGGTAATGTCATTAGGCAAACGGTTAGTCGTGTGTGCGTTCCTACGAGTTTGACGATGAGGAGGCATCTATCAACATAGATACAAGATTTAGAATATGAAATCGGTGATGAGTAACTAGGAACATTTAGCAGGATCCTATCCTATATGTCTACCCCAAACCTCACAGGCCTATTTACTAATGTTTAAGTTTTATTCAGGAAAGCGCCTTTGCTCTGATACCATAGCTGTAACACCCAGCCCGGATGGGTTGACGTGTCACTATAACAGTGGATCAGAACAAAAGTCATAATTCCATTTATATTAAGTTTAGGGTTACATTTCTAAAGATAGATCATAGCACTAAGGCCCAAAATACATATTCGTTTTTATAGAAGTGACAACATCTTCGGTTAGCATCATAGGGTTTATTCTTCACTCTTCACCCTGCCCAAAGTAACCTGTGAACATGTGGTGAAATAAAATATATGGAGTGAGCCAAATGCCCCGTACAGAATAATAGGCTCAATAGCAAACAAATAAATAACTAAAATGATAAGAAGCAGCACACCGATAACAGAGGTGAGAGCCACAAAGTCTATCACATGAGACAGTGTAGGTTGGCCTACCCGACATCCATCTCAATAATAATTCTAGGATATATCCACACCTCCAAGTTGCTATGTACCACACTTGTACCTAGGGACGCCGTGAACTGATAACTCCGTCATCGGAGGAGCCAAAGAGCTTAGGGTAGCAGATCTCGGATAATCATAAATAAATATAACACTAACATTAATAGATGATGTCGAGTCGTAGTCTCACGTAAATTTAATCCAATTATAACTAATTAGCTAGTGGTAAGTGGGTATCGAACTCAGGAGTATGTCGAAAATATGTTTACTATGTAGCTTTCAAGTTAACTAATTAAATTAAACTAAATTGTAGAAAATATAAATTCAGGATTTTGATTGTTTGATTTTAAAACTAAAATTACTAAGTAGATTGCAAAAGAAGGATTTAGTTTGTAAATGATTACAGACAAATGGCCATCATAGATTTCCGATTTTCATTGACATTCATGTTAAGATTCACTAGAAAGAACCACATAGACATGGCTCGCGTGTTGTTACTTGTTGTGATGAAAGGGAACGAAGTACTCGGATTATACTAATGCGAGGTTGTTACCAGATGACCAACTAATCAATATCCAACCCTAATCCCTCCCATGATATCTCGATTGCCAACGGCACCAAGAACGTATGGTTTACACTATGATTAACATAAAGATTAACAATTTACAAACAAGAAATCAACACACCATAATAAACAAACAAAGCAAGTTCATTATTCTAGAAATACGAATCAAAACACAAATGTCTTAGATAAACCTTCAAACTAGGAAGATCACCAACGAGTTTCGCCGCTCATGGTTTGGTGAATCATCATCAAAAAAAGTTAATGTTCATACGAACCGAAAACACAAACCGAATTGTATAGAACACAAGAAAAAGCCAAATTTTTGCCCAGGAACCGCTCCAAAATGTCTCCAATGATGAGATAATGAAAAGACAAGAAAAAAATTAGTTTTAATGGGTAGTTACACATTTCTCGCTGGAGCCTACCGTAGCTTACGGTAGCTGATA